>CM040823.1:36301618-36901618 GCA_022828995.1 Vimba vimba
ATGAGCTCTGTGCAGTTCACACTCCTGCCACATGGCGGCAGTACAGGGTCAAGAGAGTTTATCACATATCCTACCAACATCACCAAACCACTGCTGCAGTGTGAAGCAGGAGAGTTTAACAGACATGCACACAAAAGAGTTTTAAGCTCATTTAAAATAATATAATTTTTTTTTTTTTTAAATGAAAAAAGGTTGCATTTCTAGTCACGAGAGGGCATGAATAATAATGATTTCCCCTACATTAAAGGCCTGTTCTTAGACATGTTGCAATGTGGTGAGAGCAAAGCTCAATATATAGTCTTTTTATTTTAATTATTATTAAGAACATCATGCTTAAGAACACAATACTTCTGCCAAGTAATATTGTTTATCTGTGTAACTTGTGAAACTGTACTACCGTACAAAAGTTTGAGGTCAGTAAGATTTTTAATGTTTTTTTTTAATGTTTTCTCTTATGCTTACCAAGGCTGCATTTATTTAATCAAAAGTACAGTAAAAACAGTAATATTGTGAAATATTATTGCGATTTAAAACAGCTGTTTTTATGTGAATATACTTTAAAACGTAATTTATTCCTGTGATCAAAGCTGAATTTTCAGCATCATTACTCCAGTCTTCAGTGTCACATGATCCTTCAGAAATCATTTTGATATGATGATTTGATGCTCAAGAAACATTTATGATTATTATCAGTGTTGAAAACAGTTGTGCTGCTTCATATTTCTGTGGAAACCTTGAAAGTTCAAAAGAACAGCATTTATTTGAAATATAATCTTTTGTAACATTATAAAATTCTTCACTGTCACTTTTCATTAATTGAATGCATAAATATTTCTTTAAAAAAATCTTCCTGATCCCAAAACCTTTGACTGATAATGTAGATTTGGCACATGAATATTGAACTATTATTATTTGCACAAGCGCAGCAGAACTCACTGGAAGTAGAGCGTTAAGTCTGTGGCCAGTATGGATTGTTTCAGGAGCTGCATGAGTTCTCCATACTCATGTGAAGACAGATTCGAGAAGATATTGTGACCCTAGAGAGACAAGGACAAAATTAAATTATTATTTTCATTCCTTTTTGTGTCATTAAATATTGTTCGGAGGATTTTGAAGACGTTTGATAACCTGCACTGATGATGGTCATGTGTGGTAGTGTGACCATGTGTATTTATCAAACAGCAGGGCTCTCAAGTTTTACCAAAAGCTTGGAGTGAGATCACATGCGGTTAGGGGAGGAGCCCTAATGGAGCCCCGCCCCCATATGTCCCCGCCCCCCAATTTTACCCATTGTTCATAATTAACCAGCCCAAATTGAAATTATAACAATTGGTAAATCTGATAAATGACAGAGCAATTCATCACATCAAATATACTCTTTAATGTTATATTTCAAAATTACAAATAAGTTATACAAAAATATAACAAATTGCTCCAAACAGTTTGGAAAAACAAATCTTTTTGCATTTTGAATGTGTCTAGTCAAAATGGTATAATTATTTATTGTGTGGTGCATGGGACATTGTGAACAAATGACATATTAGAGTATTATTAAGGTGTGTGTGTGTGTGTGTGTGTGTGTGTGTGTGTGTGTGTGTGTGTGTGTGTGTACACAAGAGTACACACTCCAGCTTATGAAATGTGTTTTGTGTTTGAAAAATACAAATGCAATGGCAATGATTAATGTATGTTTTGACAGGATATAAAATATTACCCAGAGCACTCTGCTTTAATACATGTAGCCTTAATGTAACTAGAAAGACTATTAATACAGTATAATATATAATTTAAAATAAAATAAACAAATTTAAATGTATTTAAAATAAAATGAAGAAATACATCTTCATTCCTTCCCATACCCACTAACATTCCCTTAGTTTAAGAAAACGTAAGCTAGCCAAACTGAGCCAAAGCTTCTGGCCTGGTTGCAGAGTAGTTGTAGAGTTTTTGACTGCACCAATAATAATGTAAACGATGGGCTATATATTAAATGTTCTAGCCTAAAAATGTTAGACGAGCTTTCTTCCAACTTACCTTCTCCATCACGACGTGTGTTCGCGCGATGTTGTTGGTTACCTAGTAACGAACGTACGGTGGCCGAGAATGTCCCGTCAACTTCCGTGTGTTCGCGCATCTGTGTTGCCTTGTAACGAACGCAATCTGGCCGAGATACGTGCTGGCGGCAGGAAACTTCACTTTGTGTGCCTGCGCCTCGTATACAACGTTATATATAAAGCTCGCAGGACAACTTGGTTGGCATTGCCTTTTCAGCGTGAGAAATACACGGTGTGGCGTGTGAGCGTGTGAACTGGTTGAATTGCGTGTGTCTCACGCCCAATGCGTGAGACTTGAGAGCCCTGAAACAGATACAGGTGCTTTTCAAAAACGCTGTCGTCCTACAGTACGTCAGGATAAAAAGTGGGTTTGTGTGTGAATATATAACCACACTTGACATGTAACTCTGAGTTCAAGCCACCCACACATGCTTACATCCGAATGCCTGATTAAAACAAAGTTTACACAGTGGCTGAGCCCTCATGCTGGATTCAGAGAAGCACGTTTCAATAAAACACACACACACTACACACATCCGTTTTAGCTTGTATATTATTTTCTAAATGTTGTCATTGAGCTCAGATCCAGGTTTTACTGCAGTAAGGCTGTTTACACCTGATTTGTTAAATTTGCACCTGGCCACATACTCCACAAAATAAACATGAATCCGATCTTCAATTTCCGCACTATATGCAAGTTTAAAGGTGACATATTGTTCCCCTTTTCACAAGATGTAACATAAATCTATGGTGTCCCCAGAATGTCTGTGAAAGTTCAGCTCAAAATCCCCCCAGATAATTTATTATAGCTTGTCAAATTTGGCGTTTTTGTGTGTGTCTCTTTAAATGCAAATGAGCTGCTGCTCCGCCTCCGTTCAGAAGAGGCTGATCCTTTACATGAGCTTCAGAACTCCAGCCATAACAAAACATGCAAATCTCACTCATCTTCTAAAATCTCAGAAATAACCAGTAGCGAGTGCATTAGAGACTCTGAATGGTTAGTGGAGACATTTATGTAGTTGTTGTAGATTGATTCATGCCATTGACTTGCATGTACTGTCATGTTTAACTTTTACACAAGTTGACACAGTTCCTGAGGTCTTTATAAGACAGCTGTGACATGTTTTGGTCAATAGTGTTCAGTGCTTGTCTGTGCTCAACAACAGAACAGTTTCATGCTTTGCTGGATCTTTTGCCATTGCGCTAGAACTGGTCACTGTTGTCGCTTGTGAAAACCAAATGTCGGCTGGTGGGTGTAAACGTGCAGATTAAGAGGTAATATTATAATAAGATCCCCTTCCTACGTCAGAAGGTGAGCAAAATCTGATCGGCTTATTTTTTGACATGCTTGCAGAGAAAGACTTATGCCGAGTTCACACTGCATGATTTTCAAAGTAGTCGGGTCACTGTTCTTTTCACACTGCACGACTATCCGGGGTAACATTCAGTTGCTGGTGTGTGTGTTCACACTGCACGATGCATCGGCGACAGGAGGTTTCACATTGCATGACTTTCAGGAGGAAGAATCGCCGACAACTTCTGTCTGGTCCGCAAACTACGTTTCGCAACCAAACACACGCGAGAAGTGATAAGGAAATAACGCAAGATCATGCGTGCGTAGACCTCAGTTCTCGCACGAGACTGAAATTGTTATTAAAAATGATAGCCTGCAAGAAGATTGCGATCCAAATTGTCTGTGCACTGATTTGCAGCGAAAAGGAGAAAAATAAACAGTTTATGCATGAGGAAATGGTTGGGAAGACGAAGGGAGCAAGGACTGTGTGTTCTGCAAAGAGAGTTGTGGGTAAATAAATAATTTTGCAATGTGCTGCTGTTGCTGCTGGTCAAGCAAATGTTTGTGCTTTGTTTCTGTTTGATATAATTGTAAATATATCTATTAAAATACTGATATTGTGGTCTATAACTCCTCCCCGAACTCCCCGCTGCTCTGTATCTTGCTCTCTCATTGGCTGTCGGTCATCGCCGATGTAGTTTTCAGTCAGAACACTTTCACACAGCAGGATTTTGAATCGCCGACAGGTCCAGATATTTAGCATGTACTCGTCAGTGATTCTCTCAGATCGTGTCTTTGATCATTCACACTGCGTGACTGTCACTCACGTGAACGAGCACCGATCGGCCTATGATTTCAGGAGTAAAATATACATACAGTATGTGCTTCAACAACCAGATGCATTTTCACTTGTCCAGTTTCATCTGGAATGCATCTCAAACCGGATTTATATCCGTCTCGAATGCCTTTTTCGAGGGCTTTTACACTTAGTCTTTTCACGATCAGAGAAAACGCATGAAGTGACCAGGGCTGCATTCTCCGAAACTACCTTAACGCTACGTCATTCTTAAGTTGTACCTTAAGAAGTATTGGCTTCTTAAGGTACAAGTATTTATCGGGGCTCATTGAAATATGTACATGCAGAAATAAATACGAGTATGTGTTTATAATTTAGCAAGTGTGCAATCCCAAACCCTCACGGCCATAAGTGTGTTAATGTTCTCCACAACGTATGCTGATTATCCACCAGCCATGTAGTTGACATACACTAACTGGCTCCGCGGACGGCGCCGTCTTTGATTTAAAACAAGTACTCGCTGTCTCGCTGCCATAGCTATAAAGTTTGTGTAAACTCATCTTTCTTTATATAGACTCCTAAGCCTTTTCTGTCAAATGGTTCGCCAGCTGATGTGCCTTAGGATAGTAATTAAAAAAGCTAACAACCATTAGTGTATGGAAACGTTATTAATGAAAACACTTCCATAGACTGGTTGTAGGCTATAACAACTTAAGTATTTTATGTGTAAAATTTTAAAGTAAAGTAAAAATGTAATTTTAATACTAAATCAGATTTTATATTAAATGTTCATATAAAATTTTCTATGTGTAATTAAACTGCGATGTAAAAAAGCTTTTTGCATAGTGGTGGCCACTAGCGGTATGAACCGTCAGCAGCGATAAGGTATAGCTAAGAGCGCTCCAGACCAACCTTACGAACGTATGACTTACAGAAGGTATACTTAACTAAGAAGGTTTCGGAAACCACGTATTAACGATAAGGTACTTCTTAAGGTACAACTTAAGAACGACGTAGCGTTAAGGTAGTTTCGGAGAACGCAGCCCAGGTCTAAAAGGGCCCTAAGTGACAGGGCCCTAAAGTTCTGCTTTTCAGTAACTGCAAGGCATGATGGGAATCAAGATAGGCTATATCTCTCTCTACTGTACCAGATTAAAGAGCAGGACGACTGCTACCATTTCATTAAGGAACGGTTTAATTAACACTTGTATGTCAGCTGGTCAGTGAACACGCTCTTCCCCAGAGGAAATGATGACCGAGGCTCATTTGTATGCAAATGACAGTGACGCAGATAAACACACTGTATCTGTAGAAAGCAATTATTCACAGTCAACAACTGTCAGTTAGCACAGGCTGTCATTTATTCACCTCTCTCTCTCTCTCTCTCTCTCTCTCTCTCTCTCTCTCTCTCTCTCTCTCTCTCATCTGCCTTGTTATCTCGTTTTCTGTGGCTACACTGGTTAAGTTTCTATGATGTATTCACTTTATTATGTGTTTATTATGGTTTAAATTCTAAATGAGAATGGTTTACTGTATATTATGTCAACATTTCTAGAATGGAATTTATTATACACTGTATTATAGCTTAAGTTTGAGAATGGACTGATTAAGTTGTAAATTAGAATTAGTAATTGTATTATGGCTTAAGTTACAGAATGGAAATGAATGTAAAGTAAGTCTGTTTGTATAATAACAGTTCTCTTACGAGAGTTCTCTCGTACTGCGTTTGAAAAACGCTGCGGGAAAAGGTCTCTTTTCACGAAATACTGAAGCAAAATTATCCTTAATTTTCATAAATGTAAAACGCATTGCAGCAGTGCACAGCTATGGCGAGACGGCTCGCTCGCTCATAGGCTGTTCTGCGGCAACTGCATTAGCCTATCGAGCGAGGGCTGATGCAACATCAGGCCAATGAGAGCGCTTCGCGCGCTCCTCGCCACATCCCGCCGAAACGGGTGTGGCAGTCCCCTATAAAAGGAGCTCGAGTAGGCTGATTCAACTGATTTTCATCTCTTCAGCGAAGCGCACGCATCGCTGGATCACGAAGAAGCTAACGCCGTCGAGAACAAGCATCTCAGCGGGACGAGCCCTTGAAGCTGCTGGCCTTCGCCGCCTTCTACAAGCCGTACCTGCTGCGCTTTCCGGCGCTACATATCCTTTTCTGCTCTGTTTGTGTGTGTGTGTGTTGTGTTCTCCGAACACTCACCCTCTAAAAGAGCCGCGTCTTTTTTAAGATGCCATCCTGTGGTTCGTGCCGAGCCCCACTCACCGAGGGAGACCGCCATGTCATCTGCGTCTCCTGTCTGGGTGAGGATCACGCAGCGCTCGCGCTCGCTGACGGCGGCTGCCCTCACTGCGAGCTTCTGCCGATGGTGACTCTGAGGACTCGCCTCGCGCACTTCTCCGAGCCTGCACGCCCTGCCGCGATGCCGCGCCGTAAAAAGCGCCGCTCGCAACGGGCCCCGGAACCAGTTCCGTCCCGACAAAGCTCGCCGGTTCGCCCGCCTGCTTCGCCAGCTTCCCCCGAAGCACTTCCCAGTACACAGCGACCGCAGTCTGCCGCCGCTTCATCCGAGGGAGCCGCTTCTGAAGCTGAGTCGGTGGATAAAGATTCCTGCTCTCTGCTAGCATCGGGCAGTGAGGATTGGGCGAGCTCTGCGGATCTCACGCCTCCTGCTTGTAAGCCCTCGGCTAGAGCTAGCATCGAGAGGGAGCTCATGCGGGTACTCGCGCTGGCCGCGGCGAGCCTCGGCCTCGAGTGGTCTGCACCGAAGCTCCCCTCTCGCACCCGGCTGGATGGTAGCTTCCTCCCTGGCGAGCGTACTTCTCCGGAGTCTAAGCCCGCACCCTTTCTTCCTGAGCTTCACGAAGAAGTGGCTAAGGCCTGGAACGCTCCGTTTTCCACACGGACACGATCCTCGGTTTCACCAGCTTTCGCTTCCGTGGATGGTGCTCAGGACCGAGGCTACCTCTCCCTTCCGCCGGTGGAACAGGCGATAGCGACCCACCTTTGTCCGCCCTCTGCTGGACGGCGGACTAAACCGGTGTTGCCATCCAAAGCCTGTCGAACAACGTCGACGCTGCTCACGCGGATCTTCTCCGCCGCTGGGCAGGCTGCATCGGCTCTACACACCATGGCCACGCTACAGATCTTTCAGGGCGATCTCCTCCGTCGACTGGACGAGATAGGACCTGAGGATGTCTGCATCGCGGACCTGAGAAGCGCGTCGGATCTCTCCCTCCGCGCTACAAAGGCTGCAGCACAGGCCGTGGGACGGTGTATGGCTTCCGCTACCGTAGCAGAAAGGCATCTCTGGCTGACGCTCACGGAAATGGGTGACTCAGAGCGCAACGCGTTCCTCGACGCCCCGCTTTCCCCCGCTGGCCTCTTCGGATCTTCTCTCTCCGAGTTCGTGGAGAGATTTTCCGAAGCCCAGAAAGCGTCTCAGGCTTTTAAGCACTTCCTGCCGAAGCGCTCCAGCTCTACAGCGGCCCGTGAAAAACCGGCCTCACGGAGCTCTCAGCCTCAGCCCCCGCCTTCTGCATCCTCTTCACAGCAACAGCAGCGCAGCTCTCAGCCCCGCTCTCGCTCTACCAGCCGCCGCCCCACACACCGCGGGCCGCGGCCGAGGATCACGTTGAAGCCGGAAGCCCCAAAGAAGTCCTAGCACGCCTAGGAAAGCGCAGGTGTGTAAGCCCCGTTGCGGCCGGGCCCTCACCAAAGCGCACCGCTGTCTTAGTCCCAAGATTTGCGACTGCTTCAGTGTTTTCTGCAGTACACAAGCCCGCACAGCTGCCCGCTTGCCTGCACACAAAAGCCGTTTTTACGGCTACCCAGATAAATCCCGAAAAGAGTGTATTTTCTGGTGTCCCGGCCACGGCCGATGGTGCTATAAACGTAGTGCTGATGCCCACTCCTTTGTGCCCATCCCTACACAAAAGCACAGCCCCGCACACGGGGCCCGCGCTCATAAGATCGACTCAGGTCGATCGCGCTCTAAACATAGTCAAAGTGCCCACTTCCCAGTGCCCACAAACACTATGTCTGGCAGATCACAGTCTCCCCGTAAAAGCGGGATCTGTGCGCGCCCGCGCTGCTCACACAGACAGCGCGACCAAAGCAGTGAACGTGCCCGGTCCCCGCCCACGTCCACCTGCAGGCTACATGAGTCCCATGCGACCTTCTCAGACCTCCCTCGCTCAGTTAAGCACTGTAACGCGGTCGAGGATGAGCGCTATGCCCGCTGTGTTAAGCGCGCTCCCCGCCTCATATGTCACAGGCGTAACGCCTATGTTATCGCACCCCGAAGCACCACTGCCGCACTGCGGACAGAGCGAGCTTCGCATTCAGCCCCTAGCCGGCCATGCAGATGCGTGGGCCGCGCTTCCAGGGGTTTCAGACTGGGTGCTAGACATTATAAAGAGAGGCTTCTCGCTACAGTTTTGCCGACGCCCCCCCCGCTTCACAGCGCGCGTCGAAACCACGGTGAATTCAGAAGCAGCACACCTGCTTCGTGCCGAAATATCAAAACTGTTGAGCAAAGGGGCGATACAGCTTGTACCCCCAGCTCAAAGCGAAAGGGGGCTATACAGCAGATACTTTCTAGTCCCGAAAAAGGACGGAGGTATCAGACCCATTCTGGATCTAAGACGACTAAACAGAGCTTTAGTGAAACGCAGTTTCAAAATGCTCACGACCAGAAAAATCCTCGCGCATATTCGCCGAGAAGACTGGTTTATGTCGATAGATCTGAAGGACGCGTATTTCCAGATACAGATAGCGTCACGTCACAGGCGATTCTTGAGATTCGCCTTCGAGGGTCGGGCATACCAGTACACAGTCCTGCCTTTCGGCTTGTCCCTGGCACCTCGTACGTTTACGAAATGCATGGACGCAGCGCTCGCCCCCCTCAGACTCAGAGGCATGCGAGTGCTGAACTATTTGGACGACTGGCTGATCATAGCTCAATCGCGATCACAGCTCGTGGAGCACAGAACCATGTTACTCGATCACCTCGAGAATCTTGGTATTATGATCAATTGGACAAAGAGCTCCCTGAACCCCAGTCAAACTATCTCGTTTCTGGGTGTCGTTCTGGACTCGCAGTCCATGACGGCGCGGCTGTCAACACAGCGCGCGCTGCACATTCAGCACACAGCGAGAGCCTTTCGCTGCGGTGCGACTACCACGCTCAAAAAGTTTCAGAGGCTGCTGGGTCTTATGGCCTCAGCAGCATCGGTTCTCCAGTTGGGCTTGCTTCGCATGCGCCCTCTGCAGTTCTGGCTAAAAGCGCGAGTGCCTCTCAGAGCGTGGGCACTTGGCCGATTACGCCTCAGAGTCGATCAGGGCTGCGTGGCAGCCCTGAGACCTTGGGCGGCGAGCGATTGGTACCGTTCGGGTGTAAGCCTGGGGACTCCCTCGAGGGTGAAAGTGGTGTCTACGGACGCATCCACCTCGGGATGGGGAGCGCTGCTCGAGGGCAGACCGTTCTTTGGCCAGTGGTCAGAACGAGAGAAGCTCCATCACATCAACTGCTTAGAAATGCTAGCAGTTCACAACGCGCTGACGCGCTTTTGTCCCCAAATCAAGGACCAGCACGTCGTAGTCCGCTCGGACAACACGGCCGTGGTGTCCTACATAAATCGCCAGGGCGGTCTCAGATCCAATATTCTGTACAGGCTGGCCAAGCGCCTCCTGACATGGGCTCAGCGCAACTTGCGCTCGCTGAGAGCAGTGCATGTGCCTGGGGTCCACAACCTGGGTCCAGACAGACTGTCCAGGAACAACGTTCCCACGGGCGAATGGTCTCTACACCCACAAACAGTCCAGCTGCTGTGGCAGAGATTCGGCAGGGCGGAGGTGGACCTATTCGCGTCCCCAGAAAACGCTCATTGCCCCGTGTTCTTTTCAAAGAACGACAGCGCGCTGTCTCACATGTGGCCGCACTGCCCGCTATACGCGTTTCCCCCAGTCTCCCTCCTGCCTCAGGTATTAGAGCGAGTCAGGGAAGTGAAATGCCCAGTACTGCTTGTAGCACCGTTCTGGGCCAGCCAAGCCTGGTTTCCAGCCCTGATGCAGTTAGCAGACTCCGCCCCGTGGCCGATACCTTTGAGGAGAGATCTCCTCTCGCAGGCCAAGGGCTCGATTTGGCACCCACATCCGGAGTTGTGGTCCCTTCATGCGTGGGCGCTCAACGGGTATCCGTTGACCTCACGGAGGGAGTGCTGAATACCATCACTCAGGCTAGAGCACCGTCGACCAGGCGGCTTTATGCCTCGAAGTGGTCGGTTTTCTCCAGCTGGTGTGCTGCTCGGGGCCTGTCACCCCTCGATTGTGAGGTGACGGAGGTTCTCTCCTTCCTACAAGAGCTGTTGGATAAGGGCAGGTCCCCCTCCACGCTCAAAGTCTATGTGGCGGCTATCGCAGCGTTCTCGACAGCAACGCTAAGCCAGTCACTAGGAAGGAACGATTTAGTCATCCGCTTCCTCAGAGGAGCTAGGAGGCTGAATCCCCCCAGACCTCCTTCAGTCCCGATGTGGGACCTTTCTACGGTCTTGGCGGCCATGAAAGGTGCCCCTTTTGAGCCTATTCAAACTGTCAGCCTCAAACATCTGTCGTTCAAAACAGTGTTTTTGCTGGCCCTAGCTTCAGTGAAGCGCATAGGCGATCTGCACGCGCTCTCTGTGAGCCCAGCGTGCTTAGAGTTTGGGCCTAATGACTCCAAGGTCATACTCAAACCTAGACACGGTTACGTGCCAAAATCCCTCAACACACCGTTTAGGGCTCAGGTTATCTCCCTGTCCGCCCTACCGAGTGAGGAAGGGGACTCGAGCTGTCTTTGCCCCGTTAGGGCTTTAAGAGCTTATGTGTCCCGCTCTGCTGTCTTCAGACAGACTGAGCAGCTCTTTGTCTCGTTCAGCGGTCGTTCCAAGGGAGCAGCTGTTTCGAAACAGAGTCTATCCAGATGGGTAGTTGACGCCATAGCGCTGGCTTACACCACCAAGGGCCTTCAGTGCCCCTTGGGCGTGAGAGCGCACTCCACGAGGGGAGTCGCCTCATCGTGGGCCTGGTCTAGCGGGATTTCCTTACAGGAAATATGTATGGCGGCAGGCTGGGCCTCACCGTCTACATTCATAAGGTTTTACAACCTAGAGGTTCCCGCCTTGCAGGCAAAGCTGCTTTCGGTATAGTCGAGTCAGCTGTCTAGCCCGGACACTGATTTCGCAGGCGCACAGCGCCCCGGAAAATTCTGGGCAGAATTGTGTAAGACCCACATTTCCCACATTAGCCAGGCCTTCCCCTGCCTATGTGACGTTATATCGCGTCTGAGGACGCAACCTTTAAGGGCGGATGTCCCCCCCCCTTTTTTATCTCCAGACTCTCTGAGTCTACCTGGTGATTATGCACTGTATATCTGGACTGGCTTCCAGTGATCGGTGTCTTATCCCAGCACGCACGGCGTCTTACAAGTGGTTCCCGCAGCGTTTTTCAAACGCAGTACGAGAGAACTCTCGTAAGAGAACGTACTCGGTTACTAACGTAACCTCGGTTCTCTCTAGAAGAGGGAACGAGTACTGCGTTCCCTGCCGTGCGTACGGTTCGCTCTGGTTCGCTTCGGCGATGAAAACCAGTTGAATCAGCCTACTCGAGCTCCTTTTATAGGGGACTGCCACACCCGTTTCGGCGGGATGTGGCGAGGAGCGCGCGAAGCGCTCTCATTGGCCTGATGTTGCATCAGCCCTCGCTCGATAGGCTAATGCAGTTGCCGCAGAACAGCCTATGAGCGAGCGAGCCGTCTCGCCATAGCTGTGCACTGCTGCAATGCGTTTTACATTTATGAAAATTAAGGATAATTTTGCTTCAGTATTTCGTGAAAAGAGACCTTTTCCCGCAGCGTTTTTCAAACGCAGTACTCGTTCCCTCTTCTAGAGAGAACCGAGGTTACGTTAGTAACCGAGTACGTTTTTTATAATATTTTATATAATTTTCCTGTAAGGTGATAATGGATTGTGTGCCAACAGTATTATGGTAAACTGGTTTATATTATGGCTTTAGTTCAAGAATGTAATGTTAGAATGTGCAGAATTATACAATTGAATTGTAGATTTGTAGACTACAGAATTGTAGTTCTACAATAGAATTGATTATAAACTGCTGTATGGCTCAGATTCTACGACTGTATATCTAAAGTTATTAGACAATTAGAATGCATTGTTAACTGTATAATGCTTAAGTTCTAGAATGATATTTGTTTTTGTATTATGGAATTGTTTTAAAACTCTTTTAGTAAACTGATTTGTAAAATAGCTTAAGTTCTAAAATGTCAATTAATTTGAACTGTATTGTAGTTTAATTAATTAACTGTTAACTGTTTGTGTTAAATCTCTGAGATGGAACATATTGCAAACAGTTTTTAAAGTCGGCATGAAACGGAAATTACGACTGTTTTCTTCTCATGACGTAAATCGAGTAAAACGGCTTCTCCAATGAGAAGAAAATGAAGGGCGGGACTGGATTTTGTCCATTGGGAATTAGAGCTTCATGATTCTGTATAAAATGAGATTTTTTTTAAAAAATAGAGCATATGTGTTTCACGATTCTGAACAGACAATTAAACCAAATAACATGTAATTTACTAGAGATTCTGTCAAAATACTGCAGTCTATTTAAAAATCATTCTTAAAAAATATATATATAATAATATATACTGTATAATTATATATATATATATATATATATATATATATATATATATATATATATATATATATATATATATATATATATATATATATATATAAAATATATATTTGAATAAACAATTCAATGACAATCACATTTTTTAACGGTCACTTGTCGCCACCTACTGGCATAACGATGTAATTGATACAATTGTTATTTGAAGCATCAAGTTGCTTTCAAAAGGTGATTTGCTCTATTTTGATCACTACTGGAGACATCAGTGTTTATATCCGGACTATAAACTTTTATCCCAGTACTTCCGTGGTCATTTGAATTATTATAACATTGAATTATGAAATAATGTGACTGTGGGGTTGAAAACACTGTTTGTGAAGCTATTTCATATCTATCTATACATGACAACTGCTCTCTCTGGATCAGCAGCAGATCTGAATCACTGTGATCAGACTTATCACAGCTTTAATAAACACAGATCTGAATCACTGTCATTTAGGAATAAGATCATGTGGGTGTTTGAATTGAGATTGAGATCTTTTAATGATTAATCATGCAACTTTTGTTGGATCGTTGTTGTTTGCTAGTTGTCGTTGTTGTTGTTTTTTAAATGATGTGCACATATAAATCATTTATAATATAAATCAATTTTGATTTCATGGTGACTTGAGGTTTACCTCGCTCTGCAGGATCATGACAGCGTGGTTGAAGTGATGGTGCTCTAGAGTGGCCGATGTCCCGTAGAGAAGAGACAGAGCTGATCCCGTCCTGAGAAAGACACAGATGATGTTGTGTTTCTGAGGTGAAACCGAATCCACTCAAAGCTCATGTGTGCAGTGATGAAGACATGTTACACTCCAATACAGATCCTGCATGCTTCCTGAACACATTCGGCTTTAAAAAGATGCCAAACTAGAGTCTTGTTATGGGGCAGTGCTTGAGTTGCAGTGCTTGAGTTGCAGTGCTTGAGTCTCACTTGGCCTGGAAAGCGTTGTTGGTTCCTCTGTGGTCCAGATCATGGCAGACGCAGCCCACGATCAGAGCCAGAATCTCCATCTCCGTCAGAGTCTCCTGGAAGCCGGCCGTCTGCACACACACCAACAACAGTGAGACAGAGGCTGAGGAACACACACACACTCACACACACGCTATACTTGTGAGGACCTCCATAGGCGCAATGTTTTTTTATACTGTACAAACTGTATATTCTCTCTCCTTACACTAACCCTATCCCTAAACCTTCCCATCACACAAAACTTTCTGCATTTTTACATTTTCAAAAATATATAATTTAGTGTGTTTATTAACCCATTTCCCTCGTGGAGATCCGCTGGCTGGTCCTCGCTGTAGGTGAGCTCAGGTTTTACTTACAGGTCCCCACAATGTAATATAAAACCTGTCACACACACTCTCTCTCACACTCATACACACTCTCTCACACACACACACACACACACACACACACACACACACACTCACACTCACGCACACTCAAGCACACACACACACACACTCACACACACACAAAGTAGAGTTCCTCACCGTCAGCATGGAAAACATGCACTGGCAAACGTTGAAAGCGTGTCTCCAGTTATGATACAGAACCATGCGGTAGTTCTTCCTCACGGTCAGCAGCCACCGGCAGAGCGTCTGAGAGAAACAGAAGAAATATGATGTTACAGTTTTTGCCCATTGCTTCCACACTAAAACCGAAAGCTTAGACCAAAGCCTCAACACCTAAACTTCTTGTAGCATACCTTAAACACAGTGTAACCATAGATTAAACACAGTCAACTTTGCACTTTGTTTGCAATTCTGTAACACACTTATTGCGAAACACTACACACGTTTTCATAAATTAGACACTTTGTTCAAAAACGAAATCACCTGTTATCATTGGGAAAACACTCTGTTCAAAATGCACAACTCATCTGGCAATCGTAGGCACTTACATACACACCTGAAAACACTCAGAAAACAGAACACCAGTCGGTTTCTACTCCAGGCTGTACCTACTGTATGTGTCACATGATTCTGTATCATATTACAGTATTACAGTACTAACTGTACTATACAAAAATGGGAAGTGCTGTGAAGTATATGTAAAGGAAAACCATTGTGATGTTACAGTACTGTGTACAGTTTGAAAGTACAGTATGTGAAAAATAACCTAACCAATGACATCTTGTGGTGGCATTCTCTACAGAATGGTCGGACAGCCAGATCCGAACAGAAGGCGGGATCCATAACCAACCCCCCCCCAACCCCCACACACACACAAAACAAGTATGTTTTTCCCCCCAATAGCAATTTATCCAGTAATTGTTATTTTTGTTTGTTTGTTTTTTTACTTTTTTTTGTTGCTAAATTTGATGATTTGTGATTCTATTTTTCTTTATTTCTGTAAGAATGTTTGTTTTTTGTAAAAACTCTCGTTTTATTACTGCAGAAATTCTACTTTTGAGTTTTACAGAAGACTGAGTCTGAGAAAATGACAATAAAAATAGAAACACAAAGACTGCAGTGTTTTATATAAAGCCCATCAGTGTGTTGCTGGTGATATGAAAGCGTAATTCAAATGGTGATTGTGTGTATGGTTTTGTTGCAAGAATTTCATGTTTAGAAAGCAGTGTTAAGTTTTGATTGCAGTGTTTCGTTTTGGCATAGATGTGAGTTGTTAATCTCCAAGTGCTATGTCTGATTGGCTTGTGTGTAGAGTTTTGACATAATGAGCCAAATTCTGCAAAAAGTGTGTAAGCAATAGGCAAAAACTGTAAAATACAAAATAAAGAGGCGTTTTGTAAAACAGAATACTGTCCTCTAATCTGATTGGCCGAGAGTGCTGATATACAGCATATCAACATGTTTACAGTAACTATTAGCACTTTTGAAAAAACTGGCCAAATTTTGTTGCTTAATAATGAACTTTATTCTATTTTACTTTAACAGATCACTGTACTGTAGGCTCATGGTCTTGCAGATATTCAGTACAACAGCACTCTTGTGTGTGTGTGTGATACTGCTAAGTAAAGAAATGCAAACGTGTGTGTACCTCATAGTCTATTTTGAATTTCTGCACCATTCCCAGCTCCATAAACATCCTGAGAGCTGCAGTGACCATAGCGTCCACATCCAGAGAGAAGTCATCAAACCATAGTTTATCAATGCCCAGCTCACACACTAGAGGGATGTTCGCTGCCTGAGGAAAGAACAATAGAGAGAGTGTGTAGTACGCAGAAAAGAGTTTGCTCCTGCATGCTTTGAAGCAGATGCTTTGTGAACGGAACGAAACTAGCGTCAGGGTTTTCTGTAATTCGTGTGTGAAGCTCACAGTGATAATGAGACACTACGATAGATTCACACACACATTCACAGATCTAACGAGGGACTGCTGGCAGGAGTTGCGACGTCATTAACACATTATAATTGTGGATATTTACTAATATAATTCTTCATACTCTACACCCATAAAGAAGACTGAGAAGAAGAAATTGAACATCCGACATGATATTTTGAACTGCACTGGACATTTTTTCCCAACATAAATGTACTATTATAGCGACAATCCAAATCAAACTTTGTTTTGCTCAATAGTTTATGTAAAATTATGCTGCCATTTACTCAACCATTTAAACCCCATATTGTTTATTATTTCCATCAAACACAAAAGGAAATGTTTAGCAGAATGTCTGAGCTACTCTACTACTAAAGCTACTGAGCTCCTACTCTAAAATTTGCATCATGAAAATACTTTTAATATAGTATAAATAGTATTTAGTATAGTTTTAATATAGCTGTTATTATTACAGTGTGTGTGTGTGTGTGTGTGTGTGTGTGTGTGTTTTTGTTTATATTACATTGTGGGAACCAAATGGCCCCACAAGGATAGTAAAACCTGAGATCACCTCCATTGTGGGGACCAGCCAGCGGTCCCCATGAGGGAAATGGGTTAATAAACATACTAAATGATATTTTTTTGAAAATGTAAAAATGCAGAATGTCTCCTGTGATGGGTAGGTTTAGGGGTAGGGTTAGTGTAAGGGGACAGAATATACAGTTTGTACAGTATAAAAACCATTACGTCTATGGAGAGTCCCCACAAAGATATGTGCGCCTGTTTGTGTGTGTGTGTGTGTGTGTGTGTGTGTGTGTGTGTGTGTAAAAAATCGTGGTGGTATTTATTACTATATACTGTTTTAGGAGAGGAAAATCAAAAGGAACTTTTAGCTTTTAGCTTTTATTTTTTAGCTTTTATTTTGTTATATTGTTATTTTTATTTTTGTATATTATATTCTATTTTTTATTTTTAAATTATTATTTAATGTTATTATTATTATTATTATTTATATTTAAATTGTAATAATTTCACATTAAATCTCCAGAAACAATATAAAAACAGTAGAATTTTACTAAGTACTATGATTTTTTACTACTATGATTTTTCTCGATTTCTGGGAATGAAATGTGTAATTATAACCCTTTAACACTACTTCTGTCAGGACCACTATCGTCAGTACGATTGACAGTTAGCATACAGTTTGGATTGGCGGTATGGTTCTGTTCTGGGCAGCCTAGCATGGATAAGAGCAGGGAGAGCAGCAATAACCCCCTTTAGGGTAAACAGAACAGAACCGACATATATGTATGTATGTATCATTAATTCAAGATTTTAAAATACAACATAATTCAAGAATTGATTCTGATTCAAGGGGCACTCAGAAGGCCAAATCCTGACTGACGAGAGGTGGAGCTGGGGATGGAGGAGGGTAATTCGCTCCTGATAAACGCGATAGCTGCTGATAATACTGGAGGAGCTTAAATACTGTATGTATACAGTGATAGGCGTTGTATTCCTATAGGTAGACGTGGATCAGCTGAGAGTCAGCTGATGCGAGATTGACTAACGTGAGCTGCCAAAACTGACGCTACGTTTGATATTATAATTGAAAGCGATAATTTTTAACATTTAATAGGCTTTCAAATATATATAACAATTGATTTAAATTTAAGTGAACTTAAAACAATCTTCACATTAAACCATAATAATTAGTGTAAACAAGCTATTCTGTAAAGAGCAGTGAGTGATTTTGATTTTTATTTTGTTCTGTGATTAACATTAATAAGACACTGCAGCAGGTTTATTAGGCTGCTGTCACTTTAAGACGTGATGCACATGATGTGAAATTTGAGTTCTCTGTTGTGTCTTATCGCGCTTTTAAAGGTTTAAATGTTTAAATTATATGATCAAGCTGAATGAAGGACAGCTTGATCATATAATATAACATCAAGGGATGTCAGAAAAAAAACCTGATGCTGCGTTAATTGCGTTAAATAGTCTATAATATTCCTGGATTTGGCTTTAAGCAATAAATTCTTCATTCACTCTTGGAAACAAGCTGGTACTTGTTAATGAAGTGATATAAGAGCTCCTGGCAAAATCCAGTTAACACATGACAAAAAAATGTACATTTCACCAGGAAATTAGCACATTATAAATGAGGCATTTCATAAACTCCACAGAGACTATATCAATAATTCACAAACTCTGATGAGGTATTGAATAGCGTTGTTCTGAATTATACATACTGCATAAACAATACAGACTGATATACTGAGGCTAATATATCATGAATCAAGTTTTTCAATATTGATAAGCTCCTGAAATGTCAGACGGTCTATAAAATACAATCTGTTTGATGCATTAATGTTTACCTTAAACTTATCCACCTCAGTCTTAGAGCATGTGGCATGATATGACAGCACCTATGGAAAACACACACACACACACACACAATCAATCATCAAAGGTTCATATTTTATGCATTTCTATATTTTATGTTTATGATATATACATGACAAGATAAAAACATCCCAGAGATCATATAGAGAGTTGAATTGCATTAACCCTGACACTACAACAATTCACTGCTGCATCGCTCGCTCTGATTGGCTGCTGAGAGTCATGTGAGCGCAATGATTTTACATCCATTCATAACATACTGACAGTCTGATTCTCAAAGGTTTACAGGTCATGCAATATTAATTTCAGCTCCGCTATAGACTGTTGATGATCTATTACAAATTAATATACTGACAATCTGGAATCCTTATGAATACGGTCATATTTATCACAGACGCCACGCCTGCATTCCTCTGGAGAATGAGAAGAGCTTGGAGAAGATAATTAATGCTCACACACACACTCCCTGCTCAGGCTGTAATGTAGTTACAAGGCTAATAAACACAGCGTCCTCACTTCCGCTGCTTCATTTTCACATTCATTGCTCTGTGGTTGTGGTGTCGTGAGGAAAGATGTCACTATGTCTTCCCGTTTGCCTTTAAAGGTGTGTGTGTGTGTGTGTGTGTGTGTGTGTGTGTGTGTGTGTGTGTGTGTGTGTGTGTGTGTGTGTGTGTGTGTGTGTGTGTGTGTTAATGCGTGATGCGTGAAATGAAATCATCACTTTTTGATCAGCAATGCTTGTGTTTACAGTGGGGTTCAACACTCGGAGACCACTATGAAAATGCTTTTGCTTTGCATTGTTCAGATTTCATACAAAACTTTTATTACAGATTATATCATCATCAGCGTGATGATTAGTGAAAAGTTGAATTGAAAAATTAACATAAATGTCAGAATTTCTTAATTTTTGGTTTGTCACCATAAAAATTTATAGTGACATATAGGGCCCTATTTTAACGATCTGAAACGCAAGTATCAAACGCGAAACGCAAGTAACTTTGTGGGCGGGTCTTGGGCTCTGTTGCTATTATACCGGCGGGATAAATGACTCTTGCGCCCGACGCAAATCTAAAATGGGTTGGTCTGAAGTAGCTTCATTACTCATAGGTGTGGTTTGGGTTTAACGTGAAATAAACCAATCAGAGCGTCATCTCACATTCCCTTTAAGAGCAGGCGTGCATGTTTCATGGCGGATTGCTATTATAACGGCGGATTTGTCAGATGCACACCAGGAGTGGTTCACAGCCGAGGAGACCGACGTTCTCGTCAGGGCCGTAAAACACAGGGAAGTGACATTGGGGATGGAGAAACACACCCAAATTAGCTTCGGTTAAACAGGCGTATGATAATTTGGGTAAATGTGTAAGCTAGATGTATGCTTTTATAATAAACGATCTATCTATCTATCTATCTATCTATCTATCTATCTATCTATCTATCTATCTATCTATCTATCTATCTATCTATCTATCTATCTATCTATCTATCTATCTATCTATCAATTGTAATAATGTATGATTTGCAAAAATGAAAACTGCTGCTTCTGTGTAGATGAGAGAATCAAAGTGTATGCGCGTTGTGCACACGCTACATTGATTATGGCCAAGCATGAGCCCTTAAAATAGCATATGAATAACATGCGCAACGCGCCACTGACTTTAGACTAGGTTTTTCCTGGTCAGTGGCGGAATTGTTTTCTAAACCTGTAAAATAGCATGAAGGAACGTTTGCGCTGGAACACGCCTCCTCTTTGCGCTGAACCACCCCGGGGAGCGCAAGTGTATTTCCTAGTTTACCGGCGTGCGTCTGTGGAGGGAAAAGTCCGCTGTGCGCGGGTGCAAAATAGGAATGATACATGTGTCGGTGTACAAAGTCAAGATAGGGCCCATAGTGTGTCTGAGTGACATGGCTTCTCGAACAGGGAAAAATGACTTCATTTTGTTGATTTGAGTTTCATTATTATTAAATAACATTAACAAATTTAAATAAATACTTTAACAAATATATTGTTCATTGTTAGATAATGTTAGTTAATGCATTAACCAACTAATAGGACCTTATTAACTTACAAGACACATATTAAAACACACACACACACACACACACACACACACACACACACACACACACACGCACACACACACACACACACACACACACACACACACACACACACTGACTATCATGACTTTCTGAGAATATTAATAATAAAAACCCTTTAGACCAGATGAGTGTTTTGACTGTAAACACACCATCATCTGTTTCCAGACGATCGTTTTGTTCGATTGAAGTCGGTCGATTGAAGCTTTGAAGGTGTGGATTTATTCCTCTGTGTCCCACTGTTTCATTGTTCGATTATATTCTGCTCTTTTATAGCATTTTAAGTCAGCTTATACGTCAGTGAAGGTTTCTTAAAGCCGTGATAATGTGATAATTTGGTTTGAATGGATCATTTTCTGCCCTCTCACTGAACAGGCTGTTTTATAAAAACAGATAAGTTTCAATAAATGTTCTGAATAAACTGGAAACTAACATAGTTTGTTAGACTCTTATTTCAAAACAGCAAGGAAAATCCAGTTTTCCATGATACGATCACTTAGAGACGACTGCAGTGTGAGGTGCTTGAGTGTCAAACCTTCTCTGAGTCATGAGTGAACACAGCTCCTCCCACTCCTCCTTAAGCTCCGCCTCTAACAGGAACTGATATTCCACCAATCACACGCTCACATCTTTGCTTGTGTTGAATCATCCTCACCAGTCATATGTTTCTAATCTAACAACCCACCAATTACAAATGTTCCAACTAATCTGCCACCACTTTAGAAAAATCCTACCAATCACAGTTAAGTGTGTATCGATGTGTGTGTTTTGGAGACATACATCCAAAGCGACAGACTGTTTGGCCCAGGACTTCTTCACTTGGTCATACATAATGGTGTTATTGATTCCCAGTCCACAGAATATCACAAATGCCTAAAGAGAGAAAAAGAGAACGTAAAGTCACACGTAAGTCCTCAACAACCAATTTAAACATCTGAAAGTGGTTTCTAAAACTTTGTTTCAGGAGTGTTTGTGTGAATCAGAGTTATTATAGTTACGATTTAAGTTATAATAACAAAACAATATGTAATACAAATGCTTTACTGATGCTGGGGATCAATTTATGAAGTTATATTACACATACACCTGTATATTATATGGATCATCTATATTATTGTAATATATAATATGCATTTTACTATTACATTAGGTGGAGGGGTACATGAGCTGCAGCGAACACCGAACATCTTTTTAGTTTAGAGCTTTATTTATCCCCGTGGGGCAATTAGTTTGAGTTTACATGGTGCCTCACATAAAACACTGATCACATGCACTCAAAAACATACTGTTTTTACGATCTTTCATTTCACTGCAAGGGTCTCAGAGCGATTTGAGAGAATTATGACTTTTGTGTATGCTCCAAATGAACTCATGTCCAAGGACAGCTAGCTACGCATTCATAAGGATCTCTCACAGATGATTCATATCATACCTCAAACAGCCTCTGATCTAAATCATCAAATGGTTTCCCATCCAACCTGTTCAAGACCTGAGCCACACCTGCAACACACATGAAGACAGTCAGATTGCATGCTGTTTTTACGACCCATATGAGGTTCTTTAAAGCACAGTAATGCGTTGCAGATGAAGGTTTCAATCTGTATTTCAGTGCAGGAGTCAGGAATCTCTACCTTGCCACACTTCTAATCTCTCTCTCTCTCTCTCTGTCTCTACATGGATAATTAAACAGTGTGCTGTGTTTTAGTATGCAATTAGAATGATTGTTCCTTTAAGTGAAAACCCTCCCCCTGTTCACACACCTAACGCCTCCCCCCATCCTCGCCGTCTCATTATAGTCAATCATAAATGTAGAGCTTGCATTGCAGGCTCTACCATAACACTGCTCATAATTACAACATTTATATCACATGGAGAAGCCTGTTCGCCTGAAAGCCCACTGAAATGTATAAACACAATAAAAACATTTCAAGTAATCTAAAACCACAAGTGGTGTCCAGTCATCATCAGGAGTTATACTGTGTATTTAATTCATCTCTAAGCACACACACAACATACCTGTCAATATTTATTAAATAAATTAAATAAAAACACATTAAATAAATGATTAAAACTTTTATCACATAAACAGAAGCACTGCACAGCAGTTAAACACTATGGTGCTGGTGTGTGTAATGTAACATGTACTGCGCGATTGTGCCATTTTGATTTAATGTGCTGAGTAAAGTCATTTTTCCCACCGTTGTCTGTGTCCGATTTTAAAATCAGTGCGACACACTTTGCAAAAGGCGTTGGTGTTGTCGATATGGCTTTGAGATATGAAATTAAATTCTTCTGTCCAGCTGTTGTTAAATTTACATGTATATTTAGGTTTTTTCGCCGGAACAGCACCAGAGTCTTCTCCTCCCATTTCTACTATTTAGGATTTTAGGCATTTAGGATATAACAACACACTTAACCGACTCATGGCCTGTTTCTATTGGCTGGGCATGCGTGGAGATGTTCGCCGGTGGTGTGCGGCTTGTCCCAAATGTCAGTTAGTGAGCGCTCCGGCCGTCCTAAAAGTGACATTGCACTCTCTGTCCATAATCAAGGTCCCCTTCGAAAGAATTGGCATTGACCTCGTCATGCCATTAGATCGGTCAGCACAAAGGCATCGCTTTGCATAAGTCATCGTGGACAATGCAACTCGATACCCGGAGGCGGTGGCACTCCGTAACATCTCTGCAAAGAGTGTAGCGGATGCCCTCTTCCGAGTTACCTCCCGGATGGGAATACCGAAAGAGATTCTCACCAACAAAGGCACAACATTCATGTCACGAACACTCGATGAGCTTTACGAACTATAGGGACCCTTTATGGTAACATGGTGAGACGGAGATGTTGACTATGAGGTTGTGCGACCGAACAGCAGAGGGGCAAAACAGATCTACCATCTCAACCTCCTAAAACCATGGAGGGAAGAGAACTCTGTTCAGTTGGCCACGATCACGAAAGAATGCGAGGAGCTTGGGCTGGAGGTGAATTTAAAACCGAATGCATTCAATCCAGTCCCTTGTGGAGAGCACCTCCCGCCGTGCCAACTGGCCGAGATTAAGTACAGCGTGAGTTCGCAGATGTGTTGTCACCTCTTCCCGGCCGCACAAATCTCATAGAACACCACACTGAAACATATTCAGGAGTCGTGGTGCGTTCCCGACCCTACAGATTTCCAGAATACAA
The DNA here is from genome assembly GCA_022828995.1 of Vimba vimba. Classification (NCBI taxonomy): domain Eukaryota; kingdom Metazoa; phylum Chordata; class Actinopteri; order Cypriniformes; family Leuciscidae; genus Vimba; species Vimba vimba. The sequence continues at coordinate 36,325,481 of CM040823.1, forward strand.
AAAGAAAATTGTGAGGGTCGAATTAGAGGTGATGCTCGAAATGGGTGTAATAGCAGAGTCACACAGTGAATGGTCCAGCCTGATAGTTTTAGTGCCTGAGACGGACGACTCGACCAGATTGTGTGTTGACTACCGCAAAGTAATAGTAATAGCAGTAAATGCGGTCTCCAAGTTTGATGGTTATCCCATGCCACTAGTTGATGAATTGCTCGACCGGTTAGGCACTGCTCAATCTGACTCAACACTGAATTTGAAGAAAGGGTATTGGCAAATCGCCTTGACGGAAAGGTCTTGAAAGAAAACGGCTTTTTCCACCCCGTTTGGTTAACATCAATTTGTTATGCTTCTGTTCGGGTTGTTTGGGGCTCTTACGGCCGCACCAAGCGTATGCCGCCGCATATCTTGATTATATCATAATATACAGTAATGATTGGCAGCGGCATGTGCAACGCCTAAGAGCGGTCCTGAGGTCGCTGCACGCAGCAGGGCTCACAGCAAACCCGAACAAGTGTGCAGCTGGAAGGGTGGAAGTATGGTATCTGGGGTTCCACTTGGGTCACGGGCAGGTGTGGCCCCAAATTGACAAAACCACACCAAAATAGGAGTGAGAATGTTTTTGGGGCTGGTTCCCCACTAACACAGAACGTTTAGGGAACGTTAGGGAACGTTAGTTTATGGTTCTCTAAAGGTTAGTTCGAACCAAACCAAAAACTAACGTTTAGGGAACGTTAGTTTATGGTTCTCTAAAAGTTAGTTCGAACCAAACCAAAAACTAACGTTTAGGGAACGTTAGGGAACCAACCAACTAAAACGTTCTCCTGTAGTTGCACTGTACCTCCACACAACGTTCCCGTTTGGTTGTTTTTAGTTGTTTTTGAGTGCGGTTTTTAAATGTTTATTTAAACCAGCTCCATTTACATTTAAGTAGCATATAAAAGGTTTGCAGTCACTTGATTTACACTCTAAAAAATGCTGGGTTATTTAATTTACCCAACCGCTGGGTTATGAAATTCTTTACCCATTATGGGTTATTAATATGGAATTTGGGTTATTTTGTGCAACTCATGTGTTGAGCATAAACTGTAAAGGTGTTGAGTCAAAATCCATCAACCCAACATTATCGTTTGATGTCTATGGTTTGACCCAGCACGTGGGTTGTTTGTGCTTCGAACGTCATCATATCATCACCGCCAGAGTCCACACACCGAACGCTCGTCACAGCAGAGAACCTGACTTATCATCCAGCGAGGCAAACAAATAATAAAAGGTATGTGTACGCTACATGTCTAATTCACATTGTCTGTGTTGCGTTACCTATTAAAGTAGTATCTGTATATTGTCGAGGCTAGTTGGTTGTTTGGTTTGGCAAACAACGTAGCTAACGTTAGCCATTTAGCTGTTATCAGCACGGATAGCCTGCTTATTCGTTTGGTCTGAATTACATTTTTGTAAAGGTGTTAACATTAAGCAAAAGTTTCTTTTTATTCACGTGGAGATGTGGGACTTGAAAGTAAATCATTACAGGATTCGTGTAAGAATATAGTCTTGTGGTGAGAAACCGGGACAATTTTGAAAACTGAAAGGAGGACTCTGTGCGCGCCTGCGCCCCCTCACATCTGCTGAGGATTTGGTGCGACGTGATGCGGTGGCTCCTGTTTCATCAATTTGTCCTGTTATTTTGCAGGTACTATTGTTACAACAACTTGATAATATGCACACGAGATCTGTAATGTTCATACCGCAGATATTTTTCGGGTAATGACGTTCGGGGTTGTGAATATGTTGAATATAGGTCTATGCAGGCTGTCCGCCATTTTGTGAACGCTGTAGCACACGAGGTGACTGAAATGCGTTTAATTCGATTCAAATGGACTCCAGTTACAAGGTTATAGTGTTCATTTTGAGTTTACTTTTATTTGTGTTTGGTTTATTAAGTTATGTATACATATAAAGATAGGATGCACTTATTTTGCAGAACTGTCTTATCTCTCTAACGTTACTTGGCCTTCTGCGCGGGGCCTGTAACGTTAAGAAATATAATATATTTCTGTGCCCTATGCAGTGAGCAGCCACACATATTATTGTGCAGTAAAAACAGACAATTTACATGTAACATTTTGCAATTTGTCATATGAATTGTATAGAGAGAGAGGGAGGATTGTTTTCTATATATTTTGTATAACTTAACTATGATGGCGCTCTTGCAAGGGCTCTCATACCAGGTAATTATTAAACAGAATAATTATTTGATGAAGCAAAACAATCATATTTCAGTGACTGACAACTTTGTTCTTTTTTACAGAATGTACCATATCAGATAGTACCATTACCCGCATGGCACAGCGGATGGACGCATTTGAGGAGAAGATGGAGCAGAAGATGGATGAGCTGCTCATGCTCTTAAGGAGCACCTCCCTCTGCTCCAGTCGATGACCTGTTGCTGTCGCCCTGCTCAACAGTCACAGAGCTGGAGGAGTTCGACAGGAGTCTCGGTCAACAGGAGAGGAGGGACAAAATGGTAATTAAGTGGCCATAGTCCTGCCCTATCCTGCCTTAAGATTACACTATATAATTACATAATTTCAAATATCATTATAACTGAACTGACGGCTCTTACAAAATGAGATTGTACAAGCTCTCTACTTTGTTCTACATGTATAATTTGTATTTCTATATGTTTTACAGCCACTTTTCCTGACCACCCTTGGAGGTTCGACCGGAGGTACTGCCATCCGTCGCATGCTACGGCGAGTGGCAACCAACGACGTGCTGAAACATTATAGTCTGCGGGGCAGAAAGGCAAAGAAGGCCTTCCAGGACTTGACAATCTGCAGGGTTATAACAGGCATGTGTTATTTCATTAACATCAGTATTTTGCTTAGCTTGGAGGTTTTAATTTGACTTGTAACTTTGCTTCATTTTGACTTCTACTCTAGCGGCCTCCCAGAAAAACTTCCCTGCGCTGACTGCAGCAGACGTGGAGGACTTGATTGGGCAAGTGCTGAAGTTTGCCCCACACAGATGGTAAATTGAAATTTGTCGATGTGATGTTCATAATAATCAAAGGAATGGGAAAACTATCAATAATTGTGATCATAAAAAAAAAACAGGGTTGTTAGTAAGGCAATTTGTCTTGCTTTTCATTTTTAGTATGACATATAAACGTTTGTTTTGTTTCTTTCTTTTTAGGCCAGCTGAGAAGGGATTATAGAGCCTTCAAAACCATGGAGCTCTACTTGTTTTTTTTTATCTTTATGTTTTGTATTTTTATTAAAGCAATTGTATTTTTGCCACTTTGGCCATTCACCTAAACATTACATACTTTATCATTCCAAAATGCATCTTGCACACTACATTTGCACTATTACTTTGCACTCTTCATCCCACTCCATTTGTACTTGTATTGATATTATGTCTTATTTGTATACCGGTAGTTGTATACTAAAACTGTATAAAATTGATTCTGATTCTTGTATTATATTTTTAGGCCTTTTATTGTTAATTTTATATTGTATATTAAAGTATTATATTTAAATCCCATCAAGTTTGCTTATTCATTCCTGCTAATATATAATAATTCGATCTTGCTCATGCACAGACAGTTTAAAGTAATAATAAAATTGTTAAAGTTTTTTAAAGGTTAGGGGAATGTAAAAAAAAACGTTAGGGGAACCTTCCCTAAAGGTTGCAACGTTAAGAGAACGTTAGGGGAACGTTACATAAAGGTTGCAACGTTAGGGGAACGTTCCCTAAAGGTTGCAACGTTAAGAGAACGTTATGGGAACGTTACATAAAGGTTGCAAAGTTATGAGAACGTTAGGGGAACGTTCCCTAAAGGTTGCAATGTAACTAAAAACTAACGTTCCCTGAACGTTAAGAAAACTTTCCATGGGAACCAAAACCTAACCAAACTCTAACCTTAAGGGAACGTTCCTGCAACCAAAAACTAACGTTCTGAGAACGTTCTGGGAACCATAAATTGTTAGCTGGGTTGGCTATTTCAGGCAGTTTATACCTAACTATTCGGACGTCATCAGCCCCCTGACTGATCTTACTAAAAAGAGAGCTTCAGACCCGACGGACGGAGCAGTGTCAACAGGCTTTTACCCAAGTGAAGGCTGCACTATGTGGCGAACCAGTATTGCATTCCCCTAATTTTGCTCTCCCTTTTGTCTTGCAGGCGGATGCATCGGACGGGGGGCTGGGAGCCATTTTGTCCAAAGTGGTGGAGGGGGAGGAGCGCCCCCTGCTGTATATTAGTCGTAAGCTCTCGATAAAAGAGAGACTAAATACAGCACGATCGAGAAGGAATGGCTGGCCATCAAGTAGGCGGTCCTCACTCTCCATTACTACCTGTTGGGATGGGCTTTCACTTTCTGTTCGGACAATGCCCTGCTCCAATGGCTACACCGCATGAAGGATGCCAACGCACGGATCACCCGTTGGTATCTGGCTTTGCAACCATTTGACCTCCAGGTGGTTCACAGGCCAGGGCTGCATATAGCTGTCGCAGACTTCCCGGCATGAGTTGGTCAGTGGGGGTATGTGGAATATACACAGCATACACTGCTGTGGAAGAGGGGGCATGGTTTGACAGCTGCTGCAGGTGGAGAGCAAGTGCGGGGGAATTGAATGGTAAGGTAAATGCCTCTGGTTAATGAGAACTAAATGTTTGCACTTTGCAGTGATTTGAGAGATGGGTGATAAGGAGCAGCGTGAGTGCAGAGAAGCGGCTGCCTTGGGAGTGAGCTGTGCACGTGGAAACCGTGTTAAGAAGAGCTTTGTGTGCAGAAATCTGAGTTGCTGCTGAGGCCTCATGCTATATTTTTGTTTGCTTAAATGAAGTGTATGAATACATTACGTGAGCTGCACAGCCATTATCTGACCCCTGTCTCCTTCATACCCACCACAACAAGTTTAAGCTTTGCCACAACTGCATACTATAAAAATAGTAGTATCCTGAATGCTATTCTGAACATATCCAAGGATTTCAAAAAGAATACAGTATATACAGTATATAGATATAAAATATTTCCTTTGTGGACAGTGAAGTTTCACAGACCAGAGATGTAGATGATTTCTCTCCTCATAGTGCTGAAATTTCTCACACTTGCTTCAAACACAATTTGAGAAAAAGGAAAACTGGTTCTGAAACTACGGCAGAGATGAAGAAAGCAAGAGGAGAATCTTTTGAATGAAGACATCCTTGACTCCTACTTCTACTGGCTGTTTGTGCTCATAATGACTTTTGGTCCCTGGCAGAAACTTCCCACACACACACACACATCCACCCACGCACACACACACACTGCGCTCTGCAGCAGCACACACACACACGCTGATCTGACACACAGATACATTTAAACAGACATTATCATACATACACATGTTTGTTTGTCCTCCATTTGCTCCCACATAAGGTAGTACAACACCGCAGAGCCGGGGACATCGATACATATATACTATATGTAGTGAAACAACAGTGGTTCATTGGATAACTTACCTATGATTTGGTGGTTACTGTTCCAGATAGGGACACACAGGACAGATCTAATATGGAAGCCAGAGAACTGATCTGCCTGAAAACAAACACTTGTCATCACATCAAAAAACAAATGATCTGACTAGAAGCTTGTGAGGAGAAGCGAGCAAAAATATGAGATCGTCTGAAGACACAGTGTTATATAATTGTGTGCTGCTAGCATTTAGAAGACACACAAGAGCTGACAGAGGTCCAAGGTCTTATGCAGAGCAGAAGTCTCTCTCAACTTTAATCAGGCTCTTTAAAAGGAATATTCTGGGAAAAATACAACCGTGGCTCTTCCTGTAGCATCTATAATCTATGGAAGCTTGTTTCCACCACAGAATAAAACATTTTTGAAGATAATTGCGACTTTTTATCTCACAATTGCGAGTTTACTTCTTACAATTCTGACTTTATAACACGCAATTGTAACTTTATATCATGCAATTTTGACTTTATATGTCCAAATTGCGTGTTATAAAGTCAGAATTGCGCTATATAAAACATGCAATTCTGCATGATTTTTCTGCAAAAATTTTATTTCTCACAACTCTAACTAACACACAATTGTGACTTTATATCACGCAATTCTGAGATAAAAAATCTGAATTGTGACAATTACCTTTTTATTTTTTATTCCGTGGCACAAACATGCTTCCATAGTGATCTGTGATCTGTAGTGATCTGTAGGAAAGGCCTGAAAACTATTTTTAAAGTATGGAGGACCAAAGTGCCACTTAAAATCAATCAATCAATTTTCATCATCAATTATGAATTAAAAAATGTAAATATGTAAAATTCAAATGTTCAAATAAATAGATATTAAATTCTCATTTAAAATATAAATTGAATGTGTCAGTAAAACATTGTCCATCTAAAAACTGTTTTGAAATGATGATTGATTTTAAGTGGCAATCATAGACCTCAATACTGTTTACATGGTTTACAACTGCATCATTAGCACATAAACACAAAGTTCATTCGCCCAGAATTTACAGATCACTTAATACCATTTTTACTAAATAATTCATGTAAGTGCTTTAAAAAACAAACTGCATATCTGCTTTTAAATCCTCCGGTACACATGACCCACTAACTTCCACTGTAAAAACTGAGGGACATGTAAAAGTTATAATGGTAATAAAGTTTAAGAAACTTTTTTTAAACCCAGAATACTCCTTTAATGGGAGTCCAAACATCAGCCATGTTTATGCCATGTAACAGGCTTTATTAATTTATATATTGCTTACTTCAGCGTCGAAGCGTGGGTCTTGGTAGGCATCACTGATATTCACAGGAAGCCCAGTGGAAGCGACCAGCTCTGCAATGCTGTTATTAATCAGCCAATCAGAATAGGATGATTTGTCCATGCTGTCCTTGAAGCTGTGGACAAGACAAAGAGGAAATGATGCGTGCTGCTATGTGTAACCAGACAATCACTTTTGCTATTGCTCATACTTGCATTTACTGTAAACCCTACACCCTCATTATTAAATTTGTGTACAACTCATCCTGCACCGTTTGAGCAAATGTCATGGAAAAAATTCTCGAATTAACTAAAGTTTAAGAAAAAAAATATTAAAAAGTGATTTGAAATGTACGCAAATTCAGGGTAATTGGGACATCAATAGCATCTCAATGGCAATTTACATGAATTTACAAGGGTGATTTCTTTATGGTTGATTAACACCATGCTGGAATTTATTTTTAAGGAAATACCATGTCTATAAATGGGTAAAGCTCTAGTAAAGTCTTCTTCATTTAGTCAGCTTGAGATCCTTTCCATCTAAACTAGTTATATCTCTTAAGTCTACAAGTGAATGTTTTATGGTCAATAACCATAGTCACGGTCTGCACAGTCACGCAGAGCCGAAGCACAACCAAAACAACGTTCTTCTGCAAAATGCATGCAGTTTTGTTTGTAACAGCTGTTATATACTGTATATAAAATATATTTTAACTCAAAATGCAAAAATCTGCAGATTTCATCTGGGCCTCATTGTTGCCGTGTAAACAGCTGTCACTACACAAAAAAAGTGTTGGGTTATTTTTTAACCAAACCATTGGGTTACACATATTGGGTCACTATGTTGGGTTATTTTTCCAAAAATGTTGGGTCATTTTCAAAATCGTTGGGTATTTTCTGTAATAGTCAAGTCAAGTCAAGTCATCTTCATTTATATAGCGCTTTTAACAATGTAGATTGTTATAGATTGTAATAACCCGGCTGTTGAGTTAAATATGCATGTTGTATGTAAACTTGTGTATTTTGAATTTATGTACACAATTATGTATATTTACATTAAATTCTGGACTCCCCAATATTTAGTTTGTAATTCAAAAAAAAAAAAATTGTTCAGACATATTTATTGTTTTATACAAATAAACAATCTGTATTTGAAAAGTGTGTTTTATTTATTAAAATAATGTCATAAATATAAATAAATAGTTAACTGTTTGGTTACTTTTAACCCAACATTATAAAGTAAGTAGCACTCAAGGTGGTGCTCACTTCAATTACGCAAACGTAGGATGGTTCGGACCCAAATTACAATGTAAAAAGAGACCTGCTGGGATAAGGGGGTGGAATTAAATGCAAATTCGGACCAAGAAAATCGAACAAAGTGTGAAGAGAGCCTTAGACGCTTGCATGAAGAGCTGGAGGAGCTGACTCGCTGTTCGCAATGCCATTCCCTCTACAGTCATTTACAGCTAACGAACTTTCCTCTGCATTTCAGTGAGGCTCTATGGAGCCTGCAACAGCAATGAGAAGTTAACGCTCCCGACTCTCATAAACGCCCACGTGCAGCGAGACACAGTCCTAAATGATGTAGCCTCCCTCTCTCTTTTAATCTCTCTCACGTGGTACATTTCAGGCTCTCGTGCTCTAGGCTGAGAGAGTCTGATCAAACACACTCTTGATCACACCCTAAAGATCACACATGATTAACGGCACTGCGAGCTGCTGTCTGAGGAAATGGCAGAATCAAAGGGATGAATGAGAACGTGTGAATGTGTGTAACTGAGATCTGCACGTGTGTTGTGTGTATGTTGCATTCGTGTGCGTCTGGGTGAGCAGCGGAGATGCGTCTCTCTCTCTCTCTCTCTCTCTCTCGTTTGGCCTCGAGCTGTTTCAAATCATTCTTACATAATGGCTCCGGCTGTACCTTTAGAGAAGCCAACACAGAGGATGAAATCACTAAATAACACACATAAAACCCCTATATACCACTATAAACACATATTTCTGTGGATGACAGTAATATATAAGACTGAAGCTGTATAATTTCACAGCTGTGAGATATATATATATATTTTTTTTTTCAGTTTTACAAGTTTATGTGTTCATATAATCCTTTAGTAAAACTGATTGTGAAACTAGATTTACACTTTAGCTAAATTTTTGGACACTTAAATGCATGTTGATTGCAATTAAATGAAAATGTATTGTAGTTTATTAATGCAATTAGCTGAACATTAGAGTGTTTTTTGACCTAATTACTGTAAGTAGGAGTTAGGAGGTATCAGACTCAAGAGAGAAATGGATGAATAACATAACAGGTGAGTATAGACCATAAATGATGAGCAGTGCAAGTATAATGCTTCAGTTCTTATGTTTGCAGGTGACGATAGAGGATGTAACTTTAAATTTTAAGTACATCCACACACAACTATTGGTTGCTGTTAGACTGACTGAATAACAAATAATGTCTTTGTATTTCAGGGATAGCGGAAACACTGGATCTCTCTCTCTCTCTCTTCTGCTGGAGCTGGAGAACAGACAAGGGAACAAGGAAACAGGAACTTGGAGAAATCGCAGGAGGTAAATATCTCAGGGAAGTTGACAGGTAAGTAATCCCTAGTCCTTGTCGTAGACCAGACAATGAGTGTGACTGAAGCTACATCTACATTCATCTGGATAGAGATGAGTTTTCGTTTCAAAACGCTCTCCGTCCACACTAGCGTTTTCAAGCGTTTTCCAAAAGTTTCTTACCCACACTGAAACTTCAGAAAATGTAGAATTCACCTTACAGTGCATGCGTAAACCCTCACAAAAGCTCACTGAGATGATACAGACAGAACAAGACAATCAAGTTATCATGCAATTCTTCTGGCAGGATCATTTTATTTAGCAAAATATCGTCTTGGTTACGAGTGGTAACCCTCGTTCCCTGAAGGAGGGAACGGAGACGAATAGGAATCTTGCCAGAAAGCCAATCTACTTCGAGTGTAACTAAATGAGCCAATGAACATTGGCATGCAATCATTTGCAGCAGCTGCTCTGCCTCGCAGTGCAGGTATATAATGAGCAGAAGGTGCATTGCATCTTCAGTTTTTCGCTGAGGAGCCGAGCAGTTGGCCCGGCCATGCAGCGGGGTACAGGAGTTGTGGTGACGGGACACATGTCTCCGTTCCCTCCTTCAGGGTACGAGGGTTACCATATGTAACCGAGACGTTCCCGAACAGTCGGTCACTCTCAACGTATGTCGTGACCAACGAATAAGAATCCCTACCAAAGCGGCAAAGCTGCTGCCCCCTTCCAGTGCCCTGTGCAAGCTTCCTGCCCCTTCTTGCCTGGAAGGACGATTGGAGAGGGCTTACACAGAGACTGTTGTTCTGTGGTAGCCCATACAGTGAGACTATTGGACAACACTGGGAAAGCGTTAGGAAAAAGAACGCTGTGGAAGCCACATTCTTCCCCGAAGGAGTTATGAGGAGATATACATATGGACTAACCCGAAGGTTGTACTGCATATGATATACTGGGTGACTTAGCCCAAGGGAAAGACACGGGCTTCCGTTTAGAAGCAGCCGTGGAAGATTACACATATGGGATCCCCGCAGGGTCGCACATATGGAACCCAGCCTAGACCTGGTTCTCAAGGATTCAACAGATAAAGGCCTGGCGCCGGACGCTCAGGCACGTCCGACTCCGAGGGTGGTGGAGGACTCAACAGGTTTTTCACTCTGGCACAATATAGGTCCACAGAGCCGGGCCTCTCAGTGCTTCTACCCGTTTAGGTTGAGAGCACGGGAGGAGACCCAACTCTACACATAGGCTATAAAATCTAGCGAACGTGTTAGGTGTCGCCCAGCCCGCAGTTCTACAGATATCTGTTAGCGAGGCGCCACGTGCCAACGCCCATGAGGATGCAATGCCTCTCGTAGAGTGAGCCCTCGCTCCAACCCTTGCTGCAAGAAGGAAAGATTGGACCCTATTGAACATCTTCAAGGGTCCCTTCGGAGAGAGGAACACCACTCCACTCACTTCAAGGCGAATCAATGTTGTTAAGTACTTCTGGGGGTAAGTCACCTAGAACCTCCGCGTCCTGTCCAGGGACCAGATATGGACTTTCCAGAGGCCCGGACGCGGATACCATAGGGTGCCCCGTCTCTGAGAAAGAAGGTCCTTCCTCGGAGGAATGGGCCAGGGAGGGGCTGTCACGAGGAGCATGAGTTCTGGGAACCAGGTCCAGGTGGGCCAATAGGGAGCCACCAGTAGGACCTGCTCCTCATCTTCCCTGACTTTGCACAGGGTCTGTGCAAGTAGGCTCACTGGGGGAAACATATATTTGTGAAGGGGGAGGTCTCTGGAGAGGCAAAGAGGTCTACCTGATCCTTCTTGAACTCTCTCCAGATCAGCTGAACCGCCTGGTGAGGATTCTCTCCTCCCACTGCTCTCCGGGCCCTCTTTGAACCCAAAGATAGAGGAACTGCTCTCTTTTTTTCTTATTCTTTTGTTGAGAATTTGGGTACCACTGTGACTCCATTGGCGGAACAAAATTTTGACTCAAAAGATTCGCTGCCCAGCCCTCCACCAGGGTAGAGCAGCTCCCCCATCTCCGGATCGGGTGGTGTCGTCCTCCTGCAGCTCCCCCCATCTCCGGATCGGGTGGTGTCGACCTCCTGCAGCAGACACAGTAGAACAGGCTGTGCCAGTGTTTTTTTTTTTTGCAGGGGACGACAACCTAGGCAGCGAGTAGACTCCGTGGATCACGGCTGAACGCGTCTTCTCCGCACTCATTTAAGTTACAAACAAACATTTTTTCGCCTATCGTGCGTCTACTCTACACCCGTACCACTGAAAAGACGGATTATATCCAAGACTTAAGCCATAAATTAGTATTAATATTGATAGCACCACTGGTAGCGTCGTTGCTAACTTAACTTACTGTCCATCTGTTAAAATGGCGAATATATCAAATGTAAGTAGTCTACCTTTTGGTGCAGGTGAGGACACATTTGAGCTGCACGCGGTGCAGTCTGAGCTGGAAGCTGTTGAGAAACAGATCCACGACCTTTTAGTAAGAAAAGCCGAGCTAATAGACCGGCGTTTGGCTCTCGAAACATCACGTGCCGAGGCACACAAATCAGAGATTAATGTTACTAACCCGCTGACTCCGACCTCGTCTACTCCGTGCGTTCCTCAACATCGGTCCCGAACGTCGAGGTCGCGATCAGCCATGGTCTCGTTCACTCCGGCTCCAACATGCCATCACGAAGCCTGGATTTTTCCGCAGCGGAAGTCGCGAGTCAGGTCTAGACCAAGAAAACTCTCTCCGACCCTCCCGGCTTTCGAGATATCCACACAAAACCGCTTCTCCCCTCTTCGCGAAACAGAACGCGATGCTGTGATCATCGGCGATTCCATCGTTCGACACGTACACGTTACGTTAAATAAAAGTAAGGTGCATAGTCACTGCTTTCCTGGTGCTCGTGTTTCTGAAATCGCTGCTCACGTTCCCGAGATTCTGAACGAGCGCGTCGGAACCGTTGTCCTGCACGCGGGAGGGGCCGACATCAGGCTGTGCCAGACGGAGGTTCTGAAGAAAGACTTCAGGAATCTGATCGATACGGTACGCAGCACATCGCCTGATATAACGATTATTGTGTCAGGACCGCTTCCCACATACCGACTAGGTCATGAAAAGTTTAGTAGATTATTCGCGCTAAATGAATGGTTAATGTCATGGTGCACTGAGCAGAAACTTCTCTTTGTAAATAATTGGAATCTGTTTTGGGAGCGTCCTAGGCTTTACCGTGCTGATGGCTTACACCCAAGCAGATTCGGATCGGATCTTCTGTCAGATAACATCTCCAAAATGTTAAATACCTTTTGACTAGTAAACAAAAGTCCAAATCATAGTCTCTGCTGCACCAATTTAACTGATATAAATAGTGTAGAACATTGCATAGAAACTGTGTCTATTCCTCGTTTAGTGAGATCAAATCAGAAATCTACTGCAGGATCTAGAAAAAATCTAATTGTTATTAAACCAGAAAATGTTGCTATTGGTAATCAAAAACAATTTTTAAAGCTAGGTCTTCTAAACATTAGATCACTCACACCTAAGGCAGTTATTGTAAATGAAATAGTCACAGATAATAGCTTCGATGTACTTTGCCTTACTGAAACCTGGCTTAAACCAAATGATTATTTTGGTTTAAATGAGTCTACTCCAGCAGGATACTCCTATAAGCACGAGCCCCGTCTGAATGGTCGTGGCGGCGGTGTTGCAACAATCTATAGAGATTTTCTCAATGTTACTCAGAAAACGGGTTATAAGTTTATTACATTTGAAGTACTTGTACTAAATGTTACGCTCTTAGATGTTCGAAAAACATCCCTATTATCTCTAGCCTTGGCTACCGTATATAGACCGCCTGGGCCTTACGCTGATTTCCTAAAAGAGTTTGCAGATTTTCTCTCAGACCTATTAGTTAACTTCGATAAAGCATTAATTGTTGGAGACTTTAATATCCATGTAGATAATCAAAATGATGCGTTAGGGGCTGCGTTTACAGATTTATTAAACTCCTTTGGGGTCAAGCAAAACATTACCGGACCGACTCATCGATTTAATCATACACTCGATTTAATTATATCACATGGAACCGATCCAACCGATATAGATATCATTCCACAAAGTGACGATGTCACTGACCATTACATGGTAACTTGCATATTACGTACTCCTGTAATATATCATGCTGTGCCGCGTTATCGATTAGGCAGAACAATCCTTCCATCCACCATAGATAATTTTTCAAACAGCTTATCGGATCTGTCTCAGCTGCTCAGTGAACCCAAACAAACAGATGAACTTGAGGAATTAACTAGCACTATGAGCACCATTCTCTCTGGATCATTGGATATTGTTGCGCCCATTAGATTAAAAAAGGTCAGAGAGAAAAGTAAAGCACCATGGTACAACAATACTACGCGTGTTCTAAAGAGAGAAACCCGTAATTTAGAGCGTAAATGGAAACAAACCAACTTAGAGGTTTTTAGAATCGCATGGAAAGACAGTATGTCACGTTATAAAAAGGCCCTAAAAGCGGCCAGGGCTGAGCATCTACGCAAACTAATAGAAAACAACCATAACAATCCTAAGTTCTTATTTAACACCGTGGCGAGACTAACAAATAAACAGATGTCTCCTGAACAAAATATTCCATTACAGTTTAGTAGTAATGATTTCATGAAGTTCTTCACTGAGAAAATAGAAAACATCAGAACCACAATTGTAAACGTTCAATCCTCAATCGCACCTTATAATTCAGCCTCAATTATCACCCCGCAAGAACAATTACAGTGCTTCACAACTATAGAACAAAAAGAGTTAAATAAACTTTTTACTTCATCTAAAACAACAACATGTTTACTAGATCCTATACCTACTAAGTTATTGAAAGAAGTGTTACCTGTAGTGGAAGAGCCTCTCCTCAATATTATTAACTCGTCTTTATCTTTAGGTTATGTTCCAAGAACATTTAAACTGGCAGTTATAAAACCTCTCATTAAGAAACCACAATTAGATCCGAATAATCTAGTAAATTATAGACCCATTTCAAATCTACCTTTTATGTCTAAAATACTAGAAAAAGTTGTGTCCGCTCAACTGGGCTCTTTCTTACAAGAAAATGACATCTATGAAAAGTTTCAGTCTGGATTTAGGCCGCACCATAGCACTGAAACTGCGCTCGTTAAAATCACAAATGATTTACTTTTAGCTTCTGACCAAGGCTGTATCTCAATATTAGTTTTACTTGATCTTAGTGCTGCGTTTGATACTATAGATCACACAATACTCTTAGATCGACTACAAAATTATACTGGTGTTCAAGGACAAGCATTAAGCTGGTTTAGATCGTATTTATCTGACCGCTACCATTTTGTTTATTTAAATGGAGAAAAATCTATCATAACTCCAGTAAACTATGGAGTGCCGCAGGGATCTGTGTTAGGCCCTCTATTATTCTCAATATATATGCTGCCACTTGGAAATATTATAAGGAAACATGGAATTAGTTTCCATTGTTATGCTGATGACACTCAAATCTATATTTCATCACGGCCAGATGAAAACGCTAAATTATCCAAATTGACAGAGTGTGTTAAAGATATAAAAGATTGGATGACGCATAATTTTCTTTTATTAAATCCAGACAAGACAGAGGTACTACTTATCGGTTCAAAAAACCACCCACAAAACCTCTCACAATACAACTTTAACATAGTAGGATGTCCTGTTACTTCATCCTCTACAGTAAAAGACCTGGGTGTTATATTAGACTGCAACCTGTCTTTTGAAAATCATATTTCATATGTTACAAGAACAGCCATTTTCCACCTTAGAAACATTGCTAAGCTACGTAATATGCTATCAGTTTCTGTCACGGTTGTGAATTCATTGTTTCCTCTGTGTCTCGTGTCATTGTTGTTTACATGTCTGTGAGTTTGCGGGAGTGGGCGTTGTCCCGCTCACGTGTTTGTTCAGTGCTCCAGCTGTTCGCAATCATCTCATTCCCCACCTCAGCTGATTCACATTACCGTTCCCTATTTATACTCACTCATCTCTCCATTCCAGTGTCCATCCGTTGTTTGCTGTTCCTGCGTGAATGTTCGTGTCGTCTTCCGGGTTGTCGTGTCTTCAGTGGATCCCTGTTGTTTCATCGCACCCGAGCACAGATCACCGAGCACCAACACTCAGCACCGAGCACTCGACCATCGAAGTCCCTGTGTGTCCGAGTCTGAGCGTTTCCCCCTGTGTGGACCGTCCGGAGCTGATTCCTGCACGCGAGATCGCGACCGCACCCTGAGAGGAACTTTCATTCCTGAATTGTCTTATTCTGTGTTTGAGTTCCAATAAATATTGTTCACCTGCAATTGTTTCCAGTCTTCTGTCATGACAGAACGGATGGACCAAACGATGGGAGCAGCGGGTGATTCATCTGCTTCACTGGAGGAATTCATTCGAGCATGCATCGGCCGGATGGATGCACAGGAGCGCAGCCAGGGGGAGACAGGACGCGCTATCCAGACTCTGGTCACACAGGTGTCCGAGCTCACCCAGCGTTTTCATCAGCTACAACCCCCCACTGCGCCAGCACCTCCTGCAGCACTTGCAGTTCCCCCCACACCACCTGTGCCTCTCTCCCAGTCGGAACCCAGACTGCCCACGCCTGAATTATACTCTGGTGAGCCGAATTTCTGCCGTCCATTTCTGACACGTTGCAGTATGCATTTCTCATTACAGCCCAGAACTTTTGAAAAGGAGGAGGCGAAAGTAGCCTTCGTTCTGACGCTACTGACTGGGAGAGCGGCGCTTTGGGGAACTGCAGTATGGGAGAATCAAGACCAGTGCTGCTCCTCGTTCCAAGCCCTCTCGGCGGAGATGAGACGTGTCTTCGACCGAGCCGTCGAGGGGAAGGAGGCTGCCAGGGTCTTGACTGACCTACGCCAAGGAGACCGATCGGTATCTGATTACTCCATCGAGTTTAAGACCCTGGCGGCCGGGTGTCGCTGGAACGAGGAGGCGCAGTGGGACCATTTCCTGCATGGGCTGGCCGAACGTGTCCAGAGGGAGATCTACGCCCTGGACCTTCCTTCAACGCTTAATGGTCTCATCGACCTGGCCCTGAGAGTGGACGCCCGTCTGTCCAGGATTGGGCAGAGAACACCCACCAACCCAGTTCAGAGTCGGAGTGAGAACCAGCGGTCCAGCGGCCTGGACACGTTCGGCTCCCACGATCCCGAGCCCATGCAGGTGGGGCGAGCTCGGCTTTCCCGGGAGGAGAAAGAAAGGCGGAGATCCCAGGGCCTCTGTCTCTATTGTGGTGGCAACGGACATTATGCCTATAGTTGTCCAGTAAAAGGCCCAGCCCGATAGTAAGTTTGAGGCTACTATCGGGTGGGATCTCCGCAGGTAAGACCTCATCCACTTCCACCATCCTCCCGGTAAGACTGAGATGGTCTACACTGGATCACCACTGCACTGCACTCATTGACTCTGGGGCAGAAGGTAACTTTTTGGATCATCAGTTTGCACTACAATTACAGATTCCTCTTCAAACACTTTCCCAGAAGATCACAGTCAACGCATTGAATGGACAGACTTTACCCACCATCTCCTTGGTCACCGAGAAACTCACACTCATCACTTCTGGAAATCATGCTGAAACTATATCATTTTACATTACGGACTCTCAACTCACACCCATAGTTTTAGGACACCCCTGGCTCAGTTTACACAACCCACGTATCGACTGGAAAAGACGGACCATCTCAGCTTGGAGCACTGAGTGTCACAATTCGTGTCTTGTGTCTGCTTGTTCTGTTGTTTCTGTCCCTGTGTTACAGGAGGAAGTAGTGGATTTATCAAACGTGCCCGAGGAGTACCGTGACCTGAGTGAAGTGTTCAGTAAGTCTAGAGCTGCTTCTCTCCCTCCGCATCGTCCCTATGACTGTGCTATAGATTTATTGCCAGGTAAGTCTCCGCCTAAGGGCAAGATTTATTCACTTTCAGTTCCTGAGAGAGAGGTTATGGAGAAATATATTTCTGATTCTCTAGCAACCGGGTTCATCCGCCCTTCCTCTTCTCCAGCGGGGGCGGGGTTCTTTTTTGTGGGGAAGAAGGACGGCTCTCTGCGACCTTGCATTGATTACCGAGGACTGAATAACATCACGGTAAAGAATACTTATCCTTTGCCGTTGATGTCTTCAGCCTTCGAGAGGTTGCAGGGAGCGTCTCTCTTCACTAAATTGGACTTGCGTAATGCTTATCATTTGGTCCGCATCAGGGAGGGGGACGAATGGAAGACTGCTTTTAACACCCCTAGGGGGCATTTTGAATATTTGGTTATGCCTTTTGGGCTTTCCAATAGTCCCGCAGTCTTCCAGGCACTAGTCAATGATGTGTTGCGAGACATGATCGATCAATTCATATATGTTTACCTGGATGACATATTGATTTTTTCTTCGTCTCTCCAGGAACATGTGCAACACGTACGACTAGTGCTTCAAAGGTTACTAGAGAATGGGCTTTTTGTCAAGGCGGAGAAATGCGTTTTCCATGCACAGTCAGTTCCTTTCCTGGGACACATCGTGTCGTCTGAAGGTATGCTTATGGACCCTGACAAAGTTAAGGCTGTGGTAGAGTGGCCAATCCCAGATTCCCGCAAGGCCCTGCAGCGGTTTCTGGGATTCGCCAACTTCTATCGGCGTTTTATTCGCAATTTCAGCCAACTAGCCGCACCTCTGACTGCCTTGACCTCTCCCAAAACTGCGTTCAGGTGGTCAGACGCAGCTGAGGCTGCGTTTGCCAAACTCAAGAGCCGCTTTGTTTCAGCTCCTATTCTCATAGCCCCTGATACTTCACGTCAGTTTGTGGTAGAGGTCGATGCGTCGGAGGTGGGGGTAGGTGCAGTGCTTTCACAACGTTCACCTTCAGACGACAGAATGCATCCCTGCGCGTTTTTGTCACATCGATTATCTCCTGCCGAACGTAATTATGACATTGGTAACCGGGAGTTGTTGGCAGTCAAGTTAGCTTTGGAGGAATGGCGTCACTGGTTAGAGGGTTCAGGGGTACCCTTTACAGTCTGGACTGATCACAAGAATTTGGAGTACATTAGAACCGCTAAGAGATTGAACTCCAGGCAGGCTCGGTGGGCACTTTTTTTTGGTCGTTTCGATTTTACACTTTCCTATCGTCCGGGTTCCAAAAACGTCAAACCCGATTCTTTGTCGCGTATTTTTGATCGTCCCGAACACGAAGCTACTCCTGAGCGCATTTTTCCTGAGACCCTGATTATCTCTTCGCTCACATGGGAGGTCGAATCGAAGGTCAAGAGGGCCTTAGAAGGGGTAACGCCTCCGATCCGGTGCCCACCTAACCGCTTATTTGTGCCGGAGGAATTACGATCAGACGTCGTCCAGTGGGGTCATAGTTCCAGTCTAGCTTGCCATCCAGGGGTGAGTCGTACCATATTTCTAGTTAAGCAGCGATTCTGGTGGCCCCTGATGGCTCGTGATGTTCACAATTTTGTTTTGGCTTGCTCTAGTTGTGCCACTGGTAAGTCGTCCAATCGACCCCCAGCTGGGTTACTTCAACCGCTGTCGGTGCCTTCGAGACCTTGGTCCCACATCGCTCTAGATTTTATCACCGCCCTCCCACCCTCCCAGGGTAACACGGTAGTTTTGACCGTGGTGGACCGATTCTCGAAGGCAGCCCACTTTATTCCCTTGCCCAAATTACCTTCAGCCAAGGAGACAGCGGTGGCAGTCGTTGATCACGTCTTTCGGTTACATGGCCTCCCGACAGACGTGGTTTCTGACAGGGGACCCCAGTTTGTGTCCAGATTTTGGCGAGAGTTTTGTAAATTACTGGGGGCGACGGTCAGTCTGTCCTCTGGGTTTCATCCCCAGAGCAATGGCCAAACTGAGAGAGCCAACCAAGATTTGGAAAGATCATTACGATGTTTGGTCTCCAAGAATCCCTCCTCCTGGAGCCAACAACTTTCCATGGTGGAGTACGCCCACAATACGTTACCAGTGTCATCCACGGGCCTGTCTCCGTTTAAGTGTAGTGTAGGGTACCAACCACCTGTTTTTCCTAGTACTGAGTCCGAAGTCGCGGTCTCCTCCGCCCACGCCTTCATCCAGAGGTGTCACCGTACTTGGACGAGGGCCCGAGAGACTCTCCTCCAAGTGCGGGAACGCACCAAGGCCAAGGCCGATCGCCACCGGTCAAGGCCTCCCGTATACGTCGTCGGTTCCAAAGTGTGGCTTTCTACTAAGGACATTCCGCTCCGCTCCGTTTCCAATAAACTGGCACCCAAATTCATTGGCCCGTTTTCTGTCACTAAGATCATTAGTCCAGTGACAGTCCGCCTCAATCTTCCTCCAGTGTACAGGAGGATTCATCCCGTTTTCCATGTGTCTAAAATTAAGCCCGTCTTTTTTGCACGCATTAATCCGCCAGCCCCGGTTCCCCCCCCGCCGCGACTCGTAGATGGGGAACCATCCTATTCGGTTCGTCGTATCCTGGATTCCAGGCGGAGGGGACGCGGATTTCAGTACTTGGTGGATTGGGAAGGTTACGGTCCGGAGGAGAGAAGTTGGGTTCCTGCTCGTGACATCCTGGATCACTCCCTTATCGATGATTACAATCGACAGGTAAGGAGTTCTGGGAATGCCGTGAGGCATTCCTAGGAGAGGGGGTACTGTCACGGTTGTGAATTCATTGTTTCCTCTGTGTCTCGTGTCATTGTTGTTTACATGTCTGTGAGTTTGCGGGAGTGGGCGTTGTCCCGCTCACGTGTTTGTTCAGTGCTCCAGCTGTTCGCAATCATCTCATTCCCCACCTCAGCTGATTCACATTACCGTTCCCTATTTATACTCACTCATCTCTCCATTCCAGTGTCCATCCGTTGTTTGCTGTTCCTGCGTGAATGTTCGTGTCGTCTTCCGGGTTGTCGTGTCTTCAGTGGATCCCTGTTGTTTCATCGCACCCGAGCACAGATCACCGAGCACCAACACTCAGCACCGAGCACTAGACCATCGAAGTCCCTGTGTGTCCGAGTCTGAGCGTTTCCCCCTGTGTGGACCGTCCGGAGCTGATTCCTGCACGCGAGATCGCGACCGCACCCTGAGAGGAACTTTCATTCCTGAATTGTCTTATTCTGTGTTTGAGTTCCAATAAATATTGTTCACCTGCAATTGTTTCCAGTCTTCTGTCATGACAGTTTCTGACGCAGAAAAGTTAGTTCATGCATTCATGACCTCGAGACTAGATTACTGTAATGCGTTATTAGCCGGTTGTCCTGCATCCTCAATAAACAAGCTACAGTTAGTCCAAAATGCCGCCGCTAGAGTTCTAACTAGATCAAGAAAATATGATCATATAACACCGATTTTATCATCCCTACATTGGTTACCTATAAAGTCCCGTATTAATTACAAGGTATTGCTACTGACTTATAAAGCCCTAAACGGCTTAGCTCCAGTCTATTTAACGGATCTTCTATCGCCCTATAATCCATCGCGCTCTTTAAGGTCACTAAATTCGAGGCTTTTGGTCATACCTAGGATATCTAGGTCCACCAAAGGAGGGAGAGCATTTTCACATTTAGCACCAAAACTCTGGAACAGTCTTCCGGATACTGTTCGTTGCTCAGACTCGCTCTCCCAGTTTAAAACTAGATTAAAGACGCATCTCTTTAGCCAGGCATTCATATAATACTTTTAATCCTACAGTTAAATCCGACCTCTAGTTCATAAACGCCAGAGGAGAACTGGCCCCCGACTGAGCCCGGGTTCTCCCAAGGTTTTTTTTTTTTCTCCATTAGGTCACCTGATGGAGTTTTTCGGTTCCTTGCCACTGTTGCCTTTGGCTTGCTCAGTTGGGGATATTGAATTTAATTAATCAATCAACGATACTATTGATCAGCATTACCAAACGTAGACGTTCCACTAGAAACAAACATTGATGTATTGTTCTAATTTATTACTGTGAAGCTGCTTTGATACAACCTGTGTTGTGAAAAGCGCTATATAAATAAACTTGACTTGACTTGACTTGACTTAGACTGAGGGGCGGCCCCCGAGGGACTCTGATGCCACGTCGGGGGAAGCTCCTCAGTCAGCTACTGACTGTGGAGAACTACTGGGCTCAGTCCTCGACAGTGTCGCCGAAAAGGCCACCTTGTGAGATGGGAGTGTCGAGAAAGTGTACTTTGACGACCTCTTGCACCTCTGCAAGGTAAGCCAGGGTTGCTTCTAGACCAGCAAGGTGGACATCGTCTGGTGCAGTGACCTTGATCACGGTTAGTCAACATGCGTAGCTCAACCCCGGCTCAGAACTACCCTTGAGCATTAAGAGAATCTTGGCCTCAAATGCAGGGTGGAGGTGGTCTGCGCACAGCCACCCCGGGGTTGAGGGTAGTGAGAGAGGTGTAGCTCCCTACTGCTAAGTTTTCCAATGCACATCCGGGAAAAGACCCGGGAACTCTGAATCTGAGTCACCATAAGCACACACCATTACAGTGGGAAGCTCAGCATCACCCTCATTTCCAGAGCATAACAGCCCTCTCTCTGATGCAGTGATCGACATCTGATCCTCAGCTGGAGCTCTGAATGAAACGCTAGCTTCCCCCATATATATATATTTTTTTTTTTCCATCCAGAAGCTGGACAGCTTGTGATGCGCTAGAGGGGGGAGGGGCTCTAGGGGGTTGGTTCCACGAAGGAGAAGCCCTCACCGCTCAGGTCACCCAAGCTATTCTACCGAAGTAGACCTCTCCTGGTGGCCACCAGAGAGGGCGCTACAACGGAAAATAGGCAAGGGGGCCGTGAATGTATTGTAAGCTGTTTTGAGCCAAGATTCCTCGAGGTGTTACATATGAAATCATGCTCCTTTCAAATTTTTATCAGTAGAGCTCTGTTTAAATAGTAATTAGTAGTATAATAGTAATAGTAATAGTAATAGATACATTTTGAAAATATTGTTGTTGTCTTTAATATCTCAGAGCACTTTTAGCCAGATAGTAAAGTGATTGTGTGATTTTTTGTTCCACGGATGCTGACGGTGGCTGAGGGATGCATGTGTTGAGATGGTGATGGTGTGTGTGATCTCCCCAGACAGAGCTCTGCTGGAACATTAGACAGCTGCAGAGAATGAGATGATATGTGTGACTGAACACACACACACACACACACACACACACACACACACACACACACACACACACACACACACACACACACTGCAGTGTGAAAGCACCCATACGGCAACTGAGATCTCCAAACCTGTGCGCTTCGTTGTCATTCGCAACACAAAAGAGTCACAAACAACAGACCGATCGGCTGAACCTAACACAAAGGAACATGTTTGCTCTTATTCCTGGGATCCTCATTGTGTGTGTGTGTGTGTGTGTGTGTGTGTGTGTGTGTGTGTGTGTGTGTGTGTGTGTGTGTGTGTGTGTGTGTGTGTGTGTGTGTGTGTGTGTGTTCTAAGAGCTGAGCTCAGGGTTTTGAGACTGCAGATAACAGATATCGCACAATAACCCTGACCTGCTGTACAGCCATACAGCACCGGCACAACATTACAACCAATTTCGCTAATTCAAATAAAGGTGGAATAAAATTGAATATAAATTTAAAAACTAAAATTTAAACAAGTTTAAACATTGAAATTGAAATAAATGTTTAAATACTTAAACGACTAAACCTGTATTCAAATAAATTGGAAACACTTTACAATAAGGGTCTATTTGGTAACAATAGTTAACATGTAATGAAAAATACTTCTAAGCATGTGTCTGTTAATATATAAGGTAGCAGCTATTTGCACTAAATGTAAATAGTTGCAGATACTATTTGCACCTCAGTGTATTTTAGTTTGTTATAAAACAGTATGCAGTAATAACATAATTTTCTTTGTACATGATTACATTTATTACAATCATAAAAGGATGCCACATTACTTTACCCTGTTCCTAAATCCCCCCCCCTTCACCTTCCTATTAAACACTAACACCTGTTAGGCACTTTTGGCACGTTTTTTTCCCGCACAAATATGGCCAAAAGCACTGCAAGCCTGTGAACAGCAATTTGCAACCTGAACTGCAGGCAGGAACTGCAAAACAGATTGATTGCGTAAAAACAACCTTTGTGTAAAAAAATACTGTTGCAAATGTCTAAATGGCTTGTTGTGTATATGAGGCGAAAAAGGTCCCTGAATAACCCGATTTGTACAGTTGCGTCTTTCTTTTACCTGCACTTACAGTTTTGGCACAAGACTCTCACTCACTGAGTTTTGCAAGCGCGAAGAGGAGGGCGGGTCCACCTTCTTCATGTAGCCAATCAAATGAGCTTCTCGCTGACTCTCATTTTACTCTTATCTGATTGGTTCAACAAACACGCCAAGTCTCAGCCATACAGGAAAACTCAATGGCCCTCATTTATCATTCTTGCGTAGAAACGGGTGTATATGTTGGCGTAAGATTATGCTATTGCTTACACTCCTCTCACCGCCTAATTTATGAAGCTGTGCGTACCTTTGAAATCCAGTTGTACGCAATACCTGCCCTTGATAAATGCCGCGGCTGAAAACGATCGTCATTAGAATAACACGCCCCTATATATTCAAGTCTCTGCTTCCCCCACTCCCTCATTTTACCATGGACACACGGAAGACGGCAAAGAAGAGAAACTTCTCCGACGTGGAGATTGAGACCATCACCAGGGAAGTGGAAAGAAACAAAACTGTTTTATTTGGGAGTTTAAAGAGTGGGAATACGGTGGAAATCCAGTTTAAATAGCTGTTTGGATGAGCAAATGACCTATCACAATGCATTATTTTACAGCACCTGTTTTGAAACAATTAGCATTTAATTTCGTATCACGTCACATGTATTGGGGTGCACAATAGTGATGATGATGTGATGCGGAGTACCATTCATTCACATTAATAATTGCATGACAATTTGTAATATTCTTATGATTATGATTTTTATTATTAATGATGCTAATTGTTATTTATTACATGGCTTGGTTGAATTCCAATGTAGAATGCGGTCAGTTATTTCTTGATAACAGAGCGCTGCGAAGTATAGCCTAACACACCGTTGCCATGAAAAACAGAGCGTTGCTATGGACGCGGAACGGACTATTTTCTTTAGCGGAAGCAATACAATCGTTTTTAAATCAATAAACTCCTTTTTAAATCAATATTTTGTGTCAAATTATTTATTTATTTTGTAGGTAGCCATGTAATAAGCGGGATAATGTATAGCGAGGCGGTTGTTGTTGTGAATAACAACCCCTTCAGGCTGATCCAGTTCAGCCTGTCGGGGTTGTTATTCGCTATAACAACTGCCTCGCTATACGACAATTCACCACGACGTCACAACAGTAATAGACGTTCTTCCGGGTGGCAAAAGCTGAAGCGTTCCTATGGCAACGCTAGTAAATTGCATGGAAGAGAGACCCACCGTCGACAGTAAAAATGTAATAAAAAAAAATAAAAAAATAAAATATAATGCGTTTTTGTTATCATAATAACAACTGTGTTTAATGATATAAGTAAAAAATATAATAAATATGTAATATAGTAGGCCTACACATAATTAGCAAAATACTCTCTCTCTGGCTCTTTTTTCCAGCCAAAATAACGTGCTAACATTATATAGCCTATCGTGGTCATTAAATGGCTTTCCTGAGGTAAATGTTATGTGACATAATTGTTCTCCAGCTGTTTTATTGACCTTTGCACGGTTGAAAAACACTGATTGGTCGATATTATGAGGAATATACATTTCGGTAAGTTGCGTGAGGAAATGGATGTGTGGCGTGAGAGCGCGTGAGTCTCAGTTGGTTAATATTGTTTACTTCAGGCAGTGACTGGCAATGAATCTGATCTTCAAAAGAAACAAGTTTACTAATATTAGTCTCAAATTTCCCCGGCTGAAGATAAATGCTCTGATGTGATTTTGTAGATGTAACGTTAGATTGAGAATACACGAAGCAGAGTTAAAGCAGAAATGTAAACACTGGATGAATCATATAATTTAGAGGATAGTTAAGATTTTCTACTTTTGACGACACGACGTCCACTCAGAGCTGTTGAAAAACAACATAAGTAGGAAACTGTTGCAGTCGCCGGCTGGATCTCTTCAGTTAGTCAGTAGAAGCCGCTCGCGTTCTGCCACCCGGAAGTATCTTGGTGCCTATTGTTTACAAACATTCTGAAAAGGCCTATACATTATCCCTAACTTAGAAGAAGAATGTCGTTATTATTATTATTTGTATTATTATTATTATTATTTAAAAGAAGAAGAATGTCATTTTTATAATTTTGTCAGTCTGAATTATTTTTTGGTCATTGAAAGCCTTTCATTACTGAACCCAGTCCGTGCGCACCTGCCGGGCCTAACCCTGAAACGTCAGGTAAAGCGCACAGGCTCGCAACTAAAAGAATACATATGCCTACAAATCAAATGCTTTGGTCACACAAAGTCACACAAATTAAACATTGAAGTCCATGTTGCACAAAAATAAACACTGAAGTTTATAATTACTATGTTGTTGTTTTTTTACAGTGGGTCATAATAAATTAGGGCTGTCAGTTAACGCGTTATTAACGGCGTTAACGCAAACCCATTTTAATGGCGTAAATTTTTTTATCGCGCGATTAACGCCTAGCAAACTTTGTAATTTTTTTTCACATACTTTTGCAACAACACCACCAGATCTAGCTAGACCGGAAACAAAACAACAGGCACGCCGCACACACTTGTTTGAGCTTGTGAGCCGGCCAAAGAGTGGACGAGAAGCCGTGTCTAGGACAACTTGTATCGCACATCGGACGCACACTTTCTCAGTTTATGGCCAGCAATAAAACGCCGAATGACGCCGCCGGTGTGTGTTCACTCATAGAGAATAATGTGTTCGAATTTTAAATACGAGGCGCTGCGCTTCGCTTCTCATCCAGTGTGCGACCCCCTTTAACGTTACGTTTTGAGTGGATGAATGATGAGCGCGAGACGCCGAAATGGATGCCATTAAGATTCTGAATGGAAAGTTTAATTTTAAAAAAGTGGCCAAATGGTTCAATTGACAAGACCAAAGTGATCTGTGTGTTTTGTCGTTGTGAACTGAGCTATCATTGCAGCATGTCCAGTCTGAAATACTACTTGATGGCCAAGCACACACACAGCTGATGCGAATTCTCCGCCCCCTTGTCAATATCAGGACCTCGTCAGTATTTCTTTCACCCTTTTATTGATGGACAGTTACATTGTGTGAGAGATTATTTGCTCCAAGTGAGAATGTTAGTGTGAAATTGAACACTACCGTATATGCCGGTGTCGTTTCAATAAAAAACATTTGCACAAAGCAAGCCGATCCACTTTTCCATGTTGGTAAGAGTATTAAAATGAGAAAAAATAATGGGACAAAAAGAAATCAAGAGACATTTAGAATAGATAAAAATGTGCAATTAATTGCGATTAATCGCGAGTTAACTATGACATTAATGCGATTAATCGCGATTAAATATTTTAATCGTTTGACAGCACTAATATAAATATATTAGTACATATCTTTTAGTTTGTCAGTGCATTTTGTGGTGTTAGGAATTGTTTTTCTGCGCATTTCCGCACTAACTCAAAACGTGCGTACATGTACACCACCTCCTGAGCTGGCGTAGGATTTGAGCGTGCCGTACGCCAACGTCCATATTGATAAATCTCAAAGTCACCGTGGTTTTGGGTGTATGCTGGAAATTTGGTGTACGCACTTTTGATAAATGAGGGCCACTGAGTGAGAGAATCGTGCCAAAACTGTAAGCGCAGGTAAAAGAAAGATTCTGTACAAACCAGGTTATTTCGGGAACTTTTTTGACGCATGTACACAAGCCATTTAGACATTTGCAACAGTTTATTTTTTTACACAAAGTTTCATTTTATGCGATCAATCTGTTTTGCAGTTCCTGACTCTGTTGTTTTCCACTGCAAATTGCTGTTCACAGGCTTGCAATGCTTTCGGCCGTATTTGTGCGAAAAAAAAAAAAAAGTGCCAAAAGTGTAAGTGCGGATAAATGGAAGTCAGAAGAATACAGATCCTATTTATTTTGCGTTAGCATGAAGCTGCAGTTTCACAATACATGCATTACACTTACGAATAACAGTAAAATGCAGCAAATATTTACACATGAAAGGCGATGTACACCTTTACAAATCTTCTCTTGCAAACGCAAATTTTATTTACACTTGCAATCTTATGTACACTTTCACAAATCTTACCCTGATTTGTTCTTTATGGCATCATATTACCTTCATAAAAAAAAGATCAAAACAAAGTGAAAGCAAAATGATTAAAACTTAAAATAAAATTAAAATAAAAATCTAATTAGAAAAATGTCAAATATTATAATAGTATATAAATGGTACTAAAGTAACACTGATTAAATCACCTCTTTGCCCACTAAAACACAAACATACATGCACAATATAGCACAAATACACTGTACACACAAAATAGTACAAAATTAGTATATTTCAAATTTTTTATTACACACTACAATTAAAATTATATTTAAGTACTTTACATGTGCTTTAGTGTGTTAGTCGACACATACGTACTTATTTAAAGCACGGTTTTTAAATTACAACAGATTATTAAAATACGATTCAAAATGTACAAAAGTAAAACCTTTCATTTGACATTATTTCAGAGAGAACTTTTTGTGTGTAAGTGTGTTAAGAAAGAGTCGTGAATGTGTCACTCGCTCTTTTATTTTATTAATATTATATTATCTGCAAGTATAGTTTTTAAAATATACTTTTAAGATTCGAAGTACACTACAAAGTGCACATCCACACAAGTGCACTTCTTTTTCACAAGGGATACACACTCAAACTACACTGGAAATACACTGTGCTAACACAAATATACCATACATGAAAACTTCAACACTAAAATGCTGTATAAAATACAACACAGGTCACTAAAAGCTGCAACACTGTATATTAAAATAAACTACAACCTATAATGAGCTAATTACTGCCTAATTACTGCCTAATCTTTAGGTTGCATAATATGGAGATGCATTTTTTTACTGTGTTTGTGTGTGTGGTGTGAGTGAGTGAGTGAGTGAGTGAGTGAGTGAGTGAGTGAGTGAGTGAGTGAGTGTGTGTGTGCGCGTTTGTGTGTGTGTGTGTGTGTGTGTGTGTGCGCGTTTGTGTGTTTGTTTGTGTGTGAGTGAGTGAGTGAGTGAGTGAGTGAGTGAGTGAGTGAGTGAGTGAGTGAGAGAGAGAGTGTGAGTGAGTGAGTGAGTGAGTGAGTGAGTGCGTTTGTGTTTGTGTGTGTGTGTGTGTGTGTGTGAGAGTGAGTGAGTGAGTGAGTGAGAGAGTATGAGTGAGTGAGTGAGTGAGTGAGTGAGTGAGTGAGTGTGTGTGTGTGTGTGTGTGTGTGTGTGCGCGTTTGTGTGTGTGTGTGTGTGTGTGTGTGTGTGTGTGTGTGTGTGTGTGTGTGTGTGTGTGTGTGTGTGTGTGTGTGTGTGTGTGTGTGTGTGTTTAACCTGCCGTCAGTCGCACCTGTTCTCCATGTCGGCGCTGCACTTGGGTGACAGAAGCTCAAAGGACTTGGTGAACTTCACCACCTGCAGGAGACAATAAAGTGAGCAGGATTAGAGAGATCCAGCAGCAGGAGAGGAGGAGGAAGAGGAGGAGGAAGATGGAGAGGAAGATGAAGAGGAAGAGGACGAGGAGGAGGAAGATAAAGAGGAAGAGGATGAGGAGGATGGAGAGGAAGATGAAGATGAAGAGGAAGAGGAGGAGGAGGATGAAGATGAGGGATCAGAGCGTACCGGAGACTCGATGTCCTCCAGCAGCTGGACGGAGCAGCGTTCACACTTCAGCAGAGTCTGAGCTCGATGCATGATCTTCCTCACGATCTTCTCCAGATCCGTCTGCTCCTCGAACAAATCGTTCACAACCTCCAGAAGAGCCTACACACACACACAGACAAAACCGGAACATAGTTGACGTAGTTGAAGGATATGAATGCAAAAATTTCTAAGTACGCAACAAGCTAGAAGTGCATTTAATGTATCATTACATTCTGAGATGTTTTACATTCCCAAGTAAGGGACATTCGGCAAGGGCCCTAAACGGATGAGTGTAAACCGTCCATAAAATGGCTAGTTATGTGTTTGAGGTCAACTGCATGTTTAAAGGAATTTTATTCACCCTCATTTAATCTCAAACTTGTTGAGATAATATGCATGTGCACGCCGTCAGTGTTCTCGCTGGTTCACGTTTTTAAAGTTTGCGCAGAGAGAAATGAAAGCTTTAGCATAAGTTCTGCCGGGAAGACTCAATTACTATGTCACCTATTGCCTTCACTTCTATCCAATCATATTTGTAGGCTCATTGTATAAAAGCTCGGTACTTACACATGTTTGAGTTCGCAGATACTGAAGCGACGATTATTCTCGCTCACCTGTTAAACCGCCATGTCCACTGACACGCCTGTCGTCTGTGATTACTCAGATTCTGACGAGGAATTCGTTCCACCTTCTCCTCTCCCAACACGACGCAGCTCGCGCATCCAATGCCGCGGCTCGCCATGGGCAAGCTGGCCTTCCGAGGACATAATCATAGCTGTGGAGGCTGCTGGTATTCCCATCAGCCGAGGTTTATCCAGAGAGGATTTACTGCACTTGGCCTTCAATACTTTGGGCAATCCACCTGAAACTGCTCCTCACAGCTTAGCAACCGCTTCTGCACCTGGCCAGACGAAACAAACCGGCAGGAAGAGAACTGCTAAATCCTCGTCGCCACACCCTGCAAAAAGATCTACGCAGCATTCTCAAGCTTCTATTTCGCCGGTTCCATCCGACCCCGGCGGAGTTAACTCCCAAATTCTCCAAGCCGTCCAAAGCCTCTCTCAAACCGTCAAGACCTTGGAATCAAAGATGTCGAAATTCGAACACTCACTCAATAACTCCAATAGCTCGGTCCCAGCTATTAACGTCTCTGCAATCTCCCAGCTTCCTCTCCCAGCCATCGGATTAAGCGATACATCGAACGTGCCTTCTACTTCAGCCCTGCCAACTTTTCTACAGCCGACAGAGTCAACATTTCAGGATGCCTCTGCCACACCCGAAACTTCCTCTTTTAATCTTTCTTCAGCAGTCCCAGCTCAGTCTTTCGGTAGGCGTTTCGTCTCTCCTGCTGCAGCTACAGTGTCTCCTCTTATTAGAGCGAACATTGTCCAAGGTAAGGACATTAACTTGGCTTCACTTCTGCTTCCCTCGCCTGCCGTTGACAGAAAAATGGTAGACTGTGGTGACGTGGCAGTCCTTCTCAAAACCTCCGATCCCAGATTAAACCGGAATCTTTCATTCGGTGAATTTGTCATCGCATTCAGCCTTTACAGAGACATATTGTGCCAAGTTTTTCCTGATCGGAGGGAAGAGTTAGATCTGTATCTAGCTTTAATGGCTGACTTTAACCAAAGGTACGGGGGAACCCTATTTTACGAATATCACAAATCTTTCTCAGCCAAATCTGCTTCTTTCATCTCGCTCTACAACTCCAGACTAGACTGGTCTGTTACCAACACGGAATTGCTTGTTCGCCACTTCGGTGGTCAAAAAATGCTGGCATGTTCAATTTGTAGCGCTCATGGACATTCGGCCTCACTCTGCCCGAAAGCATTTGCTAGTCAAGCGCCGGGCGCTGTCCAGGGTGCTGAAAATCTAAGGTTTCCACAAGAGAGCAGGAAACGCTCCGGTTACGACTGTAACCTCGGTTCCCTGAAGAGGGAACGAGCGTTGCGTCGAGTTTGACGCTATGGGAACGCTTTGCGTGATGACGTCTTGAAGCACATGTAAAATCAGTCCAATGGTGTAGCGGGACGTCAGAGGCGGGTGACGTCACGTACCAGGAAGCTATAAAAGCCGGCCTGAAGCAGGAAACAACAGCTTAGTAAAGTCTGAAGTCGTGCTGACAGGCATGAAGGAGATATGGCAAGGTGACGCAACGCTCGTTCCCTCTTCAGGGAACCGAGGTTACAGTCGTAACCGGAGCGTTCCCTTTCAAGGGAACTCGCGTTGCGTCGAGTTTGACGCTATGGGAACGTCTATACCAACGCCTCCATAGCTACAAATGTCTGTCCTGTGTGAAATCATGAAGAGCAGCACTAGGATGACAAAACATGAGACCCTGGAGCAGAGTCTAGATCCAGAGAGTAGAACCTGACGAAAGTGTGCGGTGAGGACCAGCCTGCCGCATCACAGACATCCTGTAGAGAAACTCCTGAAATAAGGGCCTTAGAGGCCGCCATACTCCTTGTAGAGTGCGACCGGACAGCCAAAGGAGAAGGCTGTCCAGCCGCCTCATAAGCAAGTGAGATAGTCTCAACCACCCACTGCTCATCCTTTGCTTAGACACTGGACCTCCCTTGTTAGGGGAGCAAATGTCACTTTTACGCCACAGGGCAGCTCTGTGGACATACGCGTCTAACGCCCGAACAGGGCAAGCAAATTATTAGCCTCCTGGTCCGATTTCGAAAGGGAGGAGGACCTCCAAGTGCCACGAGGGAAACGAGATACCAAAGGGGTCTTTCCCCACAGACATTCCACCCAAAGGAATGTGGTAAGCACCTATGGCCGCCACATAAACCTTTAAGGTGGACGGGGTCAGACCAGCAGTGAACCGGTCCTGCAGGAACTCCAGAACTGTACCAATTGGGCAGTTGACTGGATCCAACCGACGGTCACTACACAAAGAGGTGAATACTCTCCAGTTCAGGGCATAAAGTTTCCTCGTGGAGGGAGCTCTGGACTGTAGAATGGTCTCAACAACCTCAGTTGAGAGACCTGACTCTATGAGCTGGGCCCCCTCAGAGGCCAAGCCCACAGGTTCCACAGTTCTGGGCGGGGGTGAAATATCGAGCCCTCCGCCTGGGACAGAAGGTCCCTCCTGACGGGTAGCTCCAGAGGAGGCCCGTCGAGGAGCGACACAAGATCGGGAAACCCGGTCCCTGCGAACTCTCTCCAGAACTCCCGGGAGCAGAGCAACTGGGGAAAAGGCGTACAGACGTAGCCTCGGCCACGTCTGCACCATAGCATCCAGTCCAAAGGAGCTGGATGCGTGAGGGAGAACCAAAGTGGACAGTGAGACGTCTCTCGAGACGCAAACAGACCCACTTATAATTCCATATCAGCTCCACCACCTCGGGGGTGGAGCCACCATTCCCCGGGCCTCGGCCCCTGTCTCGACAGAGTGTCTGCTCCTATATTCTGGACCCCGGGGATGTAGGCTGCCTTGAGTGACAGCAACTTCCCCTGGGACCACAAGAGGATATGGCGTGCCAGCGCAAACCCCCTTGATATAGGCGACTACCGACGTGTTGTCCGAATGTACTACACATGGTGTCCCCTGAGACCTGTGATAAAGCTCCTCAGAGCCCGGAAGACAGCTAACATCTCTAGGCGATTGATATGCCAGGAACGATGATGGTCTTCCCACAGACCTTGAGATGAGCGACCCTCAGGATCGCTCCCCAACCCGTGAGGGAAGCATCCGTCGTTAGCAGTTTGCGACGACAAGGAGCTCCCCGCACTGGGCCCTGGGACAGGAACCAAGGTTTCTTCCACATAACCAAGGCACGTAGGCATCACCGCGTGACCTTGATTGTGCGAAATGGGTTGCCCCTCGGGGAAAAACCCTCTGGTCCTGAGCCACCACTGCAGGGGCCTCATGGGCAGCAGTCCAAAAGGTATCCCGTTGGAAGCTGCTGCCATGAGACCCAACAGTCTCTGGAACTGTTTGACAGTGAGTAGCTGGCCTAGCTTTACACTTCTCACAGCTGCCAGGATCGAAGTGTGGCGATGACAGGCGCGCCTGCATCGACACTGAATCCCAAACCACGCCTAAAAAGTGGTCCTCTGGAGTGGAGAAAGCACACTCTTTTTGGCGTTCAGCCGTAACCCCAACTCTTTCATATGGGCGAGAACAACATCTCGATGTTGAACCGCCATCTAATGCGACTGAGCTAAAATCAACCCATCGTCGATGTAGTTCGTGATGCGAATACCCCGGAGGCGCAGAGGCGCCAGAGCTGCATCCACGCATTTGGTGAAAGTGCGGGGTGATAAAGCCAGGCCGAATGGAAGAACTCGATATTGGTATGCTTTGCCCCCGAAAGCAAACCTCAGGAACTTCCAATGTCACGGACGGAAGGAAATATGCGTCCTTGAGGTCTATCGTGACAGACCAGTCCTCGGACTAATCTGTAGCACGATTGTCTCAATGTTAACATTTTGAACTTGAGCTGCATGACAACTCGAAGACCTAAAATGGGACGCAATCCCCCGTCCTACTTTGGAACTATGAAGTACCGGCTGTAAAACCCGGTTTCCCTGTTGGAGGGAGGTACATATTCTATGGCCCCTTTCTCTAACAGAGTGTTTACTTCCTGTTCCATAACCAGAACCTGCTGGGGGCCCACCATTGTGGGCAGGACCCCCATAAACCGCGGTGGGCTTACTAGAATTGTATCTAATACCCTTTTCCCACGGTCTGCAGGACCCAACGAGAAACATTTGACAGTAGCTTCCACGCTGTCAAAGATTCTACTAGAGGTACCAGTCTCTCGAGACTGGTTTCTGGATTTTGTTGCTGTTGAGTAGTCGGTTCGTCGCCCTGTAACGGCGCACCGGCAGGGAACGACCAAACAGACTGCTCTAGCACCCTCCTCAGAGGGGGCGGGCATCCCGAGGCCACTACGTTTCCGGGTGGACCTTGAGATATGTGCTCGCCGGAGACCGCTGCGCCCTGTAACACCGGAGGCGGCAGGGTTGGCAGAACGGTCCCCTGAGGGCACCGAAGAGAGACGGCACCGTATTTTTCTCCTGCTGTTGAGCAGTCGGTTCGTCGCCCTGTAACGGCGCACCGGCAGGGAACGACCAAACAGACTGCTCTAGCACCCTCCTCAGAGGGGGCGGGCATCCCGAGGCCACTACGTTTCCGGGTGGACCTTGAGATATGTGCTCGCCGGAGACCGCTGCGCCCTGTAACGCCGGAGGCGGCAGGGTTGGCAGAACGGTCCCCTGAGGGCACCGAAGAGAGAGGTGTTAACCGCTCTGCTTCGGGGGGACTACCCTCATTTGTCCTGAGCCCTCAGACATCAGGACTTTTTCCCAGCAGCCTTCTTGGCGGTAATAACGGTCCGCAGATCCGTTTTACCCCTCGAAGACTGCTGGGTTTGAGAGCGCCCTCCATGTCCCCGAGATTTTTGTGGGGGAGCACGGGAGGAAACGCTCTGTTTCTGAGTGGCGCGGTGCTCAGCGCTCTTTTTAGAGGAGTGAGGCTGCTCCCGCTCAGCAGCCTCATAGAAAGAACGGCGGGGGAGAAGTTTTTGAAGTGCAGCTGCCTGTTTTGAAGCTTCTTGTGACTTCGCTACAGCACTATTAACTGCGTCTCCAAATAACCCTTGCGTGGATACTGGTGCATCTAAAAGAACATGTTTTTCTTTGTCCTTAATGTCACTTAAATTAAGCCACAGATGCCTCTCAGTGGCCACCAGGGCTGCCATAGAGCGGCCGATGGATTTAGCCGTCTCCTTGGTGGCCCTGAGAGACCGTATCAGCACTAATACCCCCGCCCACCTCAAAATCACCCAATAACTCAGCCTGGTAAGCCTGCATTATGGAAATTGTATGTAAACACGCTGCAGCTTGACCGGCGGCGGCATAAGCTTTATGAACCAGGGAAGGAGTAACTTTACTGGCTTGGATGGAAGTGCAGGAGCCTACAGAGAAGATGCCGTTGCTGGAGAGAGATAGCTCGCGAGCGTCTCTTCCACCTTCGGCATCTCCCCATAACCATGCTCTTTATAATGGATGAATAGTGTGATGTTTGTGCAGTATACACTCGATATGACACTGGTTTCGCCCACGATCTCGACACCTCGGTGTGGAGATCGGGGAAAAACGGCAGGCTCCTGCGCTGGGGCTGCGCACGAGATGGCAGGAAGCGTTCGTCGAGCTTAATTTTCGAACGAACGTCCTGCCTATCTTCTGGCCACTCAATAGACAGTTTTTTTCTTTTTACTCTTTTATTTTTCTTTTAGACGCATGAGACTGAGGTGGCGAATCCTCAGACTCAGCTACAATACTCACAACATCCAACTCCTCAGAGCTGGATAGTTGCAGTACTGGTACCTCTATCGGGGGGGAAGAAACCGCAGCGCGTGCTTCCACACCCTGATAAGAGGCACTGGATCTATCAGACGGATGCTGAGATAAGGCAGAGCCCGTCTCAACATCCACTGATAAATCCATCTGTGAACCCCAGGTCTGAGATCGACGCCGTGCCTCGGCAGCGGCGGGACCCGAGCACTGGGGAGCGTGGTCGGGATTGAACCGAGCCAAGCGGGATCGGAGCGTACGCAATGGAAGCGCACAGCAATGCACACAGTCACCACCCTCGAGTGCTGACTGGGCGTGCTCCTCTCCCAAACAAACAACACAAAGAGTGTGTGTGTCACCTCCCGTTAAATAACGCGGGCAGGGATGGACACACACTCTAAACTGCTGCTCGCTCGCCATACTGAATATATATATATATGATATAGACAGACAACACCAAATATACAGACAGATTTCACACAGAGCGCAACTGAAGACTCAGAAAGCTGTTGTTTCCTGCTTCAGGCCGGCTTTTATAGCTTCCTGGTACGTGACGTCACCCGCCTCTGACGTCCCGCTACACCATTGGACTGATTTTACATGTGCTTCAAGACGTCATCACGCAAAGCGTTCCCATAGCGTCAAACTCGACGCAACGCGAGTTCCCTTGAAAGGGAACGCTATGCGCCTGTTAGAAATGTTATTCCTTGTGTTAATTTTAATGAATTTGTTTGTTCCTTTTCTCAATGCAAATTCGATCACATCTGCAGTTTTTGCAAGGATCCTCACCCGAAATCGGTCTGCCCTCGCCGGTACAAACCTCCAATCAGAGGGAAAGGGAAAAAATTCTGAAAAAGCACCCTTCAACCCCCATTAATATTTCTAACCTCTCTAACTATCTTTCTTCTCACCCTGATCCGACTTTTGTCGATTACTTAATTACAGGTTTGTCACAAGGGTTTCGGGTGGGTATCCTCTCTCACCTCACCACTTCTTTTATAGCCAAGAACTTACAGTCAGCTATAAATGAACCCGAAGTGGTATCTAATCTACTAGAAAAAGAGGTTAATAAAGGATACGTAATAGGCCCTTTTGCTTCCCCTCCTTTCTCGACCTTCCGGATTAATTCCATCGGAGTTGCAACACGGAAATATTCCGGTAAAAAATGTCTAATTTTCGACATGTCCTCTCCTCATTCTGCTTCCACAGCGAGCGTTAACGAATGTATTCCTCTAACACCATTTTCCTTACATTATGCCTCAGTAGACAACGCTATCCACTTAATCAAGATTGCCGGTCAAGGAGCTTGGTTGGCTAAAGCCGACATTACCGACGCTTTTAAAACAATGCCAATACACCCTTCCGACTGGCCACTTTTCGGCGTCAAATGGAATTCAAAATTCTATTTTGCAGTACGGCTCACATTCGGTTGCAGAAGTAGCCCTCACATCTTTAATAGCCTCTCTGAAGCATTATGTTGGATCCTGCTGAACGTATGCAAGCTTCCATTCGTTTTACATCTACTCTATGATTTTCTGCTGATCGATTTTCCGTCTCAACAATCTTTAATCCTAGACATACTCAAACAAATTTTCAGCGCGTCGGCGTTCCCCTATCCGCGGAAAAAACCATGGGTCCCACTACTTCGCTAGAATTCCTGGGAATTTCTCTCGACACAGTCCAAATGCAAGCTTCTCTTCCCTCCGAAAAGCTCGTAAGAATTAGATCTTTCCTCGAATCTTTTTCTTCTCTACAAACCGTATCTAAGCGCGACATGCTCTCGCTACTCGGCCACCTTAATTTCGCTATGAGCATCATTCCTCAAGGCAGAGCTTTCATTTCTCGATTGCTCACCTTGGCCCATTCCGTCGAAAAACTAAGCGACCAAATTCATCTAGACGAAGGGTGTTTGTCTGACTTACATTTTTGGAAGCTCTTGTTAAGCGAATGGAACGGCATATCTTTTTTCTACCACGACATTTTCGAATCATCGATCGAATTACAATTATTCACAGACGCTGCCCCTTCTATCGGGTTTGGGGGCTTCTTCCAAGGAAAATGGTTTGCAGAAACATGGCCAAACGATTTTCCTAAAACTCTATCTGGTTCAGTTTCATCCGCGCTCTACGAGATTTACCCTATAGCCGTCGCAAGCATGATCTGGGGTCATGAATGGTCTCGAAAACGTATCATGATGTTCTGCGACAACGAAGCCACAGTTGCCATCATTAACAAAGGCAGATCATCATTGTTATGACAGAGACGAGGAAGCAGGCTGCAAGTAAAACTCTTTATTGTAGTAGAATAACAGATGAAGTAGTATGCAAAGTCCAGGGTGATGCAGGCGGTGGCGCAGGGACTTTGATGGTCAGACACGGTGAAGACAGTGATGAGTGCTCTGAAGTGCCGATAGTAATCCAGACAAGTAACACATCCACGAGACGAAACCGGAACACAGGAACTCAGGATGGCAACGAAGAACAGGAACAAGAACGGGACCAGAAACACACAGAGACTTCATGCAACGATCTGACAGGGGAAATGAGAAAGTGATGAGAATATATACTGTGATGAGATGGGTTGCAGCTGATGATTAGTGACTGCAGCTGGATCGCTGATCAGAGGTAACGAGCCGGACACACCCACTCACGCGCTCACACACACGTAAACAAACAAAGCACGAGACGAGGAGAGACATTGGATCTATGAACCGTGACAGTACCCCCCTCCCTAGGAACACCTCCTGGTGTTCCCAGGCCCCCTTACCTGCCGATTGTAATCATCGATAAGGGAGTGATCCAAAATGTCTCTGGCCGGTACCCAACTTCTCTCCTCAGGACCGTAACCTTCCCAGTCCACCAAATACTGAAATCCGCGTCCCCTCCGCCTAGAGTCCAGTACACGATTGACCGAATAAGTGGGTTCCCCATCTACGAGTCGCGGCGGGGGAGGAACCGGAACTGGAGGGTTAATCGCTGATCGAAACACAGGCTTAATTTTGGAAACATGGAAAACGGGGTGAATTCTCCTGTACGCAGGAGGAAGGTTGAGGCGGACTGCCACCGGACTAATGATCTTGGTGACAGTAAACGGGCCAATAAATTTGGGAGCAAGTTTATTGGATACGGAACGGAGAGGAATGTTCTTGGTAGAAAGCCACACTTTTTGACCAACGACGTAAACGGGAGGCCTAGACCGGTGGCGATCGGCTTTGGCCTTGGTGCGCAACCCCACCTGGAGTAGAGTCTCGCGGGCTCTAGTCCATGTGTGGTGACACCTCTGGACGAAGGCGTGAGCGGAGGGAACCGCGACTTCGGATTCCAGACTAGGAAAGAGTGGTGGCTGGTACCCTACACTACACTCAAACGGAGACAGGCCCGTGGATGACACTGGCAACGTGTTGTGGGCGTACTCCACCATAGAGAGTTGGTGACTCCAAGAGGAAGGATTCTTGGAGACCAAACATCGTAACGTTCTTTCCAAATCCTGGTTGGCTCTCTCAGTTTGGCCATTGCTCTGGGGATGAAACCCAGAAGACAGACTGACAGTCGCGCCCAGTAATCTACAAAATTCTCGCCAAAATTTGGACACAAATTGGGGTCCTCTGTCAGAAACCACGTCTGTCGGGAGGCCATGTAACCGAAAGACGTGGTTAACGACAATCACCGCTGTCTCCTTGGCTGAGGGTAATTTGGGCAAGGGAATGAAATGGGCCGCCTTCGAGAACCGGTCCACCACGGTCAAAACTACCGTGTGACCCTGAGAGGGTGGGAGGGCGGTAACAAAATCTAGTGCGATATGGGACCAGGGTCTCGAAGGAACCGGCAGCGGTAGGAGTAACCCATCCGGGGGTCGATTGGAAGTCTTACCAGTGGCACAAACTGAGCAAGCCAAAACAAAATTGTGAATGTCACGAGCCATGAGAGGCCACCAGAATCGTTGCTTAACTAAACATTTAGTACGACTGACTCCTGGATGACAAGCCACATTGGAAGAATGCCCCCACTGAATAACGCTGGACCGTAGACTCTCAGGCACAAATAAACGATTCGGTGGGCAACCGACCGGGGGCGTTACCCCTTCTAAGGCCTTCATGACCTTCGATTCGACCTCCCATACGAGTGTGGAGATGAATAGGGTCTCTGGTAAAATGCACTCGGGAGTAGACGGGCGTTCGGAACGATCAAAAATACGCGATAAAGAATCGGGTTTGATGTTTTTAGAACCCGGGCGGTACGAGAGAGTAAAGTCAAAACGACCGAAAAAAAGTGCCCACCGAGCCTGCCTGGAGTTCAATCTTTTAGCAGTCCGAATGTATTCCAAATTCTTATGATCGGTCCAGACGATAAAAGGTACCCCCGACCCTTCTAACCAGTGCCGCCACTCCTCCAATGCTAACTTGACTGCCAACAACTCTCTGTTCCCAATGTCATAATTGCGTTCGGCAGGCGATAACCGATGAGACAAAAACGCGCAAGGATGCATCTTGTCGTCTGAGAGAGCACGCTGGGATAACACTGCACCTACCCCCACCTCTGACGCGTCGACCTCCACCACGAACTGACGTGATGGATCAGGGGTTGTCAGAATGGGGGCTGAAACGAAGCAACCCTTCAGTTTGGCAAACGCAGCCTCGGCTGCGTCTGACCACCTGAACGTCGTTCTGGGGGAGGTCAAGGCGGTCAGAGGTGCGGCTAGTTGGCTGAAGTTGCGAATAAAACGCCGGTAAAAATTAGCGAACCCCAGAAATCTCAGTAGGGCCTTACGAGACTCTGGGCTTGGCCAATCCACCACAGCCTTGATCTTCTCAGGATCCATGCGCATTCCCTCAACTGACACGATGTACCCTAGAAATGGAACAGACTGTGCATGAAAATCGCATTTCTCCGCCTTGACAAAAAGCCCATTCTCTAGCAACCTCTGAAGCACTCGCCGGACGTGCTGCACGTGATCCTGGAGAGAAGAAGAAAAAATCAGTATGTCGTCCAGGTAGACATAAATGAACTGATCTATCATATCTCGCAGCACGTCATTGACGAGTGCCTGGAAGACCGCTGGGCTATTGGAAAGCCCGAAAGGCATAACCAAATATTCAAAGTGCCCTCTGGGGGTGTTAAAAGCGGTCTTCCACTCATCCCCCTCCCTGATGCGGACCAAATGATAAGCGTTCCGTAAATCCAACTTTGTGAAGATGGACGCTCCCTGCAACCTCTCGAAGGCTGAAGACATCAGCGGCAAAGGATAAGTATTCTTTACCGTGATGTTGTTCAACCCCCGGTAGTCAATACAAGGTCGCAAGGATCCGTCCTTCTTCCCCACAAAAAAGAACCCCGCCCCCGCTGGTGAAGAGGAAGGGCGAATGAACCCCGTTGCTAGAGAATCAGAAATATATTTCTCCATAGCCTCCCTCTCAGGTGTCGAGAGTGAATATAACTTGCCTTTAGGCGGAGCCGTACCTGGTAATAAGTCTATGGCACAGTCATAGGGACGATGCGGAGGAAGAGAAGCAGCCCGAGACTTACTGAACACTTCCTTCAGGTCCAGGTACTCCGCGGGCACGTTAGACAGATCCATTGCCTCCTCCTGAAACACAGAGACAGAAACAGACGGACAAGCAGACACTAGACAAGACTCATGACAACGATTACTCCAAGCTGACACAGACTTGAGCTGCCAGTCCACTTTAGGGTTGTGACGGATGAGCCAGGGGTGACCGAGAACTATGGGTGCAAGGGGAGTGTCCAGAATGTAGAATGAAATGGTCTCAGTGTGGTTGCCTGATGTGATGAGGGTGATATCTTCAGTGGCGAAAGTGATGGTAGGAAGTTTCTGTCCGTTGAGTGCATGTACAGCGATCTGATGAGTGAGGGGTTTGAGGGGAATCTGGAACTGACGTGCAAATGAATGGTCCATAAAATTACCTTCCGCCCCGGAGTCCAAGAGTGCCCGACAATCGTGAGTGCGTGCTGACCATCTCAGTCTTACCGGAAGGAGGGTAGATGTAGATGAGGTCTTCTCGGCGGAGATCCCACCCGATAGTAGCCTCATACTTACTATCGGGCTTGGCCTTTTACCGGGCAGTTGTAAGCATAGTGCCCGGCTCCTCCACAGTACAGACAAAGGCCCTGGGACCTCCGCCTTTCCCTCTCCTCCCGGGAAAGCCGAGCTCGACCCACCTGCATGGGCTCGTGATCGTAGACGGGGCTGACCGCGTCCCCGCCTCCAAGCCGTGAACCCTCGGCTCCTGCCAGAGGGTGACTGCTCCTAGTGCGGCTCCCAACTCTGGCCAGCCGTGCGTCAACTCGAAGTGCCAGAGCGATGAGGTCGTTAAGCGATTGGGGTAGGTCCAAGGCGTAGATCTCCCTTTGGACGCGGTCAGCCAGCCCATGCAGGAACATGTCCCACTGCGCCTCCTCGTTCCACTGGCTCTCCGCCGCCAAGGTCCGGAACTCGATCGAGAAATCTGAAACAGATCTTTCTCCTTGACGTAAATCGGCCAGCATCCTTGCGGCCTCTCTCCCGGCGACAGCACGGTCGAAAACTCTTCTCATTTCGGCGGAGAGCTCCTGGAACGAGGGACAGCATGGGTCTTGATTTTCCCACACCGCCGTTCCCCATAATGCCGCTTTCCCAGTCAGGAGGGTGAGAACGAAGGCCACCTTAGAACGCTCACTGCCGAAGGTTCGGGGCTGAAGGGAGAAATGCATGGAACATCGGATTAGAAAAGCCCTGCAAAAATTCGGTTCACCTGAGTAGGTCTCTGGAACAGGTAGGCGTGGCTCTGACTGGGATGGGCTTTCCGATGGTGTGGGGGGAACAGCTGGTGTGGGCGGCGCAGCGGGAGCTCGCATCTGATGGATCTGCCGGGTGAGCTCGGACACCTGCGCCACTAACGCCTGAACAGCGCGACCAGTATCGTGAATATTCTTTTCTTGAAGATCCATACGTGCCATGCTGTTACTCACGTAATCCTCGAACGAGGGCGCTGAATTACTCGCTGCTTCCATGTTGGTCAGATCGTTCTGTTATGACAGAGACGAGGAAGCAGGCTGCAAGTAAAACTCTTTATTGTAGTAGAATAATAGATGAAGTAGTATGCAAAGTCCAGGGTGATGCAGGCGGTGGCGCAGGGACTTTGATGGTCAGACACGGTGAAGACAGTGATGAGTGCTCTGAAGTGACGATAGTAATCCAGACAAGTAACACATCCACGAGACGAAACCGGAACACAGGAACTCAGGATGGCAACGAAGAACAGGAACAAGAACGGGACCAGAAACACACAGAGACTTCATGCAACGATCTGACAGGGGAAATGAGAAAGTGATGAGAATATATACTGTGATGAGATGGGTTGCAGCTGATGATTAGTGACTGCAGCTGGATCGCTGATCAGAGGTAACGAGCCGGACACACCCACTCACGCGCTCACACACACGTAAACAAACAAAGCACGAGACGAGGAGAGACATTGGATCTATGAACCGTGACAATCATGCCTTACAATCATGCCTTTCGTTAGACGGTTAATCTGGCAATCAGTTGTTTCTAATTTTATCATTAAAGCTGAACACATTCCTGGCCACTGCAATGTTATTGCTGATGCGCTATCTCGATTTCGATTTCAGACTTTCAGACGGCTCTGCCCGTTAGCCAACCCGGACCCAGCACCCTGTCCTCCCCTAGCAGCAGTAATATTAAATTAAACTATCTGCTCACATCGGCTAGAAATTATATTTCTAAGGGTGTCGCTCCCTCAACTTTCAAAGCTTACACGTCCGCATGGTCAGCCTTTTCAATGTTCTGCTTCGCTTTCCAAATTCCAGTATTTCCAATTTTGATTTTGACCGTTTGTTCCTTTCTCGTCTTTAATTTCGAAAAAAGAAACCAAAAAATCTCTTCCATCCGCCGACTTCTCGCTGGTATCCAATTCTATGCAAAAATCTACAATCCTAATTTTCCAAGTCTTTTCTCCAAAACTTCCATTCGTTTACTTCTTAAAGGCTTAACTAAATCCTCTAGTAAACAAATCGATGAACGCCTACCCATTACTCTCCCGCTGTTGCATAAATTCATCAGTTCCATCCGCAACGGTCTCTTTTCCTCTTATATCAATATTCTGTTAGAAGCAGTGTTTTTAGCCGCTTTTTACGGTTTCATGCGTCCAGGCGAATTCTCCTCAGATTCTACTAAGTTCGATCCTACCCGTGGTATTTCCTTTTCTGATATTCGTTTCTCACCTAATTGCTTCACTCTAATTCTTAAACATTCAAAAAACGACGCTCAAGGCTCCGGCGTCACTTTATCTTTCCCCAAAATCAATAAAAAATTTTGTCCATTTACATCCATGGTTAAATTTCTTAAAATCCGCCCTAAAACTTCTAATCATGCCCCTCTATTTATCTTACCTAACGGTGCACCTCTTTCAAAAGGCTGGTTCAGAACCCAGTTAAATTCTGTCGTCAAAAGCTGCAGTCTATCCCCCTCTCTCTATACCGGCCACTCATTCAGAATTGGGGCAGCTACTACAGCAGCTGAACGAGGAATCTCCACGTCGGCTATCAAGATCTTGGGCAGATGGTCTTCCTCGGCCTTCGAATCATACATAAGACCCGATTCTAAAACCATTCTTCAAGCCCAGCAAGCTCTACAGTAACCATAAGGTAAATACCTTTGCAACTACTGGTGGTGGTGTTATAATCTTATTTCCTTCATCCCGTTATTATTCTAGCCAGCACTCCTCAATGACTATCTAGTCATCTGTTATGTGTGGCCTAGCGGCTCTGTCTAATGTGGCCTCGTCTCTATGTGGCTTTAGCAGCCGTTGTGCCTCCGCTGTATGTTCGTTTATTTAAAAAAACAAACAAAAAAACGGCTTATTTCACGCAATATTCATGTTCTATGTGGTCTACTGTGCCCGTGTAGCCTAATGTGGCTATCCCGTGGTCTTGTGGCCATTAAGTATGGCAGGTTCTGTGTGGCCTAGTGGCTCCGTCTTGTTGGCCTCGTTCAGTGTGGTTTAGCAGCCTTGTGGCCCGGCGGGCTTCGTCTCTGTGTAGGTCTCATGGCCTCATGGTACAATGTTGCCTTGTCCTATGTTCAGCCTTCAAGGCTGCGGCCCCTATGGCCTTGTTCCGTGTGGCTTAGTGGCCGTTGTCTGTATGTCTCGTCTAAGTGTGGGATTATGGTCTAGAAATATTCTATGTTCCGTGTGGTCTACTGTGACCGTGTAGCCTAATGTGGCCTTGTCTCGTGGTCTTGTGGCCTTCATGGCATGGTTAAATGTGGCCTAGTGGCCTTGTATTCAAGTATGTCTGTCTATGTGTGGCATTAGTGG
Source organism: Vimba vimba (assembly GCA_022828995.1). Lineage (NCBI taxonomy): Eukaryota > Metazoa > Chordata > Actinopteri > Cypriniformes > Leuciscidae > Vimba > Vimba vimba. The sequence goes on from CM040823.1 coordinate 36,370,329, forward strand.
CCTTGTGGCCACGTGGGCCTTGTGTACATGTGGGGCTTGGCGCCTTGTGGCATATGTTTGCCTTGTCCTTTAAAAAGATGCCTGATCGGCCAGTGGCCCCTCTGGGGCTTAGGTTCTATGTGGCTTAGATGCCGTAGTCTTGCGTGGTTGTGTGGTCTTTAAGGCCTGTAGCATCTTTTAAAAAAAAAAAAAGCCAATGGCTTCATTTTATGTGTAGTCCAGTCTTACTTCGTCTCTTTGTGGCATTAGCGGCCGTTGTGGCTCATAGTGGCCTTGTCTCTGTGGTCTATCTTGGCCGTGTGGCTCATCAAAGCCTCGTCTCTGTGGTCTATAAGGCCGTGTGGTCCAATGAGGCCAGGGTCTGTGTTATGCTCGGCCCTAGGCGGCCTGATATATGTTCTCCAATGCGGCCGTTCTATTATAGCCCAATGTGGCTCTGTCTGTACGGTCTAACGAGACCTGTTTTATTATTTTTGCCAAGGCGGCTGTCTGTGTGGTCCAATGAGGCCTTGTCTATGCAGGCCAAAGCAGCACTGCTGGTCCAATGAGGCCTTGTCTCTGTGTTTCTTAGGAGTGAACTGGCAACTAGTAAAAAAAACAAAAAAAAAAAACATCCTACGGTCATGCTAGGACTTAATTGTCTTTCTTTTCTTTTAAGGCGAGACACGGCAGGGAAAAACATCGATTTTCATGCAGTGGTCAGTTTTGAGATTTTGGGCTAGTTTACTCCTTCAATATGTGTTCTTTCAAGCTGCTATAAAGAAAACGTTGAAAATATACATTAAGATGTTTATTTTATTACATTTTGTTTACTTGCGGCTTTAAGTTTCTCCCGAATTTACCAGGAAGTTAGCATTACATCGCGACACGCCGAGCTCCGTGAGCCTCCGTCTGTTTACTGAAGTCTGTCATGACCGGTATCTTTGTGAAGCTCTGAGTCTCCTGCACAACGCTATGTAACCCAAATATGGGCATTTCCTTTCCATCAGTAACCAATCGTGAATGTCCAAAGGGGGATTTAAAGCTAACGCCGATTTCTCATTTAGAGCTATTTAAATCTTTAACTGCCGTTTTCTCAAAATGAGTTTTTTGTCATTCTCCAGTATAAACATCTCAGCCTGTGTAGCACCTATGTACACCAAACTTTCCAGTTATACACTTAGCAGTATTGTGAAGATATTTATTTATTGAAATAATTCTCCCGAGTCTTTCTGGTAGAAATGAAAGCTTTAGCATAAGTTTTGCCGGGAAGACTCAATTACTATGTCACCTATTGCCTTCACTTCTATCCAATCATATTCGTAGGCTCATTGTATAAAAGCTCGGTACTTACACATGTTTGAGTTCGCAGATACTGAAGCGACGATTACCCCCATCCTCCCCACCACCACCAGGATGGTCCTGTCCATACCTCCCGGGGGGGTCGGCTGCGCCCCTGCCTTCGTCTTCAGGCAGGAATTGCAGATCCGATACCCTCGGATTATGCACTACGGACGGGGCCTACGCCAAATGACTTTGTATATTATCAGCTTGCTGAGCTGTCAATAAATGTATGGTTTATTGAAATAATTCTCCCGAGTCTTTCTGGTAGAACTAAGAGTTTTCTGTTAAAACGGTGTCGTGTTAGCGGCCCCTAAGTTAATAACTAATGATCGTTGCGACGGAAGTGAATCAATCAAACAAACTTTAGCTGGACAATAACTTTATTCTAGAGCTGCTGTAAAGCCAAACAATCTCTGTTACTTTCATTTCCTATTATCACTGTAAAGCCGCTTTGGAACAATCTACATTGTTAAAAGCGCTATATAAATGAAGATGACTTGACTTTGCTGGGGCAGTTCTTGTGAGCCAAATCTGCGCAGATTTAGTGCAAGTACTCGACTCGTGAGTTATCATATTAAATACAGCATATTGTGCAGAATCTGCGCATTATCTGTCTTACTTGAACACACACATCACTACAACAAATAATGGCACACTTGTTAATTTGCATTGAAGCATTAGCGAAGATTAAAAAGCATTTGGTTAACAGAAAAAACATTGTTATTTTCCAACATCCTACATTGTTTTGGTGTTCTTTGCACTCTATTGATCTGTCTACCTAAAACACAATTTTGGGGAAAAGGATGAGGATGAAAGAGTAAGGGAGGAGATGGTTTGATGAGAGGATGTTGTTAAGTAAGAAATCAATGTATTAAATCCAAATTTCATAATATATATATATATATAAACTTTTTTTTTTTTTTTTTTTTCTTGGCTAGAAGTTCTGAATGGCCGGTAACTTAAAAATGTAGTCAAATTGGCTGGTGAGTGAAAAAGTTCATTTCAAACCCTGAACATTCATTTTTGTATGAAAACATTAAAAACTTGTTTTGTGATGTTGATTATGTGTGGAAACATATCATCACAGTCTGTGAAAAGGGTCCATATCATTTTCATTCTCTCTCTTTACGTTCTTGTTTTCTCGCATTATGTTCCTCTGTGATCGATTTTAAAATGTGTTGATGATGCTCTAAAGACGCCACAACTCAGATTTATGCTTCCCCAGCCACACACACATTTCTTCTTGATTCAAAACCTCTAGATGCAGGAACAGAGTGTGTAGGAAGCAAAAGATCAATAGATAGATACACACATACTACGTAATAAACACCCACATGACATTTATAGCGCACGCACACAGCGCTGTCCTGTTACAGTAGGAGGGGGCAGAGATATAATACGGTTTTAATGAAGTCAGGGCTGAATTAAGTGTGTGCTTACCCTGCTCCTGTCGTACTCTTTCCTGGAGGCAGCGAACAGTTGGGCGTTTGAGATGGCAATGCCACAGAAGGGAAGGTACATCTGCAACACCTGCACAGACAGAAGAGTGTGTTGAAGTGTAGCATCAGTGTGAGTCTAAGGTGTCCTGGACAAACACTGGAACAACAGTCTCTCCAAAACACAAAGTGGTTTCAGCCTGGCAAAGGACTATACCAGTGGTTACAGTAAAATTACGTCACTAACAGAACAAATAACTAACAAGCTTATGATCTGAACTGATAGTTCATTCTGGTAGTTTTAGTCACGTTTCAGTTTTATATAATTTAATCAAATTAATTGCATGGTATTGTCCATTAAATAAGCAGTTTTAATCACATCAAAATAAACTATTAACTTTTACTGAGAAAAGCCTCCAAATTAAAGATAAGTCATTACATACTTAAAAAAAGTGAAACGACCATGTCACTTATTTAAACTTAACATCTGCACAGACAGAAGAGTGTGTTGAAGGTTAGCATTAATGTGAGTCTAAGGTGTCCTGGACAAACACTGGAACAACGGTCTCTCCAAAACACAAAGTGGTTTCAGCCTCACAAAGGACTATACCAGTGGTTACAGTAAAATTATGTCACTATATGAATTACGTTAATATATTAAGTTGGTCTTTATAATAAATAATATTTTTTCTTTGTATGAATGAATATATCTCTGATAGGAAACAAATACAAATCTACCTCTGTCACCTCCGTGGTGTACCTCACGGATCGGTTCTTGGTCCACTTCTATTTTTAATTTACATGCTTCCTCTTGGCCAGATCATTAAATGTCATGTTTTTTATAGTTATGCCGACGATACACACATTTATTTTGCTATCCAACCCAATTCAGTCTTCCCTCCCCCATCCATCATTTCTTGCTTGGTAGAAAACTTGCTGAAACTGAATGCTGACAAAACTGAAATTCTGCTAGTTGGCCCCAAATCGCTTTGCTCCTCCTTCATATTGATGGAGTCCTGGTTAGGCATTATAAAACGGATAGTTCCGGTCCTTGATTCTGACTGGTTGAACCGCGTTCGAAGCCGTTGTAAATTACTCAACAAACACACACCTGTGACCGTATTATTACTGCGCAACTGCCGTTTGTGATTCTTTGTTGCTGCATGTGTTGCTTGGCAACCTCTTTGGAACTACATTGCTTTTATGAATAAAATAAATATTCAAATGAATATTTTTATGGAGTAACCGTTTTATAAAAGCAATAAGCCCCCTGAAGCCGTGTTTTACAGTGATTAGAACAGCTAAGGGGGTTTTAGGCAATAACAACGCAACGCCCCTTAGCTGTTCTAAATCCACTGTAAAGCACGGCTTCGCGGGGCTTATTGCTTAATTCATCAACAGTTCGGGATCTGGGAGTTCTGTTTGATTCTATATTATGTTTTGTACAGCCATATCAGCCAGCTGATTTAAAGTTAAAATTTAGTTTTTTCAACCTTTACAATATTGTTCGCATGCATCCTTCAATTAACCATAAAGATGCTGAAACTGTTATTCACACTTTCATAACCTCTAAATTGGACTATTGTAAATCCTTGTTTAGAGGCCTTCCCGCTAGTCCTTAATCGCCTAACTGGTACGAAACTCTTCTTCTGCCCTTACATTTAACAAAAAATCGGCTCATATCACTCCCGATCCTTCACCAATTACACTAGCTCTCTATTGCCTATCGCATTCAGTTCAAACTTCTTGTCTTATTTTATAAGGCCTGTCATGGTTTAGCACCTTCATATCTTGCTGACTTTATTCAGCCGTCCGCTCCTGCCCGTACTCTTAGATCTAGTTCACACAACCTGCTTGTTTTACCCAAGTTCAAACTGTCTACTTTTGGTGGTAGGGCATTCAGTAGTAGGTGATTGAATTTCAACAAGTACATATTCCCGAATCAACATCTTTGCTGATCCCAGAACAACACTACAGTCAACCAATCAGATTTGAGGGACAAGTTTAGGCTTGAAACCAGGGTTAGGTGCTTCTACATCAGTATTATTCACCTATCATTTCCCTTTGATTTTAGGGAAAAGTTATAGGAAGGGTTAGGTTTACGGGTAGGGATATGGTTAGGACTAAATCAATGAAACAGGAACATTTCTGACTTGGCAAAAATCACAGTGACCTCAGTATTATGGGCTCTAACATCTGGAATAAGCTGCCCCAGAAATTATGTGCTATCTCATCACTACAGACCCTTAAGACAGAACTTAAAACTCATTTATTCATATTGTTTTGCAACTGATTGGCTCCCCTTTCTGTTATTTCAATACTTGTTCAGTTATTATCTGCCATGCTATATGTTAATCGTTTGAATGCTTGTTCTGATGATTGTACTTTGCTTGTACTTCCGTATTTTCTGTATTATCTATTATTACTGGAGGTCTTTGTTGTTTTTAAAATACTCAGCAATGGTGCTGACTGATGAATTTGCACATGGTTTGTCTTAAAGCATATATAAAAACACCACATAGACATATAAACAACATTAAAAACTTGATTTTCACCACAGGGTGTCTTTCATAACTCCATAACTATTAATGGTCCATATGCATGTGTTTGTTGTTTTGGTCATTCTGTTAAATAATGTGAGTATGTGATTTTACGGTCTCCCTGCTATTCGACTGTATGAGGCTGTCTTGTGTGTCTCAATAACTCTGTTGGGCGTACTTCCTTCAATATCTTATAAACTCAACCTAATTGTATTCTAGAATACAAAGAAGTGTGACAGAGACAGCAAAACTTCATTCTCCTGAATACAAATTTCTGTTTCCTCACTCACCGCTGTGTTTTTAAAGGTCTGAGATCTCCTCTAGCTCTCCCGATGCCAAACACACACTCAGACTGCTGTCAGAATGACAAAAACACACTCACATTTCTCTTGTAGGGAGCCAGAGAGCCTCTGTGAGAGAAATGAGTGTAGTCATAATGTTGAGGTAATATAAACAGGTTCATATTAAAATTCTGTCAGGAACCACATCAAAACCTGCCTCAGGACAAGTCAGCGTGACACCACAGAGAGGCCTGGATGAATCTGTCAGCCCTGAAGTCACAGAGAGCGCAGGTAAATGGGGTTCTGGAGTAATTGGATTCTGTCTGACTGCCCATTAGTCTGGGCTGCATGGGAGACTGCTGCACCGAGTCTGTTTACCACACTGTTAAAGCGTTTAATAAAGAGTGGATGTGACCTGAACCTGTGGGAGCGATCAACAGGTTCTCACAGCACGCTGTCCGCTCATTTAAACTGTTAGGCTAATGAAACGAGGGAATTGAGCTCCTTCACATGGAAACACACAACAACTTTATACAAGTTATGACTGAACTATTTCATTACTGCTTCATTCCCCTGTGGGCCTTCTAAGCAAAGTATTGTTGCAGGTTTTGTTCCTAAACTTCTTTATCACTGTAGCAGTGGCGGCTGCTGGTATTTCAAAGAGGGGAAGCTCATTTTCGGCCTATATCATAAAAATTGTCCATTTATTTATACTTAAATTCTGCCCTACGTTCCTTTTCAAGAAAATGCTCTTTTCTCGTACCAACTAGGCGTCTTTTCCAGTGACTTGACCAGTGTCCTCTCAATGGCCAGCAGAGTTAGGTATAATTGTATAAATGTAATAATATAATAAAGGTATAAATAATAATATAATAAAGTATAATAATACTACAACTAATAATATATTTTTAAATTATTTTAATAATTATTTTTTAATTATTACTAATAATAATCTAAAAATTATAAGTAATAATATAATAAAGGTATACATGTATAATTGTGTGAAATGTATTATGAAAATTGGCTAGCAATTTCGACAAGCAAATACCAAGAAATAGGTTGCTGCAGTTTGTCTTTCGACTACACTTGCAAAATCCGCGATGGGACTGAGCTCGAATAGCTTCAGCGTCAGCGACTTTTTATTGTATGAAATTGCTGTCAATCAAAAGGAGACGCAGCCTTTCGACAGACCCTCCAATCATCACGCAGAAGCCCGGACTCCAGGCCAGCCCACTCCTCATTCACTACAGAGACGCTGAGCGTCCGTGGGCGGCACATAATTGCAGCATTTATCCAATGACCGTCTAGTTTCGAAGCACTGAAAAAAACTGTTCAAAGCAGCCCCACTGAAGTCAATGGACGCTGGGCTTCAACAGGGAAATGCACTGTGACGCAACGGGAATGAATGTATGAGAAGGAAATCGAGTCAGCCGACCTGCTATATAGCTGATTCTGAACGAACTCGTCTTCTCTTGCAGTCTTATAGAAATCCCCACTGCACTGTAGTCTACTTATGTTTCTGCACCATAATTTAGTTTCTCATGATCATTTTGCACCCGCTATACCTTTAAGAGTTCTATGTAAATGTGATATGATATGATTGGCTAAGCTCTTTACATGTAAACTGAATAACAATGTGCACTTTGAGGTTGTGGGTTAGCTGACGGGTCCAAAATAGTTTTTGAATGTACTATCCATCCTTCAACAGCGTCTCTGTGACAGGATCACAAAACAATCAGTGCTGAAATGAAACACTCAAACTGTCACGATCAGACTGAAAGAATCAGACTTTAGATTTCATATTGCGGTACATTAAAAAAGTTCAAGTTTGGTGAACTTTGACCTTTGGATTTGTATAACAAGGAGATGAGAGACCAATAGAGGATCTTAACGTCACAGACTGAGCTCTTGGCTGAGTTAAATGCAGCATGTTTGAAGGAAGCAACAAGCGTGTGATTCTTTTGTGTTCTTCATTCAGCCAGCACCATTTGCACGATCATTCACAAATCCAGTCACAGCTACAGCTCGGTACAAAACTGACAGTCACGCCAAACGTAACATGAACGACTGCCAACCCTGCTTTTCTTCTCTTCTAGGTCTACACTGAGGGTTCTCTGGCTACTGCCACCAACTGGATACCCGTCTATGGAACTACAATAATGACAAATGTATTTGAAACAAAAAAGCTTGTTGAATTGCACTAATTGAAAAAAAAAAATGCATTGCATTAATAACCATTTTTGCTATTTAATGCATTGTAATTTTAGGATTTGCTTTTTTATGTTGCTGAAATTCAACATTGTTGTATATTTAAACTGTGAATATTTTAATTCAAAACGTTTCACACATTTTCATTATTAAAAATTCAATAATCCATAATCACCTTTCAGATTTAACTTTAAAAATATTGGGTCTGTTTAAAAATACAATGTATGATATTTGACAGGTAATTTTTTAATCCATTTTTTTCCGCTTAAATTCGCTTCCACAAATTCGACAGAAAATTCAACATTGCACATCCAGGATCCAGTTCCTGGATGTGCAATGTTGAACCAATGCATAATTTCCGTGTGCTGTTAGTCGGCTCACTAGCCGGTGGTGCAAGTGCGTGTTGACAAAAACCAGAGCAAACATTCGAGAGTCATTTATTCACAAAGACGGATTTACAGAAATGGAGCAAGTAGGTATGTGACCTACATACCTGTGTATGTGATGATTATCAGGGCCAGTATATATGCAGAAAAGCTGATAAAGGCACAAAAGTTGTTTACATTTAATTCAATGTCTTCACGATTACTTTCCCTGTGTATGTGCTGTGATACAACTGGGGTTGCCCTTATACGTCATACTCCAGATTTCCCAACAACTCTTAATGTGAAAAATGCTTAACATGGCTTAATGGACTAATACAAGACTTAGTATAAACATTATTGGTGGTGCATACTATATTCAGGTAAGCAGATACACTCAGAATATCAACATAATGTGCAAAGTTTCAAGTTTCCCTCCTATAGAAACCTGTTATAAAGAAATCACTTAACATGTCTTATTAGACTAATAAAGTAATAATGATCAAACTCAGTATACAATTTATTGATGTACAACACACTATATACTATATACAACAAGCAGATGAGCACAGAAAATGCTTTGCTGTAGAAAATCATGAAATCGTTGCCAAAAAAAAAAAAAAGAAGCTTAACTTGGCTTAATGCATATAGGCTATAAAAAGACCAAACTCACTATGTTGGTTTTGCAAGCAGATGAGACCAGAGGAATGCAACACACTACACTGTACGCTAAGCATTTTCTTTTTAATGGTTTTCTATGGGATGAAAATGGTAAACGTGAAACTTTGCGCACTGAGTTTATATTCTGGGCTCATCTGCTTAACTGTTTCTGGTATATTATACTGAATTTGGTCTTTTACCAATACAGTAAAACAATAAGTGTATTGCGATTGTCAAAACATTTGGTAACTAAACAGAATTTTCTTAAGTTCCATTTTAGTGATAACATGTTTCAACATGGTACAATGACTGGTATGCTCCTGTTTTTAATATTGCTTGATTTCAAATTTACAAATTTCACGATTTCATTTCAATTCAATTCTTGTGATTTGATTCCGATCTTGATTCAATATCGATTCATTTTGATAAATATTAGGTACAGTAGATACGTTAATAGATAAAGGTTAAAAATAACAACTCAAATATAGCTAAATAATGCATTTGTTATAACAACGTAATAATATTTTAATGATATAAGTAAAAATATAATGTTAATATAGTGCACATGATATTTAATTCAATTCAATTCACATTTATTTGTATAGCGCTTTTCACAATAGGCTACACATAATTTCAAAGTCCATATTACAATTTAGAGTGATCTGTTATCAGAGGCAACTGAAAAAGTTAAGTATTTCAGAAATGTACATATACACGTCACAGTTAGCTAAAAATGTATTAATTTAAACAATGTAATAATTTAATGCAGAAACAATGATCTCATTGAATTTGAATAGTACTTGTTTGTTAACAAATGGTTCTGACATTTAGAAAATATAGCATTGGTGCAAAATTGAGCAAAATACTCCTCTCTATAGCAAGTTTTTTCTAGCCAACTAATGTGCTATGGTCATTAAATGGCTTTCCTGAATATCCTAGTAATATCCTTAATATTTGACTAAATGTTAGTCAACGAGAAGAGGCTCAGTTGACCAAATTTTAATTAGTCTGTTAGTCTAAAAAAAACTAAAAGTATGCTAAAATGTACTAAAATGTAGTATGAAGTATAAAGTAAATACAATAATATATGAATACATTAATTATACTGTGTGTTTACTATTGTAACTGCATGGTTTTCTATGAAGTATCATGGAGTATGTGTGGTACAGTAATTTTGCAAGGGCTCTATCAGCTTAAAATCCTAAGCATTGACCAGCTGTATGGAGAGACACACACATTCTGTAATGCAGATCTGCGTCACTCTGCTCTGCGTCACTGTCTGAGAGAATATGATATTGTATTGAATACACAGTAATTCCTCAGCTCTACCTTCTGCTAATCCCACAGAGAATTCACAGGACTATTCACAGTACTGTGGCATTTCACAACAAAGGCCAGAGAGTGGTGTGCCCGTCTGGGAGCCCAGCAGCACATCCAGACTCTCAGAAACACACATCCATGCAGATCATCAGCAGAGCTTTCAAACAAATATCAGATTTGTGGCCACAACTTTGAACAGTATGAACTGCTGTCTCATAAAAACTCACTTTTTTTTAGAAGAATATGTGGTTTTGCTATGCAGTTGTTGCTAAGTCTTATTTTTCAATGGTTTTAGCCAGGTTAAATGCTGTTTCTGGTCATTGCAAGGGCACTGCTAAGAATTTTGGAATTCTTTAGTTTCAGACTTTCAATCCATCCAGTCGGAGGATATTAAACATGTTTGTTATTTTAAGTTGAGTTAATCACAGCGTGGTGCTTCTTGTCTGGTGTGTGACCGGCTTAACAAAGTGCAGTAAATTGACAAACTCAAGCACAAACTGTGCGCTTTAAAAACATCAAAGCAGTCCAACAGAGGAGAGAGGATGGGGGCTTTGGAGGAGGATGCAGAGCTGGCACGGGTCATCCCAGGATGAGGGAGGAGCCAGGGTGTAACTCCCAGCAGGAGCACCAGGATGCAGGCCCATGATGGAGTTGAAGGAGGAAGGAGCCATGGAGGAGAAGCCAGAGCCTGATGGAGCCAAAGAGGTGGAGAGATGAGTTGCAGACGGAGGCCCGGAAGTCCATGAACAAGGCAGAGCTGGGGGGATGACGGTCCCAGGTGGAGCCAAGGGAGCGAGGAGCCAAGGTGGAGCCGACTGGTTGATGGGGAGATGTGAAGTGACAGGATTGGAGGTTTTAGATGGAGTTAGAGGGTCGACACTCCAGGACGGAGCTGGTCATCTGGAAGCCCAAGTCGCATCCAGGATGCTTGGAGCAGGCAGCTTAGAAGGAGACGAGGGGCTGAATGGAGTCAGCGAAGACAGGGCCAAAGAACTGGGTAACATGGGCAGGGAGTTACAAAACAGCCTCCTTGGTCAATTTAGGACAATTTCAGACAGAGAATTCAAAAGCTGCCTTCATGGCCGACACGGGACAGGCAGAGGAGGCGGGGTGGGAACATCACAGACTATACTGATTTGATGCTGGGTGATAGAAGAAATGGGAATTGTGCTAACTCTTTCACTCTCCTCCACAATTACAAGGGGGCTAGAATTCATGCCATTTACTGCAGCCTCTGGAGTATGGGCGAGGCTCCAATACATTTCCTCTTACTCCACAAGGTCCTCAGGGACGCACCTGGTCAAGCACAAACTGAGGGCTAGATATACACAAAGTAATCAGGGGTAAAAAAGAAAAGGACAGGTGTGACTAAATCAATGAACTTATGAGTAACCATGGAAACTAACAAGAAGTGGGAACAAGGAACAGGAACAGAAAAACATTGCAAAACCAACTCAATGCCAAACTCAGACACAGATCAAATGAGACATAACCTTGAAAAAGTGTGTTTATGATTAGGGTGACAAATTAAAATATTATGGTAATAAATACCAGTTTTTCAACATCAAGTAGCATAATAAACTATTATTGCTTGGTTAAAATAACTAGAAAGCGTCTGACAACAAAAGCCTCGCGCAGTTTAAAATGGCCGCGCCTTCACTTACGTCAAAAATAAGGTGGACTGTGGTATTGCTGCATTGACCTACAATGGTTTGAAGTGACATCTGTGTGAGCCGTGCTTCATGCATAGCTACAATATTTACAATAGACAATGGACTTTTCACCCAAATTTTCACTAATGTGACCACCGTAATCACCGTAATTTAGGTATCTAAATTAGGTATCATTCGAAAACCTAACCACTCACAATTCATCCTGTGAAAACTTCTTTGCGTTACTATGGAGCCCCGCACATGACATTTGGGGAAAAATATGTACATCATGGCAACGAATTAACAAACCATTCCCACAACTTACTAATACATCAGCACGTTTTACTAACGTGTTCTCTTGTTCTCTTGATTGAATTAAATCATGTGCACAATATAATAATTACTTTCCTTGTTTTACTAAATCGTGCAGACAATATAATTTGTTCCTTTGTTTAGCACTCAAAACGTATATATATATATATATATATATATGTGCCTTATCACATCTATGCTAAAAAATGAGGCAGCACACCTCTCCTCAAAAGGCTGCAAAATATGATATCATTCATGTCTGTAGCACAAATGGTATGGCATGAATCACACTGTTAAGTTTAATACTTTAAGGTTTGCCCTAAACATGAGCAATAGTAATAGTAATGCTTGCCCAACAAACACCATTAACACACAATAACAGCATTAGCATAAATCCAAAGCTCCATTCATTAAGTGATGAACTATATTCTGGACGCATGCAAATGAGCAACCCATAATTGTTTCTCTACAAAATGAACAGAACAAAACCTCACCTTGTCATTAAATATACAATATGTCTACCATATTGTATGTATGTTTAGAAAACTCTAATGTCTGGTGTGGTACTAAGACTTGCCCGCCAAAACAGAATCTAAAAGTGGCACCTTTGTCTCTGTGGGCTGGAAACAATCGCCGAGTTTTCTCTGTTCTGCCTCTCTGTCTCGCACACACAGGGAAGAGTTTCATCATTAATTCAGCAGTTAGTAGCATGCATGACATGATGCTAATGTACAATGAAAAGCACATGAAATCTCTTTGCATTGAACTCGATCTGGGGCTCACAGCAACAAACACATGCAGTCATACAAACACACAATAAAAAGGATAGTTTGCCCCAATTATATTTCTGTCAACATTTACTCGTCTTCTTGTCATTCCAAACCAATATGATTTTCTTTCTTCCATGGAAAACAAAAGGATATGCATGCAAGATGATTTCAAGCTCCACAAAAGTATCATAACATTAGTCCATATGACGCATGGACTATGATTCCATGTCCAAAGCCATACGGTAGGTTTATGTGTAGGACAGACCAAAATGTACATTATTATTCACCCCTTCTTGTGAAAAAGAAGTACACTTCATGATACTTTTAATAAGATTATAATACTTCAAAAGAACATACTTAAGTGTAAACTGAATGCAATGTATCCCGACACTTAATTGCAATTAAATGAAAATGTATTATCGCTTACATTTATATTTAATGCACTTCGCTGAACTTTAGAGGTACAGTAAGAAGGACAAAAGTACATCTTTACATGTAATTTCATAATTACTTCTATTGTCTTTGGAATATGGTTAAACTGTACTGCTGAATGTACTACTGACAAGCATTTATGAAAAGCTTGTGTGTCATGTATTTAAACATATTTGTAATATACACATTTGTATTGATGAAGTTAGTTGCAATTTAGTACATTTAAAATATATTAACTTTAAATGTAATATCAAATAACACTACAGTTAAAATTAGAATCAAGTACCTTACATGTGCTTTAGTATGTCAACACATCAAAATAAGTGTACTTCTTTAAAGCGTGAAAAAGATTATTAGAACATTAGGATTTAAAATGTACTTTAAAGTAACTTTTTAATTTGACATTTGTAACGGAATTCCAGACTAAGAGACAGGATGTTCATCACACCCAAACAAGTATTTATTGAACAGATGGAATTTAAATATGAGTAATATCAAAGTGTCCCTATGAAATCAAAATGAAAATCCCTATGAAATCAAAATGAAAAATGAATGTTTTTGGGCTTTTAGTATGAATATGTTAGCCTTAAGGTTATCTATAAGCTTGTGTGTTGCCAAACAATGTCAAAATTCGCATTTAGAAGATATAAGCATTCAAAACTTACAGTCTCTCACTTCCGCTAATATGGATCAACGATTTTGATGACATCACTCTGCTCTTCAGCTTCTCATTAAATCTTCTATCCAATCAAATGCTCTCTAGAATCTAAAGTGTCCCGCCTCTCTACACTATAAATAGATGCTGAAGCTGTGGCTGAAATCTATATGGTGAATGGCACATAATGCACTATATAGGGGATAGAGAAAGAATCAGACAGTGTAAATATGCTTTCCATTGGTCAAATTAAGTCTGGTTTTGCGTTTGTGTCACGCAAACCCACGCAACGGGCACACAGTCTGCTCTGGTCCAGAGGCACGATAGCACAGAGCGGATCAAATGTACGAGTCGGCTCAGACCACAAAATATAACTGACCTATTTGAATTCCACATAGAATGCTATATTTTAAAGTGATATGGAGGAGATTAGAAGGAGAAACGGTTAAAAAGACTCTGCATTATAAACAGCACTGACGAGTAGAAAAGAAAACACCAGTGCCATGCACCAACATAAATTACACACTTTTCAAACTACACATCCTCAGCATTATTATTATCACTGTTTTGCTTTAGTAACAGTTTCATATTAAATCTAAAGAGGGAATCTATTAGACTGTAACTATCATTAGCTGTCAAATGCAGCTTTATCAAGCTCAACGGCTCAGGTCGAGCAGTGATATAAACGAAACGCCATTGGCTATTTTTTAAATGGGAGGAGCTGCTCGATATGTCCCGCCCTGTCTTCCTTTTTCAGTGGAAATTACATCACCACAATGAATAACGCTGCGTGTTTCAAGGCACTTCAGTGAGACTTTAATAACAAAGTCCTTTCCTATTACCGGGTAGCTTGGGATGAGATGAAGAACGGTGAGTGGAGGAGACTGAAGAGCACACACTTCTTGGATGGTTGGAACAGGTGAGTAGCAGAGCGGGGAACAGATGAGGAAACACAGGTAGGTAATTGGAGAGTCTTACTAGGAGAAACCTGGAGGAATGCGAGAAGATCTCAGGAGTATAACTGGGAATTCAAGGAAAGGCAGTACTGTAGTCGACCCCCATGGTGCCTTGAGTTCAGGATTTCTCTAACAATGTAGACAGTTTCATTGTCCAAACCAACCCACCGGCCCACCTCAACTTTTCGATTTGATAATCTGGCCCTCGAATGAAGCTAATTGAATAGCCCTGGTGTAGACAGTTTCATTGTCCAGGATTAGAGGCAGGGGGACTCGTCAGCAGGACCAGGCTCTGTGGAGAAATCAGAGACAGGAGGGTGGTAAGGCTTGAAAACATGAAACGAGCAGTAAATTCTATAGTGGGGAGAAAGGTGAAGTCATGTGACAGGGTTAATTTGCCAGGTTATGGGGAATGGACCAATGAATTTGGGACTTAGGCTTTTGCTGGGCAGCCGCAGTCTGATATCCCGAGTGGAGAGCCACACCATTCTGCCCGGGCTGGTAGGTGGGAGTATCGGTCTGCCGGGCATCGGCGTGACCCTTCTGATGGCACACTGCCAATTGGAGATAGTGGTAAGCTGCGTCCCAGACCCTCTCACTCTCCTGGAACCAGTGAGTGACTGATGATGCATCCAATGGGTCCCCGGACCAAGAGAACAGAGGGGGGTGGAAGACAAGTACACACTGAAACAGGGTGAGACTGGTTTCTGGCTGACGGAGAGTGTTTTGAGGAAGAGGTTCCAGAAGTTCTGGTGGCTGTGACAGAAGATTTGTAGGAATTGTCCAATCTCTTGTATCTTCTTCTCCCTCTGCCCATTGGTTTGAGAATGGTAACCAGAGGAGAGGCTTACAGTCACACCTTGTAGGGTGAAAAAGGCTTTCCAGAACTAGGAGAGGAATGGAGAACTTATCAGAGACCATGTCTTCTGGTAGTCCAAATTTGCAGAAGACATGATTGAACATCATCTCAGCAGTTTCCATGAAAGTAGGAAAACCCTTTAGATTACAGCCATAGCATTCTCAGGAGCTTCGCCGGAATTGTGGAGACGAGAGAGTGCATCGGCTTTCACATTCTTGGTCTCTAGATGATAGGATATGGAAAAATCTAAACGGGTGAAGAAAAGGGCCTATCTGGCCTGCCTGGGTTTTAATCTTTTTGCCTCATGGAGATATTCCTGATTACGATGGTTGGTGAGCACAGTGAAAGGATTTTCCAATGCCTCCATTCCTCCAGAGCTAATTTGATGGCGAGGAGCTCACAATTTCTGATGGTGTAATTCTGCTCTGCCAGGGTTAATTTTCTGGAGAAGAAGGCACATGGATGGAGTCATGAGGGCTGCCCCTGTTGCTGTGATAGCACCGCTCCGACGCGTGATGTTGATGTGTCCACGTCCACTACAGAAAGTTGGTTGGGATCTGGATGAACTAGGAGCAGTACTTGATGGCCTGTAGGGCTTTAGTGGCTTTTGGTTTCCAGGACAGCGAATTGGGCCTCCCTTTCAGGAGATTGGTGAGTGCAACCGTGATAGAACCATAGACTGTAAAAAAATATGGACATAGTGTCCGTGACGTCACCCGTAGGTTTCTGAAGAGCATTTTTGAAGCCTAAAGTGGGCGGAGCCACTCTCATATATCACTCCCGGATTACAGAAAATGGGCAAAGAGGCTGAGGAGCCTGGCTATCTGAAGTCACGCCCACCTAGCTCGATGTGATCGAGTTAGCTCAGGCTGGGGAGGTAATGCTATAACGTTACTGACAGTACCAAGTCTGCGACTGCACAGGGCCTTGCACTAAAGTGACAGTTGATGATGTAACTCCAATTAAAAGTTCCTATTTTTGCCCTTCGAAATATTATAATAGTTAAAAGACATGGCTACAAGTGACACTGTGTATCGTGATTCTGTACTATTCTGCTAGTTGAAAATGTATTATGCAGTAACTTAATATTACTCTGAGAGAGTGTGTGTGACAGTGATTTATGTGCATAACATTACATGTCATTCTCTCTTTTTTTATAGCGCGGCATCGCTCGTCAAGTTCGTAGAGAGCTTATTCAGTCCATTTTAAATTCTGATTTTGGCCGCCTCTCAAATGGGTTAAACCATAGATATGTTGCCTATGAAGTTCAAGTAAATGCGCTAGAAAATCTGCGCTCAATCAAGGATGTGCATTTATTGCATGGATGGAGAAAGCGCCGACACCTGCAGGATTTCACCTGACGGTAACTTGCATAAGCATATTATAATCTATCTGTTCCGTGAGAGCAGAACGAACGAGCCTTTATTGACGTTTTTAAATCTGAAAACTCCAAAAAACAACGAAATTGTCAGACATCCATAAGTGCATGTTCACAGAGGAAAACAACTGAAATACAGCGCTGGTTGTTCTCTCGAACGATACTCGACGACAACGACGGAATCCAAAGCCATGGGCGAAGTAATGGATGTATTAAATTGTATGAAATAATCCCTAAAAAAAGCACAAAACACTGCAGAGATGGCAAGTTCAGCAGCAACATTTGCTGAGGTGAAGTGACGGCTAGTAACAGCAGACAAATGGCTAGCATTGACATCAGCGGCAATCCACCTGTCACTCAAGTGGCCACACCCTTAATTAAGCAGAACTTTAAATATTAATCAATTAAACGGATGAGTTATAAAAAAATTCACCCCCCTCACAGTTGTTATGAAGGGCAAAATTAGCTGTATAGACCAAAGCCACATAAAGAACCAGGCTGTAAACATGTTTTTTTCTGCTGTAAAGTTGGTAATTTTAACATGGGGGAGATACAGATTTGACTCACTTGTGCAGCCAGCCTCAAGCGGCCAGTCAATGAATTGCAGTTTAACTCACTTCCGTGTTTGTTTCAAGAGAGAGACGGGGAGGTTGCCGCTTGGATAGAACTGATTCTTGATAAACCAACGATAGAAATGGGAAAACCCCAGGAAACATTGTAACTCTTTGATAGTGGAGAGAGTTGGCCTGGACCATACTGCTTCCACCTTCCCCATGTCCATATTGATCCTGACTTTACTGATATGGTAGCCAAGGAACTGGATTGTGGATTGGTGGAAGGTGCATTTTTCCACTTTGAGGAAGAGCTGATATTCTCTCAACTTCTGGAGGACCTCTTAAACGTGTTGGTGATGTTCAGCCGTGGTCTGCGAGTACACTAAGATGTTGATGTAAATCAGCACAAAGCAGTGAAGGTACTCCCAGAGCACCTAATTTATGCCGCCCTTGAATACAGAGGGGCCAATATTCCTAGTGGCCTGTAGGCATCACAAATGTGGCCCTCCACTCACACCCCTCACGTATCCGGGTTACAGGTGCTTTGATCCAGCTTTGTTAAGACAGTTGCACCTCAGAGCTGTTCCAAAGCAGCTGGGACAAGGGGGAGGGGATACTAGAACTTTATGGTAATCTTGTTGACAACAAAATAACCAATGCAAGGACGCAAGCCTCTGTCCTTCTTGGCAACAAAGAAAAAACTGGGAGCAGCAGTGAAAGTCGAAGGTCGGATATATACTTGCTGAAGAGCCTCTTATTTACTCCTCCATGGCCTTCTGTTTGGGGATGAAGAGAGGATACATTTTGCCACAGGGCACTGGCTCACCCGGAATGAGGTTGATGTCTCAAAGTCTGTGTGGTGGTAGTTGCAAAGCTTGTTTATGGCAGAAAACGTCACTGAAGGGTGCATAGCAGGATGGTATGTCCACAGATTGTTGTTTTACAGGACTCTCAATGTGAAATTAATGGAGAGAACTCTGGACTTGGGAGGAGATTGTTGAGGAAGTTCAGGGAAACATCCGGGTAAACAGTTCTTGCCCACACATCAGGACTTTGCCACTGGATGGAAAAAGAAGGATTGCTGGAACTGTTGGTCTTCCATACATATTTGAACTCTATGGCCAATCCGGATGGACAGCTGTATGAAGCACTCAAGCCTGATGGATTCATACTTAAGTTGAGAGATGCAGCCTCAGAGCCAGTTCCAATCCTTGGTGATGGTGGATAAGACTGATCGCTCGTTCCAGCCGATGGCCGCTGCTAGGGCTCAAAACTTTTACGAACCCTTTGGAACTATTGCCTTGGCGTAAAGGATAGAGTTGCTCACCAATAGAAGAATCACACACAGGACGACCAAAGATTTCTCTGAAATGAGCCACGAAACTATCAAGGGATTGTGTCACTGGTTCTACCTGCTGCCAGATGGTTTTGGCCCACTGGAGTGCTCGCCCGGTTAATAAAGATAAGATGAATTAAATCTTGTCTCTTTCAGTAGGAAAATGATGGGGCTGCATCTCTAGGGCTAGTGAACATTGGAACAAGAAGCCATTTCTGTCCTCCGCCAAGCCAGAGTTGGGTGCTGGGTTGACCATGGAATTGGTTGTGTAAACATTTGGGTGCTGTGGTGGTTCCGGGTACGGTGAGGACTAGGGTTGGGTACCAAAACGCAGACTTCGGTGCCTCCTGTCAGTGCCACTTAAATGCCTCAGCTGTCGGTTTAAATATTTGCCCTCTGGTTCTCCGAAACGGACGTAGGACGTCGCTAGTTAACCCTTTGACGCGTATGATTGTTCACACACCAGTGTGATTAAGAACGTTCAGTTCGCGTGATCATCAACTTCAAATCTGCGTTCGCAAGTTGGCTGGCGCTGGGCCAGAGACAGACGCGCTCAGCACTCTCATATATCACAACTATTCAGTGTTTTCAACCACATAAGGTTTATTTTAGGTTTCAGACATTTAAATACTCATAAGTATTAGCAAAACAACATTTGTAGTTAGTAAAATAGACACTGATGTCTATGTAAGCAGCAATAACAATCCTTTCAATTATAAATGGATGACATGTTTAGATACACATTGTGTAGGTAACTATAAAACGTACTCTATTATTTTCACACTTCACCAGCCACTTACTTTAATGTATTTCAGGAGAAGTGGATGAATTGACGTGTTGTAGGCCTAAATCTGAGAGATACAATTCTCTGAACTGCGGTGCATACTAACATGGCGCCCATTGTGCGTTATAGATCAACTAACATGAATCATGATCATCATAAAGGTTTCTTAAATGACAAAACACATTCACTTACATGTATTTAAGAATAAAAATATCAGCCAAGGACTGACTGACATGTAACGCAACCAATTTTTTCCTGCGTCATGTTTAGTGTAAAAATGTAAAGTCGATATCCCTACAATAACAGACCGGCGTACATCTCATAATTATTCATTCAAGAACGTGCAAATTTACTGCAACAATAGAGCCGCGAACTTCACATATTTTTGAAAATCTAGCCTTCAGCTGATCCTGATGAGCGCTCATTGCCACAGCTGTAAACATGACGGCGTTCTTCCACGAGGGGTTTCGCATCACGCATTTAAAGTGATGCATTCTAAAATAATGCTCACCTTGTGCAGGACATGCAACAAGTCAGGAGAGGTGCCATATTTTGCCAGAGAAGTAAAAAAAAATGTGAAAAGAACTGCTGAAATTTAAAGCTGGTTTATAGCATACCAAGAATACAGACTACGTTGCTGTTATTAGTACTGTAGTGTTATTTAGTGTTAAATTATTGTATTTAGGTTAGGTGGCTTAGGTTTTATTGTGAATTTGTTATGTATTTTTTTTTTGTTTTTTGTATTTACACAACTTATATTTATATATTTAATTAAAAATTTTAATATATTAAATATTAAGATTTTTTTGTTTAATTTTTTTCAATAAAAATGCCATTCTTTAATGTCATTCACCATTGTTTTGAGGCTCTCTATTTTTTATTTTTATTAAGTATCGGTTCAGGCACCATTTAGGCACCGGTACTGTTTTAAAAGTATTGATTTGGCACCGGTATCAAAAAAAAGAAAAAAGAAAACCATACCCAACCCTAGTGAGGACTCAGCAGAACGAGACTACCAATTCTGGAAAAGGATTCGGGCCTGCTGGGTTTATGTTGGTCTTCTTGGAAAACCAGACTCAGAGACAGGATATTCGTCAAACCCAAACAGAGCACACACTTCTTGGATGGTTGGAACTGGTTGAGATCGGGTAAGTATATCAGGTAAGGAGTTTGTTATCCACATTGGAGAGCAGACGATGAGTGAGTGAGAAGTGTGTGCTCTTAGACTGTGGCTGAAGAGGGACAGGAGTAGGTAAATAGAGTTCTGGTGAAAGTGAGAGCTGGGTGTTTGTGACGGAGGAGCCGTGACAATATTATTACAAAGTGCATTTTTTAAAAGTGATCAAGGACCAAATCAGTTTGATGTGTGAATGAATCATCCAGACCAGTTTTGTGAACCGGATCAACTGATCCATTGATAAGCTCAGACTGAAAACAATCACAAATCGGACATGAAGCTAGACTTGGAATAGTGGACAAGTTGTACAACCTTAATGATACATTTATGGTGCTTTTTGAAGCTTAAAAGCTTCAGTCCCTCTTGACTGCATGGAAAAGATAATAGAAACAATCAATGTTTGTGTTTGTGTATGTGCATTGTAAAGAAAGACTTACAGGGTTTGAAACTAGAGTGAGTAAATGATGACAGAAAATTAATTTTTGGATGAACTATCCCTTTAAATATCTAGAAAGGCCAAGTGTCTCAGTTTGTAAGCATGTGGCTGGTGACTGTGAGATAAAGGTTAAATAATGCTTACTGAAAAATAATACAAAGCCTTGTTTAGACGTCAGCAAATCCACACACACACACACACACACACACACACACACACACACTTTGTGTGTCTCCTTTCAGCATCCCTGATGCCGCTGAACACATTCATTATATCCAGTGTCAGCACTGCGCTCACTGCTTACGTTGAGAAATAAGAGACATCCTGTTCAGCTTTAAAACCCACAGCATCTGTTTCATTCACACGGATGAAAGATAAGTGTATTTACCACACAATGACAAGGTGTGATGCCTTCGTCACTGGACTAATCGAATCAGAAAAACACAATGAAAAACTTCAATAAATTAAATTAAACATTTGTAATGATAAAGTTGCAATTTAGTACATTTAAATTATATTATCTATAGTTAATATAATCAAACACACTACAGTTATAATCAAGTACTTTACATGTGCTTTAGTATGTTAATCGACACATCAAAATAAGTGTACTTCTTTAAGAAACAACAAAAGATTATTAGACATAATTATATAAAATGTACATTAAAGTAAAACTTTTAATTTTACATTTTAAGTGCACTTTTTTATAAGTTTAGTAAAGTGTACGCTGCACGTAGCGACAGGGCGGAATAGTGCGCATATGCAGATAAAAAAAAAAAAAAAGTTGCACAACCATTCATTGTTTGTAAAGGAAAATTTTCCCAACACAGCTGGCAAGGATTTCGGGAAAAATATTGCACGGGAAACAGAGATCCGATTAGTTACCCAGATACAGAAGCCACAAGTGTAAACGCGCCATGATCCGATCTGCTTGAATGGGTCACGGTGATGGCATGGTAAAGCGTATACACATAAAAGTGTCTTGAAGTTACCTTTTATTTCATTAGTATAACATGATCTGCAAGCAAGTTTTTTTTTTTTTAAATATACAGTTACACTTCATTTTAAGATGCCCTTGTTAGAGCCTTACAATTAAGCATTAAGTAATTTAAGTTAACAACATTAAATGTTGTAGATTTAAGTAGCAAATGAGAATCGCTACAATTATTGACTATATTTTGAGACAAAGACATTCTTTATAATGATTTTCAGTTTTGTTCAAGATAATTAAAGCAACCGTTTTTCAGTAACAGTAGAATTTGTAAAAGTATGGTATTTGGGGTAAAAGGTGCCCCTACTGTTGAGGTGAAAGACAATAATTAACATGATAATAAACAGCTGACTGACTTTCCATTTGTTGACATGATATGATTAGATTCAGATAGTAAATATCATATATTAAGTTGGGTGTCCACCTTAGAGATAATTACCATATTTATAATGAAACCATCATATTTAAAAAAAATATATGATGTTAATCATATCATATGATAAAATGTTTCTTGTTACTACTGTAAAGCTTTATTAAATTATTATGATCTCATTCAGAGCTTTAAGAATCTTTACTTTTTAAAATAATTGTGTTTGTACTTTTAAAATATATTTTTATATTAACATTTTAATGATAGTATATTTTTGAAAAAAGTTGAAAAAAAGTTATTGTCTTGAACAAGTAGCCTATTCATTTAGACATTATTTAAAACTAGCTAAGGTGTTTGCATAAGTACTGTGTGTCTTTTGCCCCGTGTGTCTGTGGGGTAAACCCCCCCTTACCACCTGTCACAGTTATACTGCATATAAAGGCATTAAGATAAAGATTCAAACAGTTTATAATAATATCCACAGGGTAAATTCCACTCAAAGAACAGCAAGCAAACACAACCATACGTAAATGAGATCGGACGAGGGTGAACTGAAAACACAGGACTTAAATACACAGACAAATGAGGTGATTAAGATAACACAGCTGACAGTGATGACAAATCAAATGAGTGACTATGACGACAAACTAGTGGCGGGAAATGGTGCAACTGAGTCCAAAACACTTTTACATGCAACCAAATAATCCGTTAGTAATCGGATTCAAAGCTCAATCGGACTGAAAAGCCTTCATGTAAACACCTTAATCGATCCGATTGAGCTCGATCCAAATGAAATTTCGATCGGATTGAAAGGGGTGGTTTATTATACAGCAGGAAACTCTGTATATTCGTGCAGTGAGCGCATGTCAAAAAATCTATTCTGATTTGAAGATTGTGACATACAGTATAAACGCGCACATCAACCCGATCACGTTTAGCGTTCATGTAAACACTACGTTCGGATTCATCAGTCGGAATGAATTCAGTCCGATTGAAACAAAAGTTGTGCATGTAAATGTAGCCACTGTGACACCACCTCATACATTTATACGATTAAAAAAATATATACATTTTCACACAAAATCTGTTCAATGTTCAATACAAACATATATATATATATATTTCTGCAATTATACACTATGGGAATAGTGAAAAGCTTTTGAATAGTGAAAAACATTTTTCACACCGCCCGTACCCTACTTTAAAGATCTGAAGTACACTACAAGTGCACATTCAATACAATGAAGCACACTCCGTTTCCACAAGGATATGACAAAGCAGAGCTCCACTCAGTTGCAGTTGATCAAATAACAACACAGAGACTGGCAGTGTGAACAGGGTTAAACAGTAAAGACTGCATTAGCAAACACCACTAATAACCATTACCCTATTATACTGTGGCGTCACTTTGATAAGATTACATATGATACTGTATTTACAGTGCATGGTACTCCAAAAGTACTTTGAATAAAGAATACCATGGTAATAACTATTTTTTGAAGACAGAAAAGTTCCAATGACTTTAATATTTCATATGTCCTTTAATATGGTACAGTATATTCACACGTTTCACATGTGCCGCACATCATACTCCCGGTGTCACTTGAGCTCCTGTACACCGAGCAGCGGCTCAGGGGTTTCAGTTGATTAATGACTCTGCCATATGAGAACTGCTTCTGTGTTTATAAAGACTTCATTGTTACTGAAGGTCAACATTAATGAGACTCTTTATTTCTTTTTCATGATAGCGTGGCGTGGTTGGCCACACTACCTCAGTCCAGAACAAATGATGACAAGGGCAAGTGACGTTAACACTAACTATTCAGCTTTACGCAGACATTCATGAACACTCAACCCACTCACAGATCTCCAATGACATCAACATTACATAAGCACACAGTTTATGTCGTCAGTGCAAAGCTACCCTTTAAAGTACAATGATATATCACGGCAATCTCCTCAACTGCATGCACTAAAGTACATTACACTCTCTAACACCTTATTAGATTTCTCTGCACAGAGATAAAATAATCTGTTAATGGGGAAATAATAAGTAAGAGTGTCCATGATTAAAGCAAGCATATTTTTAAAGTCCCCCTGTGGTGAAAATCAAGCTTTTAATGTTGTTTATATGTCTATGTGGTGTTATTAATATGCTTTAAAACAAACCATGTGGAAATTCATAAGTCGACACCATTGCTGAGTATTTTCTCCTTAAAACTGCAGTGAACCAAAGACAGTCTCGAAAACACAGTTTGAAATCGCTGGTGTTTCTGACGTCACAAACTACCTTGTAACCAATCAGATCAACGTGTGATCGTCAACCAGTGGATCTCTGAGCTGAGTGAGTGAGTGGAGGCGGGGCTCATTTGCATATTCATAGAACTGTGTATACTAAATGAGGCAAGAGTGTCGAGTTACATTCAAGCTATTTTAAGACATGAAGGAAAAAAACGATTAAATATGTAATTTTGGTGATCAAAGATGAGTTTTAAGGGATACAATTATTGACTACAGGGGGACTTTAAATTTGTAAATAAGTATACACAACTAACTTTGACTTTTCATAACAGGGTCAAATTATCTGAAGATTATAGAGACTTAAGCTTTCGCATCGGAGGATCATTTTAGTTCCTAGAACTATTGGCAGAAGAACCCGCTTTTTTGCAGGAACTGGGAACGATCTTAGTTATAGGAACACATTTAGGTGGGATAAATTTGCTACTACTTCAGAGTAGGGTCTAACCCAGCACAATAGGAACTGACATAAGTGCACGCTGATTGGATGAACGCATGCTGTACGAAACACCGGCACCCGACAATTTTTAAAAAGCGATAGACGGACTGGCGACGAAGTCCAGGCACTTCAAAGCCTTTATGCTATGGAGTCGCTGACGTTCTTGAATGCCTCACTTAAATGACGTCGATGTCGATCAGCTTACGTCACTTTAGAGTTTCTACTGCCGTTGCGAATGCAACCAGGAACAATTTTACCTGTTATGGCTTGTTCAAACCAAGAACGATGACTATAAATAACTATAATGGTAACTATATTAATGTCCACATCAACTGACGATAACGTTCTGTTTATTATAAGCGCTCGCTGCTGTTTTGTCGTCTGCCGCTTTAAATGCTAGCGCTCTTTAATGCAGGATGGATTCTGATTGGCTGTCAATGTTTTTATTGTACTGTATAGCTGTGGATTCCCGTAGAATTAGAGTGACTATTAACTTTTTCCAGCACCAGCATTTTTGATCTTTTTCACAAAAGTGTCATGGCCCCCAGAATATTTTCTTGTATGAATATCTGAGCATGCAATATATCAAAAGAAAGAACAGAACCTCTGCTTTTACAGAAACAAACAAACATTTTATTCTAGCTTAATGCATTATTTTATAAACACTTGAATGTGGGTAAGTTTCGTTAAAAAAAGCAACATTTTGAGCAAAAAGCTGAGAAAATTGCATTTTGTCAAAGATTACATACAGAACAATGATGAAAACACAGATGGAGCAGATCGAGTCCATCAACACACACAAACCTTCACAGTCCTATAGCTCATCCTGGCTCGACATTTCACTCAGTAACATTAGGCAGTTTTGATTTATATGCTGTTTAATGTTGACGATCGTGTTATTTTACATATGCATCTGCATATGATATCGCTTGTTTCTGCTTCTTCTTCGCCTCAAGCGTCTGTGTTTTGATCAGGAGATTCAGTACTCTTTCAGAAGATGTGTAATAGCGCCCCCTACCATATAACAGTATAAACACGTAAATACAGAAATGTCCATTGCACATTATAGTTATCATCATTGGTTTAAACGGACCTTTAGTCGTTTAGTTCATTCAGTTATCTCAGTTATCTATCCTTAAGCGCTCAATCACTACTAGCTTTCAGCCTGGCCTGAGAGACGACCCCTGACCTGCTGTATCGCCCTGAAAATCCTCAAGAAAAACGTGTCCACTTGTTTGCATGTAACATTCAGACATTCAGAGTAGGAAATTAAACCTTCACACGTGAAGTCAAATGTTTCTAGAAGCGTGACAAGAGCAGAAGAGAGAAAGCAGGCGTAGTAAACGTATTGTGTAGTGTAAGTTTCAGTGTGTCCAGTGTTGTGTGTTACAGCGTGTGCATGCAGTACCTTTTCGTCGTCTTCGGTGAACAGCGCTCCATTGGGACTCTTATTGATGGCCTGCGTGACCCCGATGACCTCTCCATCACTGTTGTGGATGGGCATGCACAGCAGAGACTTGGTTTTATATCCCGTGAGTTTATCAATCTCATCACTGAAGCGATGGTCCTATAAAGAGGACAAGAGACAGTCTTACTCTTTGCTGAATGGGGACATTTATAATAACTGTACAGAGAAGCCAGACTAATTAAAAGTGAAGTGTGTCATTGCTTTGTGACTATTGGCACTAAATAGAAGCGCAAAAATATACAGAAAGTGACAGAAAACTACTTCTGGTCTTCTCTTCCTTATATTACTCTATCTGTCTTTTTTTATTATGATTTGAAAGTCTTTTCTGCTCACCAACGCTGCATTTAATATTAGTAATATTGTGAAATATTATTACAATTTAAAATATCTGGTTTCTATGTGAATATATAGTAAAGTGTAATTTATTCCTGTGATCAAAGCTGAATTTTCAGCATCATTACTCCAGTCTTCAGTGTCACATGATCCTTCAGAAATCAGTATAATATGATGATTTGCCGCTCAATTATTTTGAAAAAAAGTGAAAAAACTTTTTGATGCCTAATATTTTTACATTTTATTACACAGTTTATTGCATCTTTGCTGAATAAAAGCTAATTTCTATCCTTTTTTAAAAAAAGAAATCTTACCCCGGATTTTGCAAAAACTGTTTTCAACATTGATAATAATCATAAATGTTTCTTGAGCATCAATTCATCATATTATACTGATTTCTGAAGGATCATGTGACACTGAAGACTGGAGTAATGATGCTGAACATTCAACTTTGATCACAGTAATAAATTACACTTTACTATATATTCACATAGAAAACAGTTCTTTTAAATATAATATTGTATATAAATATACAATATTACTGATTTTACTGTATTTTTGATCAAATAAGTGCAGCAGAAGAGACTTTACATTAAATAAAGCTTAACATATTAATGTTCAAATACAGTATACAGAAATATCATGAATCATATTACACGATTACTTATTCATATTCTGAAGTACATCATATATGTATGCTGTCAATGACTTACTAATGAAAGTTATTAATAAACGTGTTACTATTTTCAATTATTTTGAATGAATAATGTTCTTGCTGCACGGTTGATGTCTGAAGTGTCTCTGAATCGCTGAGTTTACTGGTATAAATAATGCAGTTTTAACGATCTGCTCCGCTTGCTAAATGAAAAGGCAAACGCAGATTGACAGACTAATTAGAGAACCGCGAGCTGACACCATCATCATCAGAGTATCAGGAGTAAATCTGTAGAACAGAGCGGAGGAAGTTTGTCTGAGCTGATCGATTCAGTGATCAATACTCAGATACTCTCACACACCTCATTATTTCACTAAGGCCTTTTATGGATCTCGGGGAATAATCAAAGCAAAACGTCGTTCAGGGGTCACAGTAAAATACTCTCCTGTCTGTGCTGCAAGTCATTATCCGTATGGGAAAATCTCAAGTGAGTGACCTAGTCAAAAAATGCTAATGCTTTCCTAACCCTAATTCAGTTTCTATTAGGCTCAAATGAGAAGCAAGAATCAAAGGATAAAACGTCTCCCGTCCCGGTGCTCAGCTGGTTCAGTGCCCAAAAACTCCTCTAAAAACCCTCCATTTCCAGAGGAAACCACCTTGGGCTGTTTTTTTAATCGAATAGGATCAAATAATTATGTTGCTGATTATGCATATAGTGAGGGTTTTTTTTCAGCAGTGAAATTAGAATGTTAGAATGTCCAATGGAATCTTCCTTGATTCTTATTTTTATCTTCTCCCATTTTCTCCCTAATTATAATACATTCCATTAGCAATTCTGTGCACATATATTATTTTTTAACTAGAAACAATCATTTTATTCCTGTTTCACCTGTAATGCATTAAGATTGTTTCCCCATCTCAGTAAAACTATATCTGATCAGTCATTATGCATATGGGAAATGTAATACTTGTGAACTTGCAACAGATGTGAAGATTCCTAAATCATAATTCACAACAATTGTAACAAAAGTTATTTGACTCTTACTTTGGTCCCTTTACAATTGCTCAACATTGTGATGTTCATCATAACAATTGTATAGCAGAATTTCCAGTGGGATGTTGGGTGTTTTTACCACTAAAGTAAAATTACTGTCTCAGTTTAAGAAAACAAGAATTGCACTTTATCCAATAGGATCTTATTTGACCCTGATCTTGACTTTGATCCCTTTTACATTTGTTCCAAATTACGGCAGAACTTCCATCTTTTGGAACTGATGAACTAGAAACTGCTTCGCCTGATATGCATTGGGAATGTTGAGTTTCACCATCAATAAATGTCTCAGTAAAATACTTTCCTTGTCTATCTGATTAATTATTCATATGTGTGCAATGTGAATGGATATAGTCAAAAACCTAAAGATGTTCTAATCCCAAAGGAATTTCTGATAACACTGTACAATAAGGTTCATTAGTTAACATTAGTTAATGTATTAACTAACATGAACTAAAAATGAACAATATTTGTTAGTTAATATTTGTTATGTTAGTTCAAAAATCCAGCTGTTCGTTGTTTGTTCGTGTTAATGTTAACAATTACAATCTTGATTTGAATAATGCATTAGTAACTGTTGAAATTAATATTATCTAAGATTAACAAATGCTGTAGAAGAATTGTTCATTCTTAGTTCATGTTAACTAATATTAACTAATGAACCTTATTGTAAAGTGTTACCGAATTTCTTTCATTATTTGGAAACAATCCTAAAGCATCCCAAAGGGCTCTAAGAATCCTCTAAGAAATAATTCTGAAGGAATATGAATTTTACTTCATCCAGTAGCATCTCCTTTGACTGTTACTTTGATCCCTTTATAACTGTGGTTCCAAAGTATTACAGAAGTCCCACACATCCTTAGGGACAAGCTTGCTTTCATTCCTGCTTTCACCTGATATGCATCGGGAATGTTGACGGTCTCCCCATGCTCAGCCACATAACCAATGATGCCCTTTCCCCAGGGCACCTGCACCTCATCCGAGTTCCTCAGAGAGGGCAACACTGTGGTCCCAGCATGCACGTCGAAGAACTTGGACACCAGGGTCTTTTTATTGGCCGGTCCCTCCACCAGGAACAGGGAGCATCGGTCAGCATCCACCATGATGCACACAAACACCAGGATCTTATAGCTCAGACTGGTCAAATCCAGGTCGTTGGAGATGTCTTTGACCAGCTCCAGGAAAAACTCCCTCTCGTTGTGCTCTTTCAGGTAGTATTTGTAGTCCACTGCGGTGTAGGGGTACTGAGGGATGTTGACCCGGGACTCCAGGAGCGCGGAGAGTATGTGCGCGGTGGTCGGCGGAAGGGAACTCGCTTTACGCAGAAGCGCGCGCCTCCTCATGCTGGTGAGCGGCTCCTGCGCTCGCGAGTTAACGTGTTCATCATAAGTCCTGTTGGCATTGATGGCTTTAGACCTTGCGAATGTTTTCCTTAGCTCTTTCTGCGAGGCTCGTCTCTGTATGCCGTCTCCTCTGCTCGCCCAGCTGTCTTTCCCGCACGCGCTCGCGCTCGCTGCTTTATCCGCGTGCGCGCCGCTGGAGTTCGCCGGAGCTTTAGTCGCGTGATGGTTCTTCTGCCACTTTTCCACCACACTCGCCTTGCCTTTTCTGTTTAAATAGTCCTCTAATAATTCCGGGTGCGCGTCTAGAAAACTTTCCACATCGGAGAACACCATATTTGACCCTGCCATCGCTGCCGCTATACGGTCATCTGCGAATAAAATGAGACGGACTCGTGTTTTGAGTCATTTATCTGTGTGAGTGCAGAGCTCAACGAATCATTCGCAAACTTAAAACTACAGATCCTCCGAGAGAAGAGGGGCCGTGGTCCTCGTAAGTTCAGCTTTGGTTCATGATGTTGTGAATGATGTCGCATCTGATGCTGAATGACTCGCTCGCGTTCATTCTAAAGCAGCGCCAGTGAGGATGATGCGACAGCTGACGTCACGACCACGCATTCCTCCCGTCATCCTCTCCCGAGTCTCTTCATAACTGGGTGTTTCATTAGAAGGATGCTCATCTTAGGTGACACTGGGAAACGCAGTCTTTAAGGCTTTTCATAACTCTCGTGATTGTTGTCAATATTTATTTCGCTTAAATATAAATTCAAACCTCCAAAGATAGCAGTTTGCTGTGCTGTATACATTATCTGTTAAATTATATTACTAATTCACTTTCTAAGGAATTCCCGGTGTAAAGTTGTTGCTCCACCGACCTCTAGTGGACAAATTGAGTCATGCAGCTCTCCAAACACATGAGCACTAGGGTTCTATTACATTTTTGACTATTTTTCAAATAAAAGATTTCCTTTATCATGAATCGATGAACTTTTGCTTAAAAACAATGAAAAACGCCCTAATTCCTCTAAGTAAAAAAAAAAAGGGTCACCTCAGATATAAACTTGGAAAAATAACAAATGTCACTGATTATACAGGTGCTGGTCATATAATTAGAATATCATCAAAAAGTTGATTTATTTCAGTAATTCGGTTAAAAAAGTGAAACTTGTATATAATATAGACTCATTACATGCAAAGTGAGATATCTCAAGCCTTTATTTGTTATAATTTTGATGATTATAGCTTACAGCTTGTGAAAACCACAAAATCAAAATCTCAGAAAATTAGAATATTACATGAAATCACACAGTAATTACTCAGTAATACCATGGTCATTGAACCAGGTTTTGGTTCTTTTGGCAGTGTGGACAGGTGCAAATCCTGCTGGAAAATGAAGGAAGCATGAAGTGCTCTGAAAATGTCCTGGTAGACGGCTGCATTGACTCTGGATTTAATAAAGCACAGTGGACCAAAGTCCTCTTTTCTGATGAGAGCAAATTTTGCATCTCATTTGGAAACCAAGGTCCCAGAGTCTGGAGGAAGAATGGAGAGGCACACAATCCAAGATGCTTGAAGTCCAGTGTGAAGTTTCCACAGTCTGTGTTGGTTTGGGGAGCCATGTCATCGGCTGGTGTTGGTCCACTGTGCTGTCCACTCAACGCAGCCGTCTACCAGGACATTTTCAGAGCACTTCATGCTTCCTTCAGCAGACAAGCCTTATGGAGATGCTGACTTCATTCTCCAGCAGGATTTGCACCTGCCCACACTGCCAAAATAACCAAAACCTGGTTCAATGACCATGGTATCACTGTGTAATTACTGTGTGATTTCATGTAATATTCTAATTTTCTGAGATTTTGATTTTGTGGTTTTCACAAGCTGTAAGCTATAATCATCAAAATTATAACAAATAAAGGCTTGAGATATCTCACTTTGCATGTAATGAGTCTATATAATATACAAGTTTCACTTTTTTAATGGAATTACTGAAATAAATCAACTTTTTGATGATATTCTAATTATATGACCAGCACCTGTAAGTATAGCACTTCCTAAAAAATTGTAGAACTGTTGAGAACTTTCTGGAATTTTCTATAGCTGTCTAGAACAATCCAAATCTTGGTATGCATATCTCATTACCCAACGATGTTAAAAATGACCCAATATGTGTGGGAAATAACCCAACATGTGTAACCTTACATTAACCAATATGTGTAACCCAATTGTTGGGTTAAAAAACAACCGAACGTTTTTTACTGTTAAGAGATGGAAAGAGAGAGAGAGAGCTTTATGAGCAAACAACTCAACTTGATCCAGTATAGCAATCTATAATGTCACACAATAAAAGTGATGCTATACCTTAATGATAACAAGGCCATCTGGACCAATAATCTAGTGAGATTTCATCAACCACATAGAAGAAGAGGAAGTGTGCCTTCAGAAGAATCATAATGTTTTATAGTGTTTTTGTGTGATTTGATGCGTCTTAATAGATAATTATAGCCTGCACCACTAGATGGAGACATTTCTACTTCACTGGGCTTTGTTTTGTCATTTTATTTCTGGATTCTGTTTTAAAGGTTAAATAAAATGTTAGTAATCAAAATGCTTGTCTAATTCATAAAACCTATAAACTAAATTTAATAATCTAACATTTTTATGGTAAAAGAGCCCTATGCAATATTGTGTGTGTGTGTGTGTGTGTGTGTGTGTGTGTGTGTGTGTGTGTGTGTGTGTGTGTGTGTGTGTGTGTGTGTGTGTGTATATCAATGGTTAACCATGGTTTAATGCCTTTAGAAGAGCTAAAGTGTGTGAGCAGGCGGGGAACGAGTGATGACAAGCAGCACGTGGATGAAAACATGCTGTGAGGGATAGACTAATGCTGCTTTCCATTAACCTGGGAAGAGGGATGTCCGAGCTGGCAATGACGTCACACCACACGAGTTGACCTCGTTCCAGTACACAGGTCACATTCGGGATACAAATAAGCGTTATTTTGCACAGATAATGCTTTAGTCCACAGATAGAGGTTATTTCATACTGTGTAATGGTACACTGTTTCTAGAAAAGCAAATTATACATGTAAACTATAAAATAACCAAAGAATGTCAATTTCTTTAGTGAATTTAAATATAATTTCTAAAGGCTGAAGGTGACCCATATTACCTGAATCCCACTGGCCCACTTTATCTACCACATTCAGCCAAAGTGGGCCTGCAATATTTTAACAAGATTTTTTTTTTTTTTTTTTTTGCATTTTATTGCCTGTTAACTGTAGTAACTAACAAGATTGGAAATGTCATAATAATATTTGTTTACATATAGTGAGCAACTTTATACTTTAAAATGACAAATGAGGAAGGGAGTCCTGCTTTGGAGATGGATTGGACACATTGGATGCTTTGCAGTTGTTGGTCCAGCACGTCACACAGATGCTCAACAATAGACCTTCT
Organism: Vimba vimba; assembly: GCA_022828995.1. Taxonomy (NCBI): domain Eukaryota; kingdom Metazoa; phylum Chordata; class Actinopteri; order Cypriniformes; family Leuciscidae; genus Vimba; species Vimba vimba. The sequence goes on from CM040823.1 coordinate 36,404,157, forward strand.
GTTGGCTCAGACCAGACAGGAGACTCTGTTGCCTGTGTGCATCAATGAGCCCTGGGTGCCCAACACCCTGCATCCTGAACCTTTCAGTAAACCGTTCTTAAAAGCATTTCAGTGCGTGGAGAACATTTGATAACCAATGGAAAGTTTTCATTGACAGTGAAGGATCTTCATGGAACACATCATCACCAGTCGAGCAACACACTCATCCAGTGGATTGTGCAATAGACAGTGAATCTGAGAGCATTGTGATGGAACTTTTAATTAGCATAACAAACATTTATTTTTTCTTGCAGTATTAATATTCATAGATGGGCACTCGAGTTAGAGACTCGGACTCAAGACGCACTCGAGTCACATTTTAATAGACTTCAGACATGACTCAGACTCGACAAAAAGACTAAAGAATATTTTTTAAATGACTCAAGTCTTTAATCCTTAACTACTGATATCATAAAGAAAGAATTGTGTGTTTTATTTGAATGGTTTTATAATATCTGCGTCACATATATTTCCCTACGTGTCGCAGTAGCTCAAAAAAGGGAGGTATTCCCAAGTTCCAGCTTCTTACTGTCACATTTCTGTATGGTTGTATGTTCCTGAGTTCTTGTTTTTCCCTGTAACCTGAGTTTGTAAATAAACCAGCTGCACTGAAATTCTGTTCCCTCGTCTTTAGAAACCTGCACAAACCTGACACTTACAGTTATAAAGCAATTGTTACATTATCATGTAATATGTTAGAAGTCTTGTTTCCATTCTTTAAGTAATCCTTTATTTTTTCTCTTTTATTTGGCCGTAGTCTCTTTAAGAATCTTAGGTTTCAGTAAGGAGTCATGGCATGTGACCATTAATCAGGAAGTAATCCAGCATGGCACAGAGAGCAGTATCAAAGCCACTAGATGACAAGCCTGCAGCCTTTAGCAAAAAAAAGCATAATGCTAATACTAACTGCTAATGCTAACACTGGTATGCAGGGGGCCAATGTTTAAAAACACTGAAGCTTCCCTGGGCGCCGCCATTGATTAGCAGACCATCACCTGCTGTTAGCATTCCATTGACTCCCATTCATTTTGGCATTACTTTGACAGTGAATAACTTTACATCTGAGGTGTTTAAAGACTCCATTTATCCATTATTTATTTCTAAAGAAACATGACAATGTATAAAAGGCTCCATTACCTTGTAGCTTACGTTATGGCCCCAGTAGAAGCAGTTTTGTAAAAATAGGCTAGGGGTGTCATTTGTGCTAGTCTAGGTTATAGCCTAAAGTATAGTTTCTATTTTCTATATTTTGCTAGCCCATCCTGGCTGTCGATAAAGCAGGATTATAGCTTAATAATAATGTTTTTAATATTATATTAAAATTACAGACCTTCAGATTAAACCTGTGGTATACTAAAACACCATTGAAGTTTTGTTGATATGCTGGGATTTCAACATTGTTTCAATATCCATTGTAATCGAAATACCATTGAAATTCTGTTGATCTCTAGGTATGATTTAAACGTTGTTTCAATGATAATAGAGGGTGCAACATGATGAAGAATCAACATCAGAGTTCGACGATGATTCGATGACTTTATCGTTGACAGCGGGATGTTGATTTAACATCGTTTCAATTACTATTTGCTATCTGGGTGGGCAATCTGACCAATCAGAGAGGAGCAGGCTTGCAGAAAGGAGGAGTTTAGAGAGACTGAATCCTTTATCGAACCGTTTCAGACACTGAGAAAAGAGCTGATGCTGCAATGGATACTATGAGAAAATGAAAGTGCTTGAACATTTTGATGCATGTAAACCTGTTCTATGAGACTCCAAAACAAATCTAAGAATCTAAGAATTGCATAATTTAGAAGAGCACTTTAAAAATTATGGGCTCTTCCTGAATATATGGCCAAAAAAAAAAAAAAATCATTGTGCACAGTAGAAACTTTGGTTGGTTCATCTAACCCAACCTGAAAACCTAAAATATCATAAAATACACAACTTTGTGCATCCCTTTTAATAGTTACCTTTACACTCAGGAGGCCGCCCTCCAGGTGCCCTTCTGTGTGCAGTAAAGCTCTCTCGCACCAATCAGAGCGCCAGAACGGCAGTGATAGGACACCACGTGACCGAAAGGAACATAGTCATATATGGGCTCAGAGATCTCAGCATACTGGACCTTTGAGGGTGGAGGACAGTGAACAGCTGCAAAACACACAGACACACAAACACTGAGTATTAATTCCAAATTCCTAACCCTAACACACTATCATCAGAGATGGGAAACAATCTAATCCTAGATTATGAATAGCCCGTAGGAATCGAACCTTGTTGACTTGTTAGTCTCTGAAATCGCTCACTTGTTTACTCGTTCTCTAAACCCTATATAATGATTGACAGTTGAGTGCACTACATCAGCAAGGAGTGAACGAAACGAAGCGAGGAATTCAGACACGACAAATTTGTTACATCACTTTATCCTACATGTAGCTTACTTAACGGACTAAGTTTGATGTGTGAACTAAGGAGTTGTACAGAAAGGAGAAATAGATACACTGATAGGGGGGCACCCCTGCCTCACTCCACGCTTCAGGGAAAATCTGGGGCAAGCAAGCTTTATAGAACTATTACTATTGGAATATAACATCTGAACTGCATTGCAAAAGGATTGACCAAAGCCAAATTTATTCAAAGCCGTAATAATAAAATAATGTTCCAGGGTGTCAAAAGCCTTATAGAAATCGAGACAAAGAATAAAACTGTCATCTTGTACAAGTTCTGAGTAATCCAATATATATAATTTTAATCTTACGTTGTTTAGAAATATGACGATACTGCATAAAACCAGATTGACTCTCATCAATGACTGTATCTAAAATAGGTTTTACTTTATTTGCAAGAATCAGTGCTAGTATCTTATAATCATTATTCAATAAAGAGATTGGTCGCCAATTGTCTAAGAGCAGAGGGTCCTTTCTTGGTTTCGGAATCAGGGTGATTAGTCCCTGACATAAAGTGGGAGGGAGTGCACCCCTATCAATGCTTTCCTTAAAGACTTCCAAAAGAAATGGGGCTAAGCTGTCAGAGAATTGTTTATAAAGCTCGGCAGTAAGGCCGTCTGTCCCGGGGGACTTGTTTAGCTTGAGACACTTTATAGCATCTGTGACTTCATTCAGGGAAATTACCCTGTCACAAAATTCACTATCAGCCACACTCAGCTGGGTGATATTATTTACAGAATTAAAAAAGGAAAAAGCAGCTTGAGGGCAATACTTGGAAGAGTAAAGTTTACTGTAAAAATCTGCACAATATTTCACAATGGTGCTCTGATCATTAGAAATTGTCCCGTTAATATTTAATTTTAGAATAGAATTAGTGTTGGATTGATGTTTCTCTAGTCTGAAAAAGTAAGCCGAATTCTGCTCACCTTCTTCAAGCCACTTTTTGTGGGACCGGACAAATGCTCCTTCAGCTTTGCGCTTATAAATCTCATCCAACCTATGCTGCCAGTCATTTAGTTCAGTCTTATCAGACTCGCTGAAAGCCTCTATCGGTTTGGAAGTATAAAAAGCAATCTTCTCTATTACCTCTGTCTCCTCAGCCCTTCTTCTCCTCGCTAACTCAATGCAGTATTTTCTAAAAAATTTACCAAGTTCATATTTCAGAAGCTCCCAGTTATTACAGAATATCTTTTCAACTAAAGCTTTGCTCCAATAATGTTTTATCAGATTATGAACTTCGGTAATCACTTCTTTATGCTCGAGGATAGTACTGTTAAGCTTCTAATATGAAGACTTAGCACTAGAGGAGGAAGACAAAGGGACAGTTAAATGAATTGTTTTGTGATCTGAAAGTGGCGTAGGAAAAATATCTGTTTTAACTTCCTTCAAATCTTTTGAAATAAGCCAATAGTCGATGCGCAAGTGACTGGTCTGTGTCTTGTTGCACCAAGTATATGCTCTTTGAGCTGGATGCGAGTCCCTCCAGGAATCAGCCAAATCAAATCTTTGTGCAAATAGCCTTATATGTGAGGTAGAGGAGTCTGAACTTCTAGAGGGCCATCTATCCATACTGTTGTCCAACACAGTGTTGAAGTCGCCACCAAAGATTATGAAAGAATCTGGATATTTGGATAACCAGTGCAGCAAACGTTCTTCCAACTTGTCAAAAAAGATATTATTCTCTGTTTGATAGTTGAAGCCATACACATTGACTAGAATGTAAAAGGACTGTGCAGCCTCAAGTATGAAAAAAATGTAATGGCCATTTTTATCACAGTCAGAGATCAAAATTTTCCCATTAATCCCGTTTCAGTATACAAACACCTGCAGCCCGCTCTGTGCCATGGGACATCCACAAATCATCACCCCACTGCGACCTCCAGAAAGATTTGTCTTGTTCTGTTGAGTGGGACTCTTGTATAAAGCAAAAATCTATGTTAAACTGCTTGCAAAACAAAAATACGGCTTTACGTTTAATTTTGTTTCTTAAAGCTCTCTCATTTAAGGAAATAATAGACAAAGACATAAGGATAAAATAAGATAAAAAAAAAAAAAAAAAAAAAAAAAAGAGGGAAATGAAAGCTTAGACCGAATAAGCGAATGAGTAGTTAAGTTGAAAACCTGTGGTCACTTAAGAGAGTTGCAAACCCTATGGGGGAAATGTGAACTTAGAACATAGCAAGAAATAGCAGTAAGTTAAGCTAATGTGGCATATGTACCATCCCAAATAATTGTACATTTGAAGAGAACAAACAATTAAACCTCTCACACTTTATAGAAAGAAAAAACAAAAACCTCGCTCAATAAAAAGGCTGCTGTTCAGCTCTGCCAGGAGCAATAATCAAAGTGCTGCATGCCTACTTAAATTAAAGGGCATATTTAAATTATCAACAAAAGTACAGCAGTTAAATTCTAATCGGCTCTTTAGCGCGATTGCATACAAAGTCAAGTAAAAAAAATTAAAAAAATAAATTAAATAATAATAATAATAATACTAATAATAATAATGTGAGAGATAGTAAAGACAGCTAAGCCATATTGTACTCCAGTTTGTACCTTGTGCCATCATAGAACCAGTCACTGAGGTGAAAAAATGTCTTTCCCATTCACGAACGCGCGTCCTCCAACGAAGAATGCCAGCTTGTTCTCCTTGCGTGCTTTATCCACGGCTGGCCAGAGTCGGTTTCTCCGGGCGCGGTCATCAGCTGACAGGTCCTCCGCCAGCTTCAAGTTGTTGTCTTTCAAGAAGGTTGACTTCTTGGTGGAACGCCAGACAGCATCACGGTAAATCCTGGATGTAAATTGTATAATGACTCCTCTGGGTTGGTTGTTGCTGGGTTTCATGGGGCCGAGGCGGTGTACCGTGTCAACGACATCTGGAAGTTTATCTTTTGCCTCCGGTAAAACAGACTGACAGACCTGGATAACTTCTTGCCGCACGTCTTGCTTCTCCTTCTCGGCTAGGCCGTAAAGTTTAAGATTCCAACGGCGCGAGTAGCTCTCAAGATGAGAGATGCGCCTCTCCTGTGCTTCGGTGTTTGTCTGACATTTTTCGACTTGCGTTTCCATATTGGCAACTCTGTCTTTCATGTAATTTATCTCAGCACAGACAGCATCAAAAGACTCTCTCACAGCTGTGATATGTTTAGTGTTCTCTTCAACAGCCTTTTTCATCTCGGAGATCACTAACTGTTTGTTTGTTTTTATGTTGACGCGGGGTTTTCTACCTGCTGTTTTTAGTCTTCTGACTTGTTGCAATGTCGCGGGACCATTTTACATTCGTTGGATTATTGCTTGTATCTGCCTGCATTCTCTGGAGGACTCTGGAGCCTTATCGGATGAGCTTACCCTGTGGCCTTACTTTGAACGTTCGCTGCCTTGGGACTGTTGCGATCCTGGATCAACGAAGCATGGCTCTAAGGTACACTGCACACCAGTTGCTGAATTTAAAACAAAACTATTATTTACAAAAAGATGCTTATGAACTCTGTCGTAACGCTGGCCTGCTGAGACAAAGACGGTACATACATCGGAGTTTTGGCCGCAGATATGGCCTCTCTTCCTCTAACAACATCTACGTGCCTATGTGTCGGCGTCAGGCTAAAAGCTCGTTTCGTACTGGTGCAGTCTTGAGTAACTTATCTTCGTTCATTCGATTAGAGTTGCATTCTGCGATGTGCCAGAGCCCCGTAAATGCTGCGTTGCTCAATGCACGCTCAGTAAACAATAAAGCCCTGCTTTTATCGGATATCATCGCAGAGCGAAAACTGGACTTATTGTTTTTAACTGAAACTTGGCATAAACAAAACGACGGTCTACTCTTCAACCAGATCACTCCTGAGGGTTATGGACTGTTTGATCTCCCGCGACCTACTGGTCGAGGTGGGGGCATTGTTGTGGTTCATAATCTACAATCAAACATCAGCGCTGTGAGTGTACCACAGTTCTCAACATTTGAATGCCATGTTTTGAATATCTCTGCTCCAAAGGCAATTACTATCATTACTGTCTATCGACCACCAAAGACAAATGAAGCTTTTATGACTGAGTTTGCTGATTTATTGTCAATGTTGTGTTATAAATTTAAGAGAATCCTCATTCTAGGGGACTTCAACATACACATTGATGAAAATGACTGTGTGATGGCAAAGGACTTCCTATTTCTATTAGACTGTTTTAATCTTAAACAGTTTATCAGTGGCCCTACACATAACAAAGGTCATACATTAGACCTTGTGCTTGCAAACGAAGCAATTGTATCACAGCAGTGTTCAGTTGATATTGGTCTCTCTGATCATCTGGCAATCTTTTTTAATCTAGACCTGCCTCTTCCTTCTGTGTCTCCCTCACACTCTGTTAATTTCCGTAAATTGAAATCAATTAATCCGTCAGACTTTGCAGACTCTGTTGTTTCCTCTCTTAGTGGTCTTCCGTCAGCTCCTCTGGAAGATAAGATTTTACACCTGAATACTGTTCTTGCTTCTAATTTAGATTCTCTTGCTCCCTTGAAGTCACGCAGAGTCTCTTTTACTCGTTCTGCCCCTTGGTATAATGACGACCTGCGTTTTAGGAAAGCAGCTTGCCGTAAATTGGAGCGCAAGTGGCGTGACTCAGGCCTGAATGTGTTTTATCAAGCCTGGAAAGATCACTTGGGGGAATATAGATCTGCAATTGAGTCTGCCAGATCTGTTTATTATTCTCAGATAATAGATAATAATCAAAGAAATCCAAGGCATCTCTTTCATACTATAAACAGACTTCTCACATGTAATGTTGGTACCTCTCTGCCTGTCTCAAATCAGGTGTGTAATGACTTTCTTCATTTTTTTAGCTCTAAAATTGACAATGTTTATAAAATCATTCATGCTATACCTGGTTCTTCTTCTGTACACTGAAAAAAATGTTATGTTGAATTTACTTAATTTTATTACGTCAAGGGGTTGCACGAAATAAAATTATCTAAATCCAGATATATTTTTTAAGTTGAGTGTACTTATATTTTGTAAATTGGTTGTACTTATATTTTATAAGTAATTTCAGATTAATAATATTAATAATTTTAGCTAAACTATTTTAAGTTGAATTTACTCAATTTTTTCAAGAATCAGCCTGTGAATCTCAACAATGGTGACATTTATAAAGCCTGTTGCAGTGCATTCTGGGTGCCACCAATCAAAACTCATTCATGGCTCCCATCATGCTTTGCTGCATGAATAAATAATGAGCTTATGTTCAGAGGTGATCAGTTTCAGTGTTTCAGGTCAAATGATTGTGAAATAATGATTATGTTAAAACACAACCAACACCATCAGATCACCTTTTCTATTGGTTCAGCTGGCTGTTATAACTCAGGTACAACAGCCAAACAAAATCTAAAGTTAATGGTTTCAGGATAAAGAGCCCAACTAAAACACACACTGATCCCCATGATGGTAACTTAAAATTATGGTTGTAACATTACAGTTTTTTCCTTCAGTGATTCTGCTTGTTAACATCAGGTGTCTTCAATGTTGGCAATACAAAATAAAGAGTTCTTAATTCATCTTTGACGTCTGTCTGTTATTCAGATATTATTGTTTAAAAATTGTTAAATGGTTAACTTTTAAGGAATTAATTTTATTAATTAGTACTCAATTCTAATGTGTTAAATTTAATTAATAATATTGCTTGTAATCTGCACAATTTTATTGAGTAGATATAGCGTATTCATTTTACAGTGTATATGGAAATTAAATTAAACTTATTTTTTTCTAATTACTTTTAATTGAATGAAATTAACTTGTTTTAAACAAGAGCAGTGAATTTGAAAATTAATAATAAAAAATAAGTAGGATTAAATAACACATTATAATCAGTGAAATTAACCAGATAAAAACATGTAACATTTACAAGGGGTCAGAATCATTTTTTTCAGTGTACTTTGCTTGCCTAGTTTCTCTGGCACATCCTTTACTACCTTTTCTGAAGTTGACTCTGAGCTGCTCACTAGTGTGGTATCATGTATGAAAGTCACCACTTGCTTACTTGATCCCCTCCCTACAAGCTTGTTTAAATCTTGTTTTGACTCACTGTGCCCAGCTGTTCTTGGCATTGTCAATGAATCTTTGTGTTCTGGTGTTGTCCCAGCAGCATTGAAAACTGCTGCTGTAACGCCTGTTCCGAAGAAGCATGACGCAGATTTGGATAATTTAAATAATTATCACCCTATATCAAATCTTCCATTTGTGGCAAAAATTTTGGAACGTGTTGTGGCTTTGCAGCTACACAGTCATCTCACAGTAAATAATCTTTTTGAGCCCCTTCAGTCTGGTTTTCGGAAATTTCATAGTACTGAGACAGCCTTGGTCAAGGTCACCAATGATCTGTTAATAGCCTCAGATTCTGGTTCTCTTTCTATTCTTATTCTTCTTGATCTTAGTGCCGCTTTTGATACTGTCAATCACAATCTTTTACTCAACCGTCTGGAAACTGTCTTTGGTGTTTCTGAGATTGTTTTAACCTGGTTCAGATCTCACCTCTCTGATCGTAAACAGTTCGTCTGTATGAGTGGTTTTCGGTCTGAGATCGGCTCTGTCCGTACGGGTGTTCCTCAAGGTTCAATTCTAGGCCCGTTACTTTTTAGCATGTACATATTTCCACTTGGACTGCTACTAAGATCACTTGGGCTTAATTATCACTTTTATGCAGATGACACTCAGATTTATATTCACTCCAAACCTGGTCAAAATCTGGATGTTCCTTTTTTAACACACTATATTTCTGAGATAAAAACATGGATGTCCCAAAATTTCTTGTGTCTCAATAGTGATAAGACTGAGGTCTTGCTCATTGGCACCCCTCATCAGCTTCGTAAGGCTGGTTCACTAATTTTAAACATAGATGGCTCTGATTTGGAGGCACAAACTAAATAAAAAAACTTGGGAGTTATATTTGATTCTAGTCTGTCCTTTGACTCTCATGTGCGGTACATTGTTAAAAACTCTTTTTTTCATCTCAAAAACATTGCTAGACTTCGCTCTATGTTATCCCTCTCGGTGACTGAAAGGCTTATTAATACCTTTGTTTTTTCCCGCATTGACTACTGCAATGCACTTCTTGCTGGGGTCCCTAAAACCACACTTAACAAATTACAAAGTGTACAAAATTCTGCTGCTAGGATTTTGACTGGAATTAGGAGAAATGAGCATATTACACCGATTTTAAAGTCTTTGCACTGGCTCCCGGTCAGGTTCCGAGTCGATTTTAAAATCCTTATGCTCACATATAAGGCACTGCATGGTTTGGCACCTCAATATCTGTCTGCGCTTTTAACTTTATACACACCCAAGCGTCATTTACGCTCTTCACAAGCTGGTCTATTGGCGGTCCCACAGACTCGATTGCGTACTGTGGGGGACAGGGCTTTCTCATCATATGCACCTAGGCTTTGGAATGCTCTTCCTCCAAATATCAGAGATGCACAGTCTCTAAGTAATTTCAAATCTCTTTTAAAAACGCATTTTTTTAGGTTAGCTTTTACTTGATTTTTTTTTTTTTTTTTTTTTGTGTGTATTGTTGTATTGTATTTTTTGTATTGTTGTATTTTAAATTTGCTTGTTCTAGTATGTAAAGCGCCTTGAGAAGCTGCTTTAACCCATTCAGACCCTGCGTCCATTACAATGGACATCACATGTCAACCCCCCTTTTTTTTACTTCTGGAGCATTTCACCTAGTTAAAGCCTGCAGTTCATTAGATTGGACGCTTGTCATCCAATCAAATGGTAGTAAAGCTTTGCATGTAGTAATTATAGAAAAAAACACTACTTTGAAGAGAAGCATGTCAGCACTTCACTCCAAACACAGAAGCAAGCAACATTTTCTGTGGTTTTATTTACTTTTTTTGATATGTTTGCCAGTATTTCATAGTTTGTATGTAAAATAGAAAGATTGAACTTATTAATTAAAGTTAAAAATCGATTGTAGAATTTCACATTTTAAATCAGGATTTTTTCAAATGTGTCTGTCCATTAGAATGGACAGTGGGTTCAAAAGCCTGTTACTGAAATCACATTCCAGTAATTGAAGTCCAGTAATGCTGATTGAAATTTCTTATATAAAAATCTATATCACAGTACCGATACATTTTTTTTTTACTTTTTCATATGCAGAATATATAGTTCTTGAAGTGCTTGAACATATAGCTGATGGAAGTATCTCAGATGTTGACTTTATGTGGAGTGATGATGAGGAAGATGGAGATGTAAGAAAAATATCCGTATTTAAAACTTTATAAAGTAAAATGACTAGCTTCCGGCCAAACGAAACATAGGATTTGACATAAATCGAAAGCGTAACTTAAAAATGAATTATTTTTTCTTACACGAACGCATCGCTTCGCTTCAATAGGCCTTTATTAACCCCCAAGAGCCATGGAGCACTTTTATCATGGATGGATGCACTTTTATGGACTTTCAAAACAGAAACAACCATTCACTGCCATTATAAAGCTTGGAAGCCAGGACATTTTTTAATATAACTACAATTGTATTCGTCTGAAAGAAGAACGATGTCATATACACCTAGGATGGATTGAGGGTGAGAAAATCATGGGCCAATTTAAATTTTTGGGTGAACTATCCCTTTATGGGGATAGTACACCCAAAAATGATATTTGTCATCACCTACTCATCCTCATGTTGTTCCAAATCTGTATGAGTTTCTTTATTTTGCTGAACACAAAAGAAGATATTTTGAAGAATGTCGGTAACTAGACAGTTGACAGTATAGCCATTGATTTCCATATTTTTTCCTACTATAGCCTATATTTCCTAATAACTACATATTATATTATTGTGATATAATATTATCATTATTAGTAATTATTTTGAAAATTATAATAACATTTATCAGTAATTTCTCAATATAGATATTACAACACCGTATAATTAATTACAGCAAAAGCAGATCAAATTACAAAATACAGTACAAATACAGTAAAGTACTATTTGGTAGTTTACAGTACTGATCTTGTGTACTGTAAAGTGAATTACAGTACATTTACTGGAAATCAAAATACATGCATCATGCATGGCAACCGTGCTGCCAGTAATGTACTGTAGAAATACAAGAAAATCGCTAACAGAGAAATTGTTTCAAGGATGCACACAGTAAATTACTCTAACGTGAATTCGTTGATTGATTCCTAGGTTTATTTTGTTATGAATAAACAAATGTGCGATCTATAAAGCAAAAACCTTACAAATAAAGTTGAAATGTTGTAATGTTCAAGTTTTTGATCTAAAAAAGAAAGATTCGCAAAGAAAATGACTCTAACATGACCATATTGATTGATTCTAAGATATTTAGTTTATTACAAACAATGTGCAATCTGTAAAACAAAAACCTCAAAATTAAAGTTGAAATGGTATACTGTTGAAAGGTTTTTGACCTTGAGAAAAAGCTTTAAGTATATACTAACAATTTTTATGTTTATTATTTAATTTTATGTTGGTACATTTTTGTGAAGTACACCTGTTTTGACGTGACGTCCATTGAAATGGACAAAAAAAATTACAATTAAAGCAAAACATTTTTTTTTATTTTTTTATTTGGTCTCATTTATAGAAGCCTCATGAGCTGGGAAAATGTACTTTTATATTTTTCAGAAACCTAAAACATAATTCAGGTCTGAACGGGTTAAAGGCGCTATATAAGAATAAAGTTATTATTATTATATTACTATGGAGTTGCCGCTAACCATTTTTTCGAGAGTATCTGACCTCGAGTTAATCAGCTTGGTAAGTGACGAGAGCTGGGAGAGAACGGTAGATGCTTCTGTGTCCATAACTTTTCTTAGCTTACCAGCAGGAGAGGCACATGGTGTGATAGGGAGAGAAGGAAAGACTTCTTCCATGAGGACATGTTGTGATGGGTCAGAAGTTTCTTCCAAATAGTCATGCATGGAGTCGATAGGAGTATTTTTAGCGTTGGCAGGCATAACAGGAGTGGAAGTTGGCTTTGCTGGTTGGCTAAAATTAGCAGGCTTGCTAACAGAGCCGGTATTAGCTAGCGACTTCTTGGGTTCAGTCTTTCTCTTCTCTGGTTTGCTCATTTTGGTCCGTGGACAACAGCCAAAAGTTGCAATGAGCAGTAATTGTCAAAAAAACGCAATAAAGTATATGTTCACCCTATGCAATATAATTATAACAGCTAGGTTTGCAGAGCTCAACCAGAAGTGTCTGCTCAGAGCGCCATCTTGACTCCCTCTTTTCCTGCAGAATTGAATTGGGACGTCCTTTGTCGCGCCGCTGTGACGCAATCGGCCTTCAAATACGGCCTTCGGAGGAAGCAGCCTTCACATTGGGACACAGCTCTAGTCTCTCTGATTTTATATGTTTTCTGAGTGGTGGTGCTAATAACATTTTAACATTCTAATATTTACTAAATACATAAAGGGCATAACAGTAAATACACAGGGATTTGATAAATATAATTGAGTTGGTATATCTGTACATGTTAAAGGGCAAGCTGAATATTGTGCTGATTATGCTTCAGTTTCACCTTTCCTTGCAACGTCAATAAACCTGTGGACAAGGACCCTGTCTTCAGAGTGTCAAGAGAAATGTTTCAGAGAAAAGAGAGTATTCTCTTCTAAACAATTAGATAAAGATCAATGTGAACTGTGTTTACAGTACCACATCTTGTAAAGATGACGTATGTTGCATTGTGTGTGTGTAGTTGAACGGGTTCTGGGGAACAGGAGCATTGTTGTGTGTACTGATAAAAATGAAGACAGTTAGTAATTAAATGTCTAGAAAGGTGGAAATTTGATCAAATGTACAATGAAAAAATGTGTGTGTTGGCAATGCCATTGATGCAAACAGGCAAGGCAAGGCAAGGCAGGTTTATTTATATAGCACATTTCATACACAGTGGCAATTCAAAGTGCTTTACATAGAAGAAATTAAAATAAAAAGAAATAAGAATAATTAAAACATTTTAGAAAAAATAAAAAATAAAAAAAATAAAAAATAATAAAATACAGTACAGTACAAACAGTCGGACGAACATTAGCACAGTGCTCATTCATTGAATGCACAGCTAAACAGATGTGTTTTTAGTCTGGATTTGAATGTGATACTGTAGGAGCACGTCTGATCTCTTCTGGAAGCTGGTCCCAGCATAATAGCTAAAAGCGGACTCGCCATGCTTAGAGTGAACCCTTGGTATTTCTAGCTGATATGATCCTAATGATCTGAGTCATCTGTTGGGTTTATATTCTGTGAGCATATCTGCAATGTATTGAGGTCCTAGGCCATTTAGTTATTTATATACCAGTAAAGACCTCTTGAGTAAACGTAAAAGAGGAAAAGTATTGATGCATGTAAAACCAAACACTGATTTACATTTATGCATTTGGCAGAGGCTTTTATAAGTTCTTGCTTGCCCTGGGAACCAAACCCATGACCTTGGCATTGCAAGTTACAGGAAAGCTGATGCAAGTAATGTAAAAATTAACAAACGCAGGAAATATTTTGACACAAGTAGAAGCATGTAGAGAATGTAGAGATATTGTGCATCGTGGGGCCTTTTTGATCTCTCTGTGTGTGTGTGTGTGTGTGTGTGTGTGTGTGTGTGTGTGTGTGTGTGTGTGTGTGTGTGTGTGTGTGTGTGTGTGTGTGTGTGTGTGTGTGTGTGTGTGTGTGTGTGTGCAAGATCTTCTGGAGAGAGAGAGAGCAAGCGGAAGCCAGCCACAACCCTCAGAAGAAAACACTTATCTTAGAGATAGCCCATATAGTGAACAAAGACAGGATATGCCTTAAAATGTAATGAAACTTCCAGCTTAGCTGGCATAGAGTGGTGTATTTAGCTTTTGCCTCTGCAAGAAATAATAAATTGAGAATGAGGACTGCCCTCAAAACTCTGAGTAGTATTGTCCCAGTCTGTTTATTGCTGGAGAGTAAGAATCATTTTGGGGTATCATGAGATGACTGTCTGAAAAAGATAGATTTGTATTTGATATTCCGACAGACTTTACAAAGTCAGTCAAGGTTGCTGACCAGTCGCAAAAGAGTGGGTCGTGAGAATGCATGAGCAGGCATTACTGCAGGCATTACTGTTCTCAGGGCGGAGAGACAGTTCTGGTGTATTGATCGGAAGTAGGCTTGATTATTATCTGAACCGTAGGGCTAAGGGGTACGGAAGTGATCAGCGTAGACCCTGAGACAATGTAATCAAAGACAAGTACATTATACTCCTACCCGACTCCTCCTGAATCTATAAAGGTAGACCTTTTACAGGAGTTTATTAATATAAATAGAGGAAGTGGCTTGTGACCAAGTTAGGTGATCACGGTAGAAACTACTCAAGAGGTCTTAATGTTATGGAAGAGTTTACCGGGCTGGCAAGTTATATACAGACCAAGAACAGAAACAAAAACAAACTCACTAATATGCTAATAGCACGAGCACAAAACCACGCTGCGTTTCCACTGTTGGGCCACAAGCTTCACATGCCCAGAACAACGTCACACGCCCAGAACAACGTCACACGCCCGGAACAACGTCACACAAACCCATCACATGTCATTCTTTAGTGAGCGAGTTGCTTGTCATCCTATGCTCTCTCTCTCTCCCCTCTGCTCTCCCATCAGCCTTTATCTAATTTTTGATTCAAACCATCGATGTAAACTTAGGGAACCGGCTTTGATTTGATTTGCTTACAGATGTGAGGTAATCAGAGTTGGTTCACTCTGAGCACTGAGAGGGAAGTAGATTTTTAACAGCTGAAGACAACATGCACGGGAGAAGAAACACTTTCGATCTGTCACTCTATGGACTGTTTTTGATTTATCTCAAATGCTCCAGCATAGCAGGCAAGTGAAATATTTATACTTTTGTGTATGTTAGATATGCCAGCAGATATGTATATGTTCACTCACTCTTTTTCTATTATTTGTGCAGGTTTTAAGATTATTGGCCATGATTCAACAGTCATGAAAGGAGGGAATGCCACTTTGTTTTGTCATCTGATGGAGATAGAGGAGAATTTAACTCATATCGTCTGGCAGAAACAGACAAGAGGAAACCCTGAACAGCACAGCTTCTTTATCATCCACAAAGATGGAAAAACTGAACACAGAAATGATTTACAGGACAAGGTCAAATTTATTGGGAACTTTAAAGAAAAGAATGGATCGATTCAGCTGCTGGGAATGTCACTTCTGGATGACGGGATCTACACTTGCATCTTCAACACATTTCCTATTGGACAAATTGTGACAAACATCAGTGTCACAGTACATGGTAAGACTGCGAATGTTATTCTCTCACTTTGGGTTTCAAGTTCAACCAAAAATGACAAATCTGTTATTTATTAACCCATGCAGTGTAAATGTGTAACTTTCTTTCTTTCACAAAATACACTATTTTCATGCAGTTACAACGATTGGGGACTGAAGCTTTCAAGCTTCAAAAACAGGACACAAAAGCATCATCATAGTGATATATTCCAAATCCCGTACAGTTTTAGGAAAACATGAAGGGGGAGAAACATGACGACCGACAGGATCTATCTATCTGTCTAGCTGTCATTATGTCGTTCTGTGTATTCTCTTTTCCCTACAATTACTACAAAGTTCCTCATGTAAATCTACCATATGGTTTTACAAGATTTGTAATATCGCAAATGAGTCATATAAATCACTGCTATTATATTTTAATGGTGTTTTTGTGTCCTTTTTTGAAGCTTGGAAGTACGGATATTTTTATTTTTGCAAAGGTCCCTTTAGGGGCTCCATATGAAAGCTTCAGTCCGCAAAAAAAATAAAATAAAGGATTTTCAGTTTTGGATGAACTACTGAATGTATTTCATGAGTATATTTCCTCTCACAAACATGGTGTGTGTAGAGCAAAACTCGTAAAAATGTGAAATGGCAGTGTTTGTAGTTAGGTATGCACAATATCTGGGCCATATCAATTATTGGCTAATTTTGATGACTCATGGTTTACAATTAATTTATTGTCCTTTTTCTTTTAAAATGTAGTTCCTCCTGCGGGGAAAGTAACGGGAAGCACACATGTTTCTGATCATTACGACGTTACTTTGGCATCATGTGTAGCCTCGAATGCCCGTCCTGCAGCAGAAGTGTTGTGGAGATTAGGAGCTCTGAATGACTCTCTGAGAACAGAAACCAGCAGCACACAGCACTCAGACGGCACCGTCACTGTTGTGACCAACATACTGGGAGCACCGTCTAAACATCTAAACCAGAAGAAGATCCAGTGTGTGGTAAAACACAGCACACTGACAAAGGAGCTTGAACTCGACTATGTGATAAATGTCCACTGTAAGTAACACTGTATACACAGTAAAAGTCAAGCTAGCGTACAAATTAATATAACAGTCAGGGGCATCACTAGGAGGTCTGGGCCCCTGTTTATCATATTTGTTTGCCGGTGGAGGTGGAATGCAGGGGAATTTTTTACTCCTATAAAAACATTAATCACAGTTTTTGGCCTAACTAATGATTATACTTGGACAGAAGTGTAACTGGGTCAGTACAAGGTCAGGCTGTCCTCCTGTAACTAAGCATACCTAAATTTCAACGCCACATGAACAATGTTTATGGTAAGCCAATATTATTATTATTTTCATATTTTTTGAATTCTCTTAGATCCTCCAGAAGTGGTGGTGATAATCCCTGATGATCCAACAGAGGCTGAAGAATATCGCTGTCTAGTGGATTGTAACCCAACACCGACTAGCTACATCTGGATCAGGTAATGAAGTCCTCAGTTCTTTGATTTCTACACTTTTCAGACACATTCAGGCTCTGTCCACACTAGTGCATTTTCATTTTAACACTGCGTTTTTAAAATGAAAACAATCCTCGTTCATACTAGTGTTTCCACTGCGTGTCAGAAAAGATCTCCATCCACACTACATGATCGAAAACGCATGTCATTCATGCTCACTGGTATGGAATACCAAAGCTGACGTAATAATAAATAAATAAATACATAAATAAATATACAAAGAAATGTAAAAAAAAAAAAAAACAGAAATACATAAATAAAACCATATGTAAAAAAGTATTTATACTTTTATTTCCCTTATTTATGTATAATTGTATTTTTACCACATTTATTTATTTAGCTAGGAGCTAGGAATCCACCATGCCTTAAAAGTAGTCCATATGAGGTGCACAGACAAAAAAACAATAAGAGAGGCACTTCAAAAGAGTCCGCACACTCCAAAAGACGAAGGACGTCAAAAAGTGTAAAAAAAAATGCCTTTATGTTTTTACTGAGAAAAAAGGCAAACGTTTCGGTCACATGTGTCCTTTCTCAATGGCAAAGGTTGCATGTTACCGAAACGTTTGCCTTTGTTGTTTACTTTTGTTGTTTACTAGGTATTTTTGTAAGATTTAAAACCCAAGCATCGAAGTTTTACCACAGGTATAAAATAATAAGTGATACATTGATCATAATGAACTAATTTGTGTCAAGATTGCACATTAGTCACACATAAATAAAGTGATATTTACAGTTATTTCACTAAAGAAGGAGGACGCACTTACTTAAGTTGTGTCTGATTCTGTTTATTTGTAGTCACAGGACATATTATTCACATCACATTTAGAAAGAATGATCATTTCTACAAATTTTCCACCAAAAATACGAACGGAGGAGCTTTATATGACTTGTCTGATTTCTTCAAGCGGTCGTATTTACCATGTTTACTATGGTAATCAGGGTTTGAAATTAACTTTTTCACTCACTGGCCAATTTGGCTACTACATTTTTTAGTTACCGGCCATTCAGAACTTCTACTATAGCCAAAAAAAGAAATTAACCAGATTAACTACGTCACAGCTTATATATTTAATGGATTTCATATATTAATTTCTTATTCAAAGAAAATCCTGTCATCCATCCATCTCCTCCCTTCCTCTTTCCTCTTTCAAGTTTCCAGATTATTGCCTTTTACCATTTTACATTATCACATGCATACTGTAAGTCTTGAGACATTAGAAAATGCCAGACAGTCTGGTTGAGGAACAACCACTCCCCGAGAAGATGAAGGACGTTTCTGGAAATTAACATTTGAACTCTCTCTTGAGAAACTAGCATCCCCATCCAAGACGAAATCACACTCCCCCATCTCGTCTCTCTCTCATGCTGAGATCACCTGAATTCACCCAAAAATCTATATGGTTTAATGTGAACAATTATACATGTTAACACTATACATGTCTGATATCATTTGAAATGTCTCAGTGCGACTGGTACAAAGGTCTCATCCCCAAATAAGTAAAACATGAGGTAATACAGTTTTTAAGAGTTCAGAGATATTTTGCTTTCAGAGGAGGTTGGGTCTTCCATGCAAATGGCATCCTGCCATCAAAAGGTGTAAACTCTGGTGGAGACAGTGATTCATTAGCCTGGGAAAACCCAGACAACTTCCGGCAAATTTAGATTTGCTCTGCAAGTAAGTCTGGCAAAGAGCTCATTCAAGGCCATTTCCCCATGCCGAGAAATTGCGGCACCAATCAGAAACGTTGAGGTACATGACGATCGCTCTGATTGGTTTTAGGTCTAGCCTATCCAATTGCACCCAGAGGCATCTGAGCGACGTCCGTTGGTGAAGCGCATCAACTTCAAACTCGTGAGGACAGTCTCCATGAAAGACCCACTGGCAGATGAACGTGCTACTATATTTCTATATTATTGGCAGGGCAGTTTACATGACGGGATGCTCGCGACAGATCCGTCCGATAAAGATGACGAAGTAGTATGTCCCAAAGTTGCCTACTTTTTTGCTACACATTCAAAAATAAATACATTTTCTTCACAAAAAGAGTAAACACTTTTATGGCGTAGTGTAACAGGCGAATTGGGACGCAGCATATGGCTTTACACATGACGATCGCTCTGATTGGTTTTAGGAGTTTTAGGTCTATCCAATTGCGCCCAGAGGCATTTGAGTGACGTCCGTTGGTGACGCCCCTTTGGAAATTAGTTATTAAAGGAGCTTTGCAGTTAACCTGATTTTGTTCATTAATATTTTTTGTTCACTGAAACTAATCGTTCTAAAGCAGTTCGTTTTCTTGTTTAGCTAATGTTCATGTTTTTTCTTAGCCTGTTTGTATACATTTTCACATTCATTTGAATTAAAATGTTGTGTCCTGTTTATTATTACCTATCATTGTAGATCCATTTATTTTTAGATTTTGTATTGATTATTGAACTTATTTACTGACTTTGAAATTATTAACTTTAGCAGATTACGTTGTATCCATTGTTTCTGCAAATCTGCGTCCAGGCTTAAGTACATACTAGATCCCAGTGTAGATGGAGCGTGAGGCACATCTGGTGGGATTCTAGATTCCTGACTAAATGCTTGACCTGCAGGCGCAGGCCAGGCGCATTACTATAGGGGGCTAGATAAGAATACTATTGAGGTGATAGCAAGCATTGGGTATGTGTTGCGACATTGTTGAATTGCTTTAGCCATAACCTCTGGTTATCGATCAGACTGGCGAGTTTGTGGTCGTGGGCCCGGATAATATGAACAGCCGGTTCGAGGCACCCGAATGAACGAGGATAATAAGAGTAAAGAGTTAAATAGAATAATCAAATGCGTCTCCAAAATATTATAAAAATTACCAATAACCAATTGTGATCCTAACCTAAATTCAAGGTCGTGATAAAATGGAGTCATGATAAAAGTTTAATTGGAATTAAATTACTTTGAGATGCTGAAAAGACTGTGACATGCAGTAAACCTTCATCTGGGGAAACTCGCTGGAACGATTGGGCAGGCCTTAGACTTTCGTATAATGTCAGTTTCTCTCATATGTCTTCATTAACAGAGTGAATGGAAGCACTCCGCATTCTGAAGGCAATAAACTTTTCATCCCAAAATCATCCTCTGATTCGAATGGTGTGTACATCTGTACAGCATCAACCGAGTATGGAAGTGTGTCAGGTGTGCTCTATGTGGATAACACTGGTGAGTCATTCTAGTCTAGTCTATACATGTATGCATTTAGGAACAGAAGTAAATCAACAGAGACAACAATATTCATAGACAAAACTTAAATATGTAACCTGACAATTCTCTTTTTCTCGATCCCTTATTCCATGTTTTGTAGGATCCACTGATGTCTGTCGGGATCTGTTGGGTTATATCTCCAGCTGTGCCATCCTGGGGTGTATACTGTGGTTTTTATTCTGCACAGTGTCTCGAGTTCGAAAGTTCTACTGAAGTAAAAGTAGATTTTACTAAAGTAAGCACTATTAATTAGACATCATCATTGGTCATCTCATGGTAAAGTCAAACTGATGTGTTGTGACAGAGCAGTGCTGGGGAAGGACATGTTACCTGCCTTGTGCATGTGCATTTTTTCAAAAAGTGGAGAGGGCGTTTCTTTTCTAAAATTAGGGAAAATCCTCCACTATACCTTTAATACTTTTTAATGGTCTTCTGCAATGTTTGAGGCATATTTAGGTACAGCAGCTGTTTCAATATTTTACATGCTTTTATGTTGGCCTAATTTCAGTTACATTTTAGGCTATGTAGTTTTACATTTGATTTATTTTTTTTATTTTTAGATTTTTATTGTATTAACAGCTCGGCTGTATGTGGAGTCCTTTTGATTAGAAATACATATTGCAAATACAAATCCGATAGTCCGTAACTACTACAGTTTTAACTTATTTTAATATATAAATTCAGTTAAATCGTCAAATATGTGTATGACTTGCCAGTGACTTGCTTAACCCAAGCTACGACTTGATTTGAATTGCTTGACATAAAGCAGTGACTTGACTTGACTTGCTTTTCACAAAATTGACTTGGACTTGCTTGAGACTTGAAGGTTAAGACTTGAGACTCACATGTGTGACTTACTCCCACCTCTGCTGTATACATTATCTGTTAAATTATATTACTAATTCACTCTCTAAGGAATTCCCGGTGCTCCACTGACCTCTAGTGGATAAATTGAGTCATGCAGAGAGAGAGAGACTCTTAGGTCTTCTTTAATTATTCAATATAAACATTAGTGACCTATATTTTTAAGGTAAAACCCATTAAAACATTCATACATTTATATTTTCCACAAAACAATTAATATAAAATCAAATAATAAATTTGTACAAATAATAATAATAATAATAATAATAACTCCTGAACACTCATAAATTAAATACAAAATCTCCATGAACATCAGCTTCACATATAAAACCATCAACTCCCCACACATGAAAAAAAGAATTAACATCATTAATAAGGTAAAAATATGCATATTCCATCATTAATCTCTCATCATCAAAACAGTGTCCACACTTTCCCTCCCTTCTACTTTATTTCTTCTGGTACACCAAATTGCCAACTTTGCTGCTCCAAACAAGAAGTTTAATAACACCACTTTGGATTTATATTTTGTTGAATAATTAGGACCAGAAATAAACAATTATTGATTAAACCTGCCCATAAGCTGCATACGCCAGCTTTCCATTAAACTCAAAATTTGATCCAAATGTAGACACTCAATAAAAAGATGAAAAACAGTTTCAGATATCCCACAAAAAGGACAACCCCCATCGTCTGAGACATTAAGGAGTGCTTTGTGTCTGTTCGTAGCTAAAATCCCATGCACAATTCTCCACTGAAGGTCCCCCACCTTCTCTTCTCAATGGATCTTTTGTACAGGGACCGCCAGCTACCTTTCGGGGAAGAGCCTGATTCAAACATCATTGTCCATTTAGTGTCTCTCACATCCTTAAGATGTTGGAAGTTGATGGTTTTTACACAAGCTCTGTAAAGTGTTTGTCTGCTCAAAATACTAAAAATAATATTCAGTTCTGGTGTATCCATAGAAAGCAATTTACTATCATCTTCCTGCCAGTCTCCTTTTTTTATAGAAACATGCAGTTCAGGAAAATGGGAATTCTCTGTATCATCACAGTTCTCCACAGGATAAACTTCCATATAACCCATATAATTCCATATAACCTATAATGATTATAGGATCAGGGAGGGCCTCCTCAAAGTCATCCAGCATCCTCTTGATAAAACGTTCAGACCTGAAGCCCACCTTTTGTGTCAGTTCCTCTACCGATATCCAGCTCAGTCCCCTGCGTAGGTGGCATATTTTGGAGACTCCTGCTTTCAACATTGCCGACCTCACAGAGGCAGATCTCAACACCTCAACAGAGAGAAGTGGATTGAAAAACAAAGGCTCTTCGTATACCCACTGATTAGATCCTTCCCATTCTCTTGAAAATGATAGAGTCTGCCAAGCTTGCAATACACTCTGGTAGAAGACAGTCAATCCTTCCAATGCTAGTCCCTCAAAAGACGTGACAAACAATTGCTTATCCAACCCCATTCTTCTGTTTTTTTGCAACAAAGCACATGCTACGTCCATCCACTGCTGATGCTGATGATATAGGAGACGCTGTGCCACTTGCAAACGGAAAACAGCAATCCTAGAACAAATGTCAATTAGTCCTTGTCCTCCCTCATGAATGGGAAGGTATAGGACAGCAGCTTTTAGCCAGTGTTGTCCTGACCAGAAGAATTTAACAAGAGTCTTTTGAATGTCTTCTATTATATTTCTTGGAGGATCCAAAACCATCAACTTATGCCAAAGGGGGGAAGCTATAATACTGTTGGCTATCAGGACTCTTCCCCTGTAGGATAACTGGGGTAGCAGCCATTTCCATTTAGACAACTTTACAAGCACTCCATCTACTAACCCCTCCCAATTCTTCATCCTACATTCATCTTTACCAAGATATACTCCTAAAAATTTAAAACCGGACTTCCCCCACTGAACATTTTGCGGTAATTCTGGTAAAGAGCTTTCTTCAGAACCACACCATAAGGCTTCTGTTTTTTGCCAGATTAGTTTGGCTGATGATGCCCCTTCATAAATCTTTAGAGCTTCACTTATAACTTGAACATCATGTGTATTCCTAACCATAACGGTTACATCGTCTGCATAAGCAGAAAGTTTAATAGCTTCAGCTTCTGGCTTATTACTTACCTGTCAATTTAATTCTTAATAAACAAAGTAGAGGCTCTATTGCCAATGTACAGTATATAACTGACCCGACATAGGGCACCCTTGCCTTATCCCTCTTTTCATTTGGATTGGTACACTTAAACCTCCTCCTATTTTAACCATGCTTACAGCATCAGTATATAATATTCTGGTAACACTTTAGAATACTGTATCTTACTTACTGCATAACTAATAAGGAATTATTGAAGAACTAATAGGTAATTTTTCATTAACTACTTCTTCACTACTGTTAACTACTAAGGAAGATGTGTTAACTAATCAGTATGTAATAGAATTTTATGATTGTGTTAAGTAACAGTTAGTTAATAACTAATGAATTATGTCATATCTCCTGAAGAACTACTATAAATTATCTACTAATTAAGGTTCAAGAAAAATAACTAAGAAGTAACTAATGAACAGTCATACAAAACTACATTGAGTTGTGACCTTCCTTATTTACTAATGTTATTAATAAGAAAATACAGTTTTAACAAATGCATATAAATGTTAAAGAGGTTTTGGCCTATGTGGTTTTGTTTGTTCTGTAAGAAATAAACTTCAGAAAGGAACCCCACTCAAGTGCCTTGCCTTAACTAACCTCAGATTAGTTTTTATATTGTATATACAGTAGGCTACTGTGTGTGTGTGTGTGTGTTTGTGTGTGTGTGTGTGTGTGTGTGTGTGTGTGTGTGTGTGTGTGTGTGTGTGTGTGTGTGTGTGTGTGTGTGTGTGTCTGTATTGCTCATAGAATGCCATTGAGTAAATTCATGTATTTGAGGCAACAACTGAGGGAAACTGAACATGTAGGGAACTTATTAGTAATTAATAAATAATTATTAGATAATTCTTCTGGAATTACTTAGAAACTGAAACAGTATTCTAAAGTGAAAATATAGGGAACCCATTAGTAATTAATAAAGAATTACCACATACTTCCCACTCAAATCAAACTTACTGTTAAAAAAAAAACACTATTAATGTAATCATCTTAACCTTTGTAAAATACATGACAATGACTCGTTTAGGGTAGCCTACACAATATCTTCCTTTATTTCAGATAAGGACATTTCTTAATACAGCTTATTTTATTTTGTTTTTGTCACGGTTAATCGATCCGTGTGTTCATTTTGCGTATCTGAAAACTCTTGGAACTCAGATAAAAACTATTCCAAGAGTAATCACCCGGTCTCTGTTCTCCCGTTTTCTCAGTAGTAGTGCTGGATCTCTTGCGGGAGCTGGGCTTGTGTTTGGCGGGGAAACTGCTAACTTCAGACCGCCGCCGAAAGATGCTGTGACTCCATAACCTGCCCATAAACAAACAGTGCACAGCTCTGAAAACATATTTTAACGTCTGATGTAAATAGATTTAGTATCTTTAGAAATAAAAATATTTGTTTTATGCAAGGGATCAGGCGTTTCCATCACGCAAAAAAGACCAACGCGTTAGGTAGGCTAACTGACATCGGGTCCTTGTATGTTGCTTGCATAAAATAAAATGATTTACAGCACAGTAATGATTTTATAGATTAAATGAAACGTACACAAACCTGCATTTCGCCGAAGAAATGCACCATATCGGCGGCGCTGAGAACTCTCCAGAAGAGGATGCAAATGCTCGCACTCTAGTCTTGATCACCAAATCACTGTAAAATGTAGTCTTGCTAATGAAATAAAAAGTTTGCTTATTTGCTGATCAATATATAGCCTATAGGTAAATGTCTGCACTTATCTTTCTTATTAGTGCTGAATGACTAAAACTGTCACAGTGAACATTGATCAGTGCTTTTTACTTTTTAAGTAGGCCTACTTTAAAAATTAATTACATTTGTAGCCTACATTTGTCATGATTCTGCCATCTTGTTCTTGATTTTCTCTTGTCTTGTGGCAGAATCATGACAGGCCCATGTTTTCATGTGCAGCACATGGCCATTTGTTTGGCCATGTGCTTGCGTTGTCTTGTCATGTAACCCCGCCCCCTTGTTATCCTTGTTTAGTCATTATTGTTTCCCCTTTATCACCTGTTGCCCTCATCATTAGCCTCCCTTTATAACCCCCTTGTGTTTCTCTGTCCTTTGTCGGTTCATTGTCAAATGTTGTCAGATGCTGTCAAGCTTTGTCAAACACTGTCAATCTTTATTATATCTCGCTGTGAGTATTTTGTCTGGAGTCCTGTTCAATGTATTATTAGAATTGTTTTGTTGTTAGTTTCTGTCTAGTCATCGTCAAGTCTTAGTCAAGGCTTTTGCCTTTTGTCTTGTTTTGCCCCCTCGTGGGTTTTGTTTTCTCTGTTTTGTCTACAATAAATTGTGTTTGAGCATTCTGTCTGCTTTTGGGTTCATCTACCTCCACCTTCATGACAACACAGTGGGACACAGAAACGTCGAGTTCAAATTTTATGAGACATCGCATCGCATCATTACACACCGCAAACCTAGCACTATGTTTTACTTTTATCAATCTTTGTGTATTCAGCTTTTCTCTCTCTTAATGTAGGCCTATGTCTATGAGAGAGAGAGAGGGGATAGGATGTTAATCCATTTATTACTTTGAGCGCATATATTAACGTGTCGCATGCGTAGGCTACAGTTTGCTATTGACTTAATACGAGGTTTGATATTTTCAGATAATGACTGTCGTCAATAACAACGCTGCTGTATAACAAACTACTGTATAACAAACCGAGACCATCTGGCAAACAAACCCATATTGCGTCCACTTATTGTATTGAATAGGAGCGCGGGGCACAACCTAACGCGGGGTTAGTTGTAACACGCTTGTTTTAAATACTTCCGCACATGTTTGGATGACGAAACTTTATGTAGGCTATTTACTAGTTGCCATATCAACACTTTATAGGAAAAAAAAATCCGCCAAAATGATTTATTTTTTGGAAGATATCCGTAGACATTTATTAAACCATAGCAAAAGTACATTTCTTACTTAAGTTAATTTTTCATCTCTATTTTTTGTGTTTATTTAAAATAAGACAAATCTGATATTATTTTAATCTCCAAGATGTTATTTAACAGTTGAGATAGTTATTTAATGCTTCGCTAACTAGCAGAAGACACTAGCAGGGTTTAAATCCCAGTTGTGCAGGCGAGGGCATGTTGTAACACTGCGTTACAATGTGCCCCTATTAGAAATATGCTATTATATTCTATACTTTTATTAATTTTATTGAGAAAACGTGAGAAAAAGGTGAATAAAGACTGAGAGTCAATGTTCAGAAATTACTAATTATTTATTTGTTTTGAACTATGTTGTATAGCTGTGTTTTCATGTGTTCGTAGTCAAAACTCAAAAATGAGTTTATATTTAATTATTGAAAATTGCCATTATTTTATATGAAAAAGTTTTTTTTTAATTGTATTTTATTTAGAAAATATTTTAGTTTGTTTTGTATATTTTTTTTATTAGATCAGATAACATTTTAAGCTGCCATATGGTCATGTTACAATGTGCCCCTGCACATGTTACAATGTACCCCACCTATGGGGCATGTTGTCACATTTCACTTCCATTCTTTCGGGGTATGTCAAGAAAAAAGTATATACTGTATTGATAAAACAAAAACACATAATTGTACTAGACATGTGGGAAATGAATGTGGGAAAAAAAAATACTCTGAACCATAAGTAGATTTACTCAAACTGAGAAAGTCAAAAAGCGTTACTTTGTGCCCCGCTCTCCCCTATAACTCTTGTTGCCAGGACGATTGTTTTATACAATGGGTTATAAAGTAACAAGCTGGATGTATATTATCCCTTAACTCTTAGAACCTTTATTACAAACAAAAAAGATAATAGAAAGATCATATATTTTGTCTATATAATACAAATAACAGGATTTTTGAGTATGAGAATTTTTTAATGTAGCCTATGGCATGAAATGACTCAGACTCGTGACAAAAGACTCCAGATTTGACTCAGACTCCAGCTTAAAGACTTCAGACTTGACTCGGACTCCAGATGAATGACTTGTGTTAATATTTATATGCTTTTGAAACCTAAATGTCCACAAACCTTGGGCCAAAGTCAATGTGTGTTTATCATATCTGAATATAACAAACTTAGGGACACACTCTCTAAAAAATGCTGGGATGTTTTAACCCAATTTTGGGTTAAATATAGACAAACCTAAGCGTTTGGTTAAAAATGTAACCCAAAAGCTGGGTTTGTCCATATTTGTCCCAACTTTGGGTCTGCAGTTTAGAAAACTATCTAAATATAATAGTCCCATGACATATCTGTCATGATTTCTTTCTTGTGTTCCCCTTGTCTTGTGTGGACTTTTACTGTGCTGGTTGTATAACAGGAAATAATAAAAGTCCACACAAGACAAGGGGAACACAAGAAATTAATCAAGACAATATCGAGTAATCAACAAACTAATAAATCCATGATTTGGGCAGATCTAAATTTGCTTTGCCAGTAGCAGAGAGGGGAGGGGGTGGCTGAGTTTGCACCAATGTAGAACCAATCATAGAGAAAAATTATCTAATGATGAGTAATATGTCATGTTACCTTTGCTATGGTCCCATTCTTTACTGTTGTACTCTTTTTGTAGGTGGGATTCTCTCTGAAATTGGTCTGAGGTCCTCCGGCCGTGATTGAAGCACATTCCAAGAAATAGTCTGGAGTCTGTTTGATTGTTGATGTGCAACAGGATTAACACTAGATATCTTACTTCTATTCTCAAATGAGAGTGTTTAGTGGAGAACTACAGACCTTTTCCTGAGTGATAGTGTTCAAAAAGGTCGAGACGTCGGCATCCAGGTATTGAAGTAGGCTTAGTAGAGTATAAATTCATATGTATCTGGGACACTAAATTTAACTCAAGTCAGGTGGGTGCGTAGGTGAAAATCTACCACAGCATCTGAGAGACTTGGAAAAAAAATGGGAAATACTCGTCTTTATGCATCAATTTAATAAATGTTTGTAAATCCAGTGTAAACTGATGAATCAGTACTTCCCTGTAGCTCAAACAGTAGAGCGTTGGTGCTTGCAACGCTAAGGTCATGGGTTTGATTCCCAGATAAAGCAAGAGTTGATAAGAATGTAAATGTGTACCTTGAAATGCAATGTAAGTCGCTTTGGATAAAAGCATCTGCCGAATGCATAAATGTAAAATGTAAATGTACTTAAGTGTGATGACCTCAGCAAGGACAAAAAATACCCAACATCCAGCTTCCCTGGAGACACTTCCTGCAAAACAACAGATAAATACTAAAAGGTTATTACTATATCCTACCAGGAGCAAATAAATGAATGTTTTCACATCACCACCAGCAACTTCACAACCCAAATGGCTAAGCCAAGGCAGGAAAAAGATGGAAACTATTTGGGCACTTCACTAGCACAAGAAAAGGGATGTTCTCAAGTTCCAGCTATTTACAGTTATAAAGCAATTGTTACATTATCCCGTAATATGTTAGAAGTCTTGTTTCCATTCTTCAAGTAATCCTTTATTTTTTTATCTTTTATTTGGCCGTAGTCTCTTTAGGAATTTTAGGTTTCAGTATAAGGAGTCATGTCATGTGACCATTAATCAGAAAGTAATCCAGCATGGCACAGAGAGCAGTATCAAAGCCACTAGATGACAAGCCTGCAGCCTTTAGCCAAAAAAGCGTAACGGCTAATGCTAACACTGGTACGCAGGAAAGAAGAGCAGAGGCCGTTTTTTATGAATGGATGTCAATAGAGAAGAGGCTTCACTACACTGAATAAACCGCTTTTGAAATGAAACACCTTATCATTTAAGTAATCGACAGCCTGTTTGCTAATCTTCAACATGTTTTACGATAAACAATACATTTGTTGCGAACGATATGTAGATTTTACAATGATAAAAAGTTTATTTTATAAGATAAGGCAGAGTAGGGAATGTCATGACAGGTAAGACTCATTTACGGCATTACCATAGTATTTCATAGTAATATTGAGTGATATTGTATATTGTCTAAAGAAAGATAAATACAAAATATATTAAAATATAATTTTTCTAAATAAAGAAAAAATACCTTAAATTATGACTATTATAACTGCATTTGCATTTGACTGATATTATGTGCTGATATTATGCATTTTATGAATAAAGACAAAATTAATAATTTAATTATAAATATTGTTATATTGTGTGTTGTTTAATTAAAATAAAACATGAAGTGTTGTGTAAACTGCCTAATGTGCCTAATGATGATGATACTGTATAACGCTATTTAATGTATCATGGTAATGAATGCATATAATTTTAATTAATTAAATATGTATTCAATTACAATAAAGTTTTTAATGTAATCTTAAATGTAGTTTTTTTTTACCCTGTAGTGACTAGTACTTTTTTTTCCACAGTAAAGCATATTCCACAAACAATGCAGTCCTACTGTACCTTTACTAGCGATATAACACTAAAATATAGAACATTTATTCACAAGTCCTACACACTAATAATCCACATGAAACTGATTAATGTAATCTGTAATTGACTGTCATCAAACTTTGAACTGTGGGCACTGACTTCACTGCCATTACACGATAGGCTGAGGTGCATCACATGATCTAAGTTAGCCGCTACGCTTTCTTCAATGGTAAGAGATACAGACCCTCTCATCTCCCTAATATAAGACAATCTCTGTGTTTATTGTATGTGAGCTAATCCTGTGACATCTGCATACATCTTATGCCTTTTGTAGCATCGTGGGTAATATGCACTGATTGTTTTTAACAATATCTACAATCGCAATATCTACAATTTGAGTTGGTATATTTGTACATGTTAAAGGGCAAGCTGAATATTGTGCTGATTATGGCTAATTATGTTTCAGTTTCACCTTTCCTTCCAACGTCAATAAACCTGTGGACATGGAGCCAACTGTCTTCAGAGTCTTGATGTTATGGAAGACTTGACAACAGAAACATCTTCGTTAAAGACACGCTCTCATGCTTTATGTTCATCGTTAACTGTGTCAGCAGCGGCTAAATGCTTAAAGGTCCCATTGCATTAAAATTTCACTTTATGAGGTTTTTTAACCTTAATATGAGTTCCTCTAGCCTGCCTATGGTCCCCCAGTGGCTAGACGTTTTGATAGATGTAAACCAAGCCCTGGGTATTTTTGAGAAAATAAAAGCTCAGACGGGCGGATCTGGAAATCTTCCCTTATGTCGTCATAAGGGGAAAGGTCACCTCCCCTTTCTCTGCTTTGCCCGCAAAAAGAATTTGGCCCGCCCATGAGAAAATGAGCGAGCGCGATATTAGTTATTCCTCGAGAGACATCATGGCTTGCAAACGAGCAAAGCATGGCAGTTGCTCAGTGTTTGGATGTACAAATGAACACAACAGTATTTTTTTAGTTCCTTCATCCGAGCCTCTGAAGATCCAGTGGGTTATGTGAATTTCTGATGTGTAATTGTTCAAGTTCAGACAGATAATCTTTCTCTCAAAGTCGTTCAATACTGTTTATGCATCAGTAAATCAAGCCAGTGACCAAACAATCAACTTCACGTCGTTTTTCTTAGTAGGATGAAAATAATATTACTTAAACTGTGATTAATATACAGAAAGCGATCAAAGAACAATCCCTTTCCAATCGCCCAAGCTGTCAATAGCCCCGTTTACATGTAGCATTGTATTCCAATTATAACCAGTTTTAAAAGTCCAATCAGAATGAAAATGCTCCATGTCAACACCTCAATCGATTGACGGGGTTGGAATAAACCTTTTTGTGAACCGATCAAACGAAAAATTACATCATGTAAACAAGTTGATCTGATTACTTTGAGTGTGTGTCTTTCTGCGCATGCCTGGTTTTGACATCCCGGGATTGTGTCGTCAGAATGGCGGCAGTGGCGAAATCAAACTGGAGTGTGACTGTCAGGGTATTGCAGGCCGAAGACGAGGAGACAGGATTTCAATACATCTGGTTTATTCACAAACTCAGATTACATGAATACACAACACAGACCTTGACACTACAACGACCGACAAAGACTGAAGGAACACACAGGACTTAAATACACAAGGAAACAGATCAGGGAAATAAGACACAGCTGGGGCAAAACAAACGAGATAACTAAATGAGGTGATTAACAGGGCACAGGTGAGACAGATGAATTAAAGAAAATCACAAAACAGTCCAAACACAAACGGAAATGTGACAGTACCCCCCCCTCCCCGAAGCCGCGTCATCGCGCCGTATAACATCCAAAGGGGTGGGAGGGTGGGTGCCCTGGAGGCTGATGAGGGCGTGGTTGCACAGGACAGGAAGCCTCCAGGGCGGAGCTGGCTGCTCGGGGAACCAGGGCAGAACAGGCTGCGGGTGTGGCCATGGCGGAGCTGTCGGACCCTTCGGGTGGCCATGGCGGTGAGGACTTATAGCCCCCCCCCCCAAAATTTCCTTGGGGAAATTATCAGGTTTTGACACTGGGCTGGATGAGGCAGGGGGCGAAAGCAGCTCTGGGCTGGACAGGACCAGTGACGAAGGCGGCTCTGGGCTGGACAGGACCAGCGACAAAGAGGGCTCTGAGCTGGACAGGACCAGCGGTGAAAACGCCTTTGGGAAGACTGGCTCTGGCTCTTGCTCAAGACTGGCTCTGGCTCTTGCTCGACAGGGCAGGCGACTTCTGGACTCGGGACTGGACTCGGGACTGGATCTGGCCTCTCTGGGCCAACAACTGTCTCAGGCTCGGCGGGCATGACGCGAACTGCCTTGGCTTCAGCAGATCTGGCGTGAAGTGCAGGCTCGGCTGGACTCAGAACTGGATCTGGCCGCTCTAGGCCAACAACTGGCTCAGGCTCGGCGGGTATGACGCTCTCAATCTCAGGCGAGGCGGGCATGACGCGAACTGCCTGGGCTTCGGCAGATCTAGCGTGAAGTGCAAGCGCGGCTGGACTGGCGTGAAGTGTGGGCTCGGCTGGACTGGCGTGAAGTGCGGGCTCGGCTGGACTGGCATGAAGTGCGGGCTCGGCTGGACTGGCGTGAAGTGCGGGCTCGGCTGGACTGGCGTGAAGTGCGGGCTCGGCTGGACTGGCGTGAAGTGCCTGCTCGGCTGGACTGGCGTGAAGTGCAAGCGCGGCTGGACTGGCGTGAAGTGCGGGCTCGGCTGGAATGGTGTGAAGTGCAGGCTCGGCTGGACTGGCGTGAAGTGCAATCGCGGCTGGACTGGCGTGAAGTGCGGGCTCGGCTGGACTGGCGTGAAGTGCAGGCTCGGCTGGACTGGCGTGAAGTGCAGGCTCGGCTGGATTGGCATGATGCAACAGATCGCGGCTATCCCGAGCCAAAGCCGCGATCTGTCCAGCGAGCTCCCAGCTCATGATGTGGTCGGTCGTTCTGTCAGGGTATTGCAGGCCGAAGACAAGGAGACAGGATTTCAATACATCTGGTTTATTCACAAACTCAGATTACATGAATACACAACACAGACCTTGACACTACAACGACCGACAAAGACTGAAGGAACACACAGGACTTAAATACACAAGGAAACAGATCAGGGAAATAAGACACAGCTGGGGCAAAACAAACGAGATAACTAAATGAGGTGATTAACAGGGCACAGGTGAGACAGATGAATTAAAGAAAATCACAAAACAGTCCAAACACAAACGGAAACGTGACAGTGACGGAGACAAACATACTGATTAGTATTTTAAAAGAACAGAGCATAATTGAACAACTGGATGGTAGAAAGTTTTGAAATTCTGACCTCTTCAAAACCGTGCACGACAAACTGAAAGAAGTTGGCGTGGACCGTACGGTTGAACAAATTAGAAATAGGTGGAAAACATTAAAGTCGGCGTATTACAAAGCTAAACTGCACAACAACAGGAGTGGAGTGGATCCTACGAACTTCCCCTTCTATGAACAAATGGACGAAGTCATGGGTGGACGACCACTATCCAACGTGGGAGAAAACGGAGTGGATGTTGGCTTTCAAGAAGCCCCTGATGATGGAGAGCCTTAAGATGAGGCTAATGTTAGCGTTTCTGGTAAGTTTCCCTTAACATCACTACATGGCCCCTTTACTAGTCAGGAAAATAATTAAGTCAGTAAACCAAAATTATCAATACAGCGATGTACAAGTTTTGAATTACAAGTAAAGTATTCCAGGAAATGCTACTTTACTAAAAGTTCATAATGATAAAAGTACTAAAAGTAGTTTGATCGGACTAGCTTGCTTAAAAGCTACCCTTCACAAAAATTAACTATGGTTTTATTACATTAAACCATGTTATTTTGGCATATTGATTATCATTTGTATAACCACGCAATAACATCTTGTAGCAAAACCATTGTTAATTTGTTGATACCATGGTTTTACATGTTTTTTGTTTTATTTAAAAGTAAACCCATGGTTAATTTCAGCAAAGTGTGAAGAATTGAAGCATATTTTGTTTGTAATGCTACAATTGTCCAATTGTCTACTGTTATTTAATGTGTTTTCTTTTAATTCCCATCACATGTAGATGATGAGCACAGCTTTATAGAGGCGAGAGAGAATGACCCCACACAAGATGCACGTGAAGGGAGTTCACATGCCAGCGATTCGACCGTGCAGAGCACTGCCAAAAAAAGTAAGTTGCATTCACATTCGCCGACAGAAATTCTTTATTGTTTAATTTTATGAAAACATTAATACATGATCCTTTACAATCCCCACACTACCTTTGAAATATACCACATAAAGAATAAACATGTATGTGTACATAGTATGTCAAAAATATGGTGTTTGCAATGCAGCAACTGTGTTAAGGCCAACTGAAAAGTTTACTCTGTTTTTAACAGGAAGCAAATCAAAATCAGCTTCCGGGTATGAGAGAGCACTGAGGACTTGCCAAGCGGGAAGGAAGTCGACCGGAAGTTGAAGCCGGCCGCGTGCCACCATCTTGTAGCAGAACTTCACCTGCTGTTAGCATCCCATTGACTCCCATTCATTTTGGCGTCATTTTGACAGCGAATAACTTTACATCTGAGGCGTTTGAAGACTCCATTTGTCCATTATTTATTTCTAAAGAAACACGACAATATATATAAAATGCTCCATCACCTTGTAGCTTATGTTATGGCCCTGTAGAAGCAGTTTTTGTAAAAGTAGGCTAACGATTGCATCATAACCACGCGACTCTCTGTCGCACAGTAGAGAGATTACCGTATGGACGGGAGGAGAAGCTCGCGGGCAATCGGGGGGACGTGGAGGCAAAATGACAAAATAATTAATCAGAATACCTAGCAAAAGTTTATCCTGCTCCTAGTTCATGGACAACTCCTACTCACGCTCTCCGTCTCAGCAAGATTCGGAAGGGAATGATTCAGATTTCTCATGCCACAGCCACTAGAAGACAGACGGGTTGCTCACGTCACATCTACGTCGTCAAGCTCGGTTTGAGTCTGCGCGTCAGGAACGGAAGTCCTAAAAAAATCACTAAAAATGGGCTTCACTTGTCTCAATTGAGTTCCAGTGAGATGGCTCTGTCCACTTCTTATACTGTCTATGGGACTTGGTCGGTTGATCAGTAGGCCTTCCTACAAGATTTGCAGTCATCCCAGAACAGATGGGTAGAGCAACAACAACAACAGAACAGAGAGCATGAAGAGAGATTTTTTTTTGATGGGTTGAGAGGTATCCTCCATGATTCTTCACAGGCAGCTCCACATTGACACCCTTATCACCCACACACACAACATCCATACACACAGTCCCAGCCATATCAACATCCCCATCCTGACCTATATTAGGATAACAAATGAATAAAAGTACAAAAGTTTACCACATTTATGAGAAATATTGTTGAAATTGATTGTTCTAGGAAAAACGTCTCGGTTACGTATGGTAACCCTCGTTCCCTGAGTCCAGGGAACGGAGACGCCTCGTCGGGGGAGTTCCCCTGACGAATTGGGATCACGCTAGGGAGACCAATTGCCTTCGAGTGAATTAAAACGAGCCAATGAACATTGGCATGCAAGGTTTGCATTCCGCGGCCCGCCTACCAGTGCGGGTATAAGGCGGAATCAAGCGCATACACAAACGCTTTTCGCTGAGGAGCCAAACGGTGTCCAGTCCTCCGCGAAGGTACAGCAGCATGGCGACGGGACGAGGCGTCTCTGTTCCCTGGACTCAGGGAACGAGGGTTACCATACGTAACCGAGACGTTCCCTTTCGTCAGCAGGGAACTCCGACGCCTCGTCGGGGGAGTTCCCCTGACGAATTGGGATCCCTACCAAAACGCCATGGTGCTGGCCCCTTCCAGCGCCCAGCTAAGCTACAGCCCTGCAGCAGTTTCCAGAAATTTTGCGGGAGCTAGCTAGGGAATCACACTGCTGTTCCGCAAGACCCAATCAGTGGATATTGGATAACACTGGGAAAGCGTGTCCGACCCCAAGGATATAATAGGGGGGGGAACGCTGCGGAAGCTGAGGCAGCCTAGAGGAAGGCCCTCAATACACATATGTACTAACCACGTAGGGTAGTGAAACATATGGCAGTCCTTGAAGGTAGTCCCAGTCCGGAGGAGTGAGGAGCATACTCAACAAGGACGACAGAATGAGTCTGTCAAGGGGAAGACACGGCTGAACTGCACGTGGCAATCATGGGTCGCCGCAGGGACCGCTGGAAAAACACCCAGTCTACTAGCAACTCCTTACTGAAGGTAGC
Organism: Vimba vimba; assembly: GCA_022828995.1. Lineage (NCBI taxonomy): Eukaryota > Metazoa > Chordata > Actinopteri > Cypriniformes > Leuciscidae > Vimba > Vimba vimba. Next base: position 36,440,348 of record CM040823.1, read on the forward strand.
AGACCTGGTGCCGGGCAGTCCGCAACGCCTGGCACCGGAGGGGTGATGGAGGAACTCACGAGGTTAGCCGTTTGTTGGGTAACCAACGGAGCACAAAGACGCACGTATCCGCTCACGGAATGGCGTCGCAAGCCGACACACCTATTCCCTCTAATTACTGGCCGTAGCGAGTACTCGGGAGGAAACCGGTTCCACACGTAGGCTATAAAACCTAGCGAACGTGTTCGGTGTCGCCCAGCCCGCAGCTCTACAAATGTCTGTTAGCGAGGCGCCTTGTGCCAGAGCCCAGGGAGCGGCAACACTCCTAGTGGAGTGAGCCCTCAACCTAGGTGGGCAGGGCTCACCCTGGGACTCATAAGCCCTGGTGATAGCATCCACTAGCCAGTGGGCTAACCTCTGCTTGGAGACAGCCTTCCCCTTCTGCTGGCCTCCGTAACAAACAAAGAGCTGATCTGAGGTCCTAAAGCTTTGTGTTCTGTCTATATAAACCCGGAGGGCCCGGACGGGACAGAGAAAAGCTAGGGCTGGGTCTGCCTCCTCCTGGGGCAGCGCTTGCAGGTTCACTACCTGGTCCGCGAAGGGAGTGGTAGGAACCTTGGGCACATATCCGAGCCTGGGTCTCAATATGACCTGAGAAAGGCCAGGCCCGAACTCTAGGCACGATTCGTCGACCGAAAATGCCTGCAGATCCCCTACCCTCTTGAAGGAAGCCAATGCTAACAGGAGCGCTGTCTTAATGGACAGGATATTAAGCTCGACTGACAGCAAAGGCTCAAAAGGAGGACTTTGAAGTGCCTTAAGCACCAAAGTTAAGTCCCAAGAGGGTACAGGGTGCAAGTTGCGAGGTGGATTTTGCCTCCTAGCACCCTTGAGGAATCTGATGACCAGGTCGTGCTTCCCCACGGACTTACCTTCAACTACATCGTGATGTGCGGCTATTGCGGCAACATACACTTTAAGGGTGGAGGGAGACAGCCTTCGCTCCAACCCTTGTTGTAGGAAGGAGAGCACGACTCTGATCGGGCAAGTTCGTGGGTTCTCCCCGTGGGAAGAACACCAGCCGACGAACAGGTTCCACTTCAGAGCATAGAGGCGCCTCGTAGAGGGGGCTCTAGCTGAAGAGATGGTATCTACCACTGCCTGTGGCAGGCCATCTAGAACCTCCGCGTCCCGTCCAGGGACCAGACATGGAGTTTCCAGAGGTCTGGACGCGGGTGCCATAGAGTGCCCCGTCTCTGAGAAAGAAGGTCGTTCCTCAGAGGAATCGGCCAAGGAGGGGCTGTCGCGAGGAGCATGAGTTCTGGGAACCAAGTCCGGGTTGGCCAATACGGGGCTACCAAAAGGACCTGCTCCTCGTCCTCCCTGAACGTGCACAGTGTCTGTGCAAGAAGGCTCACTGGGGGGAACGCATATTTGCGTAAGTCCCGGGGCCAGCTGAGTGCCAGGGCATCTGTGCCGAGAGTTCCTTCGGTCAGGGAGTAATACCACTGGCAATGGGTCGTGTCCGGAGAGGCAAACAGGTCTACCTGTGCGGCTCCGAAGATTCGCCAAATCAGCTGGACCACCTGGGGATGGAGTCGCCATTCTCCCGGAAGGGGAGGCTGACGTGAAAGCTTGTCGGCCACACAATTGAATTCCCCTGGGACATGAACGGCACGAAGCGACCTCAGACGCTTCTGACTCCATTGGAGGAGGTGGGAGGCGAGTCGCGACATACGACGGGAGCGCAGACCACCTTGTCGGTTGATGTACGCAACGGTCGCAGTGCTGTCCGTACGGACCAGTACATGCTTGTGTCTGAGAAACCCCTTGAGGCGACACAAGGCCAAGCGTACTGCTTGCAACTCTAGGTAATTGATGTGCCAATGCAGCTGGGGCCCCGTCCACAGACCCGAGACTGCATGCCCTTTGTACGTGGCCCCCCAACCCTTGGCAGAAGCATCTGTGAACACCACAGCATGCCTGGAAACCTGGACTAGGGGCACTCCGGCCCGTAGAAACGCAGGATCCGACCAAGGGGAGAAGGTTTGGCGACAGTGCGGGGTGACTTTGACCCGGAACGTGCCACTCTGCCACGCCCACCTCGGGACTCGGTCGTGAAGCCAGTGCTGGAGCGGTCTCATATGCAACAAGCCGAGCGGCGTTACTGCGGCTGCCATATGCCCCAGGAGCCTCTGAAACTGTTTCAGTGGGACCGCTGTCCTGCCTCGAAAGGACTTGAGACAGGTGAGCACTGACTGGACGCGCTCCTCTGTGAGGCGCGCAGTCTGAGCGACTGAGTCCAGTTCCATACCGAGATAAGAGATCCTCTGCACGGGGCAGAGTTTGCTCTTCTCCCAGTTGACCTGAAGCCCCAACTGACTGAGGTGACGGAGCACCATGTCCCTGTGATCGCACAACACATCTCGCGAGTGAGCCAGTCGTCGAGATAGTTGAGAATGCGAACGCCTTGTTCTCTCATGGGAACAATGGCCGCCTCCGCGACTTTCGTGAAGACACGGGGCGACAGGGCCAGCCCGAAGGGTAGGACCTTGTACTGATATGCTCGACCCTCGAAAGCAAACCGAAGAAATGGTCTGTGTCGAGGAAGAATCGAGACATGAAAGTACGCGTCCTTCAGGTCGATCGCTGCAAACCAATCCTGGGGACGGATGCACTCGAAAATGCGTTTCTGTGTGAGCATCTTGAACGGGAGCTTGTGCAGGGCCCGATTCAATACTCGCAGATCCAGGATTGGTCGTAACCCACCGCCTTTCTTGGGTACAATGAAGTAAGGGCTGTAAAACCCTGACCTCATATCGGCTGGAGGGACCGGCTCGATCGCGTCCTTCGCCAGCAGGACGTCGATCTCTTTCCGCAAGATTGGAGCATCCACTAGACGCACACAGGTGAAGTGGATGCCCCTGAACTTGGGAGGCCGGCGTGCAAACTGAATTGCATAGCCGAGCCTGATGGTGCGGATGAGCCAGTGCGACGGACTCGGGAGCTCTAACCAGGCTCCGAGAAACCACCGCAACGAGCCCACCCGCACGACCGGCGTACCCGCGGAGGGGCAGCGAAGTGGAGGGGTGCAGGGACACGGCTCTGGTGGCATCGTAGCGGCCGAGAGCGGGGTCTGGGTGTGTAATTGGACAACACCTACCTGCCTCCACCGGGGGACAGACGGCAGAGAAGACCCGAGAGTGTTCTGCTGCGGGCTGTCGCCTGGCGAGGGAAGGGGAGGAGACGAGGAGCGAGGCCCACGGGCGGCTGCTGGTCTCCGAGCCTTCCCGCCCAGCGGCAGAGAGGAGTGGCGTGACCGAGGTGGCGCCACTGCTATCTGAGAGCTGGGGAGAGGGGACTGAGAGTGGCGAGACCCGAGGGTGGCGCACACTGTCGTCCCACTCTCTAACGGACGAGACCGCTTGTTCAGCAGCCTCATCCGCGAATGACCCAGAGGAGGAAGAAACTGCTCTTTTAGGTTTTGGGTACCACCGACCAGCTGGTCGGCGGCGGAACAGAAACTAGAAAATTTAACAAAGGATTCTCCACCCGGCCCTCCTCCGGGGGAAGGAGTGGTGATGACACACACTCCCAAAGAGCAGTTTTCGTCACACTCTCTGGGTCGCTCCTCTCAGGGTCATTTCCCCTCCTTTTGCTGGGGGGAAACGAACTCCGAGCGGGCTGGTTTTAAGGCGCTTCTGGACCACAGTGTGGACATCGTCTGACCGAAGGCCAGCGCTGTGACTAATCACGGTCAGTCATAAAGCGCAGCTCTACTCCGAGTCAGAACTACCCACGTGCACTGAATGTGCAGGGGTAGTGAGAGAGGAAAAACTTCTGCAGATTTAGGCATGTTTGGCTTGCCATATTGGCACCAAAATACTTCCATACTGCCAAAATTTTTCACACACATCTAGGCACTTTAGACCCAGGAAGTGTGGCTGTCAAGTCTGAACCTTCAGCATGAGAACACACCATTACAGTAGGAACTCAGCATCATTTTCAGAGTATAACAGCCCTCTCTCCGATGTAGCAATCGACATCTGTCCTCCCCTGGGGCCCCGAATGAAATGCTTGGTCCCTCATGATAAGGACCAAAATCCCACTCAAAGCCTCGACGGCACACGGCACGCTGAACGGCTCAAGCCTTTACGAGAAAGGGGAGGCGAACAACGTGCCGACGTGGTCATGCACTCAAGAGAGAACATGAACCACCCATGAACGCCGTCTCAACACACTGATTAGGCATGTGAAACAGCGATCATGGCCGTCAACCAGGCATGCAAGACAGTGAACGTGGCCATCGCTGGCACACGGCACGCTGAGCGTTCAAGCCCTCAGGCAAGACGAACAACGTGCCGACGTGGTCATGCTCTCATGTAGAGAGCACAAACCACCCACGAACACAGTCTCAGCATGTTTGTGATGCGCTAGAGGAGTGGGAAGCTCGTGAGGGTCTTTCACCTGGCGAGACATTCCGCACTGTAACCCTCAGATCACCAATGTTGTTTGCCAAAGTAGCCCCCTCCTGGTGCACCAGAAGAGAAACTAGATCGGGAAACAATCAAAGGGACTCACCTCATAGAGGCACGCGAGTCTTGATCTTGACCACGCATCTTGAGCGCCGAATGACGCGCGCTGGGTTGCCGTGACAACCCACGCTGTCAACCGGCGCTCGACGGCACACGGCACGCTGAGCGGCTCGAGCCTTTAAAAAGGGGAGACGAACAACGTGCCGACGTGGTCATGCACTCATGAGAGAACATGAACCACCCACGAACGCAGTCTCACACACTGATTAGGCATGTGAAACAATGAACGTGGCCGTCAAATAAGGACAGGAACGATCGCATCCAGAAACACACGAGTGAAACGTCATCCTGAAAAGGACGCGATCTTCACTCGTGTTGCTCTTTCAGGAAGAAATTACTCTCTTTATTGTGCTGAAGCACACAGGGACCCAACGCGGCGACACAGCGGGGAAACTGCAAGCCCGCTGTGCGCACTCAACCGTTTACCAGCTGTAAAAACAGCTTTTGAATTAACAGCGTGTAGACGCAGCCGGCAGACAGGAAATCGCGCGGTCGCTGAAACGCCGTCTCACCAACACAGAGAGATCCCTTCCCGAAACAGCAGACTCGTAGAGCGTAAGATAAATACAATCTTAAAACTCATTCACTCAGAGAGGACACAACCGGTCGGCTCCGAAGCAAAAAGCGTTTGTGTATGCGCTTGATTCCGCCTTATACCCGCACTGGTAGGCGGGCCGCGGAATGCAAACCTTGCATGCCAATGTTCATTGGCTCGTTTTAATTCACTCGAAGGCAATTGGTCTCCCTAGCGTGATCCCAATTCGTCAGGGGAACTCCCCCGACGAGGCGTCGGAGTTCCCTGCTGACGAAAGTGAACCCTTGTTTAATGAACAATAAAACAGATTAGAACTGCTTACACAGAAACACACACAACCTCAAACATGCATAAATTCATACATGCACATACACCCTCTACCTTAAGCATACAGGTACACACACACTCTTAAACAAAACAAAATCACACATGCACAGCACACACACACAACCTCAAGCATATACACATAGAAAAGCCACTGTTCCAAGCACTAAAGATTGCACTTTTGTAGGCAATTTTGCCAAAAGTTGTTTTATATATTTTATTTTTTACAGCACTTCACAGCATTGTCATTTTTATTTATTATTTTGTATGAAAGACTTCTGATGTAAGATTCAGAAATATTTTGAATGTAGGTAAATGCGTTATTGCACTATACTGCACTGTCACTTGATGCTTTTCATATTTTTCTGTATGAAAGATTTCTGATTTAAGAACATTAAATACTTTTGAATTTCATTAAACATGTTCATACATATTATGAGCCGTGTGTTTCATTTAGATGTTAAAGTAGGTGTCCTGTACGAAGGGGAAAGTGATTAGCCATATATCGGGTTAGAGCCTCCCTTGCTGTGTTGCCAGTAGCAGTTTCCTGCCTGTGCATTTGCAGACTTGGCTGAGGGTAATTTACAGTGGAGTCACAAAGTTCCTCCACCCTTTCTTTTTGGCAAAAATTGTGCAAGGCACAGCAGGTAGCGATCATAGTTGGTGCAAATGTGAAGTCCCTGGTGAAAAAAAAGTATACTTTATTATATTTGAAATATATTCCCTTTTTCAATAGTACATTGCAAATATATTTTAAAAAAATATACTATCTTTAAATATATTAAAAGTATATTAGCATCATGCTTTTTATCTATTTTTATAATACAACTTTTAACACACTTTAAAATAATAGTACTTTAGTATATTTTCTAAAAATATATTTAAAAACAAGCATACTTTTAACATATTTCTAACAAGTGCACTATAAGTTCATTGGTAATAAATATATGCTTAATTACACTTTTAAGAAATATGCTAAAATCAAGCATACTTTTAATATATTTCTAACTAGTGCACTATAAGTACATTGGTAATAAATATATGCTTAATTACATTTTTAAGAAATATGCTAAAAACAAGCATACTTTCAATATATTTCTAACAAGTGCACTATAAGTACATTGATAATAAATGTATGCTTAAATACACTTTAAAAAAAATGCTAAAAACAAGCATACTTTTAATATATTTCTAACAAGTGCACTATAAGTACATTGGTAATAAATATATGATTAATTACACTTTTAAGAAATATGCTAAAAACAAGCACACTTTTAACATATTTCTAAAAAGTACACTACAAGTCCTTTTAAGTTTTTGTGTATTTAAAGAAAACATACTTATGTTGATCTACTTAAAATAGATTTGAGTATGCAGTGTACAAATGGCTACTTTTGTAATTGTGATTTAAGTATTTTTAATTTAAGTTTATACAATGTTAAAGATAGGCACAATGTACAATAAACACAAATCCATTACAAATTTTACATCAACAATCACACCATTGGAACACACAAGAAAATGTGTTTTCTACTGTACAGAAAGTGGCAGCTACTGGATTGTGATGTCACAAGTGGCCGTTTAACATGCAGCCAAGTAAACACTGGCTATATTGCATGGCCAAAAATGGAAGTTCACTCACTAGCAGGCCCGTCGCGACAAGACAGGCAAACCAAGCAATTGCTTGGGGCCCCGAGCTGGCCTGGGGCCCCAAGACAACGACTGGTTAAGAATAAAATGCAACGACAAACTGTGTGAGCGCCCCTTTGATAGTCAATGCAGTAAAGTGCAATGACACTGTTATCGGGATCCCCCTCAAGGGGGCCCCCCTCAGTAGTCGCTGACAGCAGCCAGCCAATCACGCGATCTCTGCTGCCGGCAAAATACAAAAACTCCTCGGCAGTCATCATGAAGCGGAATTATGCTTCAGGAAGCCAGAAAATAATGAAGAGAAAGGAATAGGAGGATAAGAAAAAACAAGATAGTGGTAAGTAGGGGTGTAACGATACACGTATTCGTATTGAACCGTTCGGTACGAGGCTTTCGGTTCGGTGTTCGGTACGCGTTTTCAAACCGAACGGTTCGTTGGACTTGGATCATTTTTCCTGCCGACCAAAATTTCGTTATTTCAAATGTAGGCGCGTGGCAAGCGCGCTCATAATGTAGAGACGCCGGCGCGACCACAACATTGCCCAACATCAAATGGCAAACGTAATGTAAGCGGAACGAAACTGCTCGTTATTGTGTGGTTGAAGGACCGTTGTTTATCAGTTTGGACCAGTGCAGCGCGAGCCGATCATGATCATCCGACACTGTTACTACACAGCGCTAATAAGAGATCCAGTAAAGAAAGCATTTGAATTCGCCACTAAAGTAATAACATCGCTGCGAGATCTAGTGAGAAACATTCACATAGTTTGGCAGGAATAGTAGACTATAATGCCTTCAAGTAACATTACGTCGGTTTTATTTTGACATTATGAATACAATGCAAATGTTAATCTTAACTAAAATAAACATTTGTTTATAACTACTACAATACATAAATACAATTACATTTAATTTTTTCCAAGGAGCTGTTTTGTTTTATATGCTCCTAAGAAGAGTCAATTATAGCTCCAGAATTGCTCAAAGTAAAAAGAAATCATATTTTATGATGCTAGTTTTAATTAAAAAAAAGAAGAAAAATAAATAAATCAAGGAAATTGGCATTTCTTTTTTTTTTTGCTGTATCGAAAACATACCAAACCGTAACACATGAGTATCGTATTGAACCGAACTGTGAATTTTGTTCCACCCCTAAAGATAGTGGTAAGTGATAAATTACACTGGACAAATTAGCTCCACTTGTCTTGTACAAATAGTGTAATTTTGCAGCAAGTAGGCTAGAAAAAATATGTTTATGTTAGCTACCTGCCTGACGGCAAATGCTGCTTGTAACAAACAGTTAGTGCAACTTTTTTTTCGAACGGACGGAATATGGTTACATATTATGATGTGTTTTTTTTGGGGGGGGCCTCCATGTCCATTTTGCTTGGGGCCCCCAAATTCCTTCAAACGGCCCTGCTCACTAGGGTAGGTAATCCTGTTCAGAAACACTTTTTTTTATACTGGGTGAAATGGTCCTTCCATCCTGAGAGTAGTCAATACATTATGTGTTCAGAAAAAGGAATGAAAAAAATCAGACCTCTGTAGCAGCTGCAGGACAGTAAAAACTCTGACCAATCACTGCCATTCGGTGCGAATGTAAAGAACCAATCAGATGCCTTCATGTCTCGTGCCCGAGCCCCACTGCGTGCGCTGCCCTGCGTGCACTCATCACATGTCACCGTTCCGGAAACATTCAGCTCACTACACCGAGTAAGCAGGAGTTTGCGGCACAATGGAAGAGAAAATGCAGCAAAATCTACCAATGCCAGCTTTGCTGGTAACTGCTCGCCCTGATAAAAAGCCTAAAAAAAAGAAAATCGGAGGCAGAAAAGGCTGCAACGAAACAGGCACTGGATAAAGCCAGAGAACAAACTTGCGTCAACATTGCAGCATTTGAATGGTGGAGACAACTGAGGGAGCAAAAGTGATGAAAAGCGATGCCGAGGTTGCGTTCTTTCTGCTGAACAGGTAATTATTTGTTTTGCTTCGGGGGGATTTGTTATTTCCATGATATATGTTACGTTAGGCCACGTAGCTACTTTTGTAGCTAGTGCTAACTAGCAATGCTAACATTAGCTTCTCTGTCGGTGTAAGCCAGTTGCGTTACAGGTCTGCTTATCTGACTTTTAGGACATGCCATTTTGAACATATTGCACAGCCATAGTCGCAAGTGTCTGCATTATAATTGTGATAAAATGACGTTAATATTGCTTATAAACGGGACAACTGTGGTGATGTGGCATATGTGTTTTGTTAGCTACGAGAAGAAATGTTTGTTACTGTGTGAAATGGAAACAAAGTTTTGTTGTCATTCTTTGTGTGTCTTTGAGATGCAGTAATTATTGTCAGATGTGTAATTGTGATATTCTTCCTAAAGGTAAATCACTGCCAAAGGAGTAGATCACCACAGCAGACGACGCCTCATGCAAAGCCTGACCTGTCAGCCATCCCTGGACACTCCTTTTCTTATATATATTTATTTATTATTTATTATATGTAAATACAGATTGTTTATGACAATCAAAAGCAGCGAAAGTACAGATACTTGTGTAAAAAAGTATTTCTCTTAGGTCTCTCTTGTTCGTTTTAAAAAAAAATAAAAAAAAAAGTGTTATACCACATTCATTGTCATTATTCATTTAGCATGTAAGGAGGTAAGAAAAGTAATAGCTTGTTTATGCTGAAATGGTAAAGGAAAGGCATTTATCGTTTCAAAATATTTATTCCAACATGACAAAAATACTCTGCTTTCCTGTGACCTGCAGCTGACTCCGACTGTGGATGCGCGTTCATGTTTGTGGGGGCGTAGCTTTGGACGGAGTACTGACGGGAGGGGGTGGAGCTTAGAAGAGGTGCCGCTTTCAAATCTTGCTAGCTCTCCAACATTACCTACTATAGCTTTAAAGTATATTGTACAAAGTATAGCTAAGTAATATTTGTTTATTAATGTGCATTTGTTATTGAAGACAAAGTGTGCTATTTGTAGTATTTGGATTAAGCCAAAGGTATTACGGAGAATATCATTTTTACTCAAAAATAATAGACTTGTATATTGCTCGTAATGATTTTGTAATGTACTTGTAACACAGATAAAGTACACTTTATTATCACTTATCAAGTATGTAAATAGTCCCTACACAGGCATATACTTAAAGTATACTAAGTATACTTGAAGTTGTTCCAATTTAGCACACAAAAGTACACTAAATAGACTTAAAGTTATGCTTTACTACAATTTAAATGCAACTAAAATATACTTAGTACAAAATTAGTTGTTTCAAAATAGCACACTTAAAGTTAACTAATTCTTAACACACTTGAAGTATACTTATAATTAGTGTGGCTGCAAGTATACTTAGTATATATTTTTAATAAATTTACGGTATATTTCTTGTATGTTTCGAAGACACTTGTAATTAATTTGTAATGTACTTGTAACACAAATAAATTACACTTTAATACACTAATCAAGTAACTAGTCCCTACACAGGCATATACTTAAAATATACTAAATATACTTAAAGTTGTTCCAATTTAGTACACAAAAGTACACTAAATACATTTAAAGTTATGCTTTACTACAACTTCATTACTACTAAAATATACTTAGTACAAAATTAGTTGTTTCAAAATAGCACACTTTAAGTTAACTAATCATTAACACACTTGAAGTATACTAATAATTAGTCTGGCTTCAAGTATACTTAACATATTTTTTTTTCACCAGGGGTGGAAGTCACTCCTCTTAAGAAGTACCCTCCATCTTGACTCGAGGATACCAAAAGCCATTTCAACGCCTACCCGGACAGAGCTAAGGTACACGTTGAATGACTGCTGTGCTGGGGCCAAATTTGGTGAGTTGATAGCCTTTTATGTTATGTTATCCTCAATGTTCTTGACAGACTGAAAGAGAGGACCAGAAAAGGGTCAATTCCTAATTGTATACACTGCTGTTGTATTTGTAATCTCTGATATATTACATTGACATATGGCTTTCAGTGTGATTTATTTATTTTGTGTCCTTAAGGTCCCAAGTGTAAGCATTTTGTGTACCAGTATAGTGCATAAATACATTTCTGAAAGAAAATAAATATTAAAATAGAAAGGTAAAATATTAAAAATCCATCAAAAATAGACACATCTGCCAATGTGTGTAGTTAGCAATACAGGCAAAATGATAAATGTCCCTATTGACACACAAGAGTTAATTGAAACATTATTTACTAAAATGTATTAGCCAACTGTACCTTTGGCAGCAGGCGAGCCCTTTGAAAGAGGTCAGACATGCGCAGAACGTTTGCGTCATGTGCACTTCCAGGCATTTTTCAGCTGATGCTCCTAAAACTAGAGGCCAACATCACAGGGTTAGAATATGAAATAAACATTGAACCTTACATGACTGTGAATCATAATGACTGGTAATAACGTGATATTGAATAATAAATATATATGCATTGGCAATGACATAAGATGATGATTAAATATTCTTACTATTTAAGTAGTTTAAATGTCTTACCAGCATTTGTCATCCACTACAGCCTGTAGAACATAAGAAGGCCAGCCCTTTCTGTTGACGATTTCAGAAGCCTCCACCTCATCTGGCATCCGTATAAAATCTCTTATCGGCCCATGCACCATTCCCTTACAAAAAATATATACAAACTTTTGTACAGTGCTCTTGTCAACAACGAATTGATTTGCCACGAGACGGTATTCTGCACAGCTGCCGAGTTTGTATAAAACAATAGCGGCACGCATAATTAGGGGAATGGGATTCCTGATAGTTACGTCTTCTGGGGCCATAAATTCCTCCACCAGTCCACACAAGCGTGTAAACGACTGGCGTTTCATGCGAAAGTTCTGCTTCCATTCCAGGTCAGAAAATTCCAGTAGCACAACTCTCTCCCACCAGTCCTTACTACGAACCTTCATCCACATCCTTCTGGTCTTCCAAGAAAGGAGGGGTAGAAAAACGATGCTTTGTATCGCAGCACAACTAAAGAGGCAAGCTTCTTGCCCCCGTCTTCTTCTCACAGTTTGCAGCAACAGCGCGTAGTCACGCTGTTGCTTGAATAAGATCAACACAATGCCTACAACTAGCGCGACGATTAAGTGATGCACCATCTTGACAGGATTGAAAACGCTGGAAATTATGAGCTTCCAGATGCGGCAGACAAGCTGGTGCGCATGTCACAAAATGATTCCGATTGAAAGCGTCAGCAAACACCAGATTGGTTTAGATAACATCCCATGTAAACGGTTACCGGTCAACTAACAATTAAGTCAACCTGAATCTGTCAAATAGAAGGATCTCAATCAGAATAGCAAAAAAGTGTGCATGTAAACGGGGCTAATCACACAGCGCGAGTTTATCTAGACACTTGCCAAAACTCGTTATGAAATCAATGACGCTGTTACGCTGCACAACGAAGCTCTTACTGTACTTACCTTATGTTTGCATTGGTGAAATCATTAGTGAGAGTGCAGAAACTGCATTGCAATGATAAGATCTTCATTAACGCGATCAACAGGTCTGCTCAATGCTCATCACTGCAACCTTTTATGTGATGGGAATAGATCTAAATACTTAAAAATCTTCTCACGATTTGTTAATCCTGATAGCTGTAATAGTAAAAACGTATAATAGCTGTAATAGTAAAAATATTCAAGAGAGTTCCACATGTAATGCTAAATATTCCATATGCAAGCATGTCAGCCAATCACAGCAGTGGCAGTTTACACTGAAGTCTCTCAGCAGCCAATCACAGCAGTGGGCGTTTACACTGAAGTCTCTCAGCAGCCAATCACAGCAGTGGGCGTTTACACTGAAGTCTCTCAGCAGCCAATCACAGCTGTGGGCGTTTACACTGAAGTCTCCCAGCAGACACGCACCTTCAAAAAGAGCGTTCAAATCAGAGGCTAAAATCAGGCTAGGAAAAATGCCTTTTATTTTTAAATTATAACAACTTTTGATCTAAAAAACATACTAACGTTATAAGGGCACCCCAGGAAACATTCTAAAATAATAAAATAATCCATGCAATGGGACCTTTAAGCATAAGAAAAAGAGAGCGGCCGCCATCGCAGAAGAAGAGGTGCTTGAAGCTGCTATTGATGAAAATGTTGAGAAACAGAGTTGCAGACTAAGTTTAAATTCTGCCCCCTTAGAAACCACACAACGCACTGAACAATATGTTATTGACCAAACCAAAGTACTAGAGACAGAACTGCAGCTGTGTGATGATGACATCCCCCCAAAAGCAGAACCAAGTACTGTAGCTTGTACTTGGTTCTGCTTTTGGGGGGACGTCATCATCACACAGCAGCATTCCAGCTTCACATCTCAAACCTGAAGCCAAACCTTTTCTTTCATGCCAAACCAGTGCTGCTTTACAGCCAATTTTTTTAAATCTATGATGTCTGAGGATCACAACCTGGGTGAACAACCCGGTCAACAAGCTGCTGGAAACTTGTAATTAGGGTCAAAACAATGCTACCTCAAATTCTGCTTTAACTCCCTGGAAACACCCAAACATGCTAAAAAGGTTTAATTATATTCATGAATCCTGGCTCTACTCCACTCTACAGGCTCTACTCTTCAGCACAATGGTGACCCAAAAAACTACATTTTACAGTCAGACGAAAGCTTATCTTCCACTCTTTTGAAAGGTGTGCTCAATTTGTGTCTAGCATAAAGTATCAGGGAGATATGGCTCAGGATTCATGAATATAATTAAACCTTTTTAGCATGTTTGGGTGATTCCGGGAGTTAACCCTCTGGGGTCTGAGCTGTTTTCTGGGCCCTGGAGGTGTTCTGACATGCTCTGACATTTCTGGTTATTTCTGTTACTTGTGACATTTTCATGGCTAAAGTCTAATTACACTGTATTCAGCACAAACTCTGCTACAATAATATATCAACAGCATGTGTGTAAAAGTTTGTAGTTTTGAGATAATGACATTTGGTTTGTGAAAATACAAAAAAAAATTCTCACTGAAATAAGGCCATGAAACCCATACTGATTATTTCTTCACAAGACTTTTGAAAATTGTATCACGTAGCCTAGAATATTTGCTCTAAAACAATGTGAAAATCACCCTGACTGCTCATTCAGATAAGACAATATATTGATTTAAAAAATTTACGACATGTTTTGTGTGAAAAGGCCTTATGCGAGAGCTCATTAATATGTAAGCTTTTCTCACCTGAGAAAGACAAAGAACCTCCCCTAACGGCCCTATTAGGAGCTATCAGGCCCTGCCATTCTGGACAACCTTGCACAATACTGTAAATGAGGAGATTTAAAAAAGAATGGCTTTTAAATTGTTTGGATTTATTTACAACACAGCATCGTCCAAAGATACACAACAAGTGCCAAAAAAGCACTTATTGAAAACAATGATCCAAAGACAGAGACCTTTGTGCCATTCCTAAAAACATTGTACATACCTTTCATTTTCAAGTTGTTTGATTTTCACTTTACCATGTACAGAGACTCATGTGAATTTTGAATTCAGCAGGACTCATCTGGGCCCTGAAAAAAAAAAGTGAACATACTGATATCAAGAGAAAGGCCTGCACGATTTTGGGAATAAATTTTAGATTTTTCTGGTTAAAATTGCTTTTTAAAATTCACAGAATACACACACACACAAATGTTTCCAACAATATATAATGAACAGTGAACACCAGGTTTGTTGTGCCTTGTAGGCATAAGCTATGCGCAGTGCTGGATAAAATAATAATAACCTATAACAGTATAAATCTTCCAAAAGATGTCAGTAACAACTAAGCTAGAGAAAAATATATTGATTATCATGTTACTTCAAATGTTTCCATTCGTTATGACGATATGAAATGAGATAATAGTAAAAACATGAAGCTGTTTGCTTTTCAAACGCGATCGCGATCCAAAATATGATACATTCAAATGCGATCACGATCCAAAATATGATACATTCAAATGCGATCACGATCCAAAATATGATACATTCAAATGCGATCACGATCCAAAATATGATACATTCAAACGTGATCACGATCCAAAATATGATACATTCAAACGCGATCGCGCTCAAATATAAAACATTATGGTTACCATATACATATCTACGTTTGAGCAGATATCCACAAACACAGTAACAGTAAACACGGTATTCACAAACATCTGTGCATAAGGCAGTATTGAAGCGTGTCATAGGCTAACCAAAATCGAGCATTTATATAAAAATATAATGTAGACAGTAGGTTATCACATATTTTACCGGAGGCTGAAACATATTTGCACTAAATCACATTATATAACCTAAGCAGATATTCGCAAACAAGCTACATTACGCATAAAGAAGTATTTTAGCATTAATCAGTGTCATAAGCTAATCAAAACTGAGTGAAATATATACGAAGTATATACATTTAGCACAGAAAGGTTGCCTACCAGTCTAGTTCATATTTCAACATGTTTCTGTATATTTATAGATGCATGTACGATATTAGGCTTAGTTCATGTTTTTACTCCAAACTCATTTCATAACATACATTTTAATCTGGCACACGACAAGTAAGACAAGAATTACCTTTAAAATCTTCTCATCTTCAAATCGCGTTCTTCTGAGGTAGGCTAAATCCAAGGTAAACAGCACAGCACAGCACAGCACAGTCTTCCAAACTCGATGAAAAGTAGAGAGGAGTAAGTTCCCGAAGTCTCTTATTCTTTGTTTTGAGGTGATGAGGGCGTTTACAGGTCTGCGTTCTGCCGCGTGGATCATTTGCATGTCAATCGCACGTGCGCTCGTGGGTGTGGTCACATTAACTTTAATTAGGACGTGTTTGAGAAACTGTACATGCCGCTGCTTTCTTACGGATTACTTAAACAGAGAATATTTGTTTTTTATATAATTTACATACTTTAAAAATAGAGACTCCAAGCGTTGTATAGACATGCGTTATAGACAAACATTAGCTGAGATACAGGTCATTTTCTGTCGCGTTTCAGAATGAGTTTCTCATTGAGAGAGACGGCAGAACGCGCATCATGTTTATTTTCTTTGTTTTACGAAAAACACAACATTTTGTTTTTATTATGAGTGTACACAAATAAAAGAAGACATTTAACAGTTTTGAATGATGTACAACACAAGTATGTAAAATCAAAATCAACAGAGTATTTTGCACTGATATAAAAAAAAAACGAGCAGATCACACCGGCGTGATTGTCGACCCCAGAGGGTTAAAGCAGAATTTGAGGTAGCATTGTTTTGACCCTAATTACAAGTTTCCAGCAGCTTGTTGACCGGGTTGTTCACCCAGGTTGTGATCCTCAGACATCATAGATTTCAATTTTATATGACAACCTTTTACAGCAGCCCATGTCTGCTAAACCCCCTTTGCCCCCTGGGGTATTACTGCAAAACAGCCATGCATCTATGAAAATTAATATGCTCGTGAGTCATGTGAAATTAGATTTAAGAGCAACCATGCTACTCCTGTGAAACCTTTCAGACCGCACAATAACAGTGGTTATCCTACTCCTCTATCCTAACACATATCTTCAAATCATGGCAGCATAAAATAAAGAGATGGATCTCTTGCTGAAGTGGCTTGACTGGGAGTCAGCAGGGCACATGGAACAGATAAGGTCAATACAAATCAACAATCCACAAGCAGGACTGGCTATGGCATGGGAAAGACTTGAACAAGCATATGGCTCAACAGAAGTGATAGAAGGTGCCTTTTTCAAACCTATCGACACCTTTCCAAAAATAGCGAATCGAGATTATCCTAAACTGACAAAGTTAAGTGATATACTAATAGAGCTTCAGTCTGCCATAGCCGAAGGAGATTTGCCTGGCCTTGCTTTCTTCGACACGGCAAGAGGCGTCAATCCTAGTACAGATGCTACCGTTTCATATGCAAGTGGGTGTCAGTTGGTGCAGCCTATAAGCAACAAAATCATGTTCCCTATCTGGCTACTTCGTAGGGTTCGCTAGAATTGGGAATGATCCAAGCTTCAACTTTATCTCTCACATAGACATGACTCCCAAGATTGAGAAGACAACTTGAAAGCACAGTAAACAATAAAAAATCTCTAAACAAAACAGCGGTATCTTCCAGAGTTCCGATTGATACTGGCGAGCCCCCCAACGACTGCATTAAACTGTGTCCCATTCAATAATCAGTTTTATTTTAATAAACATGACACAATATAACATTGCGACTACATGAAAAGAGTGTTTACTATTATAAAAAAAAACTGATTTGTGAGTTTTAGTGGAGTTAAAGGTGTGAGAAAAAACATGAAACACAAGTGATCGTTGTCATGCGGTGAATCCGGCCAATCGTGGAACAGCTGTGTCGTCATCAGAGCTTGTGCAGCCGCTCCTGAGAAGGGTTAGATCACACCTAACGATACCCCGATCACACCTAACGCGTTTTTCAGGTTCGAAAACGCGAGGTGCACAACACTGACCCATCACACAGAACGAGCAGTGCGCTGTGTTTTTTATGTTGCTAGGCAACCACTGAAACAGCTGTCCTGTCAGTCAAGTAAACGTCAAAACAGCCTTTTATTAACTTTATTTACTTTCTGTTAACATTGTGGTAGTTACAGTTCGTGAAGTCGTAAAACTCCTGGTAACCCGCGAGAGCGCCACAAGTTTATCCTCCATCATCGCACTCTCCGGGCGTTCAAGCAACTGTAGCTTTCATCACTACAACGAAAGGCCCGCCTCTCCATTCACTCGATTGGACAGTGGAAAAAACGCGATGACATCGGGCACTTTTCCGCTCGGAGTTGCTTTTTTTTCAACTGCAAAAACGCGAGGCGCAGCAGGCGCATAAACAGCGCGCAGAACGCTCGCTGCCATAGGAAACCAATTGAAAAAAGGCGCCTCTCACTGCAAAAAACGCGTCAGGTGTGATCGGCCCTTAGGCTAGTCTCGAATCGCTCTTGATGTACTTTGATGGCATATGTCACAGTCACGTGACGTCGGCGCTGTATCAAGTCGGACAAAATTTCTAACCCACATGCACTGCTTCATGTCAGCCGCCGATCGGTCTGCGCAGCGCTGCATGAAGTCGAACAAGCCTAATGCTAAGTGCAGGAGACATCTTAATTTATAAAGTAACATGGTTACATAGATCTCATGACCAACCAAGCCAAGACCGATAAATTATCTAAAGACAGTGTTGGACAGCATGCTACAGGAAAGAAGAAAATGGAAAAAAGAAAAAATATATATCTTAAATTGAAAAATAAAATTATAATAATAAAAAATAAAAAAAAGTTAAAAAAAAGTTAAGTTCACATGTTCAATTACACAGTCTATATAAATAAACCCATAATTTTTTTTATAATAATATAAAACAATTGTAAAAATCATGATATGGGTAAATAGTTTACATCAAATTAGAGAACAATTGCTGTACTTTGGATTAACAAGAAGGTATAATTCATAAGAAACATGACAATTGAAGTTGTCAATCCCTTTAGATACACACAGTCCATATAATAAATCCACTTAGCTTCACATTCCCAACCTCTTCTTGAGCTAGACAGTCTCTGGATGCCACAGTATCTCATGTCAGTAAGCTCGTGACCAGCATCTGCAAAATGTCTGGCCACAGGAGAATGGATATATATCCTTAGTTCTAGTTCTAGTTCTTTTATTTATAAAGCACATTTAAAAACAGTCTGAGGACTGACCAAAGTGCTGTACAAGTCAGATAAACACAACAGAAAACTAAGTAACACATAATAAATAAGACCATCAACATAATTGGAAAGCTAAAGAAACAAATGGGTTTTCAAATCCTTATAGAACTCATGATGCAGATCTTTAATTGGCGGTTGGTCTAACCAATATATTGTAGACTGCACAGACATGTGATAAGACAAATAACAAAAGACGATGAGCAAGTGATAGTCTCTCTGATTTTATATGTTTTCTGAGTGGTGGTGCTCATAAATGAATCAGTTTTAACATTCAGAAATATCTACTAAATATGTAAATAAAAATGAAGACAGTTAGGAATTAAATGTCTAAGGTGGAAATTTTGATCAAATGTACAATGAAAAAATGTGTGTGTTGGCAATGCCAACAGGTGCAAACAGGAAAAGCACTGATGCATGTAAAACCAAACACTGATTTACATTTATGCATTTGGCAGAGGCTTTATCAGTTCTTGCTTGCCCTGGGAACCGAGCCCATGACCTTGGCATTGCAAGTTACAGGAAAGCTGATGCAAGTAATGCAAAAATTAACAAACGCAGGAAATATTTTGACACAAGCAGAAGCATGTAGAGAATGTAGAGATATTGTGCATCGTGGGGCATTTTTGATCTCTCTGTGTGTGTGTGTGTGTGTGTGTGTGTGTGTGTGTGTGTGTGTGTGTGTGTGTGTGTGTGTGTGTGTGTGTGTGTGTGTGTGTGTGTGTGTGTGAGAGCAAGCAGCAAGCGGAAGCCAGCCACATACCACAACCCTCAGAAGAAGACACTTAATTATCTTAGAGATAGGCCCATACAGTATATTGAACAAAGACAGGATACGCCTTAAAATGTAATGAAACTTCCATTAGCTGGCATAGAGTGGTGTATTTAGCTTTTGCCTCTGCAAGAAATAATAAATTGAGAATGAGGACTGCCCTCAAAACTCTGAGTAGTATTGTCCCAGTCTGTTTATTGCTGGAGAGTAAGAATCATTTTGAGGTATCATGAGATGACTGTCTGAAAAAGATAGATTTGTATTTGATATTCCGACAGACTTACAAAGTCAGTCAAGGTTGCCGACCAATCGCAGAATAGTGGGTCGTGAGAGTGCATGAGCAGGCATTACTGTTTTCAGGGCGGAGAGCCAGTTCTGGTGTTTTGATGAAAGTAGGCTTGATGTTATCTGAACCGTAGGGCTAAGGGGTACGGACGTGATCAGCGTATGTTATGGAAGAGTTTACCGGGCTGGCAAGTTATATACAGACCAAGAACAGAAACAAAACCAAACTCACTAATATGCTAATAGCACGAGCACAAAACCACGCTGCATTTTCACACGCCCGGAACAACGTCACACGCCCGGAACAACGTCACACAAGCCCATCACATGTCATTCTTTAGTGAGCGAGTTGCTGGTCATCCTCATGCTCTCTCTCCCCTCTGCTCTCCCATCAGCCTTTATCTATCTTTGATTCAAACCATCGATGTAAACTTAGGGAACCGCATTTGAATCGGAGACAGTTGGTTCACTCTGAGCACTGAGAGGACGGATTTTTAACAGCTGTAGACAACATGCACGGGAGAAGAAACGCTTTCGATCTGTCACTCTATGGACTGTTTTTGATTTATCTCAAATGCTCCAGCATAGCAGGCAAGTGAAATATTTATACTTTTGTGTATGTTAGATATGCCAGCAGATATGTATACGTTCACTCACTCTTTTTCTATTATTTGTGCAGGTTTTAAGATTATTGGCCATGATTCAACAGTCATGAAAGGAGGGAATGCCACTTTGTTTTGTCATCTGATGGAGACAGAGGAGACTTTAACTCATATCGTCTGGCAGAAACAGACAAGAGGAAACCCTGAACAGCACAGCTTCTTTATCATCCACAAAGATGGAAAAACTGAACACAGAAATGATTTACAGGACAAGGCCAAATTTATTGGGAACTTTAAAGATAAGAATGGATCGATTCAGCTGCTGGGAATGTCACTTCTGGATGACGGGATCTACACTTGCATCTTCAACACATTTCCTATTGGACAAATTGCGACAAACATCAGTGTCACAGTACATGGTAAGACTGCGAATGGTTTTCTCTATCTATCTATCTATCTATCTATCTATCTATCTATCTATCTATCTATCTATCTATCTATCTATCTATCTATCTATCTATTCTTTTCTCCCTACAATTACTATAAAGTTCCTCATGTAAATCTACCATATGGAGTCATATTTTAAATCACTGCTATTATATTTTAATGGTGTTTTTGTGTCCTTTTTTTGAAGCTTGGAAGTACGGATATTTTTATTTTTGCAAAGGTCCCTTTAGGGACTCCGTATGACAGCTTCAGTCCGCAAAAAAATAAAATAAAGGATTTTCAGTTTTGGATGAACTATTAAACTAATTCATGAGTATATTTCCTCTCAGAAACATGGTGTGTGTAGAGCCAAACTTGTAAAAGTGAAATGGCATATTTTGTAGTTAGGTATGCAAAATATCTGGGCCATATCAATTATTGGCTAATTTTGATGACTCATGGTTCACAATTCATTTATTGTCCTTTTTCTTTTAAAATGTAGTTCCTCCTGCGGGGAAAGTAACGGGAAGCACACACGTTTCTGATCATTACGACGTTACTTTGGCATCATGTGTAGCCTCGAATGCCCGTCCTGCAGCAGAAGTGTTGTGGAGATTAGGAGCTCTGAATGACTCTCTGAGAACAGAAACCAGCAGCACACAGCACTCAGACGGCACCGTCACTGTTGTGACCAACATACTGGGAGCACCGTCTAAACATCTAAACCAGAAGAAGATCCAGTGTGTGGTCAAACACAGCACACTGACAAAGCAGCTTGAACTCGACTATGTGATAAATGTCCACTGTAAGTAACACTTTTTACACAGTAAAAGTCAAGCTAGCGTACAAACTAATATAACAGTCAGGAGCATCACTAGGAGGTCTGGGCCCCTGTTTATCATATTTGTTTGCTGGTGGAGGTGGAATGCAGGGGGAATTTTTACTCCTATAAAAACATTAATCACAGTTTTTGGCCTAACTAATGATTATACTTGGACAGAAGTGTAACTGGGTCAGTACAAGGCCAGGCTGTCCTCCTGTAACTAAGCATACCTAAAATTCAACGCAACATGAACAATGTTTATGGTAAGCCAATATTATTATTATTTTCATATTTTTTAATTCTCTTAGATCCTCCAGAAGTGGTGGTGATAATCCCTGATGATCCAACAGAGGCTGAAGAATATCACTGTCTAGTGGATTGTAACCCAACACCGACTAGCTACATCTGGATCAAGTAATGAAGTCCTCAGTTCTTTGATTTCTACGCTTTTCAGACACATTCAGGCTCTGTCCACACTATGCATTTTCGTTTTAACACTGCGTTTTTAAAATGAAAACAATCCTCGTTCATACTAGTGTTTCCACTGCGTGTCAGAAAAGATCTCCATCCACACTACATGATCGAAAACGCATGTCATTCATGCACACATGCTCGATGCCAAAGCTGACGTAATAATAAATAAATAAATACTTAAATAAATATATGAAGAAATGTAAAAAAAAAACAGAAATACATAAATAAAACCATAACTAAATATACAAAGAAATGTAAAAAAGTATTTATACTTTTATTTTCTTATTTATGTATAATTGTATTTTTACCACATTTATTTATTTTCTAATGTATTTATTTATTTATTTATGCATTTATTTATTGAAGAGTAGCTAGGAATCCACCATGCCTTAAAATTAGTCCATATGAAGTGCGCAGACAAAAAAAATAAGAGAGGCACTTCAAAAGAGTCCGCACACTCCACAAAAGAGGAAGGACGTCAAAAAGCGAGATAAAATCAAGTGCTTTTACTGAGAAAAAAGGCAAACGTTTCGGTTACATGCAACCTTTCTCAATGGCAAACGTTGCATGTTACCGAAACGTTTGCCTTTGTTGTTTACTTTTTTTGTTTACTAGGTATTTTTGTAAGATTTAAAACCCAAGCATCGATGTTTTACCACAGGTTTACAATAATAAGTGATACATTGCTCATAATGAACTAATTAGTGTCAAGATTGCACATTAGTCACACATAAATAAAGTGATATTTATAGTTATTTCACAAAAGAAGGAGGACACACTTACTTAAGTTGTGTCTGTTTCTGTTTATTTAGTCACAGGACAGTATTCACATCACATTTAGAAAGAGTGATCATTTCTACAAATTTTCATCCAAGACGAAATCACACTCCCCCATCTCGTCTCTCTTTCATGCTGAAATCACCTGATTTCACCCAAAAATCTATATGGTTTAATGTGAACAATTATCATACAACACTATACATGTCTGGTATCATTTGAAATGTCTCAGTGCGACTGGTACAAAGGTCTCATCCCCAAATAAGTCAAACATGAGGTAATACAGTTTTTAAGAGTTTAGAGATATCTTGCTTTCAGAGGAGGTTGGGTCTTCCATGCAAATGGCATCCTGCCATCAGAAGGTGTAAACTCTGGTGGAGACAGTGATTCATGCAAATTCCCATCGTTAGCAGATGGGAAAGAATTTTCTGTCTCGGTCTGAGTACTTAAAGAAATGCCACAAGAGGCTCAGGGTGATTTTGTAGTTCAAATCAGCCCGTAATGCTGGACGTTTGCGTCTTTTCTCTTTATTCCAGAGCATTTGAAGTTTTGTATTTATTAACTTTGAACTGATTATGTAATTGGCATGATACATTAGCCTGACCATTAATAAATTGTTATATTTGGATTTATTCTGACTTTGAAATTATTAACTTTAGCAGATTACGTTGTATCCATTGTTTCCACAAATCTGCGTCCAGGCTTAAGTACATACTAGATCCCAGTCTAGATGGAGCGTGAGGCACATCCGGTGGGATTCTAGATTCCTGACTAAATGCTTGACCTGCAGGCGCAGGCGCATTACTATAGGGGGCTAGATAAGAATACTATTGAGGTGATAGCAAGCATTGGGTACGTGTTGCGACATTGTTGAATTGCTTTAGCCATAACCTCTGGTTATCGATCAAACTGGCGAGTTTGTGATCGTGGGCCCGGATAATATGAACGGCCGGTGTGAGGCACCCGAATGAACGAGGATAATAAGAGTAAAGAGTTAAATAGAATAATCAAATGCGTCTCCAAACTATTATAAAAATGACCAATAACCAATTGACATTCTAACCTAAATTCAAGGTCGTGATAAAATGGAGTCATGATAAAAGTTTAATTGGAATTAAATTACTTTGAGATGCTGAAAAGACTGTGACATGCAGTAAACCTTCATCTGGGGAAACTGTCGCTGGACCGATTGGGCAGGCCTTAGACTTTCGTATAATGTCAGTTTCTCTCATGTGTCTTTATTAACAGAGTGAATGGAAGCACTCCGCATTCTGAAGGCAACAAACTTTTCATCCCAAAATCATCCTCTGATTCGAATGGTGTGTACATCTGTACAGCTTCAACCGCGTATGGATGTGTGTCAGGTGTGCTCTATGTGGATAACACTGGTGAGTCATTCTAGTCTAGTCTATACATGTATGCATTTAGGAACAGAGGTAAATCAACACAGAGACAACAATGTTCAAAACTTAAATATGTAACCTGACAGTTCTCTTTTTCTCGACCCCTTATTCCATGTTTTGTAGGATCCACTGATGTCTGTTGGGATCTGTTGGGTTTTATCTCCAGCTGTGCCATCCTGTTACTTTGCACATTCTGCACAGTGTCTCGAGTTCGAAAGTTCTACTGAAGTAAAAGTAGTCTGTTATATAGATTTAAGTTTATTCTGAGATAGGCCTGTAGGTGGCGCATTGCACTAGAGCGATGAGAAATGACGTTCTGGTCAAAGGGCAAAGTCATTAAAAGAAAGCGCCAGAACGCTGAAGACACTAATGTGTGTTTCTCATCATTTTATACAGGTTTGTAAAATGTTTGTATGGATCAATATCGATCAGTAGTGATACTTGAGACATTAATAAATTCATGTAATCTTGATAGATTTTCCAGGTTGAGCTGTATAATGTGCTATATTGAGTTAGTCACACCATTTTGTTTATGTGGAAAAGTGAAATTCAAAATGATGTTTTTCTTTAAAAATGTACACTAGTAAGTGTAAAAAAAAAAAAAAAAAAACATCTACATCAAGTGAGACTAATCATTATTGATTGGTTATTCCATCGAAGTTATTCTGTTTGTTTCATAGAATGTATTCTGATTTCTCTGTTCAGAACTTCAATATATATAAAATAAAGCAAAATTTGAAAGTGTTGAGTGGAAACACAGTGTGATGGTACAAGACAAAACATGTAAAGCTGTATCCAGATGTTTATTGAAGTTGCTTAAAAGTATAATATGGAAATGGTCAAATATATTACATTAGCTGACTCAATGGACATGCATTTAAATGCTGTGAGTTGAATTATGTATGCATGACCTGTTTTGAATGAGTTATACTTACCTGTTACCTGAAAAGGTTAAAAAAACAAAAAGGGCAAAGTCATTAAAAGAAAGTGCCAGAACGCTGCAGACACTAATGTGTGTTTCTCATCATTTTATACAGTTACTATATCTCATCCTTCCCTGTTTGAGACCGGTAACAAATCCATACTGACAAGACAATCCAATAAGGGCAGAGAAACGTGACTGAACAGAGAATGAATGTGAAGGTTCAACTTATATAGCAAACACAAACCAGACTAAATTACACACAGCTGAAACCAAAAACACAAACAAGGAGCAGGAAATCTGAGCAAGGAAGAGACGTGACAAATGAAAACAAACTACAAACTTTATTCAAAAGTCCATGAATAACAAAACTAACAAAATATTACATTTACTGTGGAGTTACCTTTTCAAAAGTACACTTTTGTCTGTACACTGCTGCTCTGAAATGAGGAGGCTTTTTGTTTTTTTAATCAAATGCAAATGCATGTCACATGTTAAATGGTAAAACATTACACAAAAAAGAAAAAAATTCAATTCTATTTTGTATTTTCACATTATGTAATGAATGTTCTATTATCAAAACCAATATAAATCTCATTAGTTAAAAAAAAAAGTATTTTTACATTTATTCCAAAATAATAACGACAGTAATTGAAACAATTTATTTTATTTATGAACTGATGTTCTTTTTATTAGTCAGCTTATTCTCAGCAGTCAATAAACGATCACACCCCTGAAGAGTGTATATTAGTACCTCTCTAAGGTATAAGTGTACAAATTAGTACCTAAATGGTGTCACGGCTGAATATAATACAAAAATGTGCGAGGACTCGAGTGCAGGAGAATAGTTTATTTACAAAAAAAAGAAACACAAACACAAAACAAAACCCACGAGGGGGAAAACATAATTAGTAAATGCAAAACAAAACCAGAACATAAAACTTACAGGATGATCACAGGGAACAGGAAACATTAGACAACGAACCGACACAGACTGCAAACAAGAGGGGACTTATAAAGGGAACTAATCAAGAGGGAACAGGTGGAAGAACTCAAACAATAATCAGATAACAAGAGGGAAGGATCAGACAGTAAATGACATGAGCACATGGCCCAAAATAACAAAACACCCATGTGCAGCACAAGACAGGACAGGCATGTGACAAATGGTACATATTAGAGACTTTTGAAAGTATAGAGTCCCAGTGACAGCTTATGAACCGTTTGTTTCTGAGTGTAGCGATGGCTTCTCTGTGCACATGTGAATATTAGATCACCACAGTTCATATGTCTTCCTGATGTCCATGTTCAAATCCCTGTAGTTGCATGAAGTAGATTGAGTGCAACAGGTTTTTCAGCAAAGTTTTGATCCTGTTGATAATTTATAGGCTCTAGAAATTTGCGTCAGTAGGCTAATATATTTATAAATAGGCATTATTGTTTAACAAAGTGTTATAAAGAATGTTTACTGTAAGTTATGTGAGAATGTGCCTTCAATGTTCAATGAATGATGTATTATGATACAAACATTTGTTTCCTGATAAGATGGAAAATAGCAATACATTAATTTTCTGATGTCTCTATATAGTCTTGCCATTTTTAGGGTTAAACTGTCTGTTCATCAAAGAACTGCATCACAGAATCCACATTTATTAAGCAGCACAACTGTGATAATAATCAGAAATGTTTCTTAAGCATCAAATCAGCATATTAGAATGATTTCTGTAGGATCATGTGACACTGGAGTAATGACTGCCTGAAATGAATCTATTGAATGTAGTTTTGATCAAATAAATGCTGACTTGCTGAACATAAGAAAAAATAATAATACTGTTCAGATAATTAGGATCAAGTCAGTTAAAAGTAGCACCTAAACCTGGCTATAAGCATAAACTTGACAAACTGTAAACTGGTTCCTTAAATCTGATTGATTGCTTGATTTGAATGTTGTTCCAGGATCATAAAAGATCCCATCTGGGATTCACCATCTGGGAACAGCGTCATCTATCTGTTTTGTGTGTAGTTGTTGTAGGGGTTTCTTTCAATCAGCAATGGGAAATGCAGTTGGTAAGTTACATGCACTGAGTGATCCGTAGATTTATTGTTAAAAATGTTTAAAACATTTACAGCTTAGGAACCATTATAATAAAAATATTAAAAATAACGATAAAAATAAAAATGAATATGATCAATATTTTTATTGATGCGTATAAGAGTGGGACTCACAAGAAACTGATATCAAGAATATATTCAAGTATACAATCTTCTAAAAATCACTCTACGTTATATGTGAAAGATAAATGGGAGAAGGAATCAAACATAATTTTATCTGATGAAGTGGTTAAACATCTGCAAAACACAGTATACTACCACCAGTTCAGGTCAATGGAGAGAATTCTCGTGGAAGAATATCATAAGATTCTTTATTACTCCCAAAAGAAAATATTTACAGAATGGTAAACCAGAATCTGCATTCTCTTGGAGACAATGTAATACTTCAATGGCAGATTACCTGGACATATTCTGGAAATGTCCAACGATTCATCCTTTTTGGTTAGAGATAGTCACTGAAATAAAATTGATACTGGGATTCGAGACAGAGTACAGTTTCAGTATATTTAGGAAATATACCAACTAATCTTAATACTCAAGACAAATACCTACTTAATGTATTATTAGTTGCGAGTAAAAAAACAATAACTAAGAAGTGGCTCCATGAGAGTCCAACAACAAAAGATGAGTGGATAGTGATTGTAAGTCATATGTTATGGAAAAGCTGACCTTCTCTTTATGATTAAATATGGATAAATTTTACAAGTACTGGTCAAAATGGCTAATGTATAGGAGTAGGGATTGAGCATAAGGAGATATTGTGAGTGTAATGCAAATTATTATAATTTTTTATTTTATTTATTCTTTTCTCATTTACATGTTATTGGTAATACTATATTGAGAATCTTTTTTTTTTTTTTTTTTTTTTTCTTCAGTATGTAAAATACTTATACAATGAAAACATTCTGGATTGTATGCTGTATGATGGGACCTTGAACCTTTTATTGACTTGAAAGGACAATTACAATTATTCTCCTGATATTATTTCTCTCTCCTTTCACTCCTTTGAGACTATTGGGAGAGTAACCCCTGATTTGACATTAACGGTTTGTGAACAACATAACTGTATGTTATACCCCTAGTGACCTGTTTGTTCTGTTCTTTTGTGTTTTACTAAAATCCTTATGTTCTTCACCCAGTCCTCACCATTCATTCTCCATTGTGCTGATAAAGTTTTATAGTGTTTTTGTGTGTTTTGATGCATCTTAATAGATAATTATATATTCTAGTATAGCTTGCACCACTAGATGGAGACATTTCTACTACATTGGATTTTGTTTGGCCAGATCAAAAAAAAAAAAAAAAAATTTACACATGATGTACTGATATATTGATTTGTCCTGTCTTTTAAAGTATTTTTAATGTCTTTAATGTCCTTGGAGTTTTAAAGGAACACTCCACCATTTTTTGAAACAGGGCTTATTCACCTTCTTTCCTACATTTAGATAGGTGGGCAAATGCATTTTTGTCCCAGTGCATGCAGTTTTAGTTTGACAGGGTCGGCGCTAGCTTAGTTTAGCTTAATGAATGGAATCCTTTGTTGCCAGCTAGCATGTCCTGAGTAAAAGTGATATAAAAAATAAAAAACCCACCTAATTACTTCTTGTGGCCTGCGTATTCACAACGAGTACAAATAGCGATGCAGATTAACACTAGGCGATTTCCTATGCAGATATTGACTTGGGACTATATTAGGGGGAAGCACAGGCGAAGCACTGCTACTTAGGCGCAGAGATATCATGCCCAAGTAGCAGTGCTTCGCCTGTGCTTCCCCCTAATATAGTCCTTAATATATAAGTCAATATCTGCATAGGAAATCGCCTAGTGTTAATCTGCATCGCTATTTGCACTCGTTGTGAATATGCAGGCCACAAGAAGTAATTAGGTGGGTTTTTTATTTTTTACATCACTTTTACTCAGGACATGCTAGCTGGCAACAAAGGATTCCATTCATTATGCTAAGCTAAGCTAGCGCCGACCTTGTCAAACTAAAACAATGCATGCACTGAGACAAAAATGCATTTGCCCACCTATCTAAATGTAGGAAAGAAGGTGAATAAGCCCCATTTCAAAAAATGGTGGAGTGTTCGTTTAAGGAGAAAATCAAGGGCGTAGGTTTGATCTTGAAATTGGTGGGGACATCCCCAGACGCTGAGGAATCAGGAAATGAATAGGATAATGTATTAAGGTTTTTAGTATATATTGACCATAACAATGTTAATTAATGAATTCTGTAATGTTACAGGTAACTCATAAAGACAAGGAGGCAGTTTAACACAGACCTAACTT
The DNA here is from genome assembly GCA_022828995.1 of Vimba vimba. Classification (NCBI taxonomy): domain Eukaryota; kingdom Metazoa; phylum Chordata; class Actinopteri; order Cypriniformes; family Leuciscidae; genus Vimba; species Vimba vimba. Next base: position 36,470,027 of record CM040823.1, read on the forward strand.
TAAATTAAATAACATATAGGCACAAGTAAACAACAAAGCATAAAAAGACAGATTTAACTTATTTAGTTAATTATTTTAACTTCGATTTAAAAAATAGATGTGGGAGCAGTTCTGATTTGAACAGGTAAACCTGGTTTTAGGGACCACCACATAAGAGCTCTCCCTGGTTGATAGTCAGACAGGTCAGAGAGGTATTGGGGTGCTAAACCATGCAAAGATTTAAAAACCATTCAAAATCAATTCTGTGGTGAATGAGCAACCAATGTAGAGACTGTAGATCAGGATGATATGCTCAGGCTTACGAGCTCCCGTTAAAACTCTGGCAGTTTAAACTAAACTTATTTTAAAATAAAACGAAATAAATAAAAAGTAAATAAAATTGACTAATCCCCAAACAGAGATAGTTACAATAGTCCAGCCTTTGTAGTGAAAAAAACATGGATAACTCTTTAAAAATTAATAAAAGAGAGAAAGGACTTTGTTTTTACCAGGGCACGTTATTGATAGAAACTTGACATCACAACTTGATTAACTTTAATGCACTGACTGTCCAGTAAAACACCCAGATTTTTCACATATGTGACCCTGGACCACAAAACCAATCAAATGGAGCAATTTTATGAAATTGAGATTTATGCATCACATGAAAGCTGAATAAATAACCTTTTAATTGATGTATAGTTTGTTAGGATATGACCATATTTGGCCGAGATACAACTATTTGAAATCTGGAATCTGAGGGTACAAAAAAATCGAAACATTGAGAAAATCACCATTAAAGTTGTCCATTTATGTTCGTGATTGTGCTGCATTCACTCACAAAAATAAATGTTTTATATATTTATGGTATGAAATTTACAAAATATCTTCATGGAACATGATCTTTACTTAATATCCTAATGATTTTTGGCAGAAAAGAAAAATCTATAATTTTGACCCATACAATGTATTGTTGGCTATTGCCACAAATACCCGTGCGACTTATGACTGGTTTTGTGATCCAGGGTCACATATGGCCTAATATAAGGTGCTAAGAAGTTTGGTATATTTTCTTTGGGCATCAGAAGGGGTAAATACCACAATCTCTATTTTACTCTCATTCAGACTTGAGAAGTTTAAGGACATCCATGCTTTAATATCCAAGATGCAAGCAACTACAGAGTCTAAACCATTCATATGTTTCAGAGGGAGATATATTTGTGTGTCTTCTGCGTAACAATGGTAACTTACGCCATATTTCTCAAAGATGGAACAAGTGGGAGCATATGGGGAGAAAATAAAAAGGGAGCTAGGGTAGAGCCTTGGGGGACACCACAGGTCAGAGGGACAGAACCAGGGTGAAATTGCCCAAAATTGACAGAGAAACTTCTGTTTGTAAGATATGATTGAAACCAACTTAGGGCAGATCCACTTATGCCAACTACCTGTTCTAAGCGGGACAAAAGAACATTGCGGTCTACAGTATCAAAGGCAGCGTTCAAGTCTAAAAGTACCAGTGCTACAGAATCCACAGAGTAGGTGCTCTAATCATTTAACACTTTTAAAGGTGCATTGTGTAATATTTAGGAGGTTATGTTGACAGAAATGAAATATCATATGCATAACTATGTTTTCAGTGGTATATAAAGACCTTACATAATGAACCATTATCTTTGTATATCTACACACACTGTGAAATTTGCGAAGAAGCGAGCTAAAGTCGCCGAATAAAACACTGACACAATGATGAACAAGTAACAATAATATTCGCAATAACATATCGTTTTACTGAATAATAAACCTAATTTCTTAATTTATCTTTGTAAAGAAACCTCATTGCTCAACTGGCTACTCTCTGCTCTCTCAGACGACGACATCACTTCCTGTTGGCCGCAATTCGCAACCTCACCATTAGATGTCGCTAAAATTATACAGTGCACCTTTAAAAGAGCCGTCTCAGTAGAATGAAATTTCCTAAAACCCAATTGAAACATATTAAACAAGATTTAGTATTCGACCAAAAAGATTTGGAGTTGGTGGAGAACTACTTTCACTAGAATTTTAGCTAAAAATGAAAAGTTAAAGATGGATTCAAATTAGATAAATTAGAAGAATCTAAATTCTGCCTTTAAAGTCTTGGTTGTACCAGATGTTTAAAATTGTCTGGAACAACTCCTAATTCAAGTCATTTATTAATCAAATTTAAAAGTGTCGGACCAACCAGAACCATGTTAAACACTTGTTTAAACGTACAGTATGGAATTTTTCGCCACTAGGGGTCGCTAACCTCTTACAATAACAAAGGCGTAGTTTGATGACGCAACATTTGCTAAGAATTATGGATCTTGTCGTCAACATCAAGCCGACCGATCTAATAATGTTTATGGATGACTGAATACATCTATGCTTTTATCATGACTGTGATATGAAGCAGTTCGGGATTGCTAAGAGACAGCTATCAGCTCCACACGCAACGCGAGTCCCGCGGATATAAAGGAATATGGACATTTCATTCTACCGAACTACACGCAGAATTACTACTCACAGGTCAGTTTATTAGACAAATTAAACTTGTGAGGTAACGCAGCGCTGTTTCACTTGGTCTAACATTACACTGTCACACTAAACTGCATTTAAATGTGTTGACATTTATGTTATTCTATGTGTTAGTTTGTCTGTATGAGACTAGCAGTAAGCTAGATCAACATTAGAATAACATACAGATCATATTCTAACATTTCATCATTGTTGAAATGAAGCCTAGCGCAAGTTCTGCCAGGAAGACTCAATCGTTCACGTCATGTATTACCTTCTCTTCTATCCAATCATATCCTAATAGCCAGTATAAAAGGGTGGTACTTACACATGTCTGAGTTCGCAGATGCTGTCGCTTCAACCACCTCCATCCACCCCATCCACCACCAAGACGGGACTTTTCCTTCATCTCCCTAACATTTCTATGCTGGGTCCTCCCCTCCATCCTCCCCATCACCTCCAGACGGGCTCTCCCCTCTACCCTGAAGACGCCAGGATGTCCTCTCCTCCTTCCACCCCACCACCACCAGATGGCCCCCTTCCTTACTTCGCAGGGGGTGGGCTGCGCCCCTGCCTTCGTCTTCAGGCAGGATATGCAGATTCCGTACCCTCGGAATGCGAGTTACGGACGGGGCCTTCGCCAAAGAATTTGATTGTTTGCTGAGCTCTTAAATAAATGTTTATTGTCACAGTATTAATTCTCCCGAGTCTTTCTGGTAGAACTATATAACATTGATTAGTAACTTACTGTCTATGGGAGCTCTCGGCATCTTGAAAACACTGCGCTGATATTGATTCTCGTTTTAGTTCTCCTTTTTTATCCAAAGTCTGCTTGCCATGGTCCATAATGTTTGAACGAAACAACAACAGCGTGCAAATAGACATTGCGAACTACACAGTTGTCTGCGTCTGTCGCTTTGGTTACTATCAGACGGCTCTGGTTGCCATGGCAGCACGAGCGGAAACCAGAGACAACGCGGATATGACGCCATTGAAGGCGACAAAACGGAAATAAAGAAACGGGACGTGTCTTCGAATTAAATGACAAATTTCTCCTGGTTTGAAAGTTGTTGGAAACAGTCAGGATAATGTAAGTACACTACTAAAAAATATATATAACATAGATATAGTGATTTTTGCTATTTTTAAAGCAAAAAAGTTACATATTGTGCCTTTAAGTAAATGTGGGGGGAATAACATCTAAGAGTGAGCCAGTATGTTTTTACTGATTTACAATGTCATATAAGAAAGAGAGAAAGATGTAAACTTGTTATGAACCCCATATATTTGAAATGGCCTGCAGATCGCAGGCATAAAAAAACGAAACTGTCAGAAACGCTCACACATAGCTACTGACTCTGTAGGATAAACAAAGACATATGGATTTAACACAGCTTGTCTAATCATCAGCACCTGTGCTCCAGATTAAACTCTGATGTGAAATATGTTTGCTTCTGACATTCAGAGTCAGTTGTGAGTTAGCGGTGGCTAACTGAATTTAGCAGTGACCTGTGTGAAGTGATCTTGATCTCACTTCAACTAAAAGTTAAGCAGAAGGTATTGTGTTCTTGTTAACCTGTTTAGCAGTTACTGTTGTGAGGGAAGTAGGGATGGGCAAATGAAGCACTGAGGCACTTTTGTTTCGGAAAAGATTTGAAGCATCGAGAGTGTCGAAAACAGCGCCATCTTGTGGCAGGTCAAATTTATAGCAGCCCTGTTTATGAGCCGCTGAGTGTGCAGTGCCATTGTTTTATCCATTAAGCACAAATAAAAGCCTGACAATGCTAAATGTTCAGTTTTCTGATAATATAATTCACATATTAAAGTGTGGCAATAAATTAAATGTAACAATTATATTAATACTAATTATAAAAAATGCCAACAGAGTTGCTTGATGCAAGTAAATGTTTTCATACCTGTTAGATAGGAAGGGCACATGTAAATATTACATTTATTTTTGGGTTTATGTGAGGAAAGTTTTAAGTTCACTTATATTAAAAGTTGTTATAATTTTCAAAAGTAAAAAATAATTTTCATGGAGACATCAGTAGCTACAGTGATACTGGCCTTCATTCATAAAAAATGGCATTAAACAATTGTTTAAAATATACTGTCTTTATGTTGTTTATATATTACAGTGGAAATGTGAGTCTCACATTATTTAAATTTTATTTGCACACAAAACATTAATGGTGAACATTTTTGACTTTATAAAATGATTCTCTCAAGTCTTGGCAATTGGCCCCTATTAAACAATAAAGAAAGTAAGACATATTTTTCTTATACATAGTTTAGTAGCCTACTATATTCTTTTTGGCAGAATTTATCATTATAATCAACTTAATTATTTCCTGGATTTTGTATCACCATAGTCCCTAAAGGTATGTAAATGCAGGAAATGTGATTAAAATTGTGAAACATTTTTGCTTTTTTTAAAACTTCCCCCCCCATTTTGTGTGATGATCAAAAAAAATGATAAAAGGTCGCCCAGATTGTGTTGAGTCTGCCACAGTCAAATGCAGATGCTGAGCGAACCTTTTCAGTTATTGGCCTAAACAAGACTGACACCAGGAACAGACTGGCACTTGATGGCACCCTGTGAGTGATGGGAAGTGATGGGATCATTTTACTGACGCTTGTTCTACCTCGTTCATTAAAATGAACGAATCTTTTTTCGAGTCATTTCGTTCATTTAAGGGGCTTTACATGTTATACTTTTAACAGCCAAATTCCCCGGACACATCCACCTACGCAGTCTTTATAATATTCTGAATTAAGAAATCGTTATAATGCAGTCAAAAATAATTTACAGGGTACATAAATAATTACTTTCCGAGTCTTTCGTTCATTTGTCACGTGACAGATGCATTACGGTTCATGAACGGATCGAACCTTCCTTCAGATACGAGCCTCCTGCAGAGGTGGTGAAGCAGGCCAACAGGCCTAATGTGTGAAACAGGGACTGATGTTGTAAACAAGGACTGATGTTTTTTAAAATTAGGGTTAGGGTTACGCACGTGTATTGATGTTTTACAGAGTCTCACTCCAGCCAAAGTCCTAAAATTGGCAACCCTGTTGGTCTAATTATTTTAAGGTTTCTATGTATACCTAGAGATTGGCATGGGGTACTTTCCATAAGATCATCTCTCAATGCAAATCAAACTAGCTTTTAGGCTAACTGAAATAAAACCATGCCAATCTCTAGGTATGGTGAAGGCTATGTGATGATGTGGGGCTATTTTAATTCCAAAGGCCAAGGGAACTTAGGATGCGGGATGCATAGTATCCTAAAAAAAATAAAATTAAAAAAAAATAAAAATAAAAAATCTGCCTGCCTCTATGGGAATTTAACATAGGGGTGTACTCACTTATGCACCATGTATTTTAAGGAAGAACATTTATTTATTTACGATACATTATTCATTCACAAAGAAAATTGGTGTCCTTAAAGGTTGGATTTTTCCTAATTTTTTAAATTAAGGCATTAAGTTCAATTTCCAAGATATGATTTTTTATTCCTCTTTTTAGTCAACTTTAGCATGGGTGTATTCACTTATGCATTGCACTGTATATATATATATATATACTGTATGTATGTATATATATATATATATATATATATATATATATATAAACAATACACGCTCCGGCACTGAGCTGCTTCATGATAAATTGCGCTGTGTACTACTCGATAGCTTCAGTGTCAAATGTAACATAACATCACCTCAGGGAAGCTGTAGGGGGTGAGTGCCTTTTTCTTTTAATACTGTTTTTGTCCCTGTTATTGTATAGCGAAGGAGTTGAGAGAAGTTTATGTTGTTAATTTCTTTTTGTTTAACTTTTCTTAGGTTAGTTAGGACTCCTCCCAATATTAGTTAGTGGGCTGTTTTGTTTATTTTAGGCCTTGCTCTCCCCTGAGCCATTGCTCCCTAGTAACCTATGTTCTGTCCTTTTTTTGGTATCTTTTTTTTGTAAATAAAATCCTTTCTTTATATTTTATTTAATTTTATTTGACAGGGACAACGGACAATAAGAAACTGTCCCAGAATTAGCTACAAAGCTCAATTTCATCTGCAGTCCCTGATATACATCATCTGGTGTCATCTTCACTCTGGGACAGAGGATTGAAGTGTGTTCTCGCCTTCCTCTTTTAAAAAAAAATTTCTTTACGTTATTTTCCTTTGTTACCTCCCCTCCCGACCTCTAGACGGTTAGGGGAACGTAACAGCTGGTCATACATTAAAAGTGGAGAAACTGCTTGTAAAAGAGAGGCCATAAAAACATGAAGACAAACTCACAAACGACAGCAGCCAGCCAGACACACACAACAGCGCCATCTTTAGATTAGACGTTTAGCTCTTTTTACTCTGTTCATAGTGCAATGCAATAGTTAATGTCAATGTGTCTACTGTCTTGATCCTTGCTTTTTGAAGAAGCCAACCACATGTCTGATTCTGTCAGTAAAGGAATAATTCACTCAAAAATGTAATTTACTCACCCTCAAGTTTTTTCAAACTTGTATGAATTTCTTTCCTCTGTTGAACACAAAGGAAGATATTTTAAAGAATGTTGGTAACCAGACATTTGATGGATCCCATTGACTTGCATAGTATTTCTTTTTCTACGGCATATTTGTTTCACATCAATACTGTCCAGTTTGTCCTGTTGGACATGGCACTTGTGCCAGTTCTGAGACATTTCTACTAAGAGCACTGAAACATATATTTTTTAGACTGAGATAACAAGGGTTTCAACTTGATCAAACAGGTCATTTCATTATTGCCATCTTTGTGGGAACATTTTGTCCCTATAATGTAGTGTTTCACACGCATGCACACTTAAAGGGATAGTTCACCCAAAAATGAAAATTAGCCCATGATTTATTCGCCCTCAAGCCATCCTAGGTGTATATGACATTCTTCTTTCAGACGAATACAATAGGAGTTTGATGGCAAAGACCATAAAGGTTAGCCTTTATGGACAGTGTTTCTTGATTAAATAAAACACTGTACTTGCGCAAACATCAGGGCCCGTATTCATAAAGATTCTAAGAATCCTCTCAGAGAACTCTTAATTTAGCTTAAAAACTTTTACGTGGGAGTCTTAGCTTAAGAGCAATTCGGGACCGATCTGAGAACAACTCTGAGTAAGGAAAAGACAAAAACTTTCATCTTAGTAAGGAGGTGGAGTTGACCCCGTTGCTATGTATGACACAATCTTTTGAAGACTGTGATTGGTTGGTTGTCCAAGAAGAGGAAAAAAAGTGATTTTAAGTATAGGGTCTATTCTAAGCCTTCACTTAAGAAATTACATGCGTAATTTTTCCTATTTGACCTTTTTTTATTTACCATGCTGTTAATTTCCTATAAGGTATTTGCTTGGCTTAGAATGATAAAAATGGTTCCAGTCTTTCCAATTACACTGATTGCTGGCATGTCTATTTAAGTGGTGGTTTGAATGTTGGTTTTAATGTATCAAACATGGAATTTTCCCAGTTGCCAAATATCGTAATGTAGTGATTACTTTCATTTCAGGCGCTATGGCATTTCTGCGCTGTGTTGGAGATATTAGCGTGAACATTTGTTAAGTCATCTGCTTTAAACATTACAGTCCTCGTGATAACTTTCGTTAACTTTACATTAAATAAATCCACTTCAAAAGCTAATTACTCCTGGACAGCAGCGCCATAGAAATATACAGAGCGACCGCAAAAACTTAAGTTAAAAGACAATATTCTAAAGATGGCGGCACCCTCGTTTCTCTGGTGCATAAGGTCTATAGATATTCAGTGTTTCGGCCCAACAGTGCAATGATATATTCTTATTTATAGCATTTATTCTTCATTATTTTTTGGAATTTGATCATTTTTCATGGCACACCCGGCAACCTGTCACGGCACACTAGTGTACCGCCGCACAGTGGTTGGGAAACACTGGTCTAATTGACTCTTCGCTAAGCCACGCCCGAAAACCGCCACAGGCACATGGCTTAGCAACCGTAACTAGGCGCGGGAGGTCTGGCAAGCTTTCGAGCGATGGAAACACGCTGAAGCGTTGTGCGTTGTCCCGGTATCCTAAAAGTTTGGATGGGGTGGTGGATTTTGTTCACTTCCCGAAACCTATAACCCAAGGGGAGAAATGCCGGGCGTCATCTTTATTTATATAGCGCTTTTAACAATGTAGATTGTTCTGAAGCAGCTTTACATTGATAATAGGAAATTAAAAGTAAAGTGTTTTGGCTTTATAGCAGCTCTAGAGTAAAGTTATTGTCCAGCTCATGGATCAAGCAGTGTGATTAAAGGCAAGACGGAGGCCGCTCACTGACATAACTTAACGTTACTTAAAAATATATTTCAGCATTTTGTTAATCGACGGCCAAACTACTACTATTTTTAAATATAAAAAATTCACAGACAACATATGTTCACATTCATGGCACAATTCAAACGGAAACAGAAAATAATTATTTTCTCCCATTCACTTGCATTGACGATTTTTCAACCTAGAGGTCCAGCGGGGTTAGCGGAGGGGGCGGGACTTACCAGCTCTATAGCTGTTCCTCAATTTGTGTGTTTCTCATTTGAATGGTCAGCGTATGAGGCGGCTGCTGCTTGCGCTGAGACCTAACGTTATAGGCTTTAGCTTCAATTTTGATGAAATTATTTTCTAATCGTTTGCATATTATGTTGTGGATATATCCCTCGAATGCATACTGCAGTCCCTTTTGTCTTGCTCTCTCAGATTTTCACCTGTTTGCCAAAAATGACTAATTATCTCCTTGGGAATGTCTGAAACCGGTGCATACATACTGTAATAGACGTGCCAGGCGCTAAAGCTTGACAGGCGTAGCAACAGTAACTAAGGAGGGCGGGGCTTAGCGAAGGGTCAATTAATAGCCTACTGCTTACTTTAGTAAAATCTACTTTTACTTCAGTAGAACTTGACAATGTAAAAATACAAACTAGAATTGTATTTGGTTTCTTGTTATACATGTTGGTATAAATGTTTATTTAACCAGGAAAATGTGACATCAATTTGCATTTGATTTATTTTTTTAAAAAAAACATTAAAAAAAACGTTGCCGCCTCATATCAGAACCCCACAGAACGCCACTGACAAAAGTATACTTTTTGAAAGGGTGACGCCACAGTAACTGCTATCTTTTGTTAGTTTTGTTATTCAGTTTGTTTTCATTTGTCACGTCTTCCCTTTTCAGTTTGCACTGCCACGCCAAAGTAACTGCTATCTTTTGTTAGTTTTGTTATTCAGTTTTTCATTTGTCACATGTCTTCCCTTTTCAGTTTGCACTGCCACAGTAACAGCTATAGTACCTTTTCTGAGAGTGTACTCAAACACACCCAAGAATAACATGGTAAAAATGAAAGCTGCAGCAGTCGTCTGGCAGATTGAGTCGACTTAGCCAAAATGTTGAATGTTTACAACTCTCATGCCCCTCCCCCACTACCAGCGAGCACCTTCCCATCGAGTTCGTGCTCGTCAGTGCGTGTGCACCATGTTTTTCTGTGAACGCGTCAGTCTCTTCAGCATTGATTAACACCATGGACTCGGAGGTAGGCTGCCCTGGCTAATCTACCCATAGATAGATAGCAATAACCGAGAAATTGGAAGCTTGTTAGTAGATTTTCTCTCCGCCATCACGCGTCGTACAATCCAACACACCTGCGAACTTCAGGCGTGTGCATGTGATTGTAACGTGCGCGAGGGGGGATTGGGATCTGTGGCGTGTGCACGACCTGTGATTGACAGTCAGATCTCACACCCCTCAGCGCTGATTGGACCCGATGATCCGGGAGCGGTGCATTTTTGCAAAACAAATAACACGCTCCAGGTGGAGTTAGATGCTCGGGTTTTTTTCTAAAACCACCTTATTTATGTTGTTCTGTCGGATTATAGTGTCGATTTCACTGACCCACTGAGCAAGCGACGTCTGTGGACATACAAAACAGGTTGATATCCCGTCCGTCCGTCCAGGCCATGATCTGAACGTCCATTGACAGCCAGAATTAGTCGATTAATGACACTGAGAAATTATGTCCAATCAGGCCATAATCTAAACGTCCACTGACAGCCAGAACTAGTTGAGAACAGACGTTCATACTGGTTATAATCTGTACGTCTGTAGACATCCAGAATTAGTCGATGAATGACGTGAATAAAGATGTCCAATCTGGCCACAATCTAAACGTCCACTGACAGCCAGAACTACTTGAGAACAGACGTTCATACTGGCTATAATCTGTACGTCCACTGACATCCAGAATTAGTCGATGAATGACTTGAAAAAAAGATATCCAATCTGGCCACAATCTAAACGTCCACTGACAGTCCGAATTAGTCGATAAATGACGTGAGAAAAGATGTCACAATCTGGCCACAATCTAAACGTCCACTGACAGCCCGAATTAGTCGATAAATGACGTGAGAAAAGATGTCACAATCTGGCCACAATCTAAACGTCCACTGACAGCCAGAACTAGTCGATGAATGACGTGAATAAAGATGTCCAATCTGGCCACAATCTAAACGTCCACTGACAGCCAGAATTATTCGAGAACAGACATTCATACTGGCTATAATCTGTACGTCTGTTGACTAGGGATGCAACGGTACACGGTAAAATCCCGGACCGTTCGGTCAGCCCTGCACGGGACAATCGACCCTGTCCCGCGGGACTTCGGTTTTGCCATTGAGTTCGCGCTGATCCTTTTAGTTTTTGCTTTAGGCGCCGTTCACATATCGCGCCTAAAAACGCGTAGAAAACGCTAGGCGCGCCGCGTTCTCCTTTTCCCAAAGCGCTAGGGCGGTTGCGTGCGTTCCGGAGGCGTCTGTCGTTGCTAAAGCAACCATCAGCTGCGCTCTGGTTGGTTCTTGTCACGTGACCTTCGGTGCGCTTGCGGCATTCTGAAAAGTTGAGAATTTTCTCCACTGCTGGGGACATCGTTAGTGCCAACCGGTCTCGCCTTGCACCAGACAGTGTTGATAGACTCATCTTTTTGCACAAGAATCTCTCAATAGTGGATGAGTTAATATCATTGCACTTTGTATCCTGAATGCAGGATTTTTTTATTATATTATTTTGCTCTGCTTTTTTTTTTATTTAAAGCACAAGCTAATTTATGTTTGTTAAAGGTAAAAGTGCACTTTTTCTTTCACATTGATCACTTCATATACCAGTTATCAAGGTTTGGAATTGGGATCCACTTGAATATTTTGAAGTGTGTTTGTTTACATTTTGTATTTCATATAAGTGATAGTTGAAGAGGTTGTATTACTTAGTGTTGTTCAGTACAGACTAGAGTGTTAATTTATTCCATACATTGATGTTCTTCCTACTGTGACATTCTGTTTATGCTCATAAGAAAAATAAAACATATTTTTGGGATGAAATACCAGTCTCTTTCTGCACAAAACATGTACCGAAACCGAACCGAGACCGTGGCCCAAAAACCGAGGTACGGACCGTACCGTGGGCTATCTGTACCGTTGCACCCCTACTGTTGACATCCAGAATTAGTCGATAAATTACATAAATAAAGATGTCCAATCTGGCCACAATCTAAACGTCCACTGACAGCCCGAATTAGTCGATAAATGACGTGAGAAAAGATGTCCAATCTGGCCATAATCTAAACGTCCACTGACAGCCAGAACTAGTTGAGAACAGATGTTCATACTGGCTATAATCTGTACGTCCACTGACATCCAGAATTAGTCGATGAATGACTTGAAAAAAAGATATCCAATCTGGCCACAATCTAAACGTCCACTGACAGCCCGAATTAGTCGATGGATGACGTGAATAGGATGTCACAAACTGGCCACAATGTAAACGTCCAATGACAGCCAGAACTAGTAGATGAATGACGTGAATAAAGATGTCCAATCTGGCCACATTGTAAATGTCCACTGACAGCCAGAACTAGTTGAGAACAGACGTTCATACTGGCTATAATCTGTACGTCCACTGACATCCAGAATTAGTCAATAAATGACTTGAAAAAAAGATGTCCAATCTGGCCACAATCTAAACGTCCACTGACAGCCAGAATTAGTCGAGAACAGTCGTTCATACTGGCTATAATCTTTAAATCCATTGACATCCAGAATTAGTCGATGAATGACGTGAATGAAGATGTCCAATCTGGCCACAATCTAAACATCCACTGACAGCCAGAAAGTTGAGAAAAGATGTTCACGATGGCTATACAACTAGAAATTACAGTAAAAAAAAAAAAAAAAAAAAAAAAAAAAAAAGGGCAGTGAAGAGACAGAATGGCTAAAGGCTGATTTATGTTTCTGCGTGCAATCGATGACGTACTCCTGCAGACCTCTGCGTAGTGGCGAACCCCCCTTTGAGCCCCGGCGTAGCTCGACATGCGCACCTCCAAAAATGTGTAACTTTGCATCGAAGCGACGCAGGCCGCAAGGACTTGGTCAACTCATCCTGTATGTCGGTGTTAAGAAGCCTACTGTGGGGAGTAGCAACAGTCACTGACTTTACAAGTAAACTCAGACATATTTTGGTTACAAAAACGTGGTTATTCGTTTGTAATACAAGTAGCATTTTGAAATTAGCACTTCGCCAGCAAGCAGTACTTTGTGGGCAGTTTTTAAAGTTTGCTTGCTTACATAAACTTAATTATATCTAATAATTATTTAATTATATCATATGGAACCGATCCAACCGATATAGATATCATTCCACAAAGTGATGATGTCACTGACCATTACTTGGTAACTTGCATATTACGTACTGCTGTAATATGTCATGCGGCGCCGCGTTATCGACCAGGCAGAACAATCCTTCCATCCACCATAGATAATTTCTCAAATTGCTTATCTAATCTGTCTCAGCTGCTGCCTGAACCCAAACAAACAGATGAACTAGAAGAACTAACTAGCACTATGAGCACCATTCTCTCTAGAACATTGGATGTTGTTGCACCCATTAGATTAAAAAAGGTCAGAGAGAAAATTAAAGCACCATGGTACAATAATACTACGCATATTCTAAAGAGAGAAACCCGTAATTTAGAGCGTAAATGGAAACAAACTAATTTAGAGGTCTTTAGAATCGCGTGGAAAGACAGTACGCCACGTTATAAAAAGGCCCTAAAAGCGGCCAGGGCTGAGCACCTCCGCAAACTAATAGAAAACAACCAAAACAATCCTAGGTTTTTATTTAACACCGTGGCTAGACTAACAAATAAACAGACGTCACCCGAACAAAATATCCCGTTACAGTTTAGTAGTAATGATTTCATGAACTTCTTCACTGAGAAAACAGAAAACATCAGAACCACAATTGTAAACGTTCAATCCTCAATCGCACCTTATAATTCAGCCTCAATTATCCCCCCGCAAGAACAATTACAGTGCTTTACAACTATAGAACAAAAAGAGTTAAATAAACTTATCACTTCATCTAAAACAACAACATGTTTATTAGATCCTATACCAACTAAACTACTGAAGGAAGTGTTACCTGTAGTGGAAGAGCCTCTCCTCAATATTATTAACTCGTCTTTATCTTTAGGTCATGTTCCAAGAACATTTAAACTGGCAGTTATAAAACCTCTCATTAAGAAACCACAATTAGATCATAATAATCTAGCAAATTATAGACCCATTTCAAATCTACCTTTTATGTCTAAAATACTAGAAAAAGTTGTGTCCACTCAACTGGGCTCTTTCTTGCAAGAAAATGATATCTATGAAAAGTTTCAGTCAGGATTCAGACCGCATCATAGCACTGAAACTGCGCTCGTTAAAATCACAAATGATTTACTCTTAGCTTCTGACCAAGGCTGCATCTCAATACTAGTTTTACTTGATCTAAGTGCTGCGTTCGATACTATAGATCATACAATACTCTTAGATCGACTACAAAATTATACTGGTGTTCAAGGACAAGCATTAAGCTGGTTTAGATCATACTTATCAGACCGCTACCATTTTGTCTATTTAAATGGAGAAAAATCTATCATAATTCCAGTAAACTATGGAGTGCCGCAGGGATCTGTGTTGGGCCCTCTGTTATTCTCAATATATATGATACCACTTGGAAATATTATAAGGAAACATGGAATTAGTTTCCATTGTTATGCTGATGACACTCAAATATATATTTCATCACGGCCGGATGAAAACGCTAAATTATCCAAATTGACAGAGTGTGTTAAAGATATAAAAGATTGGATGACGCGTAATTTTCTTTTATTAAATCCAGACAAGACAGAGGTAATACTTATCGGTTCAAAAAACCGCCCACAGAACCTCTCACAATACAACTTTGACATCGTAGGATGTCCTGTTACTTTATCCTCTATAGTAAAAGACCTGGGTGTTATACTCGATTGTAACCTGTCTTTTGAAAATCATATTTCATATGTTACAAAAACAGCCTTTTTCCACCTTAGAAACATTGCTAAGCTACGTAATATGCTATCAGTTTCTGATGCAGAAAAGTTAGTTCATGCATTCATGACCTCGAGACTAGATTACTGTAATGCTTTATTAGCCGGTTGTCCTGCATCCTCAATAAACAAGCTACAGTTAGTCCAATATGCCGCTGCTAGAGTTCTTACTAGATCAAGAAAATATGATCATATAACACCGATTTTATCATCACTACATTGGCTACCTATAAAGTTCCGTATTAATTATAAGGTATTGCTACTAACTTATAAAGCCCTAAACGGCTTAGCTCCAGTCTATTTAACGGATCTTCTATCACCCTATAATCCATCGCGCTCTTTAAGATCAATAAATTCAAGGCTTTTGGTCATACCTAGGATATCCAGATCAACCAAAGGAGGGAGAGCATTTTCACATTTGGCTCCAAAACTCTGGAATAGCCTTCCTGATACTGTTCGTTGCTCGGACTCACTCTCCCAGTTTAAAACTAGATTAAAGACGCATCTTTTCAGCCAGGCATTCATATAATATTGTTAATCTCACAGTTTCAAACTACAATCCGGCCTCTAGTTCATAAATGCCAGAGGAGAACTGGCCCCCGACTGAGCCTGGGTTCTCCCAAGGTTTTTTTTTCTCCATTAGGTCACCTGATGGAGTTTTAGGATACCATTAGGTCACTTGATGGAGTTTTTCGGTTCCTTGCCACTGTTGCCTTTGGCTTGCTCAGTTGGGGATATTTTGGGGATATTTAATTTTATTCTATCAATCAGTAAATTCCACTAGAAACAAACTTTGTTGTATTATTTTATTTTAATACTGTGAAGCTGCTTTGATACAATCTGTATTGTGAAAAGCGCTATACAAATATACTTGATTTGATAAACTGGCTGGCAGACACCTTGCAAATAACCTCAGACTTATCACCCCTAGCGTTATCACTTCGAAAGGGTCACAACGCCGAGTTGACGCCAATGTCCCCAACACACTCGACCCGCTCCAGTTTGCATACCATCCAAACCGCTCTACGGACGATGCAATTTCCTCCACCCTCCACCTGGCTCTAACCCACCGAGAAAATAAAGACTCCTATGTTAGAATGCTGTTCACTGACTTCAGCTCGGCATTCAACACAATTATTCCACAACAGCTCATAAATAAACTAAACCTGCTGGGCCTTAACAATTCCCTTTGTAATTGGATCCTGGACTTTCTAACCGGAAGACCTCAGTCAGTCCGTGTCGGCCACAACATCTCGAGCACTACCACACTGAGAACAGGTGCCCCACAAGGCTGTGTGCTCAGCCCGCTGCTCTTCACACTGCTGACCCACGACTGCACTGCCAAGTTCAGCTCCAACCACATCATCAAGTTTGCTGATGACACAACAGTGGTAGGTCTCATCAGCAACAATGATGAAACACACTACAGAGAGGAAGTGGCACAGCTGACTGAATGGTGTTGCACTAACAATCTGTCCCTCAATATGGGGAAGACAAAGGAGGTTGTGATGGACTTCAGGAGAAACTCAGTTGACCACCCCCCACTGACCATCGACAGATTGACTGTGGAGAGGGTCAGCAGCACTAAATTCCTGGGGGTGCACATCACAGAGGGTCTCACCTGGACCACCAACACCATGTCACTCTCCAAAAAGGCACATCAGCACCTACACTTTCTCCGCCGGCTGAAAAGAGCAAGCCTCCCTCCACCCATCCTCACCACATTCTTCAGGGGCACCATTGAGATTGTGCTGACCAGCTGCATCATGGTCTGGTACGGGAACTGCAGTGCTGCTGACCGCAAGACCCTCCAGCGGACAGTGAACACCGCTGCAAAGATCCGGTGCCCCTCTCCCCTCCATCCTGGACATTTTCCTTGCACGATGCTCCAGCAAAACCAACAGCATCGTTAAGGACTCCACCCATCCCTCCCACAGTCTCTTCCAGCTCCTACCATCAGGAAGATGGTATTGGAGCATCAGAGCCCGCTACGCCAGACTGCCCAACAGCTTTTTCCCCCAGGCCATGAGGGCCTTGAACTCAAACCACCCCGCCACCCTCTGAAATTCCATGCAAACCCCTACCTCCTGAAACATACTAGGCACTTTACACACTACACACTAGACACTTTACACACACTGCTGCATGTACACAAAGACTCAGCAATATATGTATGTTTACGCTCATGCACTACAAATCATCCTGCACTGTTCCCAAACCAGCTGCTTGACTAAAAATGTTTCTTTTTGCACATGTACAGTATTTATGTTCAATTCAATTCAATTCAAATTTATTTGTATAGCGCTTTTCACAATACATATTGTCTCAAAGCAGCTTTACAGAAAGCGTCCCGAGATAACGACAGAAAAGCAGATGGGAAATGATTAGCATAGCTGCTGTTCATAATATTAATATTAACTCGACAACAGTGCTGAATATGAAAAGACAATGCAGAAAAGCAGAGCGCATGTGGCGGAAGACAAAACTTGTAGTCCATTATAACATCTACAAAGACAGCATCCATGCTTTCAATATGGAACTAGGCAAAGCTAGACAGACTTTCTTCTGAAATATTATAAACAGTAATTTAAACAACACACGCACTCTTTTTGCTACTGTAGAGAGACTGACAAACCCCCTAAGCCAGATTCCCAGTGAAATGCTCTCAGACAGCAAGTGCAGTGAGTTTGCTTCTTTCTTCTCTGAGAAAATCAATAATATCAGAAAGGTGATCAGCACATCCTTGAGTTGCCCTGGGGTCAGACAGACCAGACCACAACCAGAGAAAGTAGTTACTATGTCTGATTTCAAAGAAGTTGATGGCAAAATTTTGGAAGAAACCGTACAGCACCTTAAAACATCAACATGCGCCCTCGACACACTTCCCACATCATTTTTCAAAAGTGTGTTAAACAGTTTAGAAGCAGATCTTCTAGAAGTGGTAAATGCTTCACTTCTCTCTGGGAGTTTTCCAAACTCCCTGAAAACTGCAGTTGTCAAGCCCCTCCTGAAAAAGAGCAATCTGGATAAGACCATATTAAGCAACTATAGGCCGATTTCAAATCTTCCTTTCATAGGCAAGATCATTGAAAAAGTTGTCTTCAATCAGCTGAACAAATTCTTATGCTCGAATGGATACTTTGACAATTTTCAGTCTGGTTTCCGACCGCACCACAGCACAGAGACAGCGCTCATAAAGATAATAAACGATATTCGCTTAAATACTGATTCAGGCAAATTATCAGTGCTGGTACTACTCGACCTCAGCGCTGCATTTGACACTGTCGATCATAACATACTTCTGGAAAGGCTGGAAAACTGGGTGGGGCTTTCTGGGATAGTCCTAAAATGGTTCAGGTCATACTTAGATGGGAGAGGTTATTATGTGAGTATAGGAGACCATAAGTCTGAGTGGACATCCATGACATGCGGAGTCCCTCAAGGCTCAATTCTTGCGCCACTCCTGTTCAACCTGTATATGCTCCCAATGAGCCAAATAATGAGAAAGAACCAAATTGCTTACCACAGCTATGCAGACGACACACAGCTCTACTTAGCCCTATCGCCTAACGATTACAGCCCCATTGATTCCCTGTGCCAATGCATCAATGAAGTCAACAGTTGGATGTGTCAAAACTTTCTTCAGTTAAACAAAGACAAAACTGAAGTCATTACATTTGGAAACAAAGATGAAGTTCTCAAGGTGAACGCATACCTTCACTCTAGGGGTCAAACAACTAAAAATCAAGTCAGGAATCTTGGTGTGACACTAGAGTCAGACCTTAGTTTCAGTAGTCATGTCAAAGCAATAACTAAATCAGCATACTATCATCTGAAAAATATTGCAAGAATAAGATGCTTTGTTTCCAGACAAGACTTAGAGAAACTTGTTCATGCTTTCATCACCAGCAGGGTGGATTATTGTAATGGACTCCTCACTGGCCTTCCCCAAAAGACCATAAGACAGTTGCAGCTCATACAGAACGCTGAGCAGAACCAGAACATATGAACACATCACACCAGTCCTCAGGTCTTTACACTGGCTCCCAGTTACATTTAGGATTGATTTTAAAGTATTATTACTGGTATATAAATCATTCAATGGCCTAGGACCTCAATATATTGCAGATATGCTCACTGAATATAAACCCAACAGATCACTCAGATCACTAGGATCATATCAGCTAAAAATACCAAGGGTTCACTCTAAGCATGGCGAGTCTGCTTTAGCTATTATGCCAGCCGCAGCTGGAACCAGCTTCCAGAGGAGATCAGACGTGCTCCTACTGTAGTCACTTTCAAATCCAGACTCAAAACACTTCTGTTTAGCTGCATTTAATGAATGAGCACTGTGCCAATGTTCGTCCGACTGTACTGTACTGTACTGCATTTTATTTTTTATTTTTCTAAACTGTTTTAATTATTCTTATTTCTTTTTATTATTTTAATTTCTTCTATGTAAAGCACTTTGAATTGGCATTGTGTATGAAATGTGCTATATAAATAAACTTGCCTTGCCTTGCCTTGCCTAATGCATTCGATATGATTCAACTGTAGTATAAAAGGCTATTATGTGAATGCTTGGCTAAAGAGATGCGTCTTTAATCTAAGTAGCGATATCAAAGCAATCTGATTGTTTTTTATAAAGAGTAGTATCGGAGATATGTTCACACGCTTGAAAAAATTAGAAAATTTTGATTTATAAATAAATGTGAAAGAAGAAAATCATGGATTAGGAATCAATTCGACGGAGCTCCAAACACAGACAAACGCTTAGTCATGACGCATACGCAATAAAAAATGTGAAGCATTCGTATAGTTTGTATCTTACTTCATTGTTGTATGTCTGTATTATGTAACACCGTGGTCCTGCGAGGCACGACATTTCATTCCACTGCATGTCCCCACATGTAGCGGAATGACAATAAAGCTCAACTTGAACTTGAACTTGAAATTTAAAAAATATATATTTTTTATTCTAGAAAAAGTAATTAATTTATTGTCTCTTTTTATTCGTCATTGTCTTTGTTTGAGGGTGATGGGTAACTATTTCCACTTATCCTTAAGTGCTCTCTGAAGGCCTGGGTTCCAAAAGATCATCTGACCACCTTGACCTCTTCAGCAATAGATATGGGACCAAGCCCAAATATATGTGAAATATGCTTAAAATCAATTTCACCCATAACAATTATACTCCTCCAAATAATGTCAGCCTTTTTAATTTTAGGTAAATTTGTCAATTTATTTTATAGTCTATTGTTTTGTTGTTATTTGTTTTTTTAATTACCTTGTTAATTGTATTATTGTATGCTGCTTAGTAAAATGTTATTTAAAAAAGTGATATAAGCATAGGTTTTCGTATAATAGTGTTTTTTTTATTTTATTTTTTTCTTATTAAGTGTGGCGGAAAAGGCGGTTATTGGGTACTCCTTCCGGTTTCAACAAGTAGATTGTACCCAGACCAGGGTTGCCAGATTGGGCGGTTTACGTTTTGCAATCTATTTTGCGGGCAAAAATGGGTTTGGGCGGGTGGATAAAAATTGGGCTGGTTTCGGATCAGTTCGGCGGGTTTTTGTTCCCGAAACACCGGCACTTAAGATCCTTATTCCTGCGACCCAATGTTCAGCAGGCAGCAGTCTCACTCACTCACACACACACACACACACACTACAACTCTGGCTGATGTGCCCCCTAACCTCACAAAACTCCCTCCCACTACCTTAAAGTGACGCACGCACGCCAACACAGATTTGAATGTTGCGATATGATTTTGTCAAAGGTTTAATAGACAGACGAAATGGAAGAAGGACGCGTGAGTGTTTGAATCGAGATCACAGACTTTTAAAGAATGGTGCAGCTCTGTAACGACACATTTCACCCTCTGTTGAAACGAAAGTGGCTATAACTTCGGTCAACCTCATCTATTAGCAAGGGCAAAAAAAAGAAGCAATTTAATTTGAATTAATATCTGTAATAAAAAAAATCGATTTTAAAATCACAAAAAAAAAAATAGTTTTTTTTTTCCTCCAAGCCCTAATATGCATGTTTTATGTTGCCATTTGAAATAACTGAAATGTTAAAGTGGGTTATTTTTTGTCCATATATCCACTGTTCTTATGTTACTGAATGCTTTTTTTCCAAGTGACTTTTATTGACAATAAAGAGACTCATCGATAAGTTGATCGCATTATTTTCCGTAACATAAGCTTATAGTTTAGTAGAATAGTCTGATTGAGATCAGTAGCCTGCTTTTGCGTTCATTTGATTGAATATTGTTTCTAAAATTGGATAGGCTAAGTCGAAAAATGGGTCATTTTAAAGCTTGTTAATGATTTTAATGTGTTTAAACGAGAAACAAGCCACACAAAAAATTGGGCGGTTTTTTGGGCGGTTTTTGACGAGGTTTTGGGCTGGAAAACCTTGCTGGCACCTGGCAATCCTGATTCCAGACCTTCAGCCGTCAGTCTGAAGGTCTGGCTACGCGAGACTATGGGGCAGTTTGTGTCATGTATGTATCGCTGCAGCCCGGAGACCTGCAGGTGGGAGGAGCTTACGCCGCAAGTGGGAGGAGCTTATGCCGCAAGTAGGAGGGATTTCACAAATGTGCAAGTAGGAGGAGTTTACGCCGCAAGTGGGAAGAGCTTATGCGGAAATCCCCAAGCTGTCATTGCGAGGAGGCTGTGAATGAATATGGCAGGAAGTAGCGACAGTAATGAAAATAAACGATCAAATATTATGTTCCTCATCATGGTCTGATTTCTTACAGCTTTGTTATTATTGTGTGTGTCCAATACCACTCACTGTCAATGATGAAGTCACGTCTTCACACCTTTTACCATACTTAAAGTTTTAAATTCATCAGGCTGTAGGCCTTATTCAAGCATATTTCTGAATGTTAGATATATATTCTACAATTCTACAGTATCAAGTAAATGAACATATTAAAATGTGATGCAATTGGACTCAGTGAAGTGAATGTGTAAATGCATGAAAAACATTTGGCTAATGTAAAAAACAAAACAAAGTTACCATCCATCTTTACTATGATTTAAATAGCAGACTAACGTTCTTCTGAATGTTTTACACATATATTACATTTAAATCTCTGGGTGGATAAATTATTTTTTTCAATGAATAAAATCATGTACAAGTCACTCAGAATTGATTGCAAAAGTGTTTATTTTATTTTATTATTTTTATTATTTTTTTGTTATTTGTAAGGACAGTATATCAGCTCATTAGAACTGATCTGCATGCAGTGAAACTGCTAAATCCAGGGTGGAAGGTTTCTGAATAAATGCCCTGGAGCTCGCCTCGCTTTCCCTTCCCAGCATAACCTGGTGGATACACAAGAAGCACAATAAGAACTAGGGTTTATAGTTGACATTGAACATTTACAAACATTAAGAATAATTTCTCAGCTCTGTAGGTCCATGCCATGCAAGTGAATGTTGTCCAGAACTTTTAAACTCCAAGGGATGACATAAGTAAATTAGATTTTTAGTTTTCCTTAAGACCACAGGTGTCAAACTCAGTTCCTGGAGGGCCACAGCCCTAAAGAGTTTTGTTCCAACCCTGCTTCAACACACACACACCTGCAGTTTTCAAATAAGCCTGAGGGACTAGATTGGCTGATCAGGTGTGTTTAATTAGGGTTGAAGCTAAACTCTGCAGGGCAGTGGCCCTCCCGGAACTGAGTTTGACACCCCTGCTTTAGACTAACAACTAGTTTATTCATCACCAATTTACACAAAACGTACCAGGTTTGCAGCATTTGTACACAAACCCACACTCCAAACAAGTGGAGATTGAGTACATCCTCCAGAAGAGCTGTTTGTAGTGAGACGACTTATTTTTCCAGCATGTAACACCTGAGGTGAAAACAAAATATGAACATAACATTTAACATTATCAATGATGTTCTTGTTATGCGTTTTATTTTTTAATGTCAATATTTACTTTCTAGCCATAAGAAGCACAATAATATGCGTTTCACATTTATTTCACTGATTGTTATGAGTAATACATTTTATAAAATAATTATGATATTAAAACAAATGTTTCAATTACATTACATTACATTGTGGATTACGCAGAAAAAAGCATAACTACAATGAAAACAAGTTTTAAAAGAATTGCATGCATTGTACAATTAAGTTAGGAGTTGTATTCTAATATCAAATCCATTTACAAAACGTTTAAGACATTTACAATTTGAAAATCAATGAGGTCCTAAAACGTACAAAAATTATACTGCCACAATACCTTATTATGGTCTTCAGAATCCATAATCTGGAAAGCAAATTGTAGAAATGGAATGCAGAAAAGATCTTGTCATGCAAGTTACAAATTTTGTAATTTGTGTGCTACTAAAAAAACAACAGAAATTTATTTGGATACACTTGAACCTTATTCTTTTTTAATACATCAAGACTAAAAACAGTGTACAAACGCCATTATGAAATGGTCTTTTTCAGAACTTATAATGCTTTTTTACAAAACTAAAAACTGTACAACAAGCTTACCCCTTCATCTCATCTGACATGTGAAAGCGGTTTTCTTCTTTGTTTTCTGATGGATCGCAACAAAACTTACACATTACCGCCACCAACTGTGGAGCAAAAACCAATAGCTACTACAACACAGGTGATACTAAATAAACCAATCAAAATCCTCTGGAAGTTTGTACAGCCCACTTGCGGCTAAAGCTCCACCCACTTGCTGCTACCCACCCACTTGCAGCTGGCTCCGACCTCCGTTTATACCCTACTCGTTTGTGTCGTAACAACGTTTAGTTCATTAGTTCATGAGTTATTGAACGCGGAAGTCAGCGAATGTGCGACTATAAAACCAACTTTACCTAAGTGATTTAGTGAGTTGAACAGAAACTATTGTCACAAAGAACTGCGAAGATGTTGTACGTCGTGAAATACAGTTTTCTATTGATCAGTATTTGTAGAAGCATGTCATGGGCAGCCACGGTGGTGCAAGGTATGAATATGTGTAAGCATACACTTTTTGTATTTGTATTTGTATTTGTTAACATTAGTTAACATTAGTTAATGCACCGTGAAGTAACATGAACAAACATGGAAATGTGGAAATGACATTTATGATTACAAAGTACAATTGATATGGATTGCAAGAGTAGATTGACTTTGTGAATTGAGTTTACTGAGTGTGATGAGTTTAAGAGTTTTTCAAATAAATATTTCTCTAAATATTACTGTTTCTCTTCATGTTAATTCATTGTCATTTCCACCACCACCCTGTCATTTCCATCACCACACACATTTTAATTTTTTTTTTTAAAAGTTCTCATCACACATTAAAAATGTATCCACAATTTATGAGATCATGCTCTACTTAATATAAAAATTCAAGTTATTTATTTTCTAATAAGCTCTTGCCCAAACCAATATTAAATTTCAGAGTGTGACAGGTGTACAGTTCACCATTTGGTCCTTAGGGCAGTTAATTTTTCTCATTGACAAATGTATAATTATTGTACATTGTGGAAAAACTGATAAAACTAGTTACAAAAATGATCTTAGACAATTCTTGAGTGGCATAAGTTATTCTGTTTTTAAATAACAGCTGTATATAGAGATGCGGTGGAAATGACATTTGTTCATTGCAGGTCAGAAAAAATGTAAAATATTAACAATTTCTCTTGTAATCTAAGTTTGTCCTCTTACAGACATTAAAACTAGACAAATTATTTAAACTTATGAGACTGTGTTACGTGCCTTTTGAACAAGTTTTTTTTATTCAACTTCACAAGCCTAAAAGTGACCCTAGTTGAAGAAACGCCCATATATTAAACTTGCATCTGTCTGCTAATTACCCATACCATTTAAAGATGATTATATAAGACATACCGTTCACAGTATTTATTTGAATGGAAGAAGCCAGATGTTGCAACTGACCCCAACCCAGGGACGGTTGCAACATGTTAAAAATACCTTAAATTTCATTAATTAACTTAGCTTTTTGTCTCAATGAGCATAGAATTCTGAAAATATTAACTGTTTTAGGCCTACTATAATATTATAGTATTATTTATTTCAATTATATTATTGTAGCCTATTATTTATTTATTTAGTCATATTTATCAAATAGCCTAGAATACA
Organism: Vimba vimba; assembly: GCA_022828995.1. Classification (NCBI taxonomy): domain Eukaryota; kingdom Metazoa; phylum Chordata; class Actinopteri; order Cypriniformes; family Leuciscidae; genus Vimba; species Vimba vimba. The sequence continues at coordinate 36,495,110 of CM040823.1, forward strand.
TTGTGTAGAAAAGTTAAAGGGTAACACTCGCCAAAATTGAACCTAGGCTTTTTTTGTTAATGTACCAGAGTCAAACTTTCGTGTAAAAGCATAATTTGAATCAGGGCCGTCGCTAGGGGTGAAAGGTGGTGACAGTAGTAAACTTTGTGTACACAAACAATGTAGTCAGTGCTCAAGTTCATGTGTAGAGCCCCTGGTGATACTTCAAACACAGTTTTATGTTTTAAAAATAGCGATTTTGATGCTATCATAGCCCCATGCACTCCCATTCAAAAGGCGTTTTGACCTAAACCGAAAATACTGTCAATCTTAAAAGTGTCGTTTGCATTCTAATTATGCTTTTACACGAAAGTTTGACTCAGGTAGATTAACAAAAATAACCTAGGTTCAATTTTGCTGAGAGATAGGGCCTACCCTTTAAGAAAATATCAAGCACACACAAGATAGCTTTGCAAATTAATTAGTGTATTTAAGTGTTTGCAGAAAAAAAAGTCTTAACAGTTGCTTTTCTTCAAACAGTAATCAAATCTTCTGGGCATGATGTCACCATTGAGTGCGCTACTGATAAAAGTCCTCAAGATGGAGTGTACATGTACAAACAAGGAGAAAGTAAACAGCAGGTACTCTTCTACTTTTACAATGGAAACGATCTTACTTTCAAAACAGCGAACAAATCCAAAGTCCTTGTAAGTGGAGCACTTCCCAACCTCAGTGTCACCCTCTTACATGTAACTGCCGAAGACATTGGGCTTTACTGGTGTGAATTTAATTTGGAGGAAAAAAATACTCTTGGCAAGTTCACTTGGTTATGGATAGGTAAGTGTATCTTATTGCATGTAAATAATTGTATTCTAAAACATGATGAGTTTATTATATAAATGTACCGCATGTGTTTAGTATGTAAATGGTGTGAATGGGAAAATTTGAATGGAGAGATTTAGAAGTACAATCACTTTCTGATTGATATTAAATGGAAAAATGCATAGAGTATAAAAAGTATAATTCTAGAATTCGCTGGCCCTGATTTTTTTATTTATTCTGTCATTGGAAGAAAAAGAAAAAGACTGCCCAGAAGATGCTCTTTCTATTGTGGAGATCATCCTCATTGTGTGTGCTGTCATACTGTTCATCAGTGTTATCTGCTGTATGATTATGAAGGTAAGCATAAAATTACAACATATGTTGTTTAAAGGTAAAAACAAAACTTATGGACAACCTTATGCGTATATCTGAAGTGCATTACTGAGCTATGCTGTCAAGTGACATTTCATTGATGCTTTTTGTGGTTTGATGTTGAAAATCTCATGTGTAATTCTTTTGCAATTTTTAAGCTCTGGGATGATTTTAAATGTGCACCATTGGTTCTCAACTCTGGGCCTGAGGACCCACCACTCTTCACATTTTGTATGTCTTCTTTTTTTAACACACATAATTCAGGAAAGAACGTGAACTGAAGTGATTGCATCAGATAAAGGAGACATACTAAATGTGCACAGCAGTGGGTCAAAGAGATGTGTCTTTAATCTAGCTTTGAACTGACAGAGTGTGTCTGCTTCCCGGACAATGGTAGGAAGACTGTTCCAAAGTTTTGGCGCTAAATAGGAGAAGGATCTACCGCCAGCAGTCGATTTTGATATTCTAGGTATTATCAACTGGCCGGAATTTTGAGATCGCAATAGACGTGAAGGACTATAATGTGTTAAGAGCTCGGATCAAGTTGCGTTTTTTGACAGAAATTATGATAGTAGTCAGCCTCAGCCCTCAATGTCCTCTTTTGTTACTTTTCCGATCCATTCAATTATTTCTGAATAAACAAACAACGCAGTTTACATGCTTCATCCTTGTCGCATTATTCATTAAGATAATAATTAATAAATGCACGCGCAATTATGAACTTGATAAATGTTACAGATATGTTTTACTATGCACAAACAAATGCCTTTCAACTTACATGTGCAAAATTCTGAATTAAATGAATGTGCTGCAATTTGTACAAAAAGAGAGTCTGTAGTAGCCTACGTGTTTTAGCCATTAAATAAGCACATTTAGTTTCAAGTTTAAGTTTTGTTTTGAAGAAAGCTTTTCTTTAAAGTGAATTTCGTTTAGTATAAATTGTATCTTAATTTTAATACATTTTTCATCAACCAATTGCCTGAATTTAATACATAAAAAGCAATATAGTAGACAATATAATCATGACATGGAGGCGCCGCGGTCACTTACACCATTTGGAACTCGTAACACACGCTGTAACCGAATTTACAAATGCACATCTTGCTTGTTGTTCACACACATGTTCAACATGTTATGTTGAAATAACAATATGTTTAAGTAATATTATTAATAATAACTAATCTTTAAGAATATTTGATTGAATGCTGAATGTTATGTTGTTCAATTTAATAAAATTAAAACTTTAATTGTGATAATTAAAATAATTGAATATTTAATATTGAGTTGCCAATTTTTGCTCATTTATTAATAGTATTTGTATAATATATATAACTGCGCAGCTCCCCCCTGTAGCCTAAAAATGATCTAGCACAGCAGCATCTGCGTTAAAAAAATTCTGGTGCCGTCCCAGGTTATAACGGCCCACATATTAAAAATGTTGGGTTTAAATCGGGCTCAGGGCCTCGGGCTCATAATTACAGTGAACGTGTCGGGCCGGGCCGGGCTCGGACACAACGTGCTCGGGTACAGCTGCGACTACAGGGCCAAATCTAAAATAAATCATCTTTTGCAAAACAAACACTTTGACAAATAAGTTGTTCCAGATACTCTTCAGAGACCAGAAACAATATTATTTAATTTATAAATATAATTGTATTACAACACGAATTATAATATACATTATATTATATTATAATCGCCAAGCAGGGCATTCATTTGAGAGGTGTGACATTAATCCTTAAAATTCAATTTCATTGGTTTGCTACCCAGTGCCAAAATGTGAGGGGGTGTGCTTTTATTTTTTGCCTTTAAAAACACGGCTAGAAGTGTGGCACAGGTAATAGCAAACCAAATCATCTTTGACTGGGGTGCACCAACTAAAATTGAATCTGATCAGAGAAGTAAGTTTACAAGGAGGGTATGAAATGCTAAACATCAGATAGAAGTACCACAGCCTTTTGCAGGTCACGAGATCTGCACTAACTAAATGTGTGAACGACACCATAACACAGCAAATGCTAAGCAGGCAACACCAAAACAGGTGAAATAATTTCTGCCCACAGATCTGGCTGTACTGAGAGCAACTTGAAGTAAAGCCATGACCATCGACCCATTAGAACTCACTCATGACACTACGAGTGATAAAAACTCTGATTAATCTCTAATGCTCATATGAAGCAGTAGACTGTGCAAGCTGAACTGCAAGAGCAGCTTCAGGTGTCACACAATGCACTGAAACAACAGCAATAATTCAGACTTGGTCAATGAAACTCTGTTTCATGTGACATCTGGAATTAAAATTGCAATGGACATGATAATGGAGAATAAAAGAATTCCACATTTCTGAATTTGAAGTTGTTGAAAATATCAGAATTAACTGTGGTTCTCTCTGCATTTGTTTCTGTCTCAGGTTTACTTCCGCAAATTCCTTGGAGGATGGATGGCAGGACGGGCCGGAACCCACCTGGATCAAGGCCAGGACAGCGGAATTGTTAGAACATAACCTGAGACTCGGGAGATGGGTGAAAAGACACTTCAAAAGTCTGTTCACACCTCACAGTAGTACATCACTGCATAAATATGGCCTCCCAGTATAGTACTGGAACTAAATTTGCAACACAATTGTTATAGATTATTCCACCCATCTCCTAGACATGAACACTGAACACACGCCTCCATCACTACACCCTCACAGCATCATCACCTGGAATAAATTTAGCCAGGCTGAACACTACAAATCATAAGAAGATAAAGATGACATAGAGGGCCCTATTTTAACGATCTGAAACGCAAGTATCAAGCACAAAATGCAAGTAACTTTGTGGGCGGATCTCGGACGCAAATCTAAAATGTGTTGGTCTGAAGTAGCTTCATTATTCATAGGTGTGGTTTGGGCGTAACGTGAAATAAACCAATCAGTGCGTCATCTCACATTCCCTTTAAGAGCAGGCGCGCTTGTTCCATGGCGGATTGCATGGCGGTTCTATCGTAATAATGTATGATTTGCAAAAATGAGAACTGCTGCGTCTGTGTGTAGATGAGAGAATTAAAGTGTATGTGTGTTGTGCACACACTACATTGATTATGGCCAAGCATGCGCCCTTAAAATAGCATGAGGGAACGTTTGTGCCAGAACACGCCTCCTCTTTGCGCTGAACCGCCCCGGGGAGCGCAAGTGTATTTCTTAGTTAACCGACGTGCGTCTGTGGAGGGAAAAGTCCGCTGTGCGCGGGTGCAAAATAGGAATGATACATGCGTCGGTGTACAAAGTCAAATGCGCTGGGTGCAAGATAGGGCCCAGAGTCCAAAAGTGTCACTTCACTAAAGATCTATTGTCCATCTTCACACTAACAGATCCAGATAGCTTCACACATATAGGATGGTAAAGCTAATCCCATGATTACCGCCTAACAAAGACACACTACCATGCGCTATTCACAATACACTGCCAACTCATGGAAAAACACTGTAATACATATGAATGGCTACAGTCACAAATCAATAATGCAAATTCCATTCAATTTCAAAATGTTTAAACTTTCTGATTGTTATTAGGGTGGTTGGAAAATCAGAGGGCCCCTGATTTCTCAACATACCACTAATAACAGAAACATAATAAAAACGGATAGATCTGGGGCTCGTTCTTCGTACGTTGCTGATGATATCATCATGCTAATCATGATCTGGCTAACTTCGAACACACTTGCCGGATATGATTAGTATCGCTGGATTGAGTTATCTGAGATAATTGCGTGTTCATGCGCTGGTTTAAAAGGGGATATGTATCGATAGTAGAAACATTGATCAGCAACGCTACTATTGGCTGTTCAGCGTGGCCAAAGAGCGCGCTCAGTTTTTCAAGAACTAATAGTCAAAGTTTATTCGGAATTTTAATGTTTAATCAAAACACCAGGGAACACCTCAAAGTCTGCAAAAGCCAGGAGAGAGGGCTGGCAAAAAGTAGCAGACAATTTAAATCCATTAGAAGTGGCCATGTTAGATGTTTTTATCACTTATTAGCCTATATTTTTGTATTTTAATAATTGCATAATTACTTTGTTCATTGTAATGTCAGAGTCACCACACTAGAACATGGGAACAAATAAAAGTGAAGTACAAAAATATTCTACATAATGGTAATTTTTAGTTATATTATAGTCTCTTTTATAAAAGGCACTGTTAAATAAATGGTGTTCTGTTTATAAAAGCATTAGTTCACCTCAAAGTTGAAAATTGTGTCATCATTTACTCACCCTCAAGTTGTTTTAAACCTGTATGAATTTCTTTCTTCTGCTGAACATCAAGAAAGATATTTTGAAGAATGTCTGTAACTTGGGTCCCATTGACTTCCATAGTAGGAAAAAAAAATACTATGGAAGTCAATGGGACCCAAGTTACAGACATTCTTCAAAATATCTTTCTTGATGTTCAGCAGAATAAAATAAATTCATACAGGTTTAAAACAACTTGAGGGTGAGTAAATGATGACACAATTTTCAACTTTGAGGTGAACTAATCCTTTAATGTAAAAATATATTTTTTTACATTTTTCCCGAATGTAGTTCATTGTAATGACATTGTGTTTTCCTCTTTTGTGCACTTTTACATAATACACCAACACTTGTATCTGTTCCCAAGAAAGTGGTGGCTGAAATATGTGCAGTAAGTGGACATTTTCTAACTTTCCAAAGGAAAGAAAGTATAAGACTTTGTAATGTCCATTTGTTTCCATTGCACTGGACAGTGAATAAACCCTCTCAGATAACTGTCATATGGAGGAACTAGCCTACCTGCAAGTGCATAAATAACTTTACTTCATTTATACTTGTATGCTTTCTTTCTTTCTTTCTTTCTTTCTAGCAATTACAATTATACTTATGCAAAATAGCAGCCATTTATATACTTATTTCTGGTTACAATGTAGTCTATTACTTGTGGTGAACACTATTAAAAAATTCATGTAAAACTGTGGGAACCTTTTCTGCCATCTAGCAAAGAATATGGATGGGCGATATGACCAAAATCTAAATTTTAATTTACAGTAACGATATGGTTTCACAATTCTCTCAATATCAGTTTTGATTCCACAGCATAAACTGAATTTCAAACTCTTTTGAGGTTTTTTTTTTTTTTTTTTTTTTTTGCAGGTAGTCCAATGCTTTTTATGTAATTTTATTTTAGTTTATTTAAAGTTTATTTGTTTCTATAAGTTTATTCAAATTAGAAAGTGTATCTAAAATTTAAAATTAGAATTAATTTAGATTCACTTGACACTATTATAGTGTGATTTTTGATTATTATTTTTTATGTACAATAAAACTAAAAGCTGAAGATGTTTGTGGAGTATCATTCATCAGTGCTTCTTTTTCCACTCCAACGTTCCAATTATTCCTGCCCACTAAAAGCTGCACGGATAAATTTGCTTACCCCACAAATAGGCCCATCTATGTAAACGATTTAGAAAAAGCTCCATCAATTCAAACTTTATATCATTGCTATGATATGTAGTGTCATATCACCCAGCCCTAACATGCAGTAATGCTTTAAACACATTTGACAAGCTAGTTGATAAAAATCAACTATTCTTTATTTTATTCTGTCATGTTAAATTAAATGAATAATGCACTATTTTAACTTTAATCAACAAGTAGAATTGATCATTACATTCTCACCTTAAAAACTTCCACTTGTTTAATTCAGAATTTCTATGTTATAAAAAATCGTTTTTTGAACTTCTAGCAAGCTCATTTAAACCAGTTGTAAATATAAAATTGCCAGTAGATGGCGCCAAGGCCCTGTTCTATTGAGATTACTGGTTGATGTTCAACCAATTCTTTCAAAAACACAAATATATATTTAACACCCACACAACTACTCCTTTCAGACAATTGCAGTTGTTCTGCTGTTTGGAACTGTATTTTCATAGACTATTGTGTGAAATGCCAGTCATTAATATATTGTTTATATACAGGCATTCTGGTTTTCTAAAAACTGCTCATTACAGAAACATTCAAACAAATATTTACAAATTTGTGTTCGGTATTTTTCCTCAACTTGTCTCAGTTGACAATTTTCATTATATTTATATATATATATATATATATATATATATATATATATATATATATATATGTTACTCAGAAGTGAAACATTATGTGAATTTAAAGTGGCTGCGTTATAAATAGAAATATGGGTATAGCCTAAATGTATGTGCTGTTGGTTCCCATGACATGCTACATTTTAATGTTTTAATGACAGTGTCTTGGCTATAAATTTTGCATTTCACTAATGAAGGGGAATATAAAGCATTAAATCAACCAGGTCTCTGAAATAGCTCAGAGGTGCATCTCCTGAAGCTTCATTTGACAAGCACATATTGACAGAGCACAACTCAGTGTCACACATTTAGATAATGGAAGAACAACACAGAAACAAACAGGGTCAACATTCGTGAAGAAGAGGAGTAATGATGTGTGGTGGAAGAAGGGTACGGAGGCAAAACAGTGGAAGAGGTCAAGATTGTGGATGTTTCTAATGAAATAAGGACACTATGGCAGACAATGTTATCAATCATGTCCTTACAATGACTGAGGGTCAAAAGGTAAAGCCGAATGTTGGGAGAACACCAGTGTCTTCAATCATTCAAACGTTTGTAGACAGAACAGGTGTGTAATCAGACATTATTTTCAGTACTGTAATACTGTATACGTACTCCACTTGCATTTTACATGATATAGTAAATATACTTTATAGAGACAATGTAACACACAAACACACACACACACATATAAGAGTATATATATATATATATATATATATATATATATATATATATATATATATATATATTATATCTGAAAATACTGAACACTGTGTATAACATACTTCATTAACTCCGAAATTGTTAAGTGAATGCTTTTTACTGTAATTCTTATTTATGTAACAAACTTTATTTCGCAGAATTTAAAGATTTAGCGTAGCATTTATGATTATTGTGTGTGCTTAAGAGCAGAGTAAAGGTATGGGTATCTCATGTATAAATAGGTAGAGAGGAAAAGGACCAGCATGCAGGCAATACCATAGAAAAAAAAAGCAGTCATACTCTGACCATTTAAGTCTATTATTCTGTTATTAAAAGATGCTACAAATTACATTACAAACTCTTCATTTTGACATAAAAATACATTTAAAAAAATCATTCAGTCATACATTTCACTCATTATTTATCTTGTGTTTGTGGAATATAACTTTTCCAAAGATGCAGAAACCCCATACAATACAAATCTGTAAGACATTTAAAGCACTTAAAATATTTTACAAAGGCAAATGTACACTATATCGAACATTGCTCCTTTCAGAAATTAATGCATTGAGCCCTTAATGTACAGGAATAAATGACCCAAGACTTAGGTTACTGAAACTTCCTAGAAGTATATCAAGCAGTGGACACATGGCTAATGAGTAGATGAGTGTCCCTCTGCTGCCACCTAATGATGTTAGTGGTCATTTCCTGTCATTTTTGTTTTAAGTGTTTGTTTTTCCTGCAGGTGAAAACAAGATGCATCCGTTTAAGCCTTTTACTTTATTTATCAGGGCTGTCAGTTGTTTTGCCTGAGTTGGGTGATATATTTGTATGCTCATAACATAGTAGCAAAAAATGTGCAGTATGACTAGGCTACATTTAATAGAGTGCTAGGCTTTATAAAAACTTTAGTGTAGCTATATTAAATAGTATATTTATGTTAAACAATTTTAAATTGAATGATTAATGACCTGTTCAGAATAAGTATAGCAGTAACCGGCAATCAGAAGTATGATAATTCATTTTAGTTTAAATTCCAATAAGTTTTAAAGTGGTTTTTGAATGGATAATTAATACTAAATGCAGCATCTATGAATGAACTTGAGGCATGCAGACCGGCTGCTGCAGGGCTTTAACAAATCTTAAACAAACAAATAATGATATGACCCACTTTTTCTGAATTTTACTAGCCCATTTTATTTGTCTCTCATAAGATCGTATATACATGACAATAGACTTTTATCTATCATTGGGATACCAAATGTATACTAAACAGACATTTAGCATTATAGAAATAAATAAATAAATTCAATGTAGTTCTAAGTAAACTGCCAAAATAAGATTGTCTATGATAATGTCTAAAACAGTAAATGTATGAGAAAATAAGGAAAATTAGACGTGCAGACGTTAAGACGGGCAGACGTAATCCACACGTTAACTTCTAACGTGACGCCGCCGTCACGTCTGTAAAGATCAACAGCTATGGCGGGTGCATAATGCCACGGATAACCTACCGAAGTCGACAGTCGTGTACTTTTACGTGACAGAAGGGGCATGCCGCACCACAGACGCGTGACACCAACTTGTGACTCCAACGTTGCATCACAATAAATTAATATCTATTTTTCCCCCCTAGCTTTTCTTATCTTTCCTTTGTTATCTTTCTAATCAATCATTCTTTTCTTGTGTTCTGATGACACTGAAAATATCATTGATACAAATTTTGTATTGTATACAAAGTTGTGTATGTCATTAATGTCATCTCTGAATGGTTTACGAACGTAATATATATATATATTTAAATAATTCACTCACTTTCCACTGGATATGAGGACTATGCAAATTATACACCATCAAAGTAACAACTTTTTGTACAATTATTAACAACATCTTTAAAATTGAACCGATAAATTCATTAATTGTAATCTATAAACATAATATTCTGGAATGTGTCATTCTGAGTTTTTACTTTTGAAGGTGGTAATAATTTTAATTAACCATAATGGGCGAATACACAATATGAAACTATTTACGATATTGTTTACAGGAGAAGGTGACAAGAAAGTATTTTAATAGCCTATTACTTTCAAGAAATCAACAATGAAAAAATATAAGACAGGAAAATAGTCTTTTAGTCACAAAATGCAAAACAATGTAGGTTCATGTTCAAATGTTCAAAACTAGGGCTGTCAGTGTCGACTATTTTTTTTAATATATTTTTTGGTCATAAAGATAGATCTGAAGTGAACAATAGCCTTTAGTATGACTTGAATACATATTACAAATGAGGCAATATAATTGGTTCAAATAAAGTATTAAAAGTAATTAATTAGGCTATATTATTTTATTTAACAACACTATTAAAATACATGAAGAAATATATAAACTGAACTTATATTATGTATTATAACAAATGCCAACAGAGGGCGCAAGAGGGCTGATGATAATTGTTATACTTTACATCAAGAGCAGTACTACGGTGACGCATTGCTGCCACATACATATTGTTTTTTTCCCCTCAATTATGCCGTAATAATGAGATCTTATGTCGTTTTAACGTTATCTTTTCTCGTAATAACGAGATCTTATGTCGTTTTCCTTGATATGAAGACAGTTCAATATAATATTGACCACCTTTGTTTATGTGGCCATTTTATCATGGAATGTGTGAAGACTGCATCTAAAACTTGATTTGTATTGACTGTGAATCATGATTCAAACAAATATCAAGGGTCATGAAACCCTAAACCAAATTTTCTGAGATTTTAACAGAGGTATGTGTGTTGAACACCATTGAAGACAATGTTAGCATCTGTTAGATTTAATAGTAGGGGGGAAATGGTTAAATTTTAGTTTTTTTGCGCTATTTTCATCTTCCGGGTTCATCGTGGCAGAGCACTATAGTAGGCCTACTTTGACTCATCGGTGTCTCATAATTATTCATGACTGAGTTTTCTTATCCAATGAGAAGACACTTTCTCTTAATTATTCATGACACCACGTGGAACTTTCCAATGACAGACATGTCAAACTGTGATATCGCGTAGTAGTGACATGGCATCTGACGCACAGAAGCCAATGGCACGTCACTATGCGTATTGGCACATCCGGTGGCACATCCGGTTTTCATTGGCATGTGCCAGTGGTTGATAGTGGCATGTGTCACTGACATCGTGACACACTGACACTGACACTGACATGTCACCTGACTGACACAGAGTCGCGGAACAAGTCACCGTGTTGTTGCGACACCTCCAGTACTGACTGACAGATTAATTGAACACCTATAGCCTACTGACCTAATTGTGGCACAAAATCCTAAATAAATAGCCTAATTTTGTGATATTTCAAATATCAATTAAACAAATTAAAGTGCATTAATATTTTTCAAACGTGTTATTTGTGTCACGTCTGTATTTGATTGGTATGTGCCACTGAATGTTTTGTAATACCAGTAAGTGCTACTTTGTTGTTTATCTCGCAAAGTCACAAACTGCCCATTCTAGGAAAGACACAAAATAATCTATCATGGGTCATTACAAATAACGTATTAACAGTCACGTCCGTTACTGTAAACCTTTATTTTTGCGTGATGCTGCACAGACACACGCCAGTAGGTGTCAGAATAAGTGAGTGTAACTGGCCAGCGCAAGATTCTCATCTGTGACTTTAATATTATAAAAATAATTGTATCGATTTATGTATGTTGTAGGCTACACATTAACATAGCGATGTGGACCATCTCTGCAGTTCAGCACTCTATAGCCTAGTCAAGTCGCACCACGTTTATTTATACCACTTTATACAATACATCATATTGCTTTAAAGCCACAAATATCATAACTTCCTAGGCTGACAATAATTGTTACATGCAAGAAATTCAATAAAATCAGAAAGACAAATGCTATTGATTCGGCCTCAAACTAAGGCCCCGGAAACATGGTTCGTTTGTTACAGGCCTACTTTAATCCAAACCCGATCTTCTTGGTTTGCTTCTTATTTATTAAATCCAGGCCATTGGTTGATGAAACATTGAATAAAATTAAGATACAAATTATACAGAACGAAATTCACTTTAAAGAAAGTCTTTCAAAAAACAAACTCCTAATGCACACTATTCATAATCAACATAATAAATTAAATAAAATAACAATAGCCTATAATAACATAAATATGAAACTAAATAAAAGTGGAGCGATCTCTTGGGCCGTGAGCGATTGAGTGTATAGTGCGTTGGCAAAGAGCGGATATTGAGCGGAGAGTCACGGTGAAAAGTAACTTGAAAGTTGTTTTTTAAATAGGAAGCGTGTCTTGGTTCACCCTCCGCATATCAGAAAATTCATATCTAATGCTTTATTACACAAAACAAAACTTGAAACATTATTATATTTATATGACTATCACTTGGAGAATAGCCGATAAAAAAAAAAATTTGTTACACATCAATATACTACAGATGTAGGCTACATATTTTATTGCTATTTGGTATGTATCATTTTTATCATTGTGTTGTTGGAGAAATTGAAAGTTTTTGTTCCTCGTTTTTACGATATAGGCTAGGCAATAGCAATATTAATGTCCATTTTAAGGCAATGGCAGCGTAATAATAAATCATTTATATGTGAAATATTTTACAGTCTTGTATGATGGTCAAGAGCAGCGGTAGTCCTTGCTTGGGTTGGCGTCATCTCACTGGTAATGGTTCATCTACAGCAGTGGTTCTCAAAGTGTGGGGCGCGCCCCACTGGTGGGGAATAGAGATGTGACAGGTGGGGCACGCCAAACGGGAGGAAAGTTTCCTTTTTATGCCTTTATGTCTTTATCCAGACATCCCAACTGTTCCGGGAGTCTCCCGCATATTGATAGCGGCTCCTTGACGCCCGCAAATGAGATCCAATCTCCCGGAATCGCGCACTAGACTAGAGAGTGACTGCGCGCACGTGTGTGTGTGTTTGTGTGACTATAAATGCAGCGCGTGAGAGAGCAAACCGTCCTTACTGTGCGTTCACACCGGACTCGAATAGCGCGTCAAATTCGCGCCTGCCGCGTCTAGTTATACGCTTGACCACTTTGTGTCCATTCGCGTAATGTCTACCGCGCGGCGCTCTACGCCTCATTCGCGCCGCAGGAATTTTTTACGCGCGTCATTGCATTGATTTAACATTGAAATCACTCGCGCCTGGCGCGCTATTCGCGTCCGGTGTGAACGCACCATAGACTGTAAAAAAAGATGGACGACGCCCCTTCGCTCTCTTCCATTGATGAGAACTGAAGCCACCAGTGTCCCGATATGGCGCTGACATATTGGAACTTTAGTCTGCGCAGTAGCGATCTTGGGACCAGACCTGCGCAGTAGTGAGCAGGAAGTAAAGCCGCGAAATCAACGCTCCGCCCTCACTCTCACAGAATGCACTTAGGGAGAGTGGATTCTGCACACTTTTTTAAAAATTGATTGCAGTACGACAAGAGGCTTGTTAAAATAAAGTAAATACAATCTCCTCAGTCCTCCGAAGATCCCGAAAAAAATGTCCGTTGGTGCTTCAGTGACTACTTCGCTCGAGAACCTGTCAATCACAGCTGTCAATCATGACGTTACACCACCGAATCACGTAACTAACTAAAAACAAACTTATTAAACTAAACTAACAAAAAACTTATTTTTGAAACAGACACTTGAACTTACATCAGCATGATAAAAACGACAGCAAATGAAAGAAACCACCTTTGGAAAAAAGATATTTGAAGTGTAATTTAATTGTTTAGTTGGTCTCACGTCCCATTGAATAACACGGGGAGGCGGGACTTATGACCTATACTAGGACCAGTCACCGGGGGGCGATCGAGACGTTTTGGCTTCACTTTTCATGGCTTGTGTGGCACGCTTGGGAACGCACCATTACAGGAATTCCCCTCCCCACCCCCAAAATAATGATTGACGTGACGTCAGCATATTAATATTAGCGGAACAAACTTTCGCGCCCATATATATGTGTAGCTATATCTATGTTTCGCGCCGATGGGTAGCAGACTATAGTGGGCAATAAATAAATTGTGCGATGCAAAACAGGCTCATTGCAGCCACTAATGCAGGGATAAATAGACCTGACTTGCCAAATGGATTTATCTTCTTTTCTTTTTTAACAGATTGCAAAGTGGCACTTTTATTGCTTTTCTGTTTTTGAACTTGATACAAATTTTGACACAGCTGCACTTTTATTTTCTCTATTTTTGAATTTCATGCAAATTATGACACAGCTGCACTTTTATTTTATTTATTTTTGAACTTGCTGTTATTTGATGTAGATAGTTAGTTTGTATTTAGATATAACTTGTTACTATACTGATACTACTTGTTAATTCAATAAATTTGAACATTTTATTTCTTTAGCATGTTGGGGCGATGGGGGCAGGTGGGGCTTGAAAATTCCCCCTTGTCCAAAGTGGGGAATTACCGAAAAAGTTTGAGAACCACTGATCTACAGTCTTCATAAGAGGATGGATCTCGACGGGCATCCCGATGCAGAAACATAAAGGCCAGGTCTACTGGATATTTCCCGCCACTATCCTCTAGCCGGGCTGGGCCCTTGATCAAGAATTGTTACAAAATGCAACACGTCATGTGTCATGCACAGCATCTCCTCCACTAGCACGCATCACACCAGGGCGGGATACTAGGCTTTAAAAATATTTATTTTGTTTAAAAAATATTCTATTCTAAAACCTTGTTGAATTGGCTTTATGCCCAGCTGCACTACTTCCTGAACTTCAGCCAGCTCCTTTGTTTCCTGTCTGCCATTATTGGACAAACTGTGTGCCTGACCTCAATAACAATAATCAGACACACCTGGATTAATCAGTTTGTCCAATTTGCAATACATTCCATTCTGAATAAACAAAGCAGTTTACATGCTTTGTCCTTGTTGCATTATTCATTAAGATAATAATTAATAAATGCACGCAAATTTATCCGTGAACTTGATAAATGTTGCAGATATGTTTTACTATGCACAAACAAATGCCTTTCAACTTATGTGTGCAAAATTCAGAAGTAAATTAATGTGCAGCAATTTGTACAAATTGAGTATGTAGGCCTACTATAGCCATTCAATTATCACGTTTAGTTTCATATTTGTTAAAATATTATAATGTTATTTTTTTCCATCTATGTTGATTATGAAAAGTGAACAGCACGACCAAAATATGATGCGGAATATATCGGGAGACATAGAGTGGGTCAGACATGATTTTGACCACTTCATTAAGTTTTGTTTTGCAGAAAGCCTTTCTTTAAAGTGAATTTCGTTTTGTGTAAATTGTATCTTAATTTTAATACATTTTTCATCAACCAATTTCCTGTATTAAATAAGAAGCAAATATAGCAGTCAGTATAATCCTGACTGAGGCGTTGGCGCGGTCATTGCACTGCACGTGAACTGGAGCTCATCTCATCATATAAATTAACCGAAACTCAGTGTATGCCCATACAGACATGAGAAATATATCTAAAAAAAAAAAGTTTGAAATGTCTTTAAAAGACACAATTCAAAACGAAAAGAAATCTCTGATCATGTAATCAATTATGTGCATTTCTCTCTGGCCGCGTTCAGAGATGGCGATCGTCAACTTCATCTTTGCAGCCACTGACAGAAAACACTATTAATAAAAATCAATGCATGCGTGTCAACGGATTTACAAATGCACATCGTTTATTTCACGCACACATATTAAGTTGAAATAACAATATATTATGTTGAAATAACATTATTAATAATAAATCTTTAAGAATATTTGATTGAATGCTGAATGTTTTGCCTGTTCAATTCAATAAATGTGATCATTAAAATAATTGAATATTAAATATTAAGTGGCCAATGTTTGCTCATTTATTAATAGTATTATATAGCCTAATATATCTAGCACCACCTCAGTACGTTAAAAATTATCCGGCGCCGCCCCTGGTTATAAAATGGTCGAGTTGAAATCGGTCTCGGGCTCATAATTACAGTTTTGTGTCGGGCCGGGCAGGGCTCGGACACAACGGGCTCGGGTGGGGTCGGGCACTCGGGCTTGATTTTTTGGGCCCGATCTAAGCTCTAAGATGGACTATATCGTGAAGCATCTACCTAGGCCTATCCATTCCAAATCATTATAATCAGCAATAGAAACGGACCCACAACGGCCACTGTAAGAAGGCTTAAAAAAGTTGTGCATTTTATGATCTTAAAAAGCGAGATGGACTATATCGTGAAGCATCTAGGCCTATCTAAATCATTATAATCAGCAATACAAATGGACCCACAAAGCAGGCATACAGTAACAGTTGCTACACGCATTAAAGCATTATTATAGGCTACCAGCTGTCATTTCCGTAAAAAGTAGCATATACCGCTTGCTATTCAATCAGTTGTCACCTACTGGGTAGTCTTCCAAAATTTAAAAGACATACAGCAACAGACCAATACAAAAGAAACGAAACGGAAAAAAAATAATACGGTCGGACCTTGGATTCGAACCCCTGTCGCTAAGAGCAAAAAAACACCACTGCCCGTGCACGCAGACCAATGCCCTATTGAAGTAAGCTTGCTGGGAAATCTTATGTATTTCACAGACATGAGAGGCTAAAATCAGCCCACATATGATAAAGGAAAAAGGGGGATACATGCGCCTAATGAAGAAATAAAAAATATGACACGATATAAAAGTCCAAACACTAGTCCTAACAACGTTAGAAAAGCAGAACCCTATCATTCAGATCGACAATCTACTACAAATGTCTTTCCATTTGCTTCATTATATGGGCTGAACTTTGAAGAAAAGGGAGGGGCTGATTATAATATTATACAAAACGCTGCTTTTTACGCTGTCTTTGTCAGACAGAAGCGCCGCAAATTACGGCGCATTATGGATGGCCTGCGGCATCAGAAACGGCGTTGTTGACTGGATAAAAAAAACGGCGATAATGACGTCGATTTTGCTTTGCAAACGCCGTAATTTGCGGCGTTTGTACCACAGAACGCCGTACTTTGCGGCGTCTTTTCGTCTTAAACGCCGTAAACATCGGCGTTTTGAGAATAAAAGGCGTTTCGTTAGTGCCGAAATTTGACCCTTTTGGCGTTCCATAAAGGAGCAGTCTACCCTTCCATCGCCGTCAGTCCGTGTCTATTTTTGAATGGGATTGATAGAGACGTCAGACGACAGACCGGCGGCGACGTCACAGTAGTAACGTATACCTCACGGCGACGTGGCGACGGCGTACGTGAGAAATGTATAAAAAATCATAACGTCTGAACCAGGCACGTCGCCTAATAAGACGCCTGATACACACGTCGTCCCTCAGTACGTCGCCTAATAAGATGCCTGATACACACTTTGTCCCAATATTATAATGTTATTTTTCCCATGTTGATAATGAAAAGTGAATAGCATGAGTAAGATTGGATTTGCAATAGGCTATATCGGGTGTCTGTTGTTTATCTGGGCAAAAGAGAGACCTCTTGTGGCGACTCATAACATAGCGTGCTGTTTACATTTACTAGGGGTGTTTCTCAATATGCGTTCTTCAGCGATCTTGCGTCCTTGTGTTCTCGTTTTACGTCATCATTAACCGTCGATGTTCAGACCCAATTCTCAAGAACGCAAGTACAGAGGACGCATGAAAGAACCCGGATGTGTTCTTGATACCGAGGATGCATCGAATGCAGACTTGAGCTAGTACTCGCCTGGTGTCCCAGAAGTCATTGCGGCCGGTTCCGAGTTCGTTCTTCCAAGGAAGCTTGGCAAGACCGGTCTCCACGAGAACACAAGTCCGTTCTCTGCGTTCTTGGAATTGAGAAACAGCCAACGAGTCTCGCGTCAGATCACATTTTACTAGTAGTCTCGCGTCAGTTCAATGTCTCTCGGTGAATATTTTCTCTCATATTTTTCTCTCTGGATTTAATTCGGCCAGAAAACACATTTGCCTGTAAGTACGAAGTAAGTACGAAGTCATACAGTTAGTCATACAGTTATATCATCATCTAGCACTAAGAATAATGAGATCCTTTGTTTATGAAGTTGAGTTCGATCTAAATGTGTATTTTGAACGCATATGCTAAACGTTAGCCTCGTAATGTAATTTCCTATAGAAGTTAGCATTAAGCTAGCGCATTTATTTTTATACTTTCAACAGATTAAATTTCAATATTGTTCTTGAACAACTTATGTATTTGAATTGAATACTGAAATGTATTGTTCTTTGCAGTTTTACAGTGCTTCCTGAGTAAAGTTTGGAAAGGATAAACAAGCTAAATTCTTTGTCTTGGGGAAACTGATGTAACAGGCTATGCCACGCCATACACACAAAAGCAGGGGCAGAACATCGGGAGACATGATTTTGACAACTTAAGTTTTGTTTTGTAGGAAACCTTTCTATAAAGTGAATTTTGTTTAATTGTATCTTAATTTTAAGCAATTTGTCATCAACCAATTGCATGGATTTAATAAAAAAAGAAGCGAATATTCCATAAACAGGCTCTAACTTGTTGGTCTCTTCTATACAAGCACAATTTCTTCCCTCACAAATGTTTTATCTGGAACAACATGAACATCATAGAAACAAGAAGTCTTAAGACTGTCTTTAAAACTGGTTTAAACATGATATTCTACTGATATCCCAATTAATAAATAACTCAAATTTTAACTTATGACGACTTCACCCATACATTTAATTTCCATCTTCCAAGAAAATAATTAGATTTGTAACCAGAGGTTACATATACCCCATGGAATCATCACCCTACTTAAATGAGACAGATTTGGATCAATTTAATTATCTTTCTAGCCTAGAAACCTAGACGCAACTCTCCATAGGCCTTCTAGCTGCAAAAACCTAAATTGGGTCAGGCCAATCACATCGTGTATAGAGTAGGCGGGGCGGGCATAACGACGACAGAGATGCAACCATAGACTGTAAAAAAAGATGGACGACGCCCCTTCGCTCTCTTCCATTGATGAGAACTGAAGCCGCCAGAGTCCCGATATGGCGCTGACATATTGGAACTTGAGTCTGCGCAGTAGCGATCTCGGGACCAGACCTGCGCAGTAGTGAGCAGGAAGTAAAGCCGCGAAATCAACGCTCCGCCCTCACTCTCGCCGAATGCACTCAGGGAGAGTGGATTCTGCACACTTTTTTAAAAATTGATTGCAGCACGACAAGAAGCTTGTTAAAATAAAGTAAATACAATCTCCTCAGTCCTCCGAAGATCCCGGAAAAAATGTCTGTTGGTGCTTCAGTAACTACTTCGCTCAGAGAACCTGTCAATCACAGCTGTCAATCATGACGTTACACCACCGCATCACGTAACTAACTAAAGACCTAACTAACTTATTATAGACCTAAGTAACTAACTAACTTATTTTTGAAACAGACACTTGAACTTACATCAGCGTGATAAAAACGACAGCAAATGAAAGAAACCACCTTTGGAAAAAAGATATTTGAAGTGTAATTTAATTGTTTAGTTGGTCTCACGTCCCGTTGAATAACACGGGGAGGCGGGGCTTATGACCTATACTAGGACCAGTCACCGGGGGGGGGGCGATCGAGACGTTTTGGCTTCACTTTTCAGGGCTTGTGCGGCACGCTTGGTTGCAACGGTTTGTTGAAAATGTCACAGGTCGGGGTGAGCGCCAGCAGGCCGCCCACCCCTAAACTGGAGCACCACCCCTAGGAGCAGACCGTGGAACACATGAGGCAGACAGGAGGTTGAAATAAATAACAATGTCTCTTTATTTTGCTTAATTATAAAAACAGTCTTTTAAAAGTTGACTCCATGGTTCTTCATTACTGGCGATAGAGGCTAGACAGCAGAGGACCCGTTAACAGCTCATAACTTCATATTCGCTCACCGGCTCAATGGTTCCTCCAGCTCTGAATAACAGAGGGTCAGTAACAGCTCATAACTTCACATTCGCTCACCGGCTCAATGGTTCTTCCAGCTCTGAATAACAGAGGGTCAGTAACAGCTCATAGCTTCACATTCGCTCAGTAACAGCTCATAGCTTCACATTCGCTCAGTAACAGCTCATAGCTTCACATTCGCTCACCGGCACACAAAAATCGCTGCAAAAGATGCTTTCCAACAGGTGTTTTACCATTCGTTGTAAAACTGTGGACCTATTTTTCCAAACGTCTCACACCCGTAGATTCTTCCGTTGAGAGCTTGAATAATAGACACTCCAGCCCAGTTGGTAGCGATAATGCACCTTTGCCAATTGCAAGCAAACCACTGGCATTTCATTGAATACACAGAAGAAGCAGAAGAAGAAGCGGCGGAGTAATACCGTACCTCACACAGCTCTTTCAATACAAGTCAATGGAGTTGGACAAAAACTACGATAAAACCTGTTGGAAAGCATATTTTGCAGCGATTTTTGTGTGAGCATATCAGTAAACACCCCTGACCACTCGGTGAGTTTCACGTCTTTGTAAACGAAAGTTTAATGCGTATTAGGAAGGATTGTTCGAGTGCACCTATACACCCATTCTGGAGGTTTTGGGGAACGCGAAAGAAACCTAAAATTCTCGGGACAGCAGCATCTGTCCAAATTTTAATTTTAACCGTTCTATTTCATCAGAAACAATCTGTAAACAGGGCTTTAAGTGTAAAATACCGAACTTGTCCTTTAAGGACGCAACTTCTGAATTGGGATGCAGCAAACCAGTTTACCTTACCTGGCCACGGTCTTGACAAAGCCGGAGATACATCACGCGGCGGCGCTGGGGATGAAACATCCCCACCATCTCCTCCAGTAAAACATCAAATAAAAACTATTAAATGTTCCACCATTTTTCTGGCTCTTTTTCTTAAGTCCCGAATAGGATGTCAGCTGTCATGTCGCAGCGTTGCTAGGCGACAGCATAATGGGGAACACCTGGTGGCAATTACAAATCGTAGGAAGGCTAGACTGGAGAGTCCTTCAAAGGCTGGGTAGGCTGGGTCCTTCGAAGGACGCAGCGTTCACATTGGGACACAGCTCCTGTGCCCCCTCACGATTCTCACGATTACAAAGAGCCCAAAACAACATAATCCATTGCTTTGATCACAAGATATTCCTCACGAAGTGATGCATACTTGGCTAAAAAACAAGTCTCTCATCCTTCCAGGGTGCAAAGTGTTTTCCAATTTTCCCGGAACCGTCCGTGCTCGTTTTCAAACATGGAATAACACAAAATATGTATCATCTTAAAGGCAGGGTAGGTAGGATTTTTCTAAAAAAAAAACATTCCAAATTTGTTTAAACTGTCTTTATATACCAATACATAATTAAAATGTAAGTACTCTGAAAAAGAGAGTATAAAAATCGAGTGTCTGTAGACCTCTCACGACTGTTGTAAACACAGCTAATTATTTCCATTCACTCCACCCCCTCCCTTCTGGGCTCCTTCCAAAGCCACGCCCCCAAAACACATGAACGCGCAACGCCAAACGCTCAGGCTCAGCTGGAAGACGCATTTATTTACCTGAGACGAGTGGAGAGGAAGGAGCGCAGTGCATGCAGTGACATCATGTCAGAATCACATGTAATACATAAAATGGGAGAGAGGCCGCACTATGCTTAAATATATTTTTATTTTTATTTGCACAGACGCGTTTCGGCGCGTGCCTTCCTCAGTGTGCAACAGCTTTGTTGCACACTGAGGAAGGCACGTGCCGAAACGCGTCTGTGTTAATTTCCTCTGGCTTTATCCAGTCAGTGCCTGTTTCGTTGCAGCCTTTTCTGCCTCCGATTTTCTTTTTTAAGCCTTTTTATCACGGCGAGCAGTTACCAGCAAAGCTGGCATTGGTAGTTTTTGCTGCATTTTATCTTCCATTGTGCTGCAAACTCCTGCTTACTCGGTGTAGTGAGCTGAATATTTCCGGGAACGGTGACATGTGATGAGTGCATGTAGGGCAGCGCACGCAGTGGGGCTGGGCACGAGACATGAAGGCATCTAATTGGTTCTTTACATTCGGACCGAGTGGCAGTGATTGGTCATAGTTTTTACTGTCCTGCAGCTGCTACAGAGGTCAGATTTTTTTCATTCCTTTTTCTGAACACATAATGTATTGACTACTCTCAGGATGGAAGGACCATTTCACCCAGTATAAAAGTGTTTCTGAACAGGATTACCTACCATAGCTTTAAAGCTTAGAATCTCAACTCTCAACGAGTGCTGACTAGTCTGACTAGTCACTAGTCCGGAGTGTACGGCCCGCGGGCGCCACCTAGCTGCGAAAATATTCATTATCATATTTTTCAAAAATATTGCCTTGATTCAAACAAAATTGATGTCATTTGAAAGCTTAGAGTCTGAACTTTACAGTGAATGTAGCCAATTTGAAAAACTCCTAAGTATTGCTGAGTTATTTGCTGATAAATACAATATTTTTTTTCATAATCTATAAAATACTTTTTTGTACTATGCACTGCAATGTGTCAAAAACATCATACATCTCATGAAACCTTCAAAAATCGTTGAAAATGGCACTTCATTTTTTACAGCATATTAATACAATTAAAATGAGCCCAAAATTAACTTTATCTATTGCTTTTATGACAAGATATTCTTCATGGTGAAACAATTTTTAAAATGCCCATGAGGGGGCGTCAAGGACTGTTGATTTGGTTTTATGCAATCACCACAAAGATGCAGCTTACATGCAGAGGGACTTCACCAAAAAAAGACTGTACACACCATACCATATGATATGCAAATTCATATATATATATATATATATATATATATATATATATATATATATATATATATATATATATATAGTACCAGTCAAAAGTTTGGAAACATTAGTATTGGTTTACTATTTTTAATGTTTAATGTCATCAAGCCTGCAGTTAAAAAAAAAACAGTATTATGAAATATTATTACAATTTAAAATAATGGTTCTCTTTTTTAATATATTTTAAAATGTAATTTATTTTTGTGATGCAAAGCTGAATTTTCATCAGAAAGTACTCCAGTCTTTGGTGTCTTATGATCCTTCAGAAATCATTCTAATATGATGATTTGATACTCAGTTATTATCAATGATGGAAACAGTTTTGCTGTTTAATATATTTTTTTGGAATACTTTTTTCAGGATTCATTGATGAGTAAAACGTTAACAGCATTTATTCATAAAAACAGCATTTATTCAATATAAATCGTTACCATCACCTTTTATCAATTTAACGCATCCTTGTTGAATTAAAGTACTAATTTCTTAAAAAAAAAATAGTTATTGTTCCCAAACTTTTGAACGGTAGTGTATATTGTTACAAAAGATTTCTATTCTAAATAAATACAGTTCTTTTTAACTTTTTATTCATCAAATAATCCTGAAAAAAGTATTTCCGGTTATAAAAAAAATATTAAGCAGCACAACTGTTTCCAACATTGATCATAAATCAGCATATTAAAATGATTTCTGAAGGATCATAAGACACCAAAGACTGGAGTACTTGCTGATGAAAATTCAGCTTTGCATCACAAAAATAAATTACATTTTAAAGTATATTAACAAAGAGAACCATTATTTTAAATTGTAATAATATTTCATAATATTACTGTTTTTTTGTTTTTTTTTAACTGCAGGCTTGATGAGCATAAGAGACTTCTTTCAAAAACATTAAAAATAGTAACGTTTCCAAACTTTTGACTGGTACTGCACTGCTCAAAAAACTTAAAGGAACACTTTGAAAACACATCAGATCTCAATGGGGAAAAATATCATGCTGGATATCTATACTAATATGGACTGGGTAATGTGTTATGAACGAAAGGATGCCACATCGTTTGATGGAAATGAAAATAATCAGCCTACAGAGGATTGAATTCAAAGACACCCCGGAAATCTAAGTGAAAAAATGATGCAGCAGGCTTGTCAATTTTGCTGAAATTTCATTGCAGCAACTCAAAATGGTTCTCAGTAGTTTGTATGGCCCCCACGTGCTTATATGCATGCCTGACAACGTCGGGACATGCTCCTACTGAGACGACGGATGGTGTCCTGGGGTATTTCCTCCCAGATCTGGACCAGCGCATCACTGAGCTCCTGGACAGTCTGAGGTGCAACCAGGTGATGTCAGATGGACTGAAACACAATGTCCCAGAGGTGTTCTATTGGATGTAGGTCAGGTGAGCGTGGTGGCCCTTCAATGGTATCATTCCTTCATCCTCGAGGAACTGCCTGCATGCTCTCGCCACATGAGGCCGGGCATTGTTGTGCACCAGGAGGAACCCAGGACCCACTGCACCAGCATAGGGTCTGACAATGGATCCAAGGATTTCATCCCAATACCTAATGGCAGTCAGGGTGCCATTGTCTAGCCTGCAGAGGTCTGTGCGTCCCTCCATGGATATGCCTCCCCAGACCCTCACTGACCCACCACCAAACCGGTCATGCTGAACGCTGTTACAGGCAGCATAACATTCTCCACGGCTTCTCCAGACCCTTTCCTGTCTGTCACGTGCTCAGGGTGAACCTGCTCTCATTTGTGAAAACCACAGGGCACCAGTGGCGGACCTGCCAATTCTGGTGTTCAACGGGAAATGCCAATCGAGCTCCCTGGTGCTGTGCAGTGAGCACAGGGCCCACTAGAAGACGTCGGGCCCTCAGGCCACCCTCATGAAA
The DNA here is from genome assembly GCA_022828995.1 of Vimba vimba. NCBI lineage: Eukaryota > Metazoa > Chordata > Actinopteri > Cypriniformes > Leuciscidae > Vimba > Vimba vimba. The sequence goes on from CM040823.1 coordinate 36,519,737, forward strand.
TCTGTTTCTGATTGTTTGGTCAGAGACATTCACACCAGTGGCCTGCTGGAGGTCATTTTGTAGGGTTCTGGCAGTGCTAATCATGTTCCTCCTCGCACAAAGGAGCAGATACCGGTCCTGCTGATGGGTTAAGGACCTTCTACGGCCCTGTCCAGCTCTCCTAGAGTAGCTGTCTGTCTTCCTGGAATCTCCTCCATGCTCTTGAGACTGTGCTGGGAGACACAGCAAACCTTCTGGCAATGGCACGTATTGATGAGCCATCCTGAAGGAGCTGGACTGCCTGCGCAACCTCTGTAGGGTCCAGGTATCGCCTCATGCTACCAGTAGTGACACTGACCCTAGCCAAATGCAAAACTGGTGAAAAACAGTCCAAAAAGATGAGTAGGGAAAAAATGTCAGTGGCCTCCACCTGTAAAACCATTCCTGTTTTGGGGGTTGTCTCACTGTTGCCCATCTAGTGCACCTGCTGTTAATTTCATTAACACTAAAGCAGCAGAAACTGATTACCAACCCCCTCTGTTACTTAACTGACCAGATCAATATCCCAGGAGTTTAACTGACTTGATGCTATTCTCTGATTAAAAAGTGTTCCCTTTATTTTTTTGAGCAGTATATATATATATATTGTGCTTTATCTGCAGTTTCTCAGCAAGAAAATGTCCAAATGTAATGTAATTGAAAAGTTTTCTATCAAACGATACCTACCTTTTGACTATCCTTGCTATAGTTTTGGAGTTATGAGTCTTATCTCTAAAAATGCTCTCTGTTGCAGTCACACACATGTGTGTGTTTGGATGTGTGTGTGTTTGAGAGAGAAAGTTTGTCCACTTTGTGTTAGGACCAGACCTTGGTTTATATGTAGAATTTTTCAGATTTATAATGGATTTTTTTTTTTTTTTTTTGACAAACAAAATGAAAAAAGTAATTATCCCATTCATTTTCAATGTGGGGTCCGTTCGTACCCCAACACCTTAAACAGTAAAAAAAAAAAAATGTACACACCTTTAGAACAACCTAATCAAGCCCAGTTTTTTTTTTCTTTTTTCATGTTTAGATAGATTATTTTGTAAAAGTTACAGAGTTTCATGCCCCTGAGATAAAGGTAACACTTTTAAAAAAACGAAGGAAAAGTCCAGTGGGGTCAGTTTGTACCCCAAACACAGATTAAGGGTTAAACTGCCATTATTCAGCATGCTAGCATAGAAACTGTTAACATGCAAGCGAGGAATTTCTGTAACCTTTTTAGACATGTTTTGGATTTAAAACATTTTCATTATTGTCTGGGATGTTTTACCGTGATGGGGCCTGACCCTTGAGCTTGTCTTCCTAAAGAAAAAACATACAAAAACAAGCTTAAAATCATACAATTCAATAACAGAATTCAGCCTTGATGTCAGCTTCACCGAGTAGGGGGAGGCTGCAGACCTGGAGCCGGTAGATCTACGCCCCAAGCAGTTTTACGCCCCAGCAGTTTTACGCCCCTGCTGTTCCTGATGTGTCCAGTAGGGGGAGGCTGTACAGCGACACGAATTGAGGAATATTAAATAATCTGCTAAAGTTATTGTTGTTTAGCAATGATGCAACATTTATTATTTATAAACGATTAGCTTGATAGAGCTAGGTAGATATCAATTCATTTCTATATATCAATGGATGGGTCTATATTTATTTCGAGAGACAAAAATTTCTGGACGGTCAGGTTGATGTTCTGTCTGGCTTAAATTTATAAGTTATAGCTTACCACGTGTAAGTTTAGCTGCCCCTAGTCTTCTCTACTCACTTTCAAAATTAATTTTCTTTTGAATTTTCTTTTGTTGCCTGTCTTTATCTTGCCTCTTCTGGTAAGACTACTTTACTCCTTTCTGGTTTGACTTGTTAACATGGCTTCCAGTTATGGACTTCGTCCATGACAATAATAAACAATACGTCTAAAATGAATAAAACTACAGGACAGATGTCAGGAGGTAAACGTCATCCTTGGAATCGGCTATCCCAGCATAATCAGATTAGGCTATAACGTTACAATGTGTACAAAGTAAAAGCAATTAAAAATAACTAAAATTTACAGTGTCCTTTTTTATATATAGCTTAAAAAATTGCGCCTTTAAAACTATTCATCACCTGTGATCCGTCGCAGCACAGATTTATGTTAAGGTAAACAATACTTTTTCACCATTGACGCGAGGATGAAGTTATACTAGAGGTCGTTTTGGCGTTATGCACAACCATGCTATGGTTAGACAAGCAACTATAAAACTTCGAATTTACACAAATGAATTACAACAGGCTGAATTACCTGTCGAGAAGAAAGCAGGCAACCTCGGCGTCCGTTTTAAAATCTTCTCCTCATGGGCTCTTTCCATCTGGGAAAAGTTACTCCAATATTGACTATGGTCTTGCTGATTTGCCTGTCGTGTTGACGTTTTAATTCTCTCTTTCAAATGTGAGTACGCACACACACAAACATACACACACACACCACACTATCTTTCATTTTATTTGTTTCTTATAAAATGAGATGATCTAACTATCTAATTTATATCTAAATATACATTTTTCTTAAAATAGCTTACTGATCTGGATTAAAATGTAGGCTGTGTGCACTTAATGTGGGATTTATCATACTCAGTCTTTGCCAAGTAACTTGCATGATGCATCCCATAAAGGTGTGTGTTTGCTTTAGCTACTTAAGGAAATGAAAAAATCCCTCCCTCTCGCAAATGCTTCGGTACATTCATGCAATTGATAATGTACAACTGTCTGCTGTTTCCTACATTATCAACTCTTTATGTCATGTTGATCAAAATATAGGCCTATTATACTAGTTCCTTGCATAAGTCATTAAATGCAAAATGGTTGACTAGTTGTCATAAACTGTTAAGCATGTTTTCAATACATTTCTATTACACGTTATTTTGTAAATGTGTCCTGATGAATTGCGAAGGTGTATTTAGAATTTCACTAATGAAGGAAATAATGAATTGATATAATGAATAATGATGAAATGTACCAAAGCAACTGTGATAAAAAAAAAAAAAAAGGATTCAGGAATTTTATACAAAGTCCTGCTGCTTGTGAATTTGACAAGATCAAATTCACCATGGATGTCCTTTTTACATTTTTTTTATGTTTAATTATTTATTTATTTTTATCAGTGAGCAGAAGCACTTTGACAGGAGGATAGAAAAACAGTTAAAGAAGAGTGGCAAGCCATAGGGGAGTCATCTACAGGAGTCATCATAATTCATAAATGGTGTTGATAAATAATGTTTTTGTGAACAACAATATTGTCTCCTTCTTATAAATGGCCCTTGGAATTTTAGAAAAGGGATATATTTTACTTTAAAATATATCCGATGATCGCCTAGTGTTAATCTGCATCGCTATTTGTACTTGTTGTGAATATGCAGGCCACAAGAAATAATTAGGTGTTTTTTTTTATTTTTCATATCACTTTTACTCAGGCCATGCTAGCTGGCAACAAAGGATTCCATTCATTATGCTAAGCTAAGCTAGCACCGTCCCTGTCAAACTAAAACAGTGCATGCACTGAGACAAGAATGCATTTGCCCACCTATCTAAATGTAGGAAAGAAGGTGAATAAGCCCTATTTCAAAAAATGGTGGAGTGTTCCTTTAAGACATCTAGCCTTTATATGATATCTATGCGTAGATCTACCGGTGTGATGAACAATCGAGTCCGGCTGAAGAGATGGGTCCGGGCTGAGGACCCAAGCAATCCGATTGGTTCAAAGCACGTTTTATGGGTAATCGCTTTAGTGCCTGGTTATAAATTATACAAAATCACTTTATTATATAAGACGTTTGTACTACGTTATAACGAGTCATCAATGTATTTAATGTATTTTACATTATACGTTTCATATACTAGTATTTAACCGAAGCTATAGATTGTGAAATTAAACATTTCTCATTGTTAGTGTGTTTTTTAGTTAGCTTAGATAGTAGCATAGCATACAGCTAACGTTATCCGATGATCGTGCTATGAGCTTTACCTGATATTACTGCACTGATACTGCCTTACCGTATCGCGAGAACAGATTTAGATCAGGCATACTACTGGCATACTATTGGGTCCTAAGCCCGGACTCATTTCTTCAGCCGGACCCGATTGTTCACCACACCGGCTCCAGGTCTGCAGCCTCCCCATATAGGCTTCATCTGGGTCAAATGATGTCACTTCCTCTGAGTTATGTGATTTTTACCCCCTTCTAGCGGTGAAATTGTATATGACTACCCAGTGAATATTAGTTTCTGTTCCTCTCAATTCCGAGGGCGTTTTAACTCCTACGGTGGCCGTATTATTCCAAGATTAACATGGCTTCCAGTTATGGACTTCGTCCATGACAATAATAAACAATACGTCTAAAATGAATAAAACTACAGGACAGATGTCAGGAGGTAAACGTCATCCTTGGAATCGGCTATCCCAGCATAATCAGATTAGGCTATAACGTTACAATGTGTACAAAGTAAAAGCAATTAAAAATAACTAAAATGTACAGTGTCCTTTTTTATATATAGCTTAAAAAATTGCGCCTTTAAAACTATTCATCACCTGTGATCCGCAGGGATTAAAGTTCTCCGTCGCTACGACGGATTTCCGTTAATTGCAGCAAGTCCATGACGGATTTCCGTCATTGGGTTCCAGTCTGTCCTTAAAGTCTTAAATTCACTTTTCATAATTTTAAGGCCGTAAATAGGCTTTCATTTCTCAAATAGTGTAATAAATATCTTAATTTTAGTTTGAATAGGTCTTAAATTAAGGAAAGACGAGGTGTATTCACCCTGCTGAGGGGGATGTGATCAAAGCCTGGAGTGGAGCAAAAGCACGTTCCTCTCTCCACTCTAAGCACTCTGTAATCACTTCGCTCATAGTCCACTCCGGGTTTTCAAGTACCGCTCACGGAAAGTGCATGTCAGGCTACAGCTGAGCGCTGAGGTAGAACTATATTTCAGTGACACACTTATAATGCAGGTAGGGCTGCCTGGGCGATATCGATATAAAAAATATATCGATATATTTTTTAAATGCGATATGGAATTAGACCATATCACATCGATATAGTTCAAATTTGCGCTGTGATCCTTGCTCCCCGCGCCTCCGCTCCTCCTTTTCCACACTGCGTGCGTGTTTAGAACATGTTATGTTATGAGAGGCGAATCATGACTACTTCAGAAAACCCAGCACAATAGGAACTACCAGGCAGGCAGTGACATAAGTGTACGCTGAAATAAAGTTTTTCACCTCAGAAAAACGGACTTTCTTGTCCTGTCAGTCGTTATCCTGTTCTCGTAGCGCACACTCAATTGCACGCGCAAATGCGGCGGCGCGCGCTGTATTGCTTCACTGATCAAGTGAAAGAAACTACGAGCATGCAACGCCGTTACGTTGTAAATTACACGAAATAAAAGTAATGCAGGTATGATTCTCATTCTATTCACCAGTTTCCATGTTTCATTAACAGTTATTGTTAATATTGTGTATTCACCATGGTAACTGTCGTTTCCATATAACCCCAAAATGCCACTATTTTTCTTTGTGTTATTTTTTATATTTTTAAATGACTGTAGTGGCTCATACCAACATTGTATTAACACAAACTAGTTTGGGACTGCTATTTAATAGCTTTAGCCTAGGCCTAATGTTTACAGTGCTATGCATAAGTTTAGACACCCATACTAAAGTTGACTAAAAAGAGGAATAAAAAATCATCTTTTGGAAACTGAACTTAATGCCTTAATTTGAAAAATTAGGAAAAATCCAACCTTAAAGGACACCAATTTTCTTTGTGAATAAATAATGTATCGTAAATAAATAAATGTTCTTCCTTAAAATACAGGGTGCATAAGTTTGGACACCCCTATGTTAAATTCCCATAGAGGCAGGCAGATTTTTATTTTGAAGTATTTTTTTAATTTATTTTTTAGGATACTATGCATCCTGATAAAGTTCCCTTGGCCTTTGGAATTAAAATAGCCCCACATCATCACATAGCATTCACCATACCTAGAGATTGGCATGGTTGTATTTCAGTTAGCCTAATAGCTAGTTTGATTTGCATTGAGAGATGATCTTATGGAAAGTATCTCTAGGTATGGTGAATGCTATGTGATGATGTGGGGCTATTTTAATTCCAAAGGCCAAGGGAACTTTATCAGGATTCATAGTATCCTAAAAAAATAAATAAAAAAAATTCTTAAAAATAAAAATCTGCCTGCCTCTATGGGAATTTAACATAGGGGTGTACTCACTTATGCACCCTGTATTTTAAGGAAGAACATTTATTTATTTACGATACATTATTCATTCACAAAGAAAATTGGTGTACTTAAAGGTTGGATTTTTCCTAATTTTTTAAATTAAGGCATTAAAGGTATAGCGGAGGATCTTTTTACTTCCGGGTGGATACCCTATACTATTGGTCCTCCTAATTGTCAATCATTCTGGTGAATCAATCAAACTTTTCAAAAAGTGGAGAGGGCGGGACTTATCTAAAATTCGGAAAGATCCTCCACTATACCTTTAAGTTCAATTTCCAAAAGATGATTTTTTATTCCTCTTTTTAGTCAACTTTAGCATGGGTGTCTAAACTTATGCATAGCACTGTATTTATTAGTACTAGTCTTTACTATTAGTCATATTCTTACAATTTATGTTAAGTAAAGGGGAAAAGTAACTTACTTGTGTGTTAACAAATTTTGTGTAAACGTGTTATAATTTGCATATATATATATATATATATATATATATATATATATATATATATATATATATATATATATTCTTAATTTATTAATTACAAATTATTAATTATATTAGTATGTTCCATGCCTGGTTTTCATAGATTAAAATATAGCTTTTAAAATACGCCTACTGGCAATATTAAAGCGGTTTAAAACGTCTCCCCTTAAAACGCTATTGGTCTCGACTAATTAAAAAGTTAAAGGAATATGACTTGGCCTAAAAAAAAAATTTCAGTCAGAAGAATTTTTTTCACTTTAATCCCTGGATCCGTCGCAGCACAGATTTATGTTAAGGTAAACAATACTTTTTCACCATTGACGCGAGGATGAAGTTATACTAGAGGTCATTCTGGCGTTATGCACAACCATGCTATGGTTAGACAAGCAACTATAAAACTTCGAATTTACACAAATTAATTACAACAGGCTGAATTACCTGTCGAGAAGAAAGCAGGCAACCTCGGCGTCCGTTTTAAAATCTTCTCCTCATGGGCTCTTTCCATCTGGGAAAAGTTACTCCAATATTGACTATGGTCTTGCTGATTTGCCTGTCGTGTTGACGTTTTAATTCTCTCTTTCAAATGTGAGTACGCACACACACAAACATACACACACACACCACACTATCTTTCAAATCTGCCGGCACTCGAGAGCTCGCGAGTAATCTCCCCCTCGCATTCGTCACAGTGTCACTGAGTGAAAAACGCAAAAGGCGAAGCTTGAATTTACAGGCATGTCCCTCTTTGGCTAATGTAGTTTCAAGATGGAGGGGCAACATGGCGACCGGCATTCGAACCCCTCACCCGTATGTACTTTCAATGGCAGATTATAAACTTAAGAGAATACTTTATTACTTGAAAGAAGTAAATATACATTAATGAGCACATATATTTTTGAAAGAACTAAGTGTTTTTTGCTAAGAATCAACTAAAAAAGTAGCTTTAAAGGTGTATTTCACACATTTTATGTAGAGTTTTATGTAAACGTGACAGGACTGACTGAAAACATGGGGATAGTTGTAAAATAGTATTTATTTGTAGAATTGTTATATAATTTGTATATATTTATATATAGTTTCATGTTTTTGATCAATTGATGTGAACGATAACAGCTTAAACTTATGGTTTTTTTTTTTTAAATAACACTTTTAGCATAACAAAACTATGAAAGCTGTAGCTCCAATTTGGCTAAGGACATGGACAGGATTTGTATTTTTTTTTTATTGTTTTTAATAAAGAAAAAAAATCTGAGAACCTAATGAATGGCATATTACTTTATTGAACAACTCATAGAAATCAACCATGAACCAGTTTTAGAAATTTTTGGATGAAATAATTCAAGGACAGATAATGCACGTTTCTGGTAGAATGTCCCCTATTATCAATTTTTGTATACATCACATCTATTGTTATTATATTATAAAAATCGTACTCGGTTACTAACGTAACCTCGGTTCTCTCTAGAAGAGGGAACGAGTACTGCGTTTTTATAAAAACGCTACGGGAAAAGTCTCTTTTCACGAAATACTGAAGCAAAAAATTATCCTTAATTTTCATACATGTAAAGCGCGTTGCAGCAGTAGTCAGCTATGGCGAGACGGCTTGCTCGCTCATTGGCTGCTCTGCGGCAACTGCATAAGCCTATCGAGCGAGGCCTGAGGTGACGTCTTCGCGCCCTCCTTGCCATTTCCCGCCGAGATGGGTGTGGCTAACCTCTATAAAAGGAGCTCGAAAAGGCTGATTCACTTGATTTTCATCGCCGAAGCGAACCAGAGTGAACCGTATGCACGGCAGAGAACGCAGTACTCGTTCCCTCTTCTAGAGAGAACCGAGGTTACGTTAGTAACCGAGTACGTTCTCTTACGAGAGTCCTCTCGTACTGCGTTTTTATAAAAACGCTACGGGAACCCCTTGTAAAACGCCGTGCGTGCTGGGATAAAAACACCGATCACTGGAAGCTAAGCCAGGTGTACAGTGCATAACCACCAGATAGACTCACAAAGAATCCGGGAATAAGGGAGGGGGACCTAAATTCCCTATACTGTAACGTCCGCAGACGTAAACATGACCTCACAGAGAGAGTCTAGAGACAAGAGGCGATTCCCTCCGTCCTTATATGGTCGCGCCAGCAGACGCGAATATGACATCACATAGACAGGGTGGGGAACCTGAACTAAATGTGGGAAATGTGGGTCTTACACAATTCTGCCCATAAGACAGTCGGTAGCGCGTTGCGCATGCGATTTCAGTGTTCTAGTTAGACAGCTGAATCAACTACACCGATAGTAGCTTAGCCTGCAAGGCGGGAACCTCTAGGTTGTAAAACCTAATAAATGTAGACGGCGAGGCCCAGCCTGCCGCCGTACATATATCCTGTAAGGAAATCCCGCTGGACCAAGCCCACGAGGAGGCAACGCCCCTCATGGAGTGCGCTCTAACTCCCAACGGGCACTGAAGGCCCTTGACAGTATAAGCCAGCGCTATGGCGTCAACTATCCATCTGGATAAGCTCTGTTTCGAAACAGCCATTCCCTTGGAACGTCCACTGAACGAGACAAAGAGCTGCTCAGTCTGTCTGAAGACAGCAGAGCGGGACACGTAAGCTCTTAAAGCCCTAATAGGGCAAAGAAAACTTGAGTCCCCTTCCTCACTTGATCCCGGCAGGGCAGACAGGGAGATAACCTGAGCCCGAAACGGCGTGTTGAGGGACTTTGGCACATAGCCATGCTTAGGTTTGAGTATGACTTTAGAGTCATTAGGTCCAAACTCTAAGCACGCTGGGCTCACGGAGCAGGTCACCTATGCGCTTCACCGAAGCGAGAGCCATCAAAAACACTGTTTTGAAAGACAAATGTTTGAGGCTAATAGATTGGATAGGCTCGAAAGGGGCACCCTCCATGGCCGCCAAAACTGTAGAAAGGTCCCACATAGGGACTGAAGGAGGTCTGGGTGGATTCAGCCTCCTAGCTCCCCTGAGGAAGCGGATGACTAAATCGTTCCTTCCTAGTGACTGACCCAGCGTTGTTCCAGAGAACGCTGTAATAGCCGCCACGTAAACTTTGAGCGTGGAAGGGGATCTGCCCTTATCCAACAGCTCCTGTAGGAAGGAGAGAACCTCCGTCACCTCACAATCGAGAGGTGATAGGCTCCGCGCTGTACACCAGCCGGAGAAAACCGACCACTTTGAGGCATAAAGCCGCCGACGGCGCTCTGGCCTGAGTGATGGTATATATCACTCCCTCTGCGAGGTCAACGGATATCCGTTGAGCGCCCACACATGAAGGGACCACAGCTCCGGGTGTGGGTGCCAAATCGAGCCCCCGGCCTGCGAGAGGAGATCTCTCCTCAATGGCACTGGCCATGGAGCGATGTCTGCTAGCTGCATCAGGACTGGAAACCATGCTTGGTTCTTCCAGAACGGTGCTACAAGCAGCACTGGGCATTCTGTTTCCCTGATCCGCTCTAACACCTGTGGCAGGAGGGAGACGGGGGGAAAAGCATATAGCGGGCAGCGCGGCCACATCTGGGACAGCGCGCTGTCGTTCTTGGAAAAGAACACGGGGCATTGAGCGTTTTTGCGGGACGTGAATAGGTCCACCTCCGCTCTGCCGAATCTCTCCCACAACAGCCGGACTGTTTGTGGGTGTAGAGACCATTCGCCCAGGGGAATGTTGTTCCTGGACAGTCTGTCTGGGCCCAAATTCTGGAGCCCAGGCACATGCACTGCTCTCAGCGAGCGCAAATTGTGCTGAGCCCATGTTAGGAGGCGTTTCGCCAGCCTGTACAGGGATCTGGATCTGAGACCGCCCTGGCGATTTATGTAGGACACCACGGCCGTGTTGTCCGAACGGACTACGACGTGTTGGTCCTTGATTTGGGGACAAAAACGCGTCAGCGCGTTGTGCACTGCCAGCATTTCCAGGCAGTTGATATGTTGGAGCTTTTCTCGTTCTGACCACAGGCCGAAGAACGGTCTGCCCTCGAGCAGCGCTCCTCATCCCGAGGTGGATGCGTCTGTCGACACCATCCTCACTCCCGAGGAAGTCCCCAGGCTTACACCTGATCGGTACCAGTCGTCCGCCATCCAAGGTATCAGGGCTGTCACACAGCTCTGATTGACCTTGAGACGTAACCGGCCGGACACCCACGCTCCGCGCGGTACTCGCGCTCTCAACCAGAACTGCAGAGGAAGCATGCGGAGCAAGCCCAGCTGAAGAACTGGCGATGCTGAGGCCATGAGACCCAGCATCCTTTGAAACTTCCTGAGCGGGGTAGTCGCGCCGCAGCGGAAGGATCTCGCCGCGCGCTGAATGTGCAGCACGCGCTGTGGCGACAGCCGCGCTGTCATAGACTGTGAGTCCAGAATGGTACCCAGAAACGAAAATCGCTTGACTGGGGTTCAGCGAACTCTTTGTCCAATTGACCGTGATACCAAGATTCTCGAGGTGATCGAGTAAAATGGTTCTGTGCTCCACGAGCAGTGATCGTGATTGAGCTAGGATCAGCCAGTCGTCCAAATAGTTCAGCACTCGCATGCCTCTGAGTCTGAGAGGGGCGAGCGCTGCATCCATGCACTTCGTAAATGTACGAGGTGCCAGGGACAAGCCGAACGGCAGGACTGTATACTGGTATGTCTGACCCTCGAAGGCGAATCTCAAGTATCGCCTGTGATGTGACGCTATCTGTATTTGAAAATTTACACGTCCTTCAGATCTATCGACATAAACCAGTCTCCTCGGCGGATATGCGCGAGGATTTTTCTGGTCGTGAGCATTTTGAAACTGCGTTTCACTAATGCTCTGTTCAGCCGTCTTAGATCCAGTATGGGTCTGATACCACCGTCCTTTTTGGGGACAAGAAAGTATCTGCTGTATAGCCCCCCTTCGCTTTGAGCTTGGGATACATGCTCTATCGCCCCTTTGCTCATCAGTTTTGATATTTCGGCGCGAAGTAGGTGTGCTACTTCTAAAGTCACCGTAGTTTCGACGCGCGCTGTGAAGCGGGGAGGGCGTCGACAAAACTGTAGCGAGAAGCCTCTGTTTATAATGTCTAGCACCCAGTCCGAAACCCCTGGAAGCGATGCCCATGCCTCTGCATGGCTGGCTAAGGGTTGGATGCGAAGCGCGCTCTGTTCGCCGTGCAACAGAGGTGCTTCGGGGCGCAATAACATAGGCGTTACGCCTGTGACATACGAGGCGGGGAGCTCGCTTATTACAGCGGGCAGAACGCTCGTCCTCGACCCTACTACAGTGCTTAACTGAGTGAGGGAGGGCTGAGAAAGCGAGTGCTGTCATGCTGTCTGCGAGTAAATGTGGGCGGGAAACGGGCACATTCACTGCTTTGGACGCGCTGCCTGCCTGAGCAGAGCGAGCGCGCACAGGTCCCGTTTTTACAGAGAGCCTGTGATCTGTGAGACATAGTGTTCGTGGGCACTGGGAAGTGGGCACTTTTACTATGTTGGAAGCGCAATCGACCTGAGTCGATTTTATGTGCGCGAGCCCTAGGGGGAAGCGCGCTGATCACAGTGGACAGAATGCCTGCGCTCGACCCCGCTGCGGTGTTTAACCGAGCAAAGGAGGGCTGGGCGAGTCCCGTAGGACATATAATGGCCGTGAGTAAGTGTGGGCGCGGGAGAGCGGGCACAGTTACTGCAATGAGTGCACTGTCTGCCTGAGCAGAGTGAATGCACACAGGTTTCGTCTTTACAGAAACCACAAGGCATGCAGCACATAGTGTTTGTGGGCACTAGGCAGTGGGCACGTTCACTATGTTGTGTGCGTGATCGACCCGAGTCGAATATATGAGCGCGGGCCCTGTGTGAAGGGCTGTGCTAGTGTGTAGGGATGGGCACTAGGCAGTGGGCATCTTCTCTACACATATAGCATCATCGGCCGTGGCCGGGACTTCGGTAGAAGTCCGGCCATGTACCACGTGCTCGTGGGCTGCAAAAAACACGTCTGCCTCTCGGGGAACAAACAGAGTGATTTGCATTCGGCGGCATAAATATTTTCTGCCGGCCGGCCCGGGATTCGAAATCGGATCCCCCACGCGAAAGCCTAAGAATCTACCACTGGACCACAGTGAAGATACATAGACATAAAGTCAGCGCGAGTGGGCTGCAAAAAACACGTTGCCTCTCGGGGAACAAACAGAGTGATTTGCATTCAGCGGCATAAATATTTTCTGCCGACCGGCCCGGGATTCGAACTCGGATCCCCCACGCGAAAGCCTAAGAATCTACCACTGGACCACAGTGAAGATACATAGACATAAAGTCAGCGCGAGTATTATCCACACTGGCGTTTGCTTGCAGGCATGTACCACGTGCTCGTGGGCAGCAAAAAACACGTCTGCAGTTGCCTCTCGGAGAACAAACAGAGTGATTTGCATTTTCAGACGCCTGCAAAATGCCAGAATGTGAGAAGAGTGGATATCGCCCAGTTTCAGCGGGGCTGAAAACACTCCATTCTCCTTTCGCCAGTGACGCACGGGAACCGTAGAAACGGTGTTCGGTTGCAGGCAAGCGGGTACTACGCGCTCGCTGGCTGCAAAATGCATCTCTGCAGTCGCCTTTAGGGGACTGACAGAGCAAAGCATTGGCGGCATAAATATATATGCCGCTAGACCGGGATTTGAACTCCGGTCTCCCATGTGGAAAACCTATAATTCCACCACTGAGCCACAGGGGATACAGGTTTTTGAAAGCGGCGTCAACATGTATTCTTCGGCGTTTGCTGGCAGGCAAGCGTGTTATAACAGACTCACTTGCTGCAATAATATTTCCAGTCGCCGAACAGGGAACTGAGAAATGTGAGAGAAAAGAGGTCAGACCGACCAACGGTGGGACTAAGAACACTCTTTTCTCCTTCGCCGGTGAATGACGTGTGCAGAGGCAGGGTAGCTTTTCTTGTAACGTAAAGAAAAACTAATCCCGCCATCCGCTTCCAGGAAGGGCAGCCTCGGAAAGGATGCCCGGCGAGTCCTCAGAGTCACCGTAGGCAATTGGCTCGGAGTGAAGGCGTTTCGCCATCAGCGAGCGCGAGCGCTGCATGAGAAGGCATCTTGAAAAAGACGCAGCTCTTTTAGGAGTGAGTGTTGCAAAGCGAACACACACATACACAAGAACAAAGAATGTAAAGGATATGGCGTCGGAAAGCGCAGCAGGTACGGCGGTAGAAGGCGGCGTTGGCCAGCGGCTTCGAGGGCTCGTCCCGCTGAAGTGCTTGCATCAGACGACGCGTGCTTCCTCGTGATCCAGCAATGCGTGAGCTTCGCTGAAGAGATGAAAAATCAAGTGAATCAGCCTTTTCGAGCTCCTTTTATAGAGGTTAGCCACACCCGTCTCGGCAGGAAATGGCAAGGAGGGCGCGAAGCACCCTCATTGGCCTGACGTCACCTCAGGCCTCGCTCGATAGGCTTATGCAGTTGCCGCAGAGAAGCCAATGAGCGAGCAAGCCGTCTCGCCATAGCTGACTACTGCTGCAACGCGCTTTACATGTATGAAAATTAAGGATAATTTTTTGCTTCAGTATTTTGTGAAAAGAGACTTTTCCCGTAGCGTTTTTATAAAAACGCAGTACGAGAGGACTCTCGTAAGAGAACTTTATATCTTATGTAATGTTAGTCCGATTCACTAATGTAATGTCATGTCATTTTTTTCTCTAGCACAAATCTGCAAGCTGCCCGGCTTATTCAGGAGGCTGTTCAGCTGTTACTCAGTGAACAAACACCCAGACACCAAAGCTCTGCTGCTGATGCTCAAGTTCACCCAGATGCAAACACTGTGCTGCAAACACCCAGATGCTCAAGTTCTGCTGCTGAACAAATACCCAGAAACTCAAGCTCTGCTGCACCAGCTGAGCATCATTCAAGTGAGGGACACACAGGCCAAATAAGGTCTATTTCCTCTCCTCTGCCTATGAGAATGATTGAGTCTCATCAATTGGGAAATTCCCTCAATTTCCCTCAGCCATCAACCTCCAGAACTGATTTTGTGCAGACTAACCTTTCAAGACTCTTTCAGCCTTATCGACAGCCAGCAGCAAGGCGGCCCACTCAGACCCGCAGATCATACGAAACCCCATGGTCCCTTTATTTTTTTTGTCTTGCTGACCCCAAGACTGAAATGGCACCTTCAATAGAAGAGCGCAGTTTTTTGCAACATGTTGGTCTGGGAAAACAAAAAGTCACTTTCCCTAATAACAACAGTTCGTCATACACTGAACTTTGTCAACAACTGTTCAGTTGTTATCCTTTGCTTAGACAGGCAGGAGGTTTTAAAATAATGAGATGTGGAAGGAGCCGGGCATTGACACAAATACCAGTGCCAAATTCTGGCTACAGTGTGAAGTACCTTAGAACTGAAAGTAGCCTCAACAAGGCTTTGGCATATATTGTGCCACTGCAGCAAGCTCTTATAGAACCAGAAGAGCCAGAAGTAAAGGTAGGCTGTGTTACACCATTTCTTGTGAAATTGCACTTTATGCTATAAAATGTGAAAACAAAGCAAACATGATTTGTCTTATGAAGGAGGAGGAAGCTGCTGAGATGTGCAGGTTGTGTCACAAACTTGTTGCTGTTCACAAACTCGAAGAACATGTCAACAGTTGTTCAGGGTATGTTTTAGCAAAGTTGAGAAACAAGTCTCTCTTTGACTTTGTCAAGTCTCTGAGTTATTTGCCATAGCAACAAGTTTAATTATTGATTTAGGACTTGCGGCACTGTAGTTGACCTCACTGAAGATCAAGATGCCAAAGACTCTTCAGTTTCTGACACTGCAGATGAGTAAGTAGTCAATAGCAATATTTCAAATAAATGCATTCTTGCGGTTCCTTTTTTGTTAGACATCTGGGGTCTCATTTATAAAACTGTGCATCCTTACTAAAAGTGTACGTGTGCCCGAAAGCCAAAAATGGCGTGCACCAAGGCCTAATCTTCCTGATGTTGTGCAGTGCAAACCTGCATGATCGAGCTGTCTTTGAAATGTGATCTGTGAAGGTCAGCTGGTCATCCAATATCACTCCAAGATTTCTGACCGACCTTGATGGGGTGATTGATGATGAATCTAGCTGGATAGTGAAGTCGTGTTGTAGAGATGGATTGGCAGGGAGGACTAGAAGCTCAGTCTTTGCCAGGTTGAGCTGCAGGTGATGTTCCTTCATCCATGTTGAGATGTCCGCCAGACACTATGCTCCAGGAGAATGAGAACTGAGGACTTGGAAGCAGCTTTTGCGATCCGTAGGGCTTCTGTGACCGACAGTAGTGCAGTCTCAGTTGAGTGTCCTTTCTTGAAGCCGGATTGGTTGACATCCAGCTGGTTGTTCAGAGACAAGAAGGATGTTACTTGGTTGAAAACTGCTCTTTTAAGTGTTTTCGCAATGAATGGTAGGAGAGAGATAGGTTACAAAGATCACAGCCGTTATACCATTTCAAAGGTCTAAGCTACGTCATTGCTTACAGGTTGAATGAATCTGATTGGCTAAGAAATTGATAAACATAGTAATTTTCCACACATATACAGATAGACAGAAGCATATCTCCATAGATTATGCCACTGACATTCGGACCCTGAAGTTAGGCACGTCGTGACCTTCCAGGTCGCAGATTCGGGTTGCTGGGTGCCAGCAGAGAATGTCTAATAGGAAGAGAATTGGCACTCTCTGGTTACTTCCGGTTTCTGGACTGGCTGCAGTAACACATCTCTGTCCATGCGGGGGCGCTCGCAGGCGAGTGCAGAATGAATGGAGGTCTATGGTGCTATACTCCTCAAAATCCACTTTTCTCAGGATATAATTTTTTTGTCTAGTAATTTGAATGTTATATTCGAAAGGAGATGCAAAGAAATTACACATTGCTGGGTGTTATATTTTTTAGAGTCACTTATTTGCTTTAAAAAGTCTTTTAAAATGTCAATGACGTCATACACATCGTACGACCAGAGATACTGCTTTACGGCAATCCTTCAGTCACCTTGGTGCTTTCGCGCTCTGCACTTTCTTTTCTCTCAAGGCATCGACAACACAGCCGGCACAGGGAAACACACGTGCTAGAAGAGTTTTTGTTTTGTTTGTTTCTGGTCCCGCTTCTGATGCCACGATGCCATCAAGCGGCATCTCTGGTCGTAATCAGTCCTTCACTGACCAATCAGCGTTCATTAGCAGAATGCTAGCGTGTTATGGGCAACAACAACTCAACCTGTAAGAAATCGAAAGGACAAGCATTGTTACTGCATTCAGATATCAAATACTGACATTAAAGAATACATGAAAATAACATTTCAGTAATCACACTGGTAACTTCTATAACAAAGTAAAATCTCCAGAGAAGTTGTTCAACTCATGTGATATTTAGAAGGAAAAATATTGATTTAATATCTTGATTATAATCACTCATTACATATACATTGAAGCAGCAGTGGATTCCAATCCACCCTCTTCAATATGAACACCCACATGTTGTTTCAAAACTGTATGAGTTTCTTTATTCTGCTGAACACAAAAGAAGATATTTAAAAAAAATGTAGATAACCAGACAGTTGTCATTAGCCAACTTACTTCCATAGTATTTTTTCCTACTATAGCCTATATTTTCCTAATAACTACATATCATATTATTATAATATAATATTATCATCATTACTAATTATTTTGAAAATTATAATATTTAGCAGTAATGTATCATATTACAGTACAATACCGTATAATTACAGCAAAAGCAGACCAAATTACGAAATACAGTAAAAAATACAGTACAGTACTGATCTTGTGTTCTGTAAAGTGAATTACATTAGTTACTGGAAATCGAAATACACTAACTTGCTGGCAACCGTGCTGCCAGTAATGTACTGTAAAAATACAATCAATTTGTTTACAGAGAAATTGTTTCAAAGATGCTGTTTGCGCAAAAACAATAACTAACAAAAACAGCATCACAGCATAAGAGACATCAGGATTCAAATTGTCCTTAAAAGATATTTATTCTTGCAAGAATGTTCCCAGTCCATCCACAGTCCAGTTGCAGGCAGAGTGAGACCCAGAGCAGAGGTTGGCCAGCTTCTTTATAGTGTCCTTTTCAAAAGCTATCTCTTGTCACCCACAAGGAACAAAAGGGACCCCCCTTGACCCCTCCCCAGCCCTGGAATACTCTCACCTCTGAAGTCCCACACACACACACCCTGCAACTGTATCAACATCACAAAAGAAACCCAAAATACAGCAAAAGAATGCATGGCATTCAAAATTAAATCATTGAAAATAAAATACAAAGAAAAGATAAATTTTTCCATAACAGATGCACACAGGAAATTACTGTAACGTGAATGCATTGATTGATTCCTAGGTTTATTTTGTTATGAATAAACAAATGTGCAATCTATAAAGCAAAAACCTTACAATTAAAGTTGAAATGTTGTAATGTTCAAGTTTTTGATCTAAAAAAAGAAAGATGCACAAATAAAATGACTCTAAAGCCCTATTCGGACGGGACTAGTTTCACAGGGGGACGTTAGAGAAATTTCTGTTTCACAGACGTACTTTGAGATTTTAATCCTGTCCGAATCTGCCATGTCTGTCTTTTTCTCACACGACCTCTGTAAAAAATCCAGAGCAAATTACCTACTGTTTTTCGTCAAACTCGGCGGTCCTCAGAGAAATCTAATCCCGTCCGAATGCGAATGTCTGTGATTGCCGGAAAAGTTTTTTTCCAAAACGCTTTTTCTTGTGTGTTTTGGTCAACGTGAACTACCGTACAATCTCTCGCTATCGCGCCAGTGTTCAAGTTTCTGCTTTTTGCGCACCGATAATGGATGTAGATGTGTTCGGTACACTGCGAAGAAATAAAAAAATGAAATCAACAAGAGCCAAATCACGTAAACTGTTAATATTCGCTACTATAATATCAGTTTCAGGTAAGATTACTTTCATTTCTGCACTTCATTACATAACATGTAGCCTAAATTATATAAGTTAAAACTTTTTATTCCAGTGGGTTTATTATAAGAACCCATTTATATAAAATCATGATGATAAATGTAGGTTTAGTTTTTTTATACTACAATTTTTATCAAATGTTTACAAAACACTAAATACGTTAGGACGTTTTACTTTATATTTCATACGCAATCCACGCATTCTGAACACGTGATCTTCTGCAATGCCCACATGTAAAACACAGACACTCCTACCTCGGTAATAAACACGGAGATGTTAGTCCCGTCCGAATCCGTACATGAAATCACAGACGTAGGTTGATAAGAATTGTAACTCAAACGTCGTTTGGAAAACTAGTCCCGTCCGAATAGGGCTTAACAATTACGTCTGTAACATGTCTTTAATTTACGTCTATACAATGTCCAGAAAAGACGTATAAAAAACTTTCATTCTGGCTCCTGTGAGGACATCTTCTGGATGTCTAACAATTACGTCTTTTAGACGTGTTCTAGATGACTTTTTGCTCGCTGGGTATGATAAAAAAATTTTCCCGACGGCAGCTTTAAACAGATGCACACATAATTCACACACAAGCATTGAAACGGTCATGAAACATGACATGGGCAGATACAGACATATCAAAGATGTTGCATTTTCAGAAGAAGAAAAAAAACTTTCTTTTTTGTTATATTGTATTTACCTTTAAGTACTATCGGGTGTTATTTGAACGCTGTAAAATGTGAATGTAAAAGTAATTAGTGTTTACTATGACAAATGTGTTGTCTTTGTACAAATTTGACCAGCACTGTTCTGTCACAACACATCAATCTACTTTTACTTCAGTAGAACTTTCGAACTCGAGACACTGTGCAGAATGTGCAAAGTAAACCCAGGGTGGCACAGCTGGAGATAAAACCCAACAGATCCCAACAGACATCAGTGGATCCTACAAAACATGGAATAAGAGATCGAGAAAAAGAGAACTGTCAGGTTACATATTTAAGTTTTGTCTATGAATATTGTTGTCTCTGTTGATTTACTTCTGTTCCTAAATGCATACATGTATAGACTAAAATTAAATAGAACAGAAGAATAATATGAATAAATAATAATAAAAAACATTACTATTTTAAAATATAAAGATTTTAAGGACTCACCAGTGTTATCCACATAGAGCACACCTGACACACTTCCATACTCGGTTGATGCTGTACAGATGTACACACCATTCGGATCAGAGGATGATTTTGGGATGAAAAGTTTATTGCCTTCAGAATGCGGAGTACTTCCATTCACTCTGTTAATGAAGACACATGAGAGAAACTGACATTAGAAGAAAGTACATGTGTGTGATGATGTAAAATGGTAAAGGGCAATAATCTGGAAACTTGAAATTTAAAATTGCACATATCATTATTTTGTGTAGCCTCCTTACTCCTTACGTTACACTTTTATTTCCTCTTTTTTTTTTTTTTTGATTGAAGTATCAATCATTAAATCATTATTAGTCGCATTTCCACTGTCAAGCCAGTGTGAGCCAGGGCTTTCAACGGGCCAGGCTGGCATTTTTGTTGTTTATGATATTTACATTTATGCATTTGGCAGACGCTTTAATCCAAAGCGACTTACATTGCATTTCAAGGTACACATTTACATTCTTATTTATATTCTTACATTGAACTACAGGGACAGGTTAATATATAAATATAAGATTTAAAACCCAAGCATCAAATTTTTACCACCGTTTTACACTAATAAGTGATACATAGGACGAGAGGATAATTGGATAATTGCATCACAATGGCCTGGCCTGCTATACTTTATATTTAGCCTAGTTTGGATGATGGATTGCAAATGGATATAAAATGTAATACATGGGAATGATGTATAGTCAAGTGATGAATAGTATAGTCATGTATACTCAAGATTGGATTTTCATCATGCCCTGCGTCTCAATATCTACACTATCCATCCTAAACAGTATGTGAGATTAAAATAAGTGTGTCCCAAAGCATAGTATGTTGAAAAGAGTATGAACAGTCCCCGGATGGTCTACTATTTCCGGTGGATTTTCAAAGTGTGGATCCATGCTCACTATAACAGCTAATATCGGCCACAACCCATTGCGCTTTCGAGGAGGATTCGATGTATCCATGTTGTATTTCATCTGCAACAACAATGTGAACTTTTATATAGTGTAGATCCATTTGGCCATTCGCTTTTAAATGCAAGACCCGTGACTGGCAGATCAACATGCTTCTGCATTTCTTTCCGATACAGTGGGAAATTAAATTAAATGTGAAGGATTTTATCTTTGACATGATCGACAGGTCAGATTACGTGACAGGATGCGTGTAGCTAAGGGACAGAGCGCAACCGTTAAAAGACACTATTTTATGACGTGACAGTATGTACCAAAGCTTGTCTACTCTTCTGCTACACACTCAAATGTATCTACTTTTTCTTCACAAAAAGAGTACATACTTTTAGAGTGTAGCATAAGTAGGCAAATTTAGATGCAGCAATGGTCTTGATAATGTCATGGACCTGGAAATAATTGGACTCTGTCATGACTTGGACTCGCCCCAAATATAGTAGCCCCAAACTCAAGCTATCCACCTTATTTTTAAATGCAGAAGCAGGCTATTTTCTGTGAATGTGTAGGGCACTTCAGGTTTATTTGCAGCTCTAGGTAAATAACTGGAAGAATAACAAAATGTACTCCAGGACAAGTTTAAGAAAACCAGGGGTGTAAACATTAACATGGAGATGGAACTGCAAGACTTTGTTGTCCTTTTTTAGCATCCATTGTGCAGTTAAACTCTGTATTTTATAATACTGCAGCTGCCCATTATTGGATATTATTAGAGCAATCGGTAACAGCCGGCAACTGTTTACACTATACGCACACCATTGTGTACGAATGACATGCGTTTTTGGTCATGTAGTGCTGACGGAGATCTTTTCTTAAACACAGTGGAAACGCCAGTATGGACGATGCATCGCGCGCTCTGCCCCTCAGTGCGGGTATAAACAGGAAGCGGAAGCACGCACCATTTGGTTTTTCACTGAGGAGCCGTGCAGGAGCCTGGCCTCAGCAGTGGTCCAGCAATACATACGTAACCGAGACGTTCCCTTTCAGTCAGTCACATCCGACATAACGCCGATGTCATCAACCTATTGGGATCCCAAGTAACATGCCTCCTATTGCTGCCACCTTCCAGTGCCCAGTGTAAGCCTCCTGATCCCCCTGCACATTGGGGAGGAAGACAGGACAGGGCTCAGGCCTATGGGTGCGGAGGAACACTACAGGGTTCGGCTAAATGGGAACTCACCTGGAGCAGAATGGCGCACGTATCCGGTCCATAGGAGGGGAATGGCGCAGCAAGCCGACACTTTGAGCGGGCCTACAGTGTTTACTGGCTATGGGAAGCAAGTACACGGGAGGAAACTGGCTCGACCCGAAGGCTATAAAACCTGGTGAACGTTTGGTGTCACCCAGCCCACATCTCTACAGATATCTGTCAGCGAGGCACCTTGTGCCAGTGCCCAAGAAGAAGCAAAACTCCAAGTGGAGTGGGCTAGCAACCTGAGGGGGCACGTTGCTCCTTGGGATTGGTACGGAAGACGATGGCATCCACTATCCAGTGGGCCAACCTCTGCTTGGAGACAGCCTTTCCCTTCTGCTGGCCTCCGTAACAGACAAAGAGCTGGTCTGAGGTCCAGAGGCTGAACGGGACAGAGAAAAGCCAGGGCTTGGTCTGCCTCCTCCAGGGGCAGCGCTAGAAGGTTCACTACCTGGTGTGGTAGAAACCTTGTGCAAATATCCGGGCGAGAAAAATGCGTGCAAGTCCCCCTACCCTCTTGATGGAAGCCAAAGCAAGCAGGAGAACTGTTTTCATGGACAGGATTTTTAACTTGGCTGCCTGCAGTGGTTCAAACAGGTTGTCTCTGTAGTGCCGTGAGCACCAGAGATAAGTCCCAAGAAGGTATTTAGGGTGCGGCGGATTTAGTCTCCTCACTCCCCTCAGGAACGCTTTCCCAAGGATTTTCCGTCCACTACATTGTGATGTGCGGCACTCGCGGCAACATACACTTTGAGCATGGAGGGAGACAGTCTTCACTCCAACCCATCTTGCAGGAAGGAAAGCACTGTACTGACCAAACACCTTCGGGGGTCTTCTCGGTGAGAAGAACACCACTCAACGAATAGGTTCCACTTTAGGGCGTAAGCGTACATCGTATAGGGCGCTCTCGCCTAAGTGATGGTGTTTACGACAGCTTCCCATTATATTGTCACGCCCCTAAACATGACGCAGAACAAAATGAACTGTGATTGGTTTCGTTACATGTCAATCAGACGTCCTATTGGGTGGTCCTTGGCAGAGCATGTGAGTGGAGCAGAGCGGAAAGAATTTGCACTCCACACTCAAAGCATTTCATAATTACTCCGCTCAAGCTCCGCTCTGGGTGTACAATTTTCCGCTCCTCGCTCCATCCCCACGCCGTCCTTAATACGTCTCGCTCCATTTTCGCTTCACGGTAAATTTTTATTCTTTTTTTTTTTAAATAACACCAACCTCTGATCAGAAGATGCATGTACTGTAAAACGAATATGCAGTACTAAGAGAAGAACATCCACATTTTGAACAGCCCCAAACCAATAAATTAGGTTATCCTTTAGCGCACTTTTAAACAAAGCAAAATAAAAAATAAGTGTTGAATGAGGCTAAATTAAATAAATTATCAAATGAAAAACATTACATTAAATAAAATAAATAAATCACAAACTAAAATATAAAGTTAAACAAATTGCCAAACGAAAAAATATAGATATCTTTAAGCCAACTTTTATATTAATATTGAGAAATACTATGAACAGAAAAAATGCTGGCTGGTTGAACATATTTTTTATTAGCAAAGCTATATCTCCAGTGCTGCGTTAACTTTCAGAAAAACGAGCTTTTGCAGAGTGGCAGGTGCCAAGCACATGCGATTATTGCTGGACATCAGACCAGCAATAGAAAACACCCTTTCCACACTGGCCGAGCCACTGGGAATGCTAAATATGCGTCTTGCAATTTGTGAAAGTTGTGGCAGTACATTAGAGTTTTCTTTCCAGAAGCGAATGACGTCAACTTCGCTGTTCAATCTTGGCATTCCAAGGTATTGCTCGACTTCTCCTTTTACGTCTAGTGTTGTAGAAGACGAACGGGTCATAGTTGCGTATGACTGTGTTATGATGCAGAGCAGGAAGCAGGAAGCAGGATCCAGATGCAGCAGTGTTTTTATTAAATAAACTTGAATTATGACAAAGACTAAGAATAAACTTTAACTAAGACTAAGACTCCAGGACAGAACAGACAACATAACAACATTAAGAACTCACAAAGACTGAACTAGACACAGGGCTTAAATACAAAGGCAAACAAGCTAAACAAGATAACAAGGGGGCGTGGCTAATCAGAGACACTTGGGAAGACTAATCAACATAACAGGAGACAGCTAAACATGAAAAGACAGGGGAACACATGACAGACAAGAACAAGACACAAACCCACACCGTGACAGACTGGAACACTGACTTGACTTTTTTTGCGCTCGATGGCTCAGGGTCAGGGACAGTCACAGGGTCAGCGACAAGGGAAGGGGATGTTACTTTTTTATTTACACTGCAGAGAAGTTCTGAAGTTCGAACTAACGACTCCCGGATCTCAATCTGTTTGCCTTGAACCTACAAGAACAATACAATTAGCTATGATTATTTTACCCTTCTGTATTATTATTATTATTATTTATAATAATAATAATGAGTTTTCATACATGTAGGCCTACTGTATTATTTTTTGCATTATTGTTAGTTAGCATACTACTCTTTTCTTTTAATAAACCATGGTTAATTTCTGAATGCTATGCCTTTGTGTAATGAATTACTTGCCTTTTCATCTCTTGCAATCCACTCGTTCTTGAAGCGTGGATCTAATAATGCAGCCAGAATAACGTGGGTGTCATCATAAAACTTTTGATAACGAGTCGAAAAGTTCTCAGCTAGAGTTTCTGCGAATGCGGCTATTCCCAGTGGAGTGTCACTGGAAACATCAGACATCATTCTGTGTATTTCTGCAACTGCCGGTAGGAACATCCCCAGGTTTCCCAGTTGCTTTTGTAAACTGTCTGTCAGTTCAGCAAATGGTGTGAGTACTCTCACTAAGCCTTGAAGAATGAGGACATCATTGCATGTGATTTTCCCATCATCTGTGATCGACGTCAGCCTGTTTTGCCACAACAAACATTTTCAGCAACGACTCGGTCATCCGCAACTGACTGTTCCATCTGGTTGCGCATGCAGTTGTGGGACGAACTCCTAATTTGTCGATTTCCTCTGTGTTCAGTGTGCTTTTTCTGACTGTTTTGACTACTTTTCCAACCTTGTTGGTTATTGAATTGATTGCATTGTGCTTCGCGATTGCGTCTTTAATTGCCAGTTGGAGTAAGTGGATCGGACATCTCAGGTGAAGATTTGATTTTGTGACGTAGTGCTCTACCATCATGTTCAATTGGATGGCCAGCTGGTCTGCATGGAGCTGCAGGAGTGCAACATCTGGAGCATCACCCTCACCAACTGTCTCCCTGTCCCCGACATCTTGGTCCAGCTGATCCCCGAATTCGCTAAGACCAGGCAGATTGAAGGCTTTTACCATATTGCTGGCGCTATCAGTTACTACTCTGATCACACCACGCTGAATATTCCAGCATCTCACGACCTCCTCATATTTTACATAAATGTGCTTCGCTGTGTGGTGTCCCTGAATGTGTTCACAACTCAGCAGAACAGTGTGGCCTTGAAAGTTTTCATCTACAAAACTGCCCACGATACCCAGAAAACTGTGACCTCGTCGGCTCGTCCAAATATCAAGGGCCACTGAGAGTCCATTGCAGTTCTGTAGCAGAATGCACAATTTATTCTCCAACTCTAATAAAGCATGTGGCATGAGTGTGTCACTGACCGTGCTGTAGCAAGGTGGGGTGTAGCCAGGCTCTGCAATGTTCGCAAAATAGCGCATCCCTTCTCTTTCTCCTTTGGTGAGTGGCTCCATGTAGATCATTTTAAAGAAAGCCTGGTCTAGTTCACTCTTCCTCTCCTGTGAAATATTTATTTTTGTCGTTCTTTGTTGAAAGAAGCCTTTAAATGTACTGCTCTGTGTCTCTTTACATGTTTGCTGTGATTTTTTCTCTGCAAATAAATGTAAATTGAACATATTATGGCGCTAAAATTAAATGTAAATAATAAGTAGCTTAAAAGCTGCAAAATATTTACAAATGTATTAATTCTGCGTTGGTGGTTTAGGTTGTTCAAGCTGAATAATACCAGCCTTCAGATTTTTTTTCCACGTGTGAGCGAGAAACTTGATCGTGTTTCCTTGACACGTGCCTTTTAAGATTCCACAAGGAATCTTTTGACGTTGTAATCACCTCCCCGCACTCACGTTCTCCTTTGTCATCACTACCTTTTACAATACATTTATATTTTTTTCCCCTTCTTCACGGTAATATTTCAGAAACTCCATCTTTCTGTCTTTCTTTAACTGTGCTTATTAACAACTTATAAAATCTTCCATCATATAATTGAGTTGCACAGGCGGAAATCGCGAGGGGGTCGGTAAAAATATCATTAAAAGCATGTGTAAAATTAATTACATGATATATACTTTATATAAATGTTTGTGAAAGTACTAGTAAAACAATACAAATGCAAACAAATGCAAAATATGATTAGAAACATTTTGAGTCCCCCTCTGTTGCCTCACAGTGGTTTGGTCGGTCCTGGCTCGTAATTCGTAATTGAGCGATAGTGGAGCGTTTTCGGAGCGAGAGAAAATCACAACGCTCCGAAATTAAAAAAATCCGCTCCTCGCTCCTGGCAAAATCACGCAACCACTCCGCACCGCTCACATACTCTGGTCCTTGGGCAAGAAAAGCTGTGATAGAGTCCAGACATTCTGCCGTCAGTCTGAAGGTCTGGCTATGCCAGACTAGGAAGCGCTAGCCAGGCTCCCAGGCACCTAGCCAGGGGGACCAACGGGACCACAGACAGACCCGCAGTGGGGCAGCGAGATGGAAGGCAGGGACCCGACTCGTACGGCATAACGGTCCAAAGTGGGGTCTCAGTGTGCGGTGCAACACTTACCTGCATACTCGCTGCCGGCTGGCGTTGTAAGAGGGGCTGAGGGTGGCAAGGCACACACCGCCAACCTTGCCCTCTTGGGACCCAGGGACAGAGGAAATTGCTCTTTTATTGGCTGTACGGCCATTGGCAGAACAGAACAGAAATAAAACTGAAGCCCCCTCCACCCAGCCCTCCTCCGGGGGAGGGAGAGATGCAGACACCATCTCCCAAAGAGCTACTTCCTCCATCCCTGGGTTTCCCGTCTCAGGGCCGCTTGTGCTTGCGCTTGCCACCTGACCTGGCAGTAGCTGGGACGGGCTGGGCGGCCTTCCTGCGGCTGGCTCCACGCTGGGGTCTGGGTGAAGGCTGCTGAGCAGACCGGGCGGGAGAGGCGGCCCGGGCAAGCATAGCCATCAACTCTGGATCAGGCTTGGGCAATGCAACTCTCCCAGAAGGAGGAAGTGCAGCCGAGTCCTCATCTCCAAAAACCCAAGCTCACCCTCCGATGCTGCGATTGACATCTGATCGGCAGGGGGAGCCCTGAATGAAACGACTGGCTGGTCATGAAAGGGGCCAGAGCGCTCAGCCAAAGTACATACAGTCAACTGTTCGGCTCCGAAGCGAAAGACCAATGGTACGTGCATCTGCTTCCCATTTATACCCGCACTGCAGGGCAGAGCGTGAGATGCAAATGGAAGGGAACTAAGGACTTACCTGATCCAGATGTAGCTAGTCGGTGTTGGGTTACAATCCACTAGACAGCGATATTCTTCAGCCTCTGTTGGATCATCAGGGATTATCACCACCACTTCTGGAGGATCTAAGAGAATTCAAAAATATGAAAATAATAATAATATTGGCTTATCATAAACATGTGGCGTTGAAATTTAGGTATGCTTAGTTACAGGACGGCAGCCTGAACTTGTACTGACCCAGTGTAAGACTGAAAATACTGGTTGAGGCCCTGGTCTGAGACAAAGGGCTAATTACCATTTGACCTCCCCCATACGACCTCACTTCCGCAAACTACTAAGAACTCACACAAGAATATGGTTTAATGTGAATGTTTATCATTGACTGTTATGTTTTTGGTGTCATTTGAAATGTCTCAAAGTGAGTGGTACAGATATCTCATATCCAGATAGATAAAATAAAAGGTAATAAGGTTTAGAGAAGTTTAGAGAAAACTGGTTAAGCCATTTGAGGGTGGTTTTCCCCATCCCCCATATCACCTGGGCAAACGGGATAAAGGAAGGAGTGCTTGCTCTATCTGGTCTCTTCTTTGCTGGACAGGAAATGGAATAGGTGGTGGCTCTCTCTCTCCCCCTCTCTCTCTCTCCCCCTCTCTCTCTCTCTCTCTCTCCCCCTCTCTCTCTCTCTCCCCCCCTCTCTCTCTCCCCCTCTCTCTCTCTCTCCCTCTCTCTCTCTCTCTCTCTCTCTCTCTCTCTCTCTCTCTCTCTCTTTCCCTTCCTTTCTCTCTATCTCGGTTACAAGCTGGGTAAGATTATTTGGTGTAACCAATGTATAACCATGTTCTAGATATTTGAATTGATTGTGGAATTGATCTCTGAAATATTAAATTGTTACATGTGATTATTCATTTAAAGGTTAACCCTCAGGGGACCACAAACGCGCCCGCGCGTTTTGCTCGTTTTTTTTTTTTAGCAATGAAAATAAACACCAAATGCTCTGTTAATTTTGATCTTTCATTTTCGTGTAATACATCAATCGATCCTGTTCAGTTTCTATTTTTTTTCTGTATACTCACAATAAAAATAAAGTGTTTTGCTTTTTGACAAATAAAGAAAAATTAACATGATGCGATTTCTGCCTTCCCTCTGTCCGTGAACTCCCATTTGAAACGCGTTCGAAAATGATCAATAACTCCGCGAAAATTTAGTCAAACAGGCAAACAGACCCACGGGCATAAAGCTTGAGATCGCATCTGTTAAAAGAAGTAACTTATATAAAAAACAAATATTCTCAGTTTCTGTAATCTGTATAAAAAGAGAGCGACTCCTGTCGAGCTCATTAGGAGTTCATTCACAGTAATGTGACCACTCCCCGGAGAGCGCGTGCTATTCAAACGCAAATTCTGAGGGGTGTGAAACGCCCATCAGCTGTAAACACAGCGCGTCGCGATCGAGTGAGGCATAATATAGCCTACCTTATGGAGAAACGATTCCTCAGAACAGTGCTGATGAGGAGCAATATCTCCTGATATGAGGAGCAGATCCCGCTGCGCTGAGGAGTGAGGTAGGCTGTTTTCTTTTCTCACGTGTGGAATAACGTTATGGAATAACGTTAGTGTAGGCCTATGCAAACCGCAAAAAGATGAATCGCATTTCTATAATATGACTCGCCTTTCTGTGAGATGAATGAAGGGTACATATTTGTAAAGACTGTTTAGCCTGAATATGAATCGCGTGTCTGTGTGTGAAAGAATAAACTGCTTTGCTATAGCCTACTGAGATGAGTAAAAATCCACTGGAATATGTTGAAAAAAATTTATTTGTATAAGCAACGTATTAAACTGCAAAAAAAAAAAAAATACTATTTTTGTCAAAAATAAAGTCATAGACTAAGATGTTAGATGTTCCAATGTTGGCTATATTCAAACTAATGAATACATATGATAAAATTTAGGCCTATAATCTTTTTTCTTTTTCTTTTTTTTACAAAGAAAGAGTACACTTGAAATATTGTTGAAATTGTAATTATTGTTGTAATTGTAACATTTTTAATAAAATAGCAAAACATATTTACAAGAGAAATGTAAGCGAAATCTTAAATGGTCAATATAAGTCTTCTTCTAAATACATCTTTTGTCGTTGCATTGTGGCTCAGTCAGTGTCACACCTGAATGAATGGCTCATTAGGCAGTCATTATGCAGAATGGGTGGGGAGATTATGCAGAGATTATGCAATCTAAGGTGTAAACTACTCCTCCCCCTTGCATATTGGCTTTCCAAGCAAAACCTGTTTTACACCATTTAAATCAATGTATTTTTTTTTTGTGAACGATAAAGCAAAACTATTTTCACATAATTTTGAAGCTAGAACACAAAGGGACAACATCCATTAGTCAAAAGTCTTGTGGACACATATTTAATATGTGTTTTGTGGTCTTAATTCAGCAACTTTCATTTTAATTTTTTCCAATAACCACGCATAAACATTATTCTCTTAAAAATACAAACATCTACATACACGTTGCTCGCATATTATGGTAGCCCTGTTTGTGCTATATAGAGTGAATTTACACCTTTGCCATTAACATGTTTATAAATAACTGAAAAAAGCACAAATGTCAAGGCATGTCAGAACATCTCAAAGGCCCCCAAAACACTGTGGTCCCCTGAGGGTTAAAAGGAATAGTCAAACATTCGCTCACTTGTAGTGAGGCACAGATATTATTAAAACCTTTCATTTATGGAGTCAGATGAAATTGCGAGAGAATACATGATTAATGTATTGCATTTAACCAACCAATACTTTGCATGAGTGAGGACAGAACACGTGATACCTTCCCCGTGTATTGGCGAACCGGCAATTGGACCAATATAGCAGGCCTTACAGCAGTTACACTTCTGTCCATGTATAATCATTAGTTAGGCCAAAAACAGTGATTAATGTTTTTATAGGAGTAAAAAATTCCCCTGCATTCCACCTCCACCAGCAAACAAATATGATATACAGGGGCCCAGACCTCCTAGTGATGCCCCTGACTGTTATATTAATTTGAACGCTAGCTTGACTTTTACTGTGTATACAGTGTTACTTACAGTGGACATTTATCACATAGTCGAGTTCAAGCTGCTTTGTCAGTGTGCTGTGTTTGACCACACACTGGATCTTCTTCTGGTTTAGATGTTTAGATGGTGCTCCCAGTATGTTGGTCACAACAGTGACGGTGCCGTCTGAGTGCTGTGTGCTGCTGGTTTCTGTTCTCAGAGAGTCATTCAGAGCTCCTAATCTCCACAACACTTCTGCTGCAGGACGGGCATTTGAGGCTACACATGATGCCAAAGTAACGTCGAAATGATCAGAAACGTGTGTGTTTCCCGTTACTTTCCCCGCAGGAGGAACTACATTTTAAAAGAAAAAGGACAATAAATGAATTGTGAACCATGAGTCATCAAAATTAGCCAATAATTGATATGGCCCAGATATTGTGCATACTACAAACACTGTCAGTAGTCCGAAACTGAAAATCCTTTATTTTATTTTTTTGCGGACTGAAGCTTTCATACGGAGCCCCTAAAGGGACCTTTGCAAAAATAAAAATATCCGTACTTCCAAGCTTCAAAAAAGGACACAAAAACACCATTAAAATATAATAGCAGTGATTTAAATGACTCATTTGTGATATTACAAATCTTGTAAAACCATATGGTAGATTTACATGAGGAACTTTATAGTAATTGTAGGGAAAAGAGAATACACAGAACGACAGATAGATAGATAGATAGATAGATAGATAGATAGATAGATAGATAGATAGATAGATAGATAGATAGATAGATCCTGTCGTCATGTTACTCCCCCTTCATGTTTTCCTAAAACTGTACGGGATTTGGAATATATCACTATGATGATGCTTTTGTGTCCTGTTTTTGAAGCTTGAAAGCTTCAGTCCCCAATCATTGTAACTGCATGAAAATAGTGTATTTTGTGAAAGAAAGAGAGTTACACAGTTACACTGCATGGGTTAATAAATGACAGATTTGTCATTTTTGGTTGAACTTGAAACCCAAAGTGAGAGAATAACATTCGCAGTCTTACCATGTACTGTAACACTGATGTTTGTCACAATTTGTCCAATAGGAAATGTGTTGAAGATGCAAGTGTAGATCCCGTCATCCAGAAGTGACATTCTCAGCAGCTGAATCGATCCATTCTTATCTTTAAAGTTCCCAATAAATTTGACCTTGTCCTGTAAATCATTTCTGTGTTCAGTTTTTCCATCTTTGTGGATGATAAAGAAGCTGTGCTGTTCAGGGTTTCCTCTTGTCTGTTTCTGCCAGACGATATGAGTTAAATTCTCCTCTATCTCCGTCAGATGACAAAACAAAGTGGCATTCCCTCCTTTCATGACTGTTGAATCATGGCCAACAATCTTAAAACCTGCACAAATAATAGAAAAAGAGTAAGTGAATGTATACATATCTGCTGGCATATCTAACATAAACAAAAGTATAAATATTTCACTTGCCTGCTATGCTGGAGCATTTGAGATAAATCAAAAACAGTCCATAGAGTGACAGATCGAAAGTGTTTCTTCTCCCGTGCATGTTGTCTTCAGCTGTTAAAAATCTTCTCTCTCAGTGCTCAGAGTGAACCAACTGTCTCCGATTCAAAGGCGGTTCCCTAAGTTTACATCGATGGTTTGCACCTCAGATTATAAAAAGACACATGCAAGCATCACTCCCTCTGCATTCCAGCTCAAGGGCATTTTATGGGGTCACTCTCAAAATTTAAATCTAGTTTAAGGAAAAAAATAAAATAACAGACCATATCATAAGGGTGAATCACAATATGCGCACACACACACATACACACACACACACACACACACACACACTCACTCAGACAATCCACTGACTGAGATCCTCTGACGCCTGCGGCTCCTCCACTGACAGGACAGAACAGAGACCTGTACTGGAGTCATTTCCTCTCTCTCTCTTTCTCTCTCTCTCTCTCACACACACACGCACACACACACACACACATTTCAAACAAGTATTACACGCTAACCAAAGTTGAAGAAAGTGAAAAAAAAAAAACATTCTGTTCTTTTAAAATAATATAAATGAAATGATTATATCACTCAATATAAAAATAAACATCTTACTAAATTTTTAGTAATATAAAATCTTTTGAGTGCTTCTTAGAGCGACAGAGACAGTGGGGGACGGTGGAGTCCAGGTCAGCACACAGGGTGCCACAGCATATGGAAGTTAGTCTTAGTCTGTTAACTTTTCCACAGCAAATGCTTTGATAGAGTCAAAAAAATATTTCAAATCATAATCGTAAAAGATTAAAAGGAAAGGAGCAGATTAAAAGGAAAGGAGCTGGTCCCATT
Organism: Vimba vimba; assembly: GCA_022828995.1. Taxonomy (NCBI): domain Eukaryota; kingdom Metazoa; phylum Chordata; class Actinopteri; order Cypriniformes; family Leuciscidae; genus Vimba; species Vimba vimba. The sequence continues at coordinate 36,552,682 of CM040823.1, forward strand.
GGAGCTGGTAAGGGTTAGCTACCCTTGTCGGCAGTGTCCAGCTCTGTGTTTACAGGATGCTGGAGACACCCGCCCAAGGCTTTTAAGAGGAAAATCCCCTGAGAGTCTGTGAGAGACAAGGATAACACGATTAACGACTTAGGAACGGAAATGGATATGAGAGTACTTAGCCATTTGGGTTGTGAAGTTGCTGATGGTGGTGATGTGAAAACATTCTTTTATAAGGAATAAAAATAAAAAAATGTCAAGTCTCTCAGATGCTCTGGGACGCTCTCAGATGCTGTGGCAGACTTTCCCCAACACACCTGACTTAAGTTAAAACTTGGTGTCCCAGACACCTATGAGTTTATACTCTACTAAGCGTGCTTCAATACCTGTTCGAGTCGGCCGACGTCTCGATCCTTTTGAACATGATCACTCAGGAATAAGGTCTCTATTGCTCCACTAAACACTCTCACTTGAGAATAGAAGTGAGAAGTAAGAAGTAAGTGGAAGTAAGTGGAATATGCTTTTAATCACGGCCAGAGGACCTCAGACCAATTTCAGTGAGAATCCCACCAACAAAAAGAGTACAACAGTTTTGATAGAATTTTGATAGAATGGGAGCATAGAAAAGGTAACATGACATATTACTCATCAGCACATAATTTTTCTCTAATATGATCGATTCTACATTGGTGCAAACTCAGCAAATGTAAAGGCCTCCCGTCGGCCCAACAACGGATTCCAACGGTGTGTGCAAAGGTATAATGCGTGTTTGTCTTTTCAGCGTTCTGTGAAGATCACTTAATTTATTAGAATTTAGTTTCAATTTTATTTTAGCTCCACGTTTAATCTGACTCCAATTCCAAATGCTTATAAAATTTAGATCATGTTTCTTATTAGAAAATAATCATAAATATTGATTATGATTTAATTTAGATCTTTGATTATTCTGGGTATCCCATTGAAACCATCAGTTATTCATTCATTAAAAGACCCGGTGTCGCTTCGAGACTGCATGTTGTGAATGTGAGCTCACGGTTGAGCCAGTTCTGAAATAGTCAGAGGGTGCAGTGCAAACTAGTTTACCCTTAAGCGGTCGCTCTCTGCTGACTCATAACAAAAGGTGTAATTTTAAAAGACTGCTCTGCCACTTCCCCTTAAATAACCAGACCAGAACAAAAGGCTTGTACAAACATTTTTAGAGTTGTTTTGGGTCTATTCATGTATTCAAGGCGGGTAACACCTATCGGGGAAGAGGAGAGGATTCTCAGATATTTTGAAGAGAAAAAAGGAGAACAGAATTCTCCTAAGTTTTCAATCTTTCTCATAATACCAATGACTGCACTGATATTGAAACCGTTTTACCAATCACACTGAGACTTTTAAAATGATACCACACATGAAAAGGAAAAAACAACTGATTCACAAGATACATCATATGTGGTATTAGTATATAGACATTCTCAGTGAACTTTCCGTGACTTGAATCGGGGAAAGGAAGGGAGTATAGGGAGAGGGGGATGCATGGATAAACAAGGAGAGAAGTTTTGGCAAGGCGATGTCGCACACTCTTTCTCTGAGATCTTCTCCCCAGGGTGTATTTTATTACTTTATTGCAGGGGGTTTGACCTCAGCTTTTGTCTTATAATCAAGTCTTACACAAATGGGGCAAATATTAATCCTGCAAGAAAAATAAATGTTAGTTATGTTAAAAATTCCATCTCAATGCTTTTTCAAATTCACTGTCAATTGCACAATCCACTGGAGGAGTGTGTTGCTCGACTGGAGATGAAGTGTTCACTCTCAAAAATAAAGGTTCTTTTACAGTTTTTCTGAATTGCTAAAACGCATTTCTTGAAACCATCACTCACTTTCTCAACATTTTTTCAAACCACATTCACAGAACCTCTGACTCTTCTGGCAAAATCAAACAATTGCCCCATTTTATCTGAGCTCAGAATCAAACAATGCTCTCAGATCATACACACAGAGAGTCAGTATTATAAACACTACAGATCATTCATTAGACAATACAGAATACAGAATACAAAGCATGCAGTTACAGAAAAAAAGTATATCGCAACAAAGTAAACTAATTTTGCAATTACGTAAAAAAGTATAGTAATGACAACTTACAGAAGTAAGGTGAATAAATTGTATACTGTGTCCACTGCAAGTGTAGTATTGCACTGAATATTGAATAGTATAGGCCTATCGAATGTCTGTATATTCAGCTCTTGCACACTGTGAAAATACAGTGACACAACTGCAAAAGACAAAAAGGTTACTGTAAAAAACTCTAAATGAAAAGCATGTTAAAGTCACTCAGAAGAGTTGTGCGACTGCAGAATCAAGGTCAGTGAGAGACTGATTCTGCTTCAGCATCACGTCTTCATGTTGAGTCAGTCTGAGACTAGGTCAATTTTCAGATAATGTGACACCCTTGGGCATTTTTTAGTAAAAGTTGGCAAACAGACTTTTCTAAGGTTATTTTTTCTGCTGAATCCATTTTTGCTGTTTGCCAAGCTGTATCTCTTATGTTAAACTCAGTAGAGCGCAAACTTCAAGATGACCTCTAAAATGTCAGGAAATTCTATATTTATAAACTTTACATCATGCACGACATCAATTAATGAGAAAGTTTATGTAGGTGGGAATTAAGATACTTGTATGTGACAATGATAATTGCATTATTTCTCATTGTAGTCATGAAAATATCTGTTTTTCTCCTTATTTCAAATGGACAAACAGAATATCTAAAATGCGAGAGTCATTTGTTTGGAGTCACATGCATACTATTGTCTTTGGATCAAAGTGTGTGAATTGAGTTCAGAGTTATCCAAGAGGTTTTTTATTCTACTTTCTACTTTCTATTACTTTCTGCAGTTATTTCCACACATCGTATTTTTCATCAGAATTAATTTTTATATAAAAAGAGCGACATGAACCAACACAAAATATTTCCAGTTGTGGAATTGTACCCATGAAGTTGGTCAGATTATAAGATCACTTATTATGGAAGCTGCGTGTAGTTTGAAGCCTGACGGGTCAATGTCATTGGATACTTGCATTATATGCCAAGAATCCAAGAAAGATAAGCTATACAATACGACAGAACAGGGCCTTTTGACACTAAAAGCAGCTGCACAAAGTAGAGGCAAGCTTCACGATCCTCAACACAGAGAGGCAATTGACCCTTCGCAGGGAGCTTGATTGACAGGCGATCTAACCAATCATAATCCACCATCCGCCATTTTGTCCGACAAAGCAGTCAGGAGAGATAGCAGATTAACATGGGAGAATTTGAACTTGAAAAACGGAATGTACTGACGCATTTCCACGGTTAAAACAACATTCCTTCTTATGTTCATTCATGTTTATTTGATGCTATAAATTAACTAGAAGGAAGAGATGATCGGTTCACGAGCAGCTTTAACTGATGCTCTACAGCGATCTGTCAGACACATTTAAGAGCCACAAAACGGTATGTATCGTTTAAATTTCTTTTAAAAAATGACCACATTTGAAAGGTGAGACTTTGTTTAATATGTCTAATATCAAAAGTAACCGAAAAGTTACCTGGTCTGTCCTGTCTGTCAGCGTGTTGTCAGTCTCCTCTCTGCTCCGCGATGTATTTTTCACTGCGTGAGAACATGGTGTGGCGTGAGAGCAGCGTAGCTTGTCGGGCATAGCGACAGTAACTAAGGGGGGCGGGTCTTTGCGAAGGGTCAATTGACAGAGTCCTTCTTGTCCAGAACACAGAACAGCACGTGGTCTGGCACCGCTTGTGGTATGCGTTCGCGGTATTCCCATCCAGAGCGCTGGTCTCTGCATGCGTGGATAATCAATGAATAACCGTTGCTTTGCCAGAAGGGGTCGTGAACACAATCACGCAGTCTAGAGCTCCCTCTACGAGAAGACTCTACACGTCTAAATGGTCAGTGTTCTCCAAATGGTGCGCTACAAAGAGCTTGGATCCACGCACATGTGGGGTTTTGTGGGTGCTCTCCTTCCTTCTAGAGCTGTTGGACAAGGGCAGGTCCCCTTCCACGCTCAAAGTGTACGTTGCGGCTATTGCAGCATTTGCAGAGTCGACGCACGGCCGCGCGATAGTAAGGAACGAGCTCATCATCCGCTTCCTTAGAGGAGCCAGGAGGATGAACCCCCCGCGACTCCCTTCGGTTCCTATTTGGGATCTTTCTTTGGTCCTAGAGGCCCTGAAAGCATTTCCCTTTGAACCATTAGAATCCGTGGACCTAAAATACCTCTCGCTCAAGCTGTTTTTCTGATAGCTCTGTCATCAGTAAAACGTGTGGGGGATCTACACGCGCTATCACTTAGCCGGGCGTGTCTCGAGTTTGGACCAAATGACTCTAAAGTCATCCTCAAACCGAGACACGGTTACGTCCACAAAGCGATTGGCACTCCCTTCAGAGCGCAGATCATCTCCCTATCGGCTCTGCCAGCATCCGATAGCGAGGGCAGTGAAAACCTCCTATGCCCCGTCAGGGCGCTGAGAGTTTACATCACACGCTCCGCCGCCTTCAGGCGTTCTGAGCAGCTCTTTATTTCGTTTGGTGGGCGCACCAGGGGTCTCGCCGCCTCGAAACATAGCCTGTCCAGATGGATAGTGGACGCTAAAGCAGCAGCTTATGCATCCAAACACCTGCAGTGTCCTTTGGGCATCAGGGCCCATTCCACTAGAGGCATGGCCTCGTCGTGGGCTTGGTCCAGCGGGATTTCTATTCATGACATTTGTATGGTGGCGGGCTGGGCCTCCCCCTCTACATTTGTTAAGTTTTATAACCTGGAAGTTCCCGCCTTGCAGGCTAGACTTTTATCAGTCTAAGTGGTGTGTATGTTCTGCCCAGTTTGTTCGTGTGCAGGCTACTCTCACGTGACTATTAGCTCTTCTGGTTGAGCTGTACTAAGGGCGATATTCTCTATACATAGACTGGCGGAGCCGCTCTGTATTTCCCTATGAAGTGCTTATGTACATGTGCTGGCCCGCGTTGCTGGCCGCCTGTTTCCCACATGTTTTGTGTTCCCCGGGCTTCCCTGGGACTCATGCAGTGGATGCTCGGCACGCACGGCGTTGACAAGGGGTTCCCGTAGCGTAAGCAACTTACGCAATACGAGAGAACCTCTCATAAGAGAACATACTTGGTTACCTAATGTAACCTCGGTTAGTCAGACTACTGTTTGGAATTAATCAGCTGCAACTGCGCCTTAAGATGTATGAGTGCACGATGTAAATGTAAAAAGTCTCGTCTGCGTTGCTCTGCTGCATGCAAGTGCAAGACAAGTGATGCAGAATGTAGCAATTGCTGAACTGAATAAGAGCACTGCTCTGTGTTGGTGTGATCATATTGGAGAATCTTGTTGTACCATTGTTTAAATAACATTACATTTTATATGCCATGCAGTTCATGTTTTAGTTATTATTCAGCTAATGTTATGTCCAACTTTATAAGGTAATTTTAGGCCAAGTTTACTGTGTTTATTTCCTTTATCTGTTCAAAGCTAATGTTAGTGGTGTGACACATTACCGTGATATGGTTTGGTAATTTGTCAATTTGTCTCAATTCTTAATATTTACAACCAATCTTTCTGAGAATATCTTTTTCATAAATAAACCAAAAGAGAATTTAGTTTGGTTAAATTTAAGTCCTTAAACTTGTTTAAATGGACATGTAAATGTTGAAAAGTAATAAACACTCTTAACATAATGTAATAGGATGATGGTTTAAGATATAGGCCTTTTGCTGCCACCAGCATGATGTTGATGTTCTTACATGGACATACTCAAATACACAAAATTACAAGTCAGTGTTTACCAGAAATATTGTAAGATAGAATGACTAACTTGTTCTGACTATTCTGTTTGTTTCCTTTACTCAATAAATGCTATAGCACAATAAAAACAGTTTATCTTTGAGCCGGTGCTGAGAAATTTGCTCATTTTGGCGTATGAGGCGGTCATCTTGAATTTTGCACTCTACTGAGTTTCATGTAAGAGATACAGCTTGGCAAACAGCAAAAATGGATTCAGCATAAAAAATACCCCTAGAATAGTCTATTCGCCAACTTTTACTCAAAAATGCCTGAGGATTTTTATTTAGGCACATTTTTGTGATTTCAACCTGGTCTATCGTATTTTTCATCAGAATTAATTTTTATATAAAAAGAGCGACATGAACCAACACAAAATATTTCCAGTTGTGGAATTGTACCCATGAAGTTGGTCAGATTATAAGATCACTTATTATGGAAGCTGCGTGTAGTTTGAAGCCTGACGGGTCAATGTCATTGGATACTTGCATTATATGCCAAGAATCCAAGAAAGATAAGCTATACAATACGACAGAACAGGGCCTTTTGACACTAAAAGCAGCTGCACAAAGTAGAGGCAAGCTTCACGATCCTCAACACAGAGAGGCAATTGACAGAGTGCTTCTTGTCCAGAACACAGAACAGCACGTGGTCTGGCACCGCTTGTGGTATGCGTTCGCGGTATTCCCATCCAGAGCGCTGGTCTCTGCATGCGTGGATAATCAATGAATAACCGTTGCTTTGCCAGAAGGGGTCGTGAACACAATCACGCAGTCTAGAGCTCCCTCTACGAGAAGACTCTACGCGTCTAAATGGTCAGTGTTCTCCAAATGGTGCGCTACAAAGAGCTTGGATCCACGCACATGTGGGGTTTTGTGGGTGCTCTCCTTCCTTCTAGAGCTGTTGGACAAGGGCAGGTCCCCTTCCACGCTCAAAGTGTACGTTGCGGCTATTGCAGCGTTTGCAGAGTCGACGCACGGCCGCGCGATAGGATGGAACAAGCTTATCATCCGCTTCCTTAGAGGAGCCAGGAGGATGAACCCCCCTCGACCCCCTTCGGTTCGTATTTGGGATCTTTCTCTTGTCCTAGAGGCCCTGAAAGCATTTCCCTTTGAACCATTAGAATCCGTGGACCTAAAATACCTCTCGCTCAAGCTGTTTTTCTGATAGCTCTGTCATCAGTAAAACGTGTGGGGGATCTACACGCGCTATCCGTTAGCCGGGCGTGTCTCGAGTTTGGACCAAATGACTCTAAAGTCATCCTCAAACCGAGACACGGTTACGTCCCCAAAGCGATTGGCACTCCCTTCAGAGCGCAGATCATCTCCCTATCGGCTCTGCCAGCATCCGATAGCGAGGGCAGTGAAAACCTCCTATGCCCCGTCAGGGCGCTGAGAGTTTACATCACACGCTCCGCCGCCTTCAGGCGTTCTGAGCAGCTCTTTGTTTCGTTTGGTGGGCGCACCAGGGGTCTCGCCGCCTCGAAACATAGCCTGTCCAGATGGATAGTGGACGCTAAAGCAGCAGCTTATGCATCCAAACACCTGCAGTGTCCTTTGGGCATCAGGGCCCATTCCACTAGAGGCATGGCCTCGTCGTGGGCTTGGTCCAGCGGGATTTCTATTCAGGACATTTGTATGGCGGCGGGCTGGGCCTCCCCCTCTACATTTGTTAAGTTTTATAACCTGGAAGTTCCCGCCTTGCAGGCTAGACTTTTATCAGTCTAAGTGGTGTGTATGTTCTGCCCAGTTTGTTCGTGTGCAGGCTACTCTCACGTGACTATTAGCTCTTCTGGTTGAGCTGTACTAAGGGCGATATTCTCTATACATAGACTGGCGGAGCCGCTCTGTATTTCCCTATGAAGTGCTTATGTACATGTGCTGGCCCGCGTTGCTGGCCGCCTGTTTCCCACATGTTTTGTGTTCCCCGGGCTTCCCTGGGACTCATGCAGTGGATGCTCGGCACGCACGGCGTTGACAAGGGGTTCCCGTAGCGTAAGCAACTTACGCAATATGAGAGAACCTCTCATAAGAGAACATACTTGGTTACCTAATGTAACCTCGGTTAGTCAGACTACTGTTTGGAATTAATCAGCTGCAACTGCGCCTTAAGATGTATGAGTGCACGATGTAAATGTAAAAAGTCTCGTCTGCGTTGCTCTGCTGCATGCAAGTGCAAGACAAGTGATGCAGAATGTAGCAATTGCTGAACTGAATAAGAGCACTGCTCTGTGTTGGTGTGATCATATTGGAGAATCTTGTTGTACCATTGTTTAAATAACATTACATTTTATATGCCATGCAGTTCATGTTTTAGTTATTATTCAGCTAATGTTATGTCCAACTTTATAAGGTAATTTTAGGCCAAGTTTACTGTGTTTATTTCCTTTATCTGTTCAAAGCTAATGTTAGTGGTGTGACACATTACCGTGATATGGTTTGGTAATTTGTCAATTTGTCTCAATTCTTAATATTTACAACCAATCTTTCTGAGAATATCTTTTTCATAAATAAACCAAAAGAGAATTTAGTTTGGTTAAATTTAAGTCCTTAAACTTGTTTAAATGGACATGTAAATGTTGAAAAGTAATAAACACTCTTAACATAATGTAATAGGATGATGGTTTAAGATATAGGCCTTTTGCTGCCACCAGCATGATGTTGATGTTCTTACATGGACATACTCAAATACACAAAATTACAAGTCAGTGTTTACCAGAAATATTGTAAGATAGAATGACTAACTTGTTCTGACTATTCTGTTTGTTTCCTTTACTCAATAAATGCTATAGCACAATAAAAACAGTTTATCTTTGAGCCGGTGCTGAGAAATTTGCTCATTTTGGCGTATGAGGCGGTCATCTTGAATTTTGCACTCTACTGAGTTTCATGTAAGAGATACAGCTTGGCAAACAGCAAAAATGGATTCAGCATAAAAAATACCCCTAGAATAGTCTATTCGCCAACTTTTACTCAAAAATGCCTGAGGATTTTTATTTAGGCACATTTTTGTGATTTCAACCTGGTCTATCGTATTTTTCATCAGAATTAATTTTTATATAAAAAGAGCGACATGAACCAACACAAAATATTTCCAGTTGTGGAATTGTACCCATGAAGTTGGTCAGATTATAAGATCACTTATTATGGAAGCTGCGTGTAGTTTGAAGCCTGACGGGTCAATGTCATTGGATACTTGCATTATATGCCAAGAATCCAAGAAAGATAAGCTATACAATACGACAGAACAGGGCCTTTTGACACTAAAAGCAGCTGCACAAAGTAGAGGCAAGCTTCACGATCCTCAACACAGAGAGGCAATTGACAGAGTGCTTCTTGTCCAGAACACAGAACAGCACGTGGTCTGGCACCGCTTGTGGTATGCGTTCGCGGTATTCCCATCCAGAGCGCTGGTCTCTGCATGCGTGGATAATCAATGAATAACCGTTGCTTTGCCAGAAGGGGTCGTGAACACAATCACGCAGTCTAGAGCTCCCTCTACGAGAAGACTCTACGCGTCTAAATGGTCAGTGTTCTCCAAATGGTGCGCTACAAAGAGCTTGGATCCACGCACATGTGGGGTTTTGTGGGTGCTCTCCTTCCTTCTAGAGCTGTTGGACAAGGGCAGGTCCCCTTCCACGCTCAAAGTGTACGTTGCGGCTATTGCAGCGTTTGCAGAGTCGACGCACGGCCGCGCGATAGGATGGAACAAGCTTATCATCCGCTTCCTTAGAGGAGCCAGGAGGATGAACCCCCCTCGACCCCCTTCGGTTCGTATTTGGGATCTTTCTCTTGTCCTAGAGGCCCTGAAAGCGTTTCCCTTTGAACCGTTAGAATCCGTGGACCTAAAATACCTCTCGCTCAAGCTGTTTTTCTGATAGCTCTGTCATCAGTAAAACGTGTGGGGGATCTACACGCGCTATCCGTTAGCCGGGCGTGTCTCGAGTTTGGACCAAATGACTCTAAAGTCATCCTCAAACCGAGACACGGTTACGTCCCCAAAGCGATTGGCACTCCCTTCAGAGCGCAGATCATCTCCCTATCGGCTCTGCCAGCATCCGATAGCGAGGGCAGTGAAAACCTCCTATGCCCCGTCAGGGCGCTGAGAGTTTACATCACACGCTCCGCCGCCTTCAGGCGTTCTGAGCAGCTCTTTGTTTCGTTTGGTGGGCGCACCAGGGGTCTCGCCGCCTCGAAACATAGCCTGTCCAGATGGATAGTGGACGCTAAAGCAGCAGCTTATGCATCCAAACACCTGCAGTGTCCTTTGGGCATCAGGGCCCATTCCACTAGAGGCATGGCCTCGTCGTGGGCTTGGTCCAGCGGGATTTCTATTCATGACATTTGTATGGTGGCGGGCTGGGCCTCCCCCTCTACATTTGTTAAGTTTTATAACCTGGAAGTTCCCGCCTTGCAGGCTAGACTTTTATCAGTCTAAGTGGTGTGTATGTTCTGCCCAGTTTGTTCGTGTGCAGGCTACTCTCACGTGACTATTAGCTCTTCTGGTTGAGCTGTACTAAGGGCGATATTCTCTATACATAGACTGGCGGAGCCGCTCTGTATTTCCCTATGAAGTGCTTATGTACATGTGCTGGCCCGCGTTGCTGGCCGCCTGTTTCCCACATGTTTTGTGTTCCCCGGGCTTCCCTGGGACTCATGCAGTGGATGCTCGGCACGCACGGCGTTGACAAGGGGTTCCCGTAGCGTAAGCAACTTACGCAATATGAGAGAACCTCTCATAAGAGAACATACTTGGTTACCTAATGTAACCTCGGTTAGTCAGACTACTGTTTGGAATTAATCAGCTGCAACTGCGCCTTAAGATGTATGAGTGCACGATGTAAATGTAAAAAGTCTCGTCTGCGTTGCTCTGCTGCATGCAAGTGCAAGACAAGTGATGCAGAATGTAGCAATTGCTGAACTGAATAAGAGCACTGCTCTGTGTTGGTGTGATCATATTGGAGAATCTTGTTGTACCATTGTTTAAATAACATTACATTTTATATGCCATGCAGTTCATGTTTTAGTTATTATTCAGCTAATGTTATGTCCAACTTTATAAGGTAATTTTAGGCCAAGTTTACTGTGTTTATTTCCTTTATCTGTTCAAAGCTAATGTTAGTGGTGTGACACATTACCGTGATATGGTTTGGTAATTTGTCAATTTGTCTCAATTCTTAATATTTACAACCAATCTTTCTGAGAATATCTTTTTCATAAATAAACCAAAAGAGAATTTAGTTTGGTTAAATTTAAGTCCTTAAACTTGTTTAAATGGACATGTAAATGTTGAAAAGTAATAAACACTCTTAACATAATGTAATAGGATGATGGTTTAAGATATAGGCCTTTTGCTGCCACCAGCATGATGTTGATGTTCTTACATGGACATACTCAAATACACAAAATTACAAGTCAGTGTTTACCAGAAATATTGTAAGATAGAATGACTAACTTGTTCTGACTATTCTGTTTGTTTCCTTTACTCAATAAATGCTATAGCACAATAAAAACAGTTTATCTTTGAGCCGGTGCTGAGAAATTTGCTCATTTTGGCGTATGAGGCGGTCATCTTGGATTTTGCACTCTACTGAGTTTCATGTAAGAGATACAGCTTGGCAAACAGCAAAAATGGATTCAGCATAAAAAATACCCCTAGAATAGTCTATTCGCCAACTTTTACTCAAAAATGCCTGAGGATTTTTATTTAGGCACATTTTTGTGATTTCAACCTGGTCTAGAGGAGTTTGTCCACATCACAGACAATCTCTGCAGGAGAAGGGAAAAACCCTAAAGCAGATCCAGCCTTGACAACACTATACACATCTTCCTCTTCCTCCATGTTCACCACCTCTTACACACATACTCTTCCTCCCCTCCCTCTAATATTGTTCAATCCATTGTTGGTATCAACATTCAGTGCAACATTTTGAGTCAATTTAGGGACTCTGAACTGACTTGTATTATGTACAGTTGGTTTGGTCACAACATTAGAAATAAGTGTGAACTATTTTGAGTCATTGTGTGTAAACGATGACAACTGTGTTGTAGTTGTGTTCAACTTTTGCCTGCCTGTGTTTAACGTTTTGAAACATAAGTGCATCACAGTGTGAAAAAATGTGTTTTAATGAGTGAGAATGTGTTTATAGAGTTTTGAAAAAAGAAAGCATGAGTTTGCAAACAGTGTTTTACCGACCTGAACTTGTTTAATGTTTTACAGAAAGAGTGATTTATTCGACAAATTGGTTTAGGCTATTGAGAATTTGGTTCCGAGAATAAGGTTTAGTGTTTTAGCAATTCAGAAAAACTGTATTATATCTCTCTCTCTCCATAAAGATCCTTCAATGTCAATGGAAACTTTCCATTGGTTATAAAATGTTCTTCATACATAAAAAAAGAAGCTTTTTAGAGCGGTTTACGGAAAGGTTCTTTCGGAAATGAAAATGGTTCTTCTTTGACATTATCTCCTAACAAAGCCACATATTAAGGTCTGGGTAGATTAGATGTCAGTCAGTTCTCGTAATCACTGTGTCGGATGCAGGAGAAAAGGGCAGGAATACAGATATTAATTTATTGATAAAGAGTGACAAGGCGAATGGGTCAGAGAGTATCTCTGAAACGGCGAGGCACGTGAGATGCTCCCAGTCAGCAAGTCATGAGGATTTACCAACAGTTGGAGGAGTGTGTCACAAACAGTGCATCAAACTCTGTTGCATATGAGGCTGTGTGAGGGTGTGTGTGTGTGTGTGTGTGTGTGTGTAGCAGGCAGACGGATGGACGAAGACTAGAAGAAGAATATAATCCAAGACAATCCAATAAGGGCAGAGAAACACACAGAACGTGACCGAACAGAGAATGAATGTGAAGGTTCAACTTATATAGCAAACACAAACCAGACTAAATAATTACACACAGCTGAAACCAAAAACACAAACGAGGAGCAGGAAAACTGAACAAGGAAGACACATGACAAATGAAAACAAACTGAAAGTCCATGAATAACAAAACTATTAAAACATAATTTACTGTGGCGTCACCCTTTCAAAAGTGCACTTCATAATATAAATCAATAAATCAAATGCAAGTTCATGTTACATTTTCCTGGTTAAATATAAATCTCAAGTCAGTCTAAAAAAAAAAAGAAGTATTTTTACATTTATTCCAAAATTATAATGACTGTAACAATTTAAACAATATATTTTATTTGTGAACTGATGTTCAGCTGTTCTTTTTAATAGTCAGTAGTTTCAATAGTAATAGCAGTCATCCGCTGAATAAACACTGATCACACGAGTGCATATTAGTGCATCAGAGGTACATTTGGAACTAAAAGTTTACATATTACTACCTAAATGGTACATATTAGAAACTTGTTTGAGGGTACTGCCCCAGTGACAGCTTATGAACTGTTTTTTTCTGGGTTTCTCTTATAGGAGCATGTGAATATTAGATCACCCAGTTCATATGTCTTCCTGATGTCCATGTTCAAATCCCTGTAGTTGCAAGAAGTAGATTGAGTGCAACAGGTTTTTCAGCAATTGCTGAAAAACCTGTTGCACTCAATCTACTTCATGCAACTACTTTTGATCCTGTTGATAATTTATAGGCTCTAGAAATGTGCATATCAAATATGATACAGTGGGCTAATATATTTATACAAAGGCGTAATACTGATTGTTTACCAAATTGTTATAAAGAATGTTTACTGTAAGTTATGTGAGGATAACATGTTGTAACAAGCATTCTGTTTTCAATGAAGGACATATTATGATACTAACATGATATGATTAACTTTTTTATGTCAACAGGTTCCACGTAACTGGGTTACGTTGCATTTACGTAACATTATTTATTTCAATAAACTTAAGTTAATTATTAAGGTTAATCCAATGCCGTTTAGTTAGGTTAACAGTCATAATTTTGTCCAAAACAATAAAGTTAATTAAGTTTAATTATCCTAAAATTTTATCCTAATCCTAAAAATTAAAATATTTTTACATTCAACCGAAAACAAATAATCCAGTTTATGAGTTTATTGAGTTTATTCAATGAATACATTCACTTTTTCTTTTTTACAAATTTGTTTACATTTTTACAAACATTTCCAACATGAACATGTACAAAATATTTAATCTGTAAAGACTGCCTTCACTTTTCAAGAAAAAATATTGTTAATTAAATAATAATTAAAAATAAAAGAATGTTGCCTTTAAGTGAAAGGGTTTATTAAATACTTATTAATGTGCTCTGCAAAAAAAGCAGCAAACAATTGATCAGTTGTTAAAAACAAGACTATTATTTAAAGGAATGTAACGGTTGATTTTGAAACAAATGGACTACAGCCAACAGTGCAACATTATGGGAAAAGCAGAAATGGTCCTCAGATTACAGGAGTTTATTTTTCAGGCATAAATAAGACCAAGCATCGAAGAACGCACATTTGCACATTGTTCAGGTTTTCCTGTATTTAGATGCCTTACATCATGATGCCAACATCTTTGTAAGGATCTGTAGCCTCTGCTCCTTCATGTCTGACCACATATGCCTAGGCTGGTCTTGTGTATTGAGGTTAGGCAAGGCAAGGCAAGTTTATTTATATAGCACATTTCATACACAATGGCCATTCAAAGCGCTTTACATAGAAGAAATTAAAATAATAAAAAGAAATAAGAATAATTTAAAAAAAACTAAAATACAGTACAGTAGAAACGAACAGCGGCACAGTGCTCAATCAGGAAATGCACAGCTAAACAGAAGTGTTTTGAGTCTGGATTTGAATGTGATACTGTAGGAGCACGTCTGATCTCCTCTGGAAGCTGGTCCCAGCATAATAGCTAAAAGCGGACTCGCCATGCTTAGAGTGAACCCTTGGTATTTCTAGCTGATATGATCCTAATGATCTGAGTGATCTGTTGGGTTTATATTCAGTGAGCATATCTGCAATGTATTGAGGTCCTAGGCCATTGAATGATTTATATACCAGTAATAATACTTTAACCCTTTCATGCATGAATTATGATAACCTCAGTCAGGATTTTTTTTTTCCTATGTGTTTTTATTGCTCTTAGGGCATGAAAAATAAGAATTGATTTTTATTTTATTTTTTTACAAATTTTTCAAAGAGATCTTCAGATGTCCACTTGAGTGGACAGCATGCGGTTGGTTTAAACTGAAGATATACTGTATTAAATATAAGACAATAATCAAACAGATAAAGTATGTGAATTTAACAAACTAATCAATGCAATTATATCAAATAATGTGAAAACTATCAAATATATACAAAAAATATAAATGCAAAATATTGCAATGGCTTCATACAACTTCATACAAGTTGCACTTTGCGTATCTTTGATATCAGAACATGAGGACGTGATTCCATCAGAATTTTCTACAGCCTGTCAAGCTACAACTGTGGAAACCACTCAGATGCTCCCTCCAGTGCACCAGAGTATGGAGATTATTAGCTGATAATTCTGATTATGTTCAAGATGGACATGCACATTTCTATCATAGCCCTCCTCTGAGAAAACCTAGCGATACGTTTTTTTCAATCTCATCTGAAATGATCAGTGTTGGATGTAATGCATTACAAGTAACATGCATAACACATTCAGATTACTTTTTGATGTTACAAGTAAAGTAATGTGTTACAAGTAACATGCATTACCTAATCAGATTACTTTTTGATCTAACAAGTAATTAACTACAAGTAATGTGCATTACCTAATCAGATTACTTTTTGATGTAACGAGTAAAGAAACGCATTACAAGTAACATGCATTACGTAATCAGATTACTTTTTGATGTTATGAGTAAAAAAACGCATTACAATAACGCACATTACATAATCAGATTACTTTTTGATGTTATGAGTAAAGAAACGCATTAAAAGTAGCATGCATTACGTAATCAGATTACTTTTGATGTTATTAGTAAAAAAAGCATTACAATAACATGCATTATAAAATCAGATTACTTTTTGATCTAACAAGTAAAGTAATGCATTACAAGTGTCATACATTATGTAATCACATGACTTTTTTCAATGTCAATGAAAATTACATTCTAATAATACAAATACATTTATTTACAGTAGAAAAAGTCAATGCATATTAAGTTTTTAAGTTTTAAATTTCAAAAACAATATTCACATTATAATTATGAATTGTAGCTGAAATACAGCCATTGCATGCATGACGTCCACTACAGTGGACATGTGATTAATCAGAGTTTTCTCTCAATCTAAAATCAAAAACTTTTACTGTGATATGACTCATTAGATATTGCTTTATGCTGCAATATTTTTTTTTACCTACAAGAGTCTCCTAGGATAGAAGGAATGGGTGTATATTCCGGAGCAACTTGGCATGTCTGACTGACCCTTGGCCATCTTGGTTTGGAGGGGGAAAAAATCGAAACACAAAGGCTTGCCACTTGGTTGCAATTTATAGGATGATGCACCAGGGTCCAATGAAGAGATTGATGTGCAACTTTGCCATAAAAACCCGTGCAAATTCAAGAAAATGCTTTTTTAATAGCTGTCCACTGTAGTGACCACTATGCGAATCAATCCTAAATGTAACTGGGAGCCAGTGTAAAGACCTGGGGACTGGTGTGATATGTTCATTTGTTCTGGCTTTGCTCAGCGTTCTGTATGAGCTGACACTGTCTTATGGTCTTTTTGGGAAGGCCAGTGAGGAGTCCATTACAATAATCCACCCTGCTGGTGATGAAAGCATGCACAAGTTTCTCTAAGTCTTGTCTGGAAACAAAGCATCTTATTCTTGCAATAGTTTTCAGATGATAGTATGCTGATTTAGTTATTGCTTTGACATGACTACTGAAACTAAGGTCTGACTCCAGAATCAAACCAAGATTCCTGACAGATTCCTGATGTTTAGTTGTTTGACCCCTAGAGTGAAGGTATGCGTTCACCTTGAGAACTTCATCTTTGTTTCCAAACGCAATGACTTCAGTTTTGACTTTGTTTAAAGGAACACTCCACCGTTTTTTGAAATAGGGCTTATTCACCTTCTTTCCTACATTTAGATAGGTGGGCAAATGCATTTTTGTCTCAGTGCATGCATTGTTTTAGTTTGACAGGGTCGGCGCTAGCTTAGCTTAGCATAATGAATGGAATCCTTTGTTGCCAGCTAGCATGCCCCGAGTAAAAGGGACATAAACCCCCCCCCCCCCCCCCCCCCCACCTAATTACTTCTTGTGGCCTGCATATTGAGAACAAGTACAAATAGTGATGCAGATTAACACTAGGCAATTTTCTAGGCAGATATTGACTTGGGACTATATTAGGGGGAAGCACAGACGAAGCACTGCTACTTGGGCGCAGAGATATCACACGCAAGTAGCAGTGCTTCGCCTGTGCTTCCCCCTAATATAGTCCTTAATATATAAGTCAATATCTGCCTAGGAAATCGCCTAGTGTTAATCTGCATCGCTATTTGTACTCGTTGTGAATACGCAGGCCACAAGAAGTAATTAGGTGGAGTTTTTTATTTTTTATATCACTTTTACTCAGGACATGCTAGCTGGCAACAAAGGATTCCATTCATTATGCTAAGCTAAGCTAGCGCCGACCCTGTCAAACTAAAACAATGCATGCACTGAGACAAGAATGCATTTGCCCACCTATCTAAATGTAGGAAAGAAGGTGAATAAGCCCTATTTCAAAAAACGGTGGAGTGTTCCTTTAACTGAAGAAAGTTTTGACACATCCAACTGTTGACTTCATCAATGCATTGGCACAGGGAGTCAATGGGGCTGTAATCGTTAGGCGATAGGGCTAAGTAAATCTGTGTGTCGTCTGCATAGCTGTGGTAAGCAATTTGGTTCTTTCTCATTATTTGGCTCATTGGGAGCATATACAGGTTGAACAGGAGTGGCGCAAGAATTGAGCCTTGAGGGACTCCGCATGTCATGGATGTCCACTCAGACTTATGATCTCCTATACTCACATAATAACCTCTCCCATCTAAGTATGACCTGAACCATTTTAGGACTATCCCAGGACTGTCTCTGTGCTGTGGTGCGGTCAGAAACCAGATTGAAAATGGTCAAAGTATCCATTTGAGATTAGGAATTTGTTCAGCTGATTGAAGACAACTTTTTAATGATCTTGCTAATGAAAGGAAGATTTGAGATTGGTCTGATATCCAGATTGCTCTTTTTCAGGATGGGCTTGACATCTGCAGTTTTAAGGGAGTTTGGAAAACTCCCAGAGAGAAGTGAGGCATTTACCACTTCTAGGAGATCTGCTCCTAAACTGTTTAACACACTTTTGAAAAAAGATGTTGGAAGTGTGTCAAGAGCACAGGTTGATGTTTTAAGGTGCTGTACGGTTTCTTCCAAAGTTTTGCCATCAATTTCTTTGAAATCAGACATAGTAACTTTCTGAGGTTGTGATCTGATCTGTTTTACCTCAGTGCCACATGAGGATATGCTGATCGTCTTTCTGATATTATTGATTTTCTCAGAGAAAGAGGAAGCAAACTCACTGAATTTGCTGTCTGAGAGCATTTTACTGGGAATCTGGCTACAAGTTTTGTCTTCCGCCACATGCGCTCTGCTTTTCTGCATTGTCTTCTCATATTTTGCACTGCTGTTGAGTTTCTCCAATGTGCTTTTTGTCCTCCACTCTTCTTCCTGACTTTCACAGGAGCAATATCATCAATAACACTTTTAACTTTTGAGTTAAACGAATCAAAGAGAAAATCAACAGAGTCTGCAGATGCTTGGTGTTAAAGGGATACTTCACCTCTGGAAAGATGAATGTGTATTTAAAATGGGTCATTTATGTAGAAGAAATGTGAAATTATTTTTGAATTTGGAGCTTTCTAGACTGAGAAAAGCCAGAAAATGTATTTTTGGCTTATGTGGATGAAAGACAACAACTCCCAGAATGCATTTGCTTCGCTGCCCTAGGAGGCCACTCCCAAGCCACGCCTACTGGTAAGAGAGTGCAGTTAAACATCAAGGCTAGGCTAGGCTGTCTTTGGAAGGAGCCCAGAAGGGAGAGGGTGGAGTGAATGGAAATAATGAGCTGTCTTTAAAACAGTCGTGAGAGGTCTACATACATTCGATTTTTATACTTTCTATTTCAGAGTACTTACATTTTAATTATGTATTGATATTATGGGTGGTTGACATGACATGGCCTTTTTTTGGTCCAATGTGTCAATGTTAAGTAAATTATAGAAAAATATATCAAAAACTGTGGTGATATTGTTCAGAAAGTGCTGTTTTATATGGACATACAGAGCATTCATGGGTTTAATCTTCCATTTTTTCACAATTTTCAGCCAAACCAGAATAAACTCATATGGCGTGACTGTCCCAAGCACATTTCACAAATTTTGATTTTGAATAAAAACAAGAAAATGAATTCATTTTCTGTTTATTAAATCATATATTGATATCCCAGATGTCTACTTGTGAGTCTGCTTGACTAAAAGTTCAGGCATAATATTTTGAATCAGCCCTTAACTAAAACGTTTTGTCCCGGAAATGGATATCATTAGGTGTGACGCCATATTCCCTTTTTTAAAAGGGCAATTGTTTGGAGATCTTTGGGGTGTGGGGGTCCTCCTTCTTTCAGGAGGAAGAACAACACCTCAGAAGGACACTGAAAGTTACAATTAGAGTTTTCTCTCTTCATGGTTTAAAAAAAAATCAAGTATATCCGGCACTCCTGCTTCAGTTCCCTTTTGCGCTGTCTTTTGGTGTGACTCATTTTACACAAAAATGCCCAAATGAAATTACTTTTCAGTCAAAATTACCTTCAAAACTATATTGTCATATTGTAGTTAGCATGGTTTTAGCATGTTAGCATAAAAGCACATTGCTTAATGTCATGCTAAGTACGTGAAACCTCATATGGTGTGACACAAAATCATAAGGTGTGACAGGGTTTTCTTGACATATTTTGTCACACCTTATGATTATTTTGTCACACTATATGATATGAACTGCATTTAAATACATAAATAATGTTCTTAGATACATATTTACATATAACTAATAGTTAAGTTTATTGAATATTTTGACCTTTTAACACATTTTGATACTATATTATGTACACATTTAATATCTATACACCAACTCAATTTGGTGAATCCCTACTATCCCATTTTCAAGCTGGATCCATGTTAAACTACAGCATTTTGTCACTCAAATGTTTCCCTTTATTTATTTATTTATTTATTTATTTATTCAGTTTGAGGTAGATTTCAGTAGATGGCGAGATAATGCGAATAAAGAAAGAACAACGAAATGATACATCAGCTTGCTGTTCGGTCATTGTTTTACTCATCCTCATTTTGAAATGAATTTATGCATTAAATAAAAAAAATGTTCAATGATTTACTATAAAGATTATTATAATTCATGTAGTTAATATTCAGCAGATTAAAATAAAAAGTGCAACATCAAATGAATACAGTAAGTGGATTAATGCATGTGTTATAAACATATGATTCTTTGCTACTTTGAGCAGAACTCACTGTTTTAAACAATTTTGTGATTTTTTGCTGAAACTGAAACAATGATTCACTTGTCAAACTAAGTTGGGTTGTTTGTTAAATGCAGCTAATACAGATTTTTGCATACAGATTGTTGTGTGGTGTGACATCATATGGCGTGACACCATGTCATTTGGTGTGACATTCAGAATTTTGCAAGATATTAAGGCTTTTTGGTTATTAATCATAAAATCATCAATGTGACAGATGGGGAATAGTGCCAGCAAAGGTTACAAGCATTTTGGTACTTTTATAGCAAGGTATTCCCAAATTAATTTGAAGTATATTGAAAGATTACAAGTAAACGTCTGTCTATGAGTGATGATAAAGTAAAATAATGCAAAATGTAACATATTTGCACATAAGAATTGCTATACTTTTATATAGTAATGATAAAGAATCAGGATAAATTGACTTACATTATCACATTATACCCCTTTTTAATTTAATACACAATAACATTCATGTCACACCATATGACATTTTTAGTCACTAAGACAGTAAACTAGTGAATAAATGTAAATTTTAGGACAAAATCTACAAGACCACATATATATTTGGAAATATAAGAGTTGGTAGAATATAACCCAATGAGTTCCATGACTTACATTTGAGATTTAAAAAAAACCCTTTTTTTTAGTTAAATATGTCAACCACTACATAAAGTTTAAACAAATTTGAAAAAGAAGTTTTTTAGACAATTCCTACCTACCCTGCCTTTAATGCTAAATCCTGAAGTATCCCATAAAAGGATATAGCCTTCATAAATAGTACACTAGTGTTCTCATTTAAGCATCTCTTCTTGACAGACACAGATCTAGCTTCAGTGGCAGGAGAGATCAATATATCAAAGAAAATACAGAAATGATCGGACAGTGCTACATCCTTAATGACAATCGATGAAATGTTTAGACCCTTACTGATGAGTAAATCTAGAGTGTGTCCACGATTATGTGTGGGTCCGTGTACATGCTGAGTCAGATCAAAAGTTTTTAAAACAGTTTTGATTTATTTTGTCATATTGGTTTCTGCATTATCTATGTGAATGTTAAAATCTCCAGCAATAGCAAAACAGTCAAACTCTGAGGAAAGTGTTGATAACAGTTCTGTAAAGTCCTCAGCAAAGGCTGGAGAGTATTTTTAAGTGAGTTGTGTAAATTTGAGAAATTACTTTTTCTAGTTCTGTCAACACAGCTGTTTTAGTTTTAATGCACAAACATAAGAGCATTATTTAATTTGAACTCACCTGTTTGTCCAGATTAAAACAAAATGTTGATTGCATCCTCCGTTTGAGCATCATTTGATTCCCATAAAATGGGGAAAGAGTGCTGAAGGATGAGCATTGAACCGACGTGCTTTCAAATATCAATATAGCGCCACCTGTTGACCAAAGTGCGGAACTGCAGAAGTAATAACTGCATCACAGTTTCCACAGTCATTAAGCATCACAATATTAATATTAATAATAATAATAATAATCAGAAATGTTTCTTAAGCATCAAATCATCATATTAGAATGATTTCTGAAGGATCATGTGACACTGAAGCAAAGGCTGCTGGAAATGAATCTTACTGTTTTGACTGTAGTTTTGATCCAATAAATGCTGACTTGCTGAACATAAGAATCATATATATATATATATATATATATATATATATATATATATATATATATATATATATATATATATATATATATATATAAAAATTATATATATATATATATATATATATATAGATAGATCCCAAACTTTTGAACAGTATTGTGAACCTAAAAGACTGTTCAGATAATTAGGATCAAGTCAGTTAAAAGTACCGAGAGTGAGACCAGGTTTATTTATTTATTTATTTATTTATTTATTTATTTATTTATTTACAGGTATCTTTTACTACTGGTTATTTTACTACTGGGCATTTTAGTCTTAAACGCAAAACAAGCATCAGGTAAAATGATACAGGCATTTTTAAAATGCATAAAGAATGCTATTCTTAAAGGGATAGTTCACTCAAAAAAGGACGGCCCCCATTGACTTTCATTGTGTTTCTTTTCCCCCTCCATACTATGGAAGTCAATGGGGCCCATCACATGTTTGGTTACCCATATTCTTCTAAATATCTTCTTTTGTGTTGAACAAAGAAATTCATACAGGTTTGAAACAATTTCTGTTTATGGAAGCTTGTTTCCGCCACAGAATAAAACATTTTAAAAGATAATTGCGACTTTTTATCTCACAATTGCGAGTTTACATCTCGCAATTCTGACTTTATTTCTCAGAATTGCGAGATATAAAGTCAGAATTGCGTGAAATAAAGTCGCAATTGCTTGTTATAAAGTCAGAATTGCGAGATGTAAAGTCAGAATTCTGACTTTTTTTCTTGCAATTGCGACTTTGTATATAACACATAATTGCAAGTTTAGATCTCGCAATTCTGACATCTTTTCTCAGAATTGTGAGATATAAAGTCCAATTCTAAGGGGAAAAAAAACTGACTTTCTCAGAATTGCGACTTTATATCTCGCAATTGCGACTTTATATCTCGCAATTGTGACTTTATTTCTCAGAATTGCGACTTTATTTCTCACAATTCTGACTTCATATATCGCAATTGTGAGAAAAAAAGTCAGAATTGTGAGATAAAAAGCAATTATTATTATTTATTTATTATTCAGTGGCGGAAACAAGCTTCCATATCTGTTTGAGTAAATGATGATAGATTTTAAATTTTTGGGTGAAATACTATGGTGAAATATCTCTTTAAAGGGGTGGTATAATGCCCTTTTCACAAGATGTAAAATAAGTCTTTGATGTCCCCAGAGTGTGTATGTGAAGTTTTAGCTCAAAATACCCCACAGATATTTTTATATAGCATGTTAAAATTGTCACTTTCTGAAGATGAGCAAAAACGCCTTGTTTGGTGTCTGTCCCTTTAAATGCAAATGAGCTTCTGCTCCCAGCACAGGGGGCGGAGCTTCAACAGCTTACACTCACACAGACATGCACTGAAAATTTCAAAAAGTTTTAGCCTTTTATGTTCAAACCGGATTCAGACAATGATGGAGAGACTTAAAAAGAGGTAACAACATGTAGAAGCAACAGGACGTTTCTGAATGGTTAGTTGCTGATGTGTAGTCATCTTCTTGTCATTGATTAGCATATTCTGTCTTAATAATCTATAAATCGTGTTCTGGGGGCGGTGTTTATGTAAATGTTTGGGTTTGTGATGTCACTAACCCGGGAGGAATGTCGTGTAGTCTCTACCAGCCATTTGTTGTAGTCCTTAAAAAGTAATTTCTTTAGAAGCAAATATCGCCCTTTGCTTTGAACTTTGAGGATTGTAACTTTGCAGATGTTGTTTATGCTCAAACAGCAACATTACACACTAACTAAAGTTAGAAAAGTGAAATCATATTCAACCACCCCTTTAAGATACGTAGACTGAAGTCACTTCACACTCCACACAGGAGATGGCGGTATGAACCGAAAACCCGCCAATAAACCCACAGAAGAAGAAGAAGAAGAAGAAGAAGAAGAAGAAGAGCTGTTGTTGTTGTTGTTGCTGAAATGTTGTCAGGATAATATAATTTTAAACGAATTATAGCCTACGCTGTATTTCTTCAAAGGGATTTTTAGATCAGTTTTGCTGACTAGAAAGTCTAACAAATCAATAATAGAAATCTGATCCATGACTATGGACGAATCTAACCGCGCCTCCTCGTACCTGGACGAGCCGGCGAACAGTCGTCTGTTTCTCGTCACCAGTAAGTCCATAACCGAGGAGATCATCCGAGAACACTTCACCCCTTTCGGCGAGATCCAGGACATCTGGGTGGTGAAGGACAAGCACACGAAAGAGTCGAAAGGAGTGTCGTTTGTGAAGTTCTCCAAGTCCTCTCAGGCCTGCACGGCGATGGAGGAGATGCACGGCAGGAGCCTGGCCGAGGGCACCAAACCCATCAAGGTGATCCATAACAGAGTCAAACACCTCATTTATAGCGCTTTTAGCCATGTAGATCGTCTCAAAGCAGCTTTACAGTGATAATAGGACATTAATAGTGCCAGACACAGTTACAGTTCGTGTTGGGGGTAACTCATTACAAGTAACTTTTATGTTTTACAATTTAATGACTGGGTCTGGGATGAGGGTAAAGCAATAACGTTACAATCTCTATATAAATGCAGTGTTACTCATTACAAGTAACTTGAGTTACGTAATCAGATTACTTTTTCATGTAACTAAAGTAACGCATTACTTTTAAAATTTACAACAAAATATCTGAGTTACTTTTTCAAATAAGTAACGCAAGTTACTTTGCTTTCCCATTTATTGACTGACAGCTCTCCTGTCCTCATGTTGAGACAAATCGAAGTGCAGAGGTGTGTGTGTGTGTGTGAACATGATGGTTATTGTAGTTCTAGACTAATTGTGAGCGTGCATTTACTCATCTCACTTGCACAAAAAAGTTTCAGTATTCCTCAAAATGAATAAAATCAGTGAAATGCAGAATCAAAATACTATGCAAACCTCCAATGACTAAATATGTTAAATAAAACATAATAATTGTATGCATTTAATCTCAATTTAACTGACCAATGTACTTGCTTCTGACCTTTGATGATTCAGTTAAACCATGAGCAAAAATGACTATAGAATAGATTTTTTTTTAATTTATTGGTAAAGCAAGTGTTAAACTATTTTTCTCCTGCATCTATTCTTCTGCTCAGCTGAATTTACATTTCCTTCAGCCTGAGGCTTATTATTTCACTTTTGGTGTGAAAGGATCTTTACATTTGCCCCCAAATATAATTTTTTATATAAAGTAATGCAAAAGTAACATAATAACGCATTATTTTTCTAAAAAAGTAACATAATACTTTTTAAGGGAGTAACGCAATATTGTAATGCGTTACTTTTGAAAGTAGCTTTCCCCAAGGCTGGTTACAGTATGAGTCCTCATCGCAGCTGTTAATGTAAGCGTGTCCTGCTCGTCCAGGTGTTCATCGCTCAGGCCAGATCCTCCGGGAGCCACCGGGATGTGGAGGACGAGGAGCTGACCAGGATATTCGTGATGATCCCAAAGTCCTTCACTGAGGAAGATTTAAAAGACACTTTCAAGGTATTATCTCATGGGAAGTTTGAAAGCATGTCCTGAGGGGTGAATGTATCAAAGCATGTCAAATTTTACCCCCAAATTAAAAGGAAATTGACATTGCATGTAGTTATATTTTGCATTAAAGCAAACACGTGAATTTCTAATGACCAATTTATCGTGCGTCTAATTATTTTGAGATTATAATATGATTAAATGGTTCGTTTAAGTCGAGAAAATGTGGTTGTGAAGGAAGAGGAGCTCACCAGAATATCTGGAATGATCCTAAAATCCTGTACTGGGGACAGTTTAAAGGCACAACGTCTGAGATTTTTAGATGAAAATATCCAAAAACCACTAGAACAAATATTTTGTTGACTTGTGTACTTAAATTATCCCAAATGTTTCTAACAATGTTTAAAATCCAGAGAAATCCGCTGTTTTAACCAGTCTTTCGTAGAAACCATGAAAACGCCAAAGATGCGTTAATATTTTGTGTTTTCTTAAGACAGGTGAGCAACTGTTAAATGCTTTTATGGACAGAAAACTAATTGTTATATATAAGCTCAACACGGTTAGTCTTTTTGTCTTAGTCTAAGTCTCTTGTTTTCTTGATTTACCGCCAGTAACATGCTTGTACCTCAGAGACAACACTATAGTATTCTGCCAAGTGACTATCATAGCATATTCAGAAAGAGCTGTAGGAACAGTAATGCAGCAGTTTCTCCACTATACAATGTTTTTAATGAAGGGCTTGCCATTTAGCAGCACAACTCCTCCAGCTTTTATTAATAAAATGTTCTAATATCGGTCTAGTTTCCTGCAGTGTGAAACGAGTGTCTTATAGCAGCCAACCTTAACATAACTTCCAACACACTCAAATGTATTTTAATATGATTGTTTTGATCAAGTAAAACAGCGTCGCATTGCTTTAATTCATCAGATAATGTGAGGTGTATGAGTACTAATTGAGCACTAGTGACTGTTTCATTGTAAAATAAACAACACAATGAAAGGAACGGAAGTGGCGACTGCGCCACTATCCAATAAAATATAAGCACAATCAAAACATCCAGGTAATGTCCTCTCGGCCCGCCCTGCTTCATACCACAGTAATGCTAATAAACATTTAATACATTTGCTCATCCATTAACGGATGAGTCCAGTCGGCTCATTGTTCATTCTACGCCTTTGTTTGGAATAAGCGACTTCTAGCGGTGAAACTTGCATACTGTGCCTTTAAAATAAACTTCTGAGGTATTTTCTGATGGACGATTTGGAAACGCATCACATTTCACCCCAAATTTAAATGGAATTAAACAAGAAATTGTGTTTTACATGAAGGTGAAGAATGTATTTCTAGCACCAAATTTGTCTTTTTCCATTCATATCATTAACTTATTTAAAAATGGGAAAATTTGGGGATAACATTTAATCATTCTTATACAGCACAATTTAATGCAACACGAGCTGCAAACACAAGTGCTTCACAATAAAAAACAAGAACAATCAATACATAGAGAGAAAAAAACCACATAAAACACACATGTGCAATGGAAACCCGTTCATGAGAGGGCTCACATAGTGTTTAACAGATGTGATTTAACCTATATTTGAGAGTAGCTGGTGTTCTGGCTGATCTATTAGAGACGGGGAGATCGTTCCAAAGTTGTGGACCCCCTCGTGAGAAAGCGCTATCGCCCTAATGTTTATAATTTGTCCTGCTAACTCATGAAAGATGATGATTCCCTGATCTCAAGGATCTTGGGGGAGTATATATTGACATAATGGACATAAACACAAGTGCCTAATTGTGAAGAGCCTTAAAAACAAGTATGAGAATCTTATACAGAATTCTGTAATGTACAGGCAGCCATTTCAATAAAATTAATAGCGGCGTAACAGAGTCATGTTTTTTGGCAGACTTGATCATCCTAGCTGCTGCGTTTTGGACTTTCTGTAAGCTGGCTAGTGATCTAGCATCAGTTCCATACAAAGAGTCCATTCGTGTGAAGACCAAAGCTGTAATTGCTTTCTCAAAATCTGGAACTGATAAAAATGGTTTAGTCTTAGCTAAAAGACGTAAATGAAAAAACTGGTTCTCACAACTTGAGTTTATTTGACGATCCATTTTTAAGATACTGTCCAAAACAAAAGTCACAGCATCACTGCCAGGGCCGAACACAATCACCTCAGTTTTGTCTTCGTTAAGCTTAAAACTATTTGCAGCCATCCAGGCCTCGATGTCTTGCAGACATGCTAATAAAGTATAAATTAAATTTGTATTTGAATTTGTATCGGATACGGAGTATCATCCGCGTAGCAATGAAATGCTATATTGTATTTTCAGAAGTTAGCCCCCAGAGGTAACATATAAAGCCAAAAGAGTAACGGAGCAAGGACCGATCCTTGTGGGACCCCCCACAAGATTTTTGAAAATCATGCATGGAATCTTAATGGTCCTATAAACAGGCTAAGCAAAATATCATTTCTGTAAGCTGATATATGAGCCAGATGTCTCTCTGCTGTCTTTTCCACAGGTGTATGGAGATATAGAGTACGCTATCATTATCAGGAACAAGAACACCGGTGAAAGCAAAGGTCTGGGATACGT
Source organism: Vimba vimba (assembly GCA_022828995.1). Lineage (NCBI taxonomy): Eukaryota > Metazoa > Chordata > Actinopteri > Cypriniformes > Leuciscidae > Vimba > Vimba vimba. The sequence continues at coordinate 36,580,738 of CM040823.1, forward strand.
GCGGTTCCACAAACCCTCGCAAGCCGCCAAGGCCATCGAAAACTGTGACAAGAGTAAGGGAGTCATGTTCTCTACTTCTCGACTGTGGCTGTTGTTTTCAGGTGTGCTTATAAACCGCTTGTCTCTGCAGCTTACAGAGCGATTTTAGCTGAGCCCAGGACCAAAAATTCATCCGCAGACAACGACTATTTCAGCAACCCCAGATCGGAGCACTCCGGGAATGATCCCGGCTCCAGCTCATACGCCTTTGGTGAGTATCTGCGCACTTCACTGCATTTATTTATTCATTTAGGCACATTTAATGCTTCACAATCACTAAAACACACAAAAGAGAGGAGTACGGAGAGAGAAATACAAAATACAAAACGCACAAAACATAGATCAAACACCCATCATGAAGATGCCCGGGAAGGCTTTAAAAGATGTACGGTAACACTTTATTTTACAGTGTCCTTGTTACGTATGTTACATGTATTTACCATAGTAATAGCAGTTATAACATGCAACTAACCCTCAACCAAATCCTAACCCTATAATAAGTGTATGTAGTTACTTAATATTACTCAGTACTTAAATATATAATTACACTGTAACACTTGACACCAGTATTAGCTCAAATAAAGGGAATATATAATTAATAATTAATCATACTGTTTATGATCAATTATTACCTACACATTTTAAATCGCCCAAAAAGGCAATACATAGCCCATGTATTTGTATCTCTATATATAGATAATTAACTACAACGAATTATAATCAATTATGAATATACAGATAGACTATAGATCAAATTTCAGAATGACCTTTAACAGAATTAATTTCACATTGAATAATCCGTTCGTCCACCGAACCGATACGATCTTCTTATCAACTCTCAAGAAGGATTATTCTTCCTATAAACTCTTAAGAAAGGTTATTCTTCTGGTCATGAAGAATAACTTTCTGTTCTATAAGATTACTAACTAAAGTACTCATCAATATAAAGCGGTCACACATTTAAGAGGCTTTGTTCAGTGAGCAGCAGACAGAGACAATCAAGCTTATAATGGGTTTTAATAAATGAAACTATAAAAACATACGACTACATTAAACAAAGAATGCATATAAACAGAATAACAAAAGTAAAGAAAGAAAGAGATAGAGCAGATCACAGAATGGCAAAATATCACAAACAGTTAACCTTTGAGAGCCAGCAAAGAATCAAATCACCTTTGAGCAGGGGCAGACAACCTTAAAAGCATTTAAGTCTCGATAGAAATAATACTTGCATGGATCTTTGCAAGAATGCGTGTGTGTGTGTGTGTGTGTGTGATGATCCTCGCTGGGTCCTGAGGTTGAAGCGTTCTCTCGGTTCTTCTGGTTCGCAGGAAGTTCAGGCGGTTTACTTGTAAGCAAAGTTGCCGGAAATTCAGGCTAAATCCATTTCACTCAAAGATAGAAATGAATGAGCCTGAGACTAAGACAAGGCAAGAAGCCGGAGATTAGACTAAGACAAGAAGCTAAGAAAACAGAGGTAAGACACAAAACAAAACTCGGAGAGAGATGATGAGCCACTGTCATCGTCCTTTAATTAAAATCTAAGTCCACACCTTTTTTGGGTGATCCGACCACTCAGAAAACTGAGCGGGAGAGAGTCTCTTTGTCTCCTTAATTTGTTACCAAGAAAGATATGCCTGGAAGATACAACAGTAGAGATACGTTCTTACACTTGAATATAAGCACTTAGAGTTCAGCTAACACCACTAGAAAGTCATAACTAGGCTAATATGAGGGGGGAAACATACATACACACAGGAATATATCATGTACATTATTCTGAGTAAAATGCAAAGAATGTGTGTGTGTGTATTGGGGCGTCTCTGAGAGGTCCATCCACTTCTTGCTTGCCTTGAGAGGGGAGTTGAGGTGATTACGAGCCGTTTGAAGCTCACGAAGGAGTTTGGAGGTGTTTCTGTTTAATCTCCACCATGACACTTAATGTGCTAATGGAGCAATTTGATCTGGACTCATTGGCGCTAGGACTGTAATTTACATGAATGAGTCCGATAGGTTAAAAGCTTTCTGAAGTTTAGAATGAATAAGTCATTGTGATTTCGTCCAGACGCTACACACCTTAAGATAAAGTGTAACCGGATGTGCTTTTAACATGGCCTTAAATCTCGGTAGTGACTTAACTGACCTTACAGAAAGAGGGAGATCATTACAAAGTTTGGGTCCGACACGGGAAAAAGCTCTGCCGCCTTTATGTTTGTATCTTGTTCTGACAACACAGAGAAGATTTTGATTTTCATATCTCAAAGATCTAGATGGATTATAAAATGCCAGTATACTAGAAAGATAAGAAGGGGCAAAATTGTGTAACGCCTTAAAAACAAGTAAAAGGATCTTATAGATAATTCTGTCTCGAACTGGCAACCATTTGTGTTTAAACGTTTTTTATTTGGTGTTTCAGCAGAAGATCATTTGTAACTACACTTTTTTTTGCAAGCTAATAAAACTGACAACCTCACAAAAATGCATGAAAAAAAACAAAAAACACACGCCTCCAACCCCACCCAAAAGTGCTATCCAGTGGTAAAGGCAGGTAATGAAGGCATAGTTAAACTTAATCACTAACTTGCAGAAAAGAAATAAAGGGGGACCACATTTTTTTAAATAACAAAATCTTGTTTTTTAGAGCATATCTAATTCTTTCTAAATGTAGTGTACCAGTCAACTCTGTCAGCCATAGTTTAAGCGTTGGAACTTCCTTTTTCTTCTAAAACAAAAGAATACGTTTTTTTTAGCAGAAATTAAACCGTACGAAACAAAATGTTGTTCAACCAGTGTAAGTCTCAAAAACTCTTCAGAAACTCCAAGTATAATTAAAAAAGGATCTGGTTCAAATCGAACCGGCAACCATTTAAACTATTTTAAAAACGGAGTAATTGACTCAAAGTTCCTGGCTGACTTTAGCATTCTGTATTTTTTGAAGACGCGCCAATGCTTTGTTGTCAATTCCAGAGTAAAGAGAGTTGCAGAAGTCCATTCGTGAGAGAACAACTGCAGAAACTGCTTTCTCAAAGTCAACAGTCAATAAACAAAAGGTTTATTGACTGTTCTTCTGTTTCCAGAAGAAAATAGTGTCTCAGTCCAGATTAAGTAAGCCGAGTGATGGCTCATTTTTGTTGTATGTATATATATATATATAACCGTTCTGGAGAAACCGTATCCTGAAAAACAAGCACTAGAAATAAGAAATACTACATAAAATGTATAAGTAATCAAATGTATAAAAAACAATGCATAGTCTTAAAATTACTAATTAAATGAGTAATTAGTAATTAAAGTTACTAAAGTGATTCAGTCAAGAGCAGTGAGAAGTTTTCTCTTTTTTGTTGTTTGACTATTTAAAATATTGAGGCACTTCCTGATATCTAGGGCCAAACAGAATTGTGGTTTGTTTTCCTGAGGGTCTGTGTTTCCCTCAGCGCACGAGTCCAGCAGCAGCTTCGCCCCCGTGGGGGACACGTGGAGCTCTGACATCATCACGCGGTGCCTGATGGTGTCGACCCGGGCCGCGGTCACGCAGGAGCAGATCTACGGCCTGTTCGACCTGATCCCGGGGATGGACTTCTGTGAGATGCAGATCGATCAGTACGGCTTCAGCAAAGGTTACATTCAATTCAGTTCACAGTTATTTGTATAGCGCTTTTCACAATACACATCGTTTCAAAGCAGCTTTACAGAAAATGCTTGAGTCCACATCACAATTTAGAGGGATCTGTTATCAGAGGAAACTGTCTCAGTTATGCTTTTCAGAAATGTACATAGAAGCTAGAAATGTATTAATTTAAACAATGAAATAATACCAATAAGCTTTCGTGACCGTGTAGCACAGCAACGCCACATGAGCGTAACCGCGATCCAAAATCTAGATGAATTTGCCAGTATGTGTGTGTCCTGCAGGTCAGGTGGTGGTCCGGTATAATAACCTGGGCTCTGCGGTTTACGCCAAAGAGAAGCTGAATGGGTTTGAGTATCCGCCTGGTAACCGGCTGTCAGTCACTTACATAGACGACGGGGAGGACAGGACCAGGTAGAGGCCGCTTTACCTTCGTCTGATTCTGGTTCACAGTGTGCAAAGTGTTTCTGGTGATGGGAAGATGCATACATGCTGCCTCATTAACATATCCTCTGGTCTCATTCTGTTATTGGTGTAATTATCTAGATAAATTCATTACTTAACCTGTCTCTTCTGTTGCATAAGGGATTGTGAGGTGTGTATACAGTCAAACCAAAAATTATTCAGACACCAGATATCATTTGTCTTTTTTTACTAGTGGGTAAATAGGTAATAGTTAATTTATAAGAGAGAATAGCAAAATAAAGTAAACTGTGACATATTACACCCAAACATTCTTCACACAGTGACTAAAAATTTTTATAAAAAGTTGGGACCAAAAATGATTCAGACACTTTGAGCTGACCAAGGGTTTTTTCTTTAATTGCTAATGCGACCTTTTTACACACAGACTGAACAAAATGAAGCATTGCTTGGTAATTGGTGGAGCTAAACTGGTATTATCTAATTGTGTAGTTAAATTTAACAGCTGACAGAGATTCAACATAATTCATGTGTGAGACGGTCTAACAGAAGGACGGACAAAACCAGTCAAATATCCACTGAGTTCATAACTCTTGAGTTCTTGTCATATTTTATTACCATTTTCTAAACTATTGCGAATAAACTGTGGTAATGTGGGAAATGTTGAAGGTGTCTGAATAAATTGTGGTTTGCCTGTATCTAAACACTGAACATCCACAGGAAAGAGTGCAGCATCTGGGTACCTTGAGGTGGATGGTTTTCATTGGATTGAACTGTTATGTATTTCTAGACTGCTGTATCTCAGCGCTGTTAAATAAGAAGTGCAGGTTTAGTTAGTGATGTGTGTGTGCGCAGTCCCGTGGGGAAGATGGCGATGCAGCTCGTGGCTGCTCAGATGATGTCGATGGTGTGGAACGGCCCCTGTGGAGCGCAGCTGATGAAGACCAGCGCCGTGAGTAATGTGTTCATTCAACCAGGAACATCTTCACATAATAATAATAATTATAATAATTTGTTACATTTATATAGCACTTTTCTGGGTACTCAAAGCGCTTTACGTGGAAGGGGGGAGGGGGGTCTCCTCAACATCCACCAATGTGCAGCATCCACCGGGATGATGCGACGGCAGCCATAATGCGCCAGCTTACTGGTGGAGAGGAGACAGTGATCTGTCAATCTGTATATAGGGATGATTAGGAGGCCATGATGGACCGAGGCCAGTGGGTTACACCCCTACTCTTTTCCAAAGGACATCCTGGGATTTTTAATGACCACAGAGAGTCAGGACCTCGGTTTAATGTCTCATCTGAAGGACGGTGCTCTTTGACAGTATAGTGTCCCTGTCACTACACTGGGGTGTTAGGACCCACACAGAGCACAGGGTGAGCAGCGCCCCCTACTGGCATCACTAACACCTCTTCCAGGAGATACCTGGTTTTCTCAGGATTCTCCCATCCAGGTACTGACCAGGCTCAACCCTGCTTAGCTTCAGTGGCGACCAGTCTTGGGCTACAGGGTGAAATGGCTGCTGGCTACATGACACATGTCTTAGTCAGCTCTGCCATCTCTTTAAATGAGTGATTCCTTCAAAACTTTCGCTTTGGTGTTCCATGGAGGACAGAAACTCATACAGTTCTGGAACAGCTTGAGCATTCTCAGATTGTGTTTCTTCTGTGAGTCATAGTTATCACGTGATGTTTGTACATGCCATGGACACTTTTCACATTTCCGGGGTTTTCAGAAGCGGAAGTCATTATGTTGGGGTGAACTTCAACAGTGGCGAACAGGAGAAGACAGCAAATATAATTATAGCATTCCCTGTTGCTCCCATAGCAAAAAAAAATAAATAAATTATTACGGTGGTCAAAAGAGAGGAAGATGTTAAATATGCAAAATGTTAAATATAACTAGTTTTCTGTCATTTAATGTCAAGGTGATAATACAAAGTAGAATTCTTTAAAAATATATACAAACAAATTATAATGGAAAAAGAAAAACTGAAAATATGCTTAATAAATTAAGAAAACTGTGCTAGATTTATGATGATGGAAACATCACCACAGTCTGTGTAAAGGGTCACCCAAAAATTAAACATACTTTGTTTTCTGGTTTAATTTTACTGTTTGAATCTTTGTTGTTAAAAAGCATTGTCATCATTATATATGAGCTTGTCCTCCATTTATATTGGCTTGGGAGACTAAAGAAAACCTGATGTTGTTGGCGATCAGAAAGGGTCAGACTGACGTGTGGTGTGTTGTGTGTGGGTGTGTGGGTGTGTGGGTGTGGGTGTGTGTGTGGGTGTGTGGGTGTGTGGGTGTGTGGTGTGTGGTGTGTTCCTGTATGGCTACACAGCGCCTCCTGTGGCCCAGAAAGCTCGAGTTCAGACTGATGATTGATCAGTGGTGTGTGTGTGTGTGTGTGTGTGTGTGTGTGTGGTGTTCCTGTAGGGCTACACAGCGCCTCCTGTGGCCCAGAAATCTCGAGTTCAGACTGATGTGGCTCTTCCTCCTCTGAAGAAGCTGGTGTCGTCTGACGGCGTGGTGAAGGAGAGACTCTTCGTCATCTTCAACCCCTCACCTCTGCCTGTGGATGTTCTGGAGGACCTGTTCTGGTGTGTGTGTGTGTGTGTGTGTGTGCTCTGATAGTGTAGGAATGTTGTGGTGTATTGTGTCTGAATTTATGTAAATATTTGGACACATGCTTATAGACTGGGTGATGTTATATACACTACCGGTCAAAGGTTTGAAATAATTAAGATTTTCAACACTGCATTTATTCAATCAAAAAAACAGTAAAACTGTAATATTGTGGAAAAAAAGTTGTTATAATTGGTTAGTTTGATTAATTTCCTTGAACCAATTGAAAACAATCCAGAAATGTTGACGGACAGTTTCGACGTTTTTTCTGAGATAATTCACACTGTGTTTTCTCCACACAGTCGTTTCGGTTCCCTGATGGAGGTTTATCTTGTTCCCGGCCGTAACGTGGGATATATAAAGTACTCGGACCGTAAGCCGGCTCACGACGCCATAGCGCTTCTGCACGGGAAGGTGGTGAACGGGGTCAAGATGAAGGTCATGCTGGCCGACCCGCCGAAAGAGGAGTCACACAAACGCCAGAGAACATATTGACCTTTGACCTTATGACAGACACAGGTAAGTCAGATCAGTAGGTAAGACACGGTGAAATATTTCAAATGTTTATGAATTCACCACAATATTGTTATTTCTGCTGTGAGTACAAGAGCAAATAAAGACAATCCAGAAAAACAAGTTGAAAATTATGACACAATCTGTTATATTCTTTATAATTTGATGTTGAGAGTGAACTTGTTCGTGAATAAGTTGACGACTTGAGACATGATGCAAAACCCTAAACTGACCGCTCGTATATGCGACCTGGAGAAACAATCCTTCAACATCTTCATCTCTTTTGGGGGATTCGTTTATTTCTATATCAGTAAAACAATGTCACATCAGTCGAACAGAAACGGTCGTTCAGACGAAGCATGCAGTTCATATCTGTCCTCTACATTTGATTTGCGTTCATAAAATTAGTGTATGGCACTTGTAATCATTTTTCTAGCTTTGTGTAGAGGTGCAGTTTGTAATTTCACTGGCACTAGTGGCAGAAATGAGGATTGCACTTATTTCAGGAGCCAGACAGAAAACAAGAATTTTTCAAAATGTATTTATGTTCACCAACTCTGCATTTATTTGATCAAAAAATACAGTAAAAACAGTAATATTGTGAAATATCATTACGATTTTATCTGTTTTCCATATGAATATATAGTGATATGTAATTTATTCCTGTGATCAAAGATGAATTTTCAGCATCATTACTCCAGTAACTGCAGTTTTTTGATGTCAAATAAATTAAAAAGAAAAAGATTTAGTAACATTATTAATGTCTTTACTGTTACTTTTGATTAATTGAATGCATCCTTACTGAATGAAAGTATTAATTTCTTTCAGAAAATACCAGACCCCAAGCTTTTGAACTGTTGTGTAACTAAAATAAGTGTAAAACTGCCATAGATATTTCTCACAATCCATGAACGGTATTTTGCATTTTTTTTTATCACATAATCCCTGTGACAGTGTAATTATTGAGCCACTTTTCCTGATTTGCTGTAATGCAGGGGTGCCAAACTGCTCCTGGAGGGCAGTGAGTTATCAACTTGAGTTTAAGTAATCCTGAAGACCTTGATTAATGTTTAATTAGGGTTGAAGCTAATTCTGTGTTCCAGACAACTCGGAAATCTGATTTTTCCTCCTACTTGAAAATACCGTCTGGAACGCCTCTCAAAGTCGGACATCCGACCTGTGAGCTTGTGGCAGATCGATCAACCCCGGCCTCAGCGAAACGCGTTATTTGACGTCATTTCCTAGATTGCGGCGAGTCCTGCTTCCAACGGCCATTGTGTGGATGCATTTGTCAAACACAAAAGCAAACGTTGACATTATATTTGGGATATTTCAATGCAGATTTTCCCACTTCTGACCTCGACTCGAACGCGGTATAACTCTGCAGGATCTGAGTTTGGCACCCCTGCTTTAATACAACAAAATGAAGAGTAAAGGATGCTCATTAAAGGAGAAGCTCACTTTAAAATGAAAATTAGCCCATGATTTACTCGCCCTCGAGTCATCCTAGGTGTATATGACATTGTTCTTTCAGACGAATACAATCAGAGTTATATTAAAAAATGTCCTGGCTCTTCCAAGCTTTATTATGGCAGTGCATTGCAACCATTAGTTTTGAAGCTCAAAAAAGTGCATCTATCCATGATAAAAGTGCATCTATCCATGATAAATGTGCATATTTATGATATTTACGCTACGCCATGATGCACTAAAGCTACTTCTGCCATCATGAGTTGTGTAAGTTGTGCTTTAGGCGTAAGTAGAGACTGCGTTTGGCCAGAAGCTGGAATTTTACTTTCTAAAGTTATAAATATTAATATTTTTCTTACACACACGCATCGCTTTGCTTCAGAAGGCCTTAATTAACCCACAGGAGCCGTGTGAAGTTCGTTTATCATGGATATATGCACTTTTGTCATGGATAGATGCACTTTTATCATGAATAGATGCACTTTTATCATGGATAGATGCACTTTTATCATGGATAGATGCACTTTTATCATGGATAGATGCACTTATATCATGGATAGATGCACTTTTATCATGGATAGATGCACTTTTATCATGAATAGATGCACTTTTATCATGGATAGATGCACTTTTATCATGGATAGATGCACTTGTATGAGCTTCAAACTGATGGTTCCAATGCACTGCCATTATAAAGCTTGGAAGAGCCAGGACATTTATTAATATAACTCAGATTGTATTCGTTTGTAAAGAAGAATGTCATATACACCTAGGATGGCTTGAGGGTGAGTAAATCATGGGCTAATTTCATTTTAAAGTGAACTATCCCTTTAAGTGTGTAATTGATGCTTTATTTCTGCATTATATCATTCTTATGCTGCCACAGAGAGTTATGGGACATTCACTGGCTAAATGAGTAATGAGTAAATGAGTAATTTAACTGTAACTAGGAAGGTGAGGACATGAACTCAATAATTCAGACATGGCTTGAAAAGAGCAGATGGAAGAGTTTTGGGAATCTTATCTGACGTATTTTTGTAAATCTGTGTGGTGCCACTAGTGTTGCGGAAATTACAAGCTTCATCTTTAAAGTCGGAATGAAATCAAAATGGACCTCATTTATTTCCATAATGCATGTTACTAGTCGTATTGTGAATAATTCAGTCTGAATCATTCACTTTAATCAAACGGTCATGACTGGCTCTTCCTGTGACATGCTCTGTGATGTGTGCAAGGCAGCATTGGATTCAAGTTAGTTGAACTTTGAACCTGAATTCGCCACAATTACCAATATCGAGATGCTAAATTTGGACAATGGAACTTGCAAAATTTCACGGTAACACTTTACAATAACATTAGTTAACATGAACTAAGAATGAACAATACTTCTTCAGCATTTATTAATCTTAGTTAATATTAATTTCAACATTTACTAATACATTATTAAAATCAAAGGTTGTATTTGTTAACATTAGTTAATGCACTGTGAACTAACAGGAACAAACAATGAACAGCTGTATTTTCATTAAAGCAACACCAAGTAGCTTTTGCTCTCGGGGTCCCCCTACAGTTGGGAAACAGTATTGTCTTCTACTGCGGTCGTAAAATCTGTCATGGTTACACCAGGGGATACACCTGCATTTATTGACAAGCCGATACCCCCGAACTCTGCAGAAGGAGTTCTCACGTCTTGGGCAGACTGCCTGCGTTGCGTGTGAAATGTCTTCATCCCAGGTACGGTGGCATATATTTCAGCATGTCATATGAATATAATTTCATGGGTTTTATTTTTTCATCGAAAACTAGCATGTTAGCGTTTACTAGCTACCAGACTGATAATTCGCTCCTCTACTAGCATTACTTGATTCATGAAGATAAATGGAGGACCAGATAGCTTCCGTAACATAGCCAGACAGACAACAAATTCGAAAAACTAGAGATAGTATGCAAGCAATATACTTACTAGTCCAACAGCATGACGGCCAAGTCAGCATCGGTCGGGCACCCCTCCTCCTCCTTTAGCTCATGCCAGCGAGCGAACGCTGGACCAATATTGATCCTCGTCTGGTGAAGCAGTCGATTCTGTTCCCTACCGGAATTCCTGTTCCCTTTACGCAATCATACTACAAATCATGCGTAGTTGCTGAGTTACCATACGTACCATCAGAACTGAATACGAGCAAGAAGCACAACTGGATGTACGGGAAGCCAAAAGGTTCAAAAAGGATTGTATTTTTTCCCGAAATTGAAGCGTTTTATTTTTTATTTTTTTTATTTTTTTATTAGAAGCGAGTTTTTCCCCATATGTCAATTCAATCCAGATTATTTCTTTTCAAATTTAAAACGTTATTACCGATTTGAATGTAATGTTTATTAAGGCTTTGACGCATGCGCTGTCAGCAGACACGGCTCGTTGAGGGGGAACAGGAATTCCGGTAGGGAACAGAATCGACTGCTTCACATGCCTATGATTTTGTCCCTCTCCCTTTTTCTCTTCCTGGTCTCTTCCGACAAAACCTTTGCCTTCTTCGGTTTCGTTGCTGCTTCGGCCATGACAACAACATACACACGCTATACCACACGCTATACATCCGAATTTGAGGAAATGGGTGGTGGGGGAAGTGAGGTATGCCGTAAAGTAGTTGAATTTTGTAGTTCTTTTTGTGCTCGGGTTACTACCCGAACCCCGAAGTTACGCAGTGCCAGTAAAAGCGATACAGACCCCGTCAGGCTATGGCAGACGTGTCATTCAACCTATTGTAAGTCGATGTACCATCACAAGGGTCTTGGAAATATATTATGAAGGTTGAAAAGCTACATGGTGTTGCTTTAACTAACATTAACAACATTTTTAATACATACATCAAAAATTAATAAATACTGTAACATATGTATTGCTCATTGTTAGTTTATGTTAGTTAATACATTAACTAATGTTAACTAATGAACCTTATTGTAAAGTGTTACCAGTTTCACTAATGTGACTGCGGCCTTACTCTTTAGTAACATTTCACTAATGTTACTTAAATGTATAGCGGAGGATTTTCTTTTTCCGGATCATCAAGACTATTGGTCCTCCTAGGTGTCAATCATTCTGGTGATATGTTTACGTAAGGCCGTCGTACGTGCTCGTGCACACGATTCACACGATGGCGTGCGCTCAAAACACAGGTTGGGCTTCCCACTGATGCCTCAGTCGCGAAGTTTCTACTTGACAGGTAAAGTTTGGCATGCTATTTGGAGAAATCCATTTAAAATCACTGCTAGTAAAAGTTAATGTAAGCTATGTTTAGCTCGTGCATGCTCTCTCGTGCACACGTTTAATAGGCGTTCCCTCTCGGGAGCAGGTAGTGTTGCGCATGTGCATTTTTTCAAAAAGTGGAGAGGGCGGTTCTTTTCTAAAATTCTGGAAAATCCTCCGCTATACCTTTAATCGTAACTTCCGTTTTATGGCAACTTCAAGTTTTGAAGTTCAGACGTAAATAGAGGCATTATTTGATCTCTCTTTCAGCTGTTCTGGAGATTGTGGACTTGTGTAACTGTGACTATGATGTGTTTGTTCTTACAGAGTTTTAAGTGACATGACGCATGACCCCGACATGACAGGACGAGTATTAACGATGACACGACCTCATAACGACGGACACTGACTGCCGTACTGCCATTTAAGTTCTTTTATAACAAAGTGTTTTTGATTTCTCTCTCTTTTTTTTCTTCTTTTTTTTTGTTTACTTTTAGCAAACTGCCAGTAATTCAGACACTTGAAAGGATGGTTCACCCAAAAATTTAAATTGTCATCATTTACTCATCCATGTCATTCTAAACGTGTGACCGACTATATTATATATATTATAAATATATAATATGTTTTATATATTTTAAAGAATGTTTTCTGAAAGAAGATATAATGAAACAACATTGGACCCCATTGACTTTCTTTGTTGGGGCTTCATTCAGTCATACAGGTTTGGAATGACATGATGATGAGTAAATTATGTTGTTTATTTTATTATTTCTTTTTATTCTATTTTTGAGTGAACTATCCCAATTAATGAAGGTGACAGACAAATGTCAGATGAGTTTGAGCTAATGCATGGACTCTGTATGTGTTTGATCTGTATGGAATTACAAATAAAGTGTTTGACAAATTAAGTGGTCTTAAATGGTGTGTTTGTTTCTTAGTTCCTGTTAATTAAAGTCCCCCTGTGGTGAAAATTAAGCTTTTAATGTTGTTTATGTGTCTATGTGGTGTTTTTAATATGCTTTAAGACAAACCATGTGTAAATTCATAAGTCGACACCATTGCTAAGTATTTTCTCCTTAAAACTGCAGTGAACCAAAGACAGTCTCAAAAACACGCTTTGAAATCGCTGGTGTTTCTGACGTCACAAACTACCTTGTAACCAATCAGATCAACGTGTGATCGTCAACCAGTGGATCTCTGAGCTGAGTGAGTGAGAGGAGGTGGGGCTCATTTGCATATTCATAGAACCATGTATACTTAATGAGGCAAGGGCAGGGGTGCCCAACCCTGCTCCTGCCGATCGACTGTCCTGCACAGTTCATCTCCAACCCTAATCAAACACACCTGCCTTTAATTTTCAAGCGATCCTGAAGACGTTAATTGGTTGCTTCAGGTGTGTTGTGGACAGTCGATCGGCAGGAGCAGGGTTGGGCACCCCTGGGCTAGGGTGTCGAGTTACATTCAAGATATTTTAAAGGTCCCATGACATGAAAATTTCACTTTATGAGGTTTTTTAACATTAATATGAGTTCCCCTAGCCTGCCTATGGTCCCCCAGTGGCTAGATGTTTTGATGGGTGTAAACCAAGCCCTGGGTATTTTTGAGAAAATGAAAGCTCAGACGGGCGAATCTAGAATCTTCCCCTTATGTCGTCATAAGGGTAAAGGTCACCTCCCCTTTCTCTGCTTTGCCCGCAAAAAGAATTTGGCCGTCCATGAGAAAATGAGCTGCGCGAGTGCGATATTGGTTTTTCCTCGAGAGACATCATGGCTTGCAAACGAGCGAAGCATGGCAGTTGCTCAGTGTTTGGATGTACAAATGAACACAAAAGTATTTTTTTAGTTCCTTCATCCGAGCCTCTGAAGATCCAGTGGGTTATGTGAATTTCTGATGTGTAATTGTTCAATTTCAGACATATAATCTTTCTCTCAAAGTCGTTCAATACTGTTTATGCATCAGTAAATCAAGCCAGTGACTAAAATATCAACTTAACGTCGTTTCTCTTAAGCCGAGTTCAGACTGCACGATTTTAGCCCCGATTTTGGCTCGCCGACAGGTTTTGAGAAATCGCCGACAAATGCCCGAAATCACAGGCAAATCGGTGCTCGTTCACGCGAGTGACAATCACGCAGTGTGAATGAGCAAAGACGTGATCTGAGAGAATCACCGACGAGTACATGCTAAATATCTGGACCTGTCGGCGATTCAAAATCCTACTGTGTGAAAGTGTTCTGACTGAAAACTACATCGGCGATGACCGACAGCCAATGAGAAGAGCAAGATACAGAGCAGCGGGGAGTTCGGGGAGGAGTTATAGACCACAATATCAGTATTTTAATAGATATATTTACAATTATGTCAAACAGAAACAAAGCACAAACATTTGCTTGACCAGCAGCAACAGCAGCACATTGCAAAATTATTTATTTACCCACAACTCTCTTTGCAGAACACACAGTCCTTGCTCCCCTCGTCTTCCCAGCCATTTCCTCATGCATAAACTGTTTATTTTTCTCCTTTTTGCTGCAAATCAGCGCACAGACAATTTGGATTGCAATCTTCTTGCAGGCTATCATTTTTAATAACAATTTCAGTCTTGCAAGAGCTCTGGTCTCACGCACGCATGATCTTGCATTATTTCCTTATCACTTCTCGTGTGTGTTTGGTTGTGAAACGTAGTTTGCGGACCAGACAGAAGTTGTCGGCGATTCTTTCTTTTGTAAAGTCATGCAATGTGAAACCTCCTGCCGCTGATCCATCGTGCAGTGTGAACACACACACCAGCAACTGAATGTTACCCCAGATAGTCATGCAGTGTGAAAAGAACAGTGACCCGACTACTTTGAAAATCGTGCAGTGTGAACTTGGCATTAGTAGGATGAAAATATTCTTACTTAAACTGTGATTAATATACAGAAAGCGATCAAAGAACAATCTCTTTCCAATCGTCCAAGCTGTCAATCACATAGCGTGAGTTTATCTGGACACTTGCCAAAACTCGTTATGAAATCAATGACGCTGTTACACTGCACAACAAAGCTCTTACCGTACTTACCTCATGTTTGCATTGGTGAAATCATTAGTGAGAGTGCAGAAACTGCGTTGCAATAAGATCTTCATTCACGCGATCAACAGGCTGTCATCTGCTCAATGCTCATCACTGCAACCTTTTATGTGATAGGAATAGATCTAAATACTTAAACTTCTCACGATTCGTTAATCTCGATAGCTGTAATAGTAAAAACGTATAATAGCTGTAATAGTAAAAGTATTCAAGAGAGTTCCACATGTAATGCTATTTCATATGCAAGCATGTCAGCCAATCACAGCAGTGGGCGTTTACACTGAAGTCTCACAGCAGCCAATCACAGCAGTGGGCGTTTACACTGAAGTCTCACAGCAGCCAATCACAGCAGTGGGCGTTTACACTGAAGTCTCACAGCAGCCAATCACAGCAGTGGGCGTTTACACTGAAGTCTCACACAGACACGTCCCTTCAAACAGAGTGTTCAAATCAGAGGCTAAAATCAGGCTTGGAAATATGCCTTTTATTTCTAAATTATTACAATTTTTGATCTTAAAAACATACTAACATTATAAGGGCACCCCAGGAAACATTCTAAAATAATAAAATAATCCATGTCATGGGACCTTTAATTTTGGGTAAAAAACATTTAAATAGGTAATTTTGGTATTCAAAGATGAGTTTTATAGGATACAATTATTGACTACAGGGGACTTTAAGATGTATAACAGCTATTTGTGAGGAACAGAATAAAATCCAGATCCTCATACAACGCTATTGTATGACTTGCGCACAAGTTTTGTGGACCACCTTTATGGTGCTTTTTTTTTAGTTTTAAGGGATAAAATTGAGAATAGTTTAAACTGTATACAGGCTCTATTCAGAACCATAAAGTAACAGATCTGTACATGTAAAATGACAGTCTGTATGAAGGGTATGAAATGTATTTAAAGGGATAGTTCACTTATCTAAATTATTTCAGTAATTACTCACCCTCATGTTGTTCCAAACCCATAAGACTTTCGTTCATCTTCGAAACACAAATGAAGATCTTTTTGATGAAATCTGAGAGCTTTCTGCCCCTCCATTGACAGATACGCAACTACCACTTTGACACTTAAAGGGGTGGTATGATGCCCTTTTCACAAGATGTAAAATAAGTCTCTGATGTCCCCAGAGTGTGTATGTGAAGATTTAGCTCAAAATACCCCACAGATATTTTTATATAGCATGTTAAAATTGTCACTTTTGAGGGTGAGAAAAACGCCCCGTTTTTGTGTCTGTCCCTTTAAATGCAAATGAGCTGCTGCTCCCGGCACAGGGGGCGGAGCTTCAGGAGCTTGTCTCCTTTTACCTCACACAGACATGCACTGAAAATTTCAAAAATCTTTAGCCTTTTATGTTCAAACCGGAGTCAGACAATGATGGAGAGACTCGAGAAGAAGTGGCAACATGTAGAAGCAACAGGACATTTCTGAATGGTTAGTTGATGAGTTTATGTAGTTTATGTGCAGTTATCTTCTAGTCATTTATTAGCATATTCTGTCTTGATAATCTATAAATCGTGTTCAGGGGGAGGGGTTTATGTACATTTTAGGGTTGGTGATGTCACTAACCCGGGAGGAATGTCGTGTAGTCTCTACCAGCCGTTTGTTGTAGTCCTTAAAAAGCGATTTCTTTAAAAGCAAATCTCTCCCTTTGCTTTGAGCATTGTAACTTTGCAGATGTTGTTTATGCTCAAACAGCAACATTACACACTAACTAAAGTTAGAAAAGTGAAATCATAATCAACCACCCCTTTAAAACAAGTTCATAAAGAGATCAACAACATGAGGGTGAGTACATTATGACAGAATTGGGTAATCTATCCCTTTAAGAGAACTGGAAGTTAACTTGAAATTATGCTCTCAATCTGTTTTACTTCATGTCTGAGGGAAATAGGATATTTATTATTTTAAAGCATTTATTATTCATTTATCTATTTATTATTTATAGGATATTCCTCTAATAGTAGTGGAGGAGTTGAAAAATGAAAAGAGCTTGACATCAGCCAAACCGTGAAGTGATTGCAGATGTTTGCAGGTGTTCCTCTTTCTGTCCAGCAGGCGGAGGCGTTCAGTGGCTTCATTACAGCTTCAGGGATCAGCGGTGTCATTCTCGGATGAATGTGCTGTTTGATCTGGTAATTGGAGGGAGATTAAATTCATGGCTTTCAAGACCTTGCACAATAAGTCCCTCTATTTAATCATTTTAACTCAGCTCAGTTTTAAACACATTTCTGTGTGTTGCATTGTTATTACTATTTTATACAAAATATTGACCATTTAATAACAACATTAAGTTATACAATTGAATACAATTTGATTAGATCATAATGTGTAGGATATTAACCGCATCCACAACACCCAGCGCAGAAACAACTTGGGCTATTCAGAATAGCGTATTACATTGCCATATTACGGGGAATGTTTTCACTGAATGAATTAAAGATCATCTACATTCACTGAAGAACCTCAATGACCCAATACTTCTTCAAAATGAACAGTGAACAGAGAGTGCTTGTGCTTTGTTGGCTACAGAAGTTCAAACGAGTTTACATTTCTTGACTTCATTTTTGGCAGTCCAATCAAATAAGATGTTATTACACAAATGTGGACTAAAAACACAAACACAGAATTTGAAACAATAGCTGTGGGATCATGTGACCAGAATGAACATTGTTGTTTATAATATTGCATCCTGTTTCATACCATTTTTAAAAATGTTATGCTGTACCGTATGTACTGCAAGTACATGAACTAATATTGCAATCATTCATCCGGGTTCAAATAAGTATTGTCCAGTTCTTAAATCCTTGTTTTAATCCATAAGCTTATTATACTTTTTTGATAAAAAGTTACTGGTAGAAAATGTGATTTGTACACATTTATTTTTATACTTGGATGTTTGCTAATGTAATAAGCTCTTCAGTGAGCATTCCTAAAACCTTTTTAAATGATTTAAAATGGCAAATAAATTGGTGTGAAACAATATGAGGTTTGCATGGTGATTGTCTGAGCATTACCCTTATCCTATTGGATTTTCATTTTGTATATTTTTTTTATTCAATCAAATATATATATATATGTGTGTGTGTGTGTGTGTGTGTGTGTGCCGATAAAGTTCTACATTACATTCTTAAAACATGAGGAACTCCAGGCGGAATCCATTATGCAGAAAATTAATATTCCAATCATTCATCAGGGTTCAAATAAGTATTGTTCAGTTCTTAAATCCATGAGGTTTCATTAGTGTATTACTCATTACTGATTTGCACACATTATTTTTTATGATTGGATGTTTGCTAATTTAATAAGCTCTTCGGTTTGCAGCCCTAAAACCTTTTTAAATGATTTAGAATGGCAAATAAATTGGTGTGAAACAATATGAGGTTTGCATGGTGATTGTCTGAGCATTGCCCTTGTCCTATTTCATTTTGTCCTGTAGTATATTTTATACAATATATGTGTATACACACACACACACACACACACACACACACACACACACACACACACACACACACACACACACACTCCATTGCCATTATCCTATTGGATTTTCATTTAGTCCATTTTGTATATTTTTTATTCTATCAATGTGTGTGTGTGTGTGTGTGTGTGTGTGTGTGTGTGTGTGTGTGTGTGTGTGTGTGTGTGTGTGTGTGTTTGTGTGTTTGTGTACCGATAACGTTAATTACTTCTTAAAACACATGAGAAACTCCAGCCGGAATCCGTCCTGTGATCCAGCTCCTGGTTTTGCGTGTCTCCAGCGTCTCTGGCTGTGATCCGCTCCGGGCTTTACCGCAGACCTGCAGTCCCCGTTACCGCAGCATCCGTCTAAACTGCCTTCAAATCCAGCCTCACACAGCACTTTTCCTCAGTTTCATACACCTAACCTTGACAATACCCTCCAATATTACTGTGATTATCTGCGGGGACTGACCGCTGACCGACTGGGATAAAAAATAAAAAAACGACGGCGACTACAGCTTCGCTAATTCACAGCATCGGGTTTCTCGGTTTCTGCGCCAAGAGACGATGTGGACACCGAACCGCTGGTACGTACCGCTTCCGTTTCATGGTTTATATTTTCTTCTCTCTGTCACAAACACAAACACCAACGGCTAATTTCCTTCAGGATTGAGAGCTCCCGTCGCCAGTGTCCTCTAGATATTATTGATAAGCTGATTAAAATGGATGAATGGCAGCCACGCATCTTCACAGATGGGAAACTCTCCTCTGGAGTTATTCTGCTCATATATGTGAAGCCTGTGTGTGTTCTTGAGTCTTACATGATGTGTTTCCTCAGACCATCTGCGAAGAACTGGACCTCATATGAGATGATTGAAACACAAACCCTTGTTTACCTAACCGTGCCGTCCTGAAGTGCTGCTATGCTTCTGCTGGTGTTGAACACCTGTGTGTGTGTGTGTGTGTGTGTGTGTGTGTGTGTGTGTGTGTGTGCTTGAGGTTTAATGCTCCGGGCTGGGTTTGGGGGTCTGGCCCTGATCTGGACCCTGTTGTCCAACACCCGGTGACTGTTTTGGGGTCAGAACACCCAAGGTCAGGCAGTGACATTGCGGTGTGTCTTTTAGAGACACTAGTATTCCCCAGCTTTAAGATGTTATGATGATATATGGACATCATGAGCAGCTGCTTAGTTCAGTCTAAGATGGCTAGTTTGACTTCACAGTCATTGACTCTAGTTTAACTCTCTGTGAACTACAGTACAGCAGCAGAAACTCAATACACCTGCCCTTCCAATAGAGTTTGTTTAATTAGTTTCTATCCTAAAGTTTGAAGGTGGATAGCCTACATCGAAAATAATTGTTTACTCACCCTCACGTTTTTCCAAACCAGGATGACTTTGTTTCTTCTGTGGGACACGAAAGGAGAAATTTGTGAAAGCTTCTTTCCGCCACTGAATAATAATAATAATAAACTCTTTTGAGTTATATAGTCCTATTCTGAGGGGAACAAAAGTTTATATCTCGCAATTCTGACTTCTTTTTGCAGAATTATGAGTATATTTCGCAAATCTGACTTTATAACTTCCAATTGCGAGTTTATTCACGCAATCCTGAGAAAAATTGCGAGATGTAAACTCAAAATTGCAGGAAAAAGTCAGAATTTAAAAATAAAAAGTTGCAATTGCCTTTATTATTATTTTTTTCAGTGGCGGTTCAAGCTTCGACAGAACTTTGATAGAGCGTCCCGGCTGCTCTCTTCCAATGACAGTGAAAAACTGTCCATTTTTTTATTTGGCTTTTATTTTAATATGAATTTTAGTTTAAGTTTTAGTAATTTTTATGTGCTGTAGTTATTTTTATTAATTAATTAAACACTAAAATGATTATAAATTAACTCGTCGTTTACATTGATTCTGCAAGTCTTTTATTTCATGAGTGCGTTGTGTCGTTATAATGATGTAATTAAGGCTGGTTTTGGATGTCGGTGGACCTCACAGCTTTAGTCATCGAAGCAAGCCCAGTTCTTCTGTCGTCTGCGCCTCTCTGGACTATACAAAGACCCTCTAACGGTTGTAAACTGACCCAGTGCTTGATTACGCCAATTACTGGCTCCTTTAATTATGCAGGACGCTGGGACAGGAATGCTGTCGTCATGGACACCGTCTGCGTGGCCAATCACAAGCAGAGTTTGTGGAGTCAGAAAAGCACCTGTAATGGAGGCTGAGGAACGAAGGAACTCTAATCGTTTGGAGAAGTGGTCATAGACCGCTCCTCAACACGGCACGTGGTTTCAGGCAGCACACACACCCGGCAGAATGAGTCACACACACCAATGACTTGCTGTCTTCTGTGGGACACAAAAGAAGATATTTTGAAGGATTTCTACACAATGAAAGTCAATGGGGTCCAAAACTATATGTCAGACCCCTCTGACTTTCATTAAATGGGAAACAATATATATGTTTTATTTTGAATTCTCTCGTATATTTTCATTTGAATTTAAGTTTTACTAATTGATGTGCTTTTTTATTAGTTTGTTTTTTTGTTCTTTATTTTAGTTTTAGTAAATTAGTACTTCAAGACCATTTGACTTTCATTAAATGGGCAAAAACACTTTACAGTTTTCAAAAAAAATTCCACAATTTTTGCATTTTCATTTGAATTTAAATTTAAGTTTTAGTAATTTATGTGCTTTTGTCATTTTTATGTTATTCGCTTATGTTTTTTGTTCTTTGATTTGGTTTTAGTAAATTAGTACTACACCTATTTTAGATAGTCACCAAGGCAAGGCAAGTGTATCATGCAGGTTTGGAAGGACAATTAAAACTTTTGGGTGAACTTTCCCTCAGTTAGGGGTTTCAACACAGCCCACACACACACACTAAGCCCGAGCATGTGTGTAGTAATAGTGGTGTTGTCTTAGTAAACACCACTAATGAGTGTGCAGTGTTGGAGTGGCCAGCAGTGTTTGTTGTAGAAGTGCTGCTCCAGGATCCTGGCCGTCCCACGCTCACGCTCAGCGTTCGGGCGAGGGTGTCCCACATAAAAGAACAAAAGCTACATCCCGATCAATAAAAGTAATGAGTTTTATCTCCAGTGCGGCGTGTGCTTGTGTGCCTCGCTCTAATCCCGAGTCTTCACGGAGCGGCTTGATTCTTTGCGTGTCTTGGCGGGTGTCTTGCCCCGGACATTATCCTGCTTTAAAGGGTCTGGTCTGAGCCGGTGTGTCCATCTGTTCACTGTCTGCCTCTGTGTTTACTGGAGTTGTACATGCTCTGCCAGTGACGTCCTCACACAGGTCGAAGCAGCAAGTGGAGGAAAGCTCTGTTCACACACTTAGTTTAATGTGTAGCGGATGTGACCTTATAAGCCCACTTGCTGTTAGTTGGGAAAAATTAAAAAGATAAATGATTTGTTTCACACCAAATGCACACTTGTCATTTGTTACGGTCATTTTGGAGCCAATCGGATTTCCAGTTCTGTTGTTGTTGTTGTTGTTGTTGTTGTTGTTACGGTCTTGACCAGGTGGAAGCAGCGAGTTGAGAAAAGGTCAGATTTACTAACAGCTTGTGCCAGCGTAAACCCTGTTTTGGCGTTATAAAACTACTGTCAGGATTTACTGAAGACACGCAGTGAAAAAAGGCGTGGACAGGGTTATTTTTGCGGCTGATCTTATTGCATGTGCATTTGTAGGAGTTTCCCTTTCAGAAGCAAACATGTATGGGAGGAGAGTGTTTAAATGAATCATGCAAGGTGATTTACTGAAGTTTCCGCTAGTCAATTAACTGGTATTCGCAGCATTATTTACCGCCCAAAAAAATCACGTCTTAAACCAGATGCTGCCTGGTAGATTGTGTTGGTCATTATTAGAGGTCGACCGATTCTTTGGTTTTGCCGATATATCGGTGCCGATAGTTGATTGACTGCCGGAGAGCGGCGAGAAACGCATTAGATTTCTATTATAATACTATAACTACTATTGTCGTCTAGAGGACAAATAACACTATCAGTGCTGAGTTGTTTACGTTAACACATCACACATTACACGGAGAGTGCTGACACTTTAGATGCAGCCTACACACACACACACACACACACACACACAGACAGCGAAACGGTACGAATACAGAACACTAAAGTACATGTTGCCATATCATTATAAAGTAATTCATTTGTTGACTAGATGCTGCATTAGCAGAGAGAGAACAGAAGTGTGTTTGCCGTCGTGTCTGTGAGGACTAACATTAGTACCTCAAGCGGTTAAAACACACGCAAACCTAACCCAAATGTTTTATGTCGCCGTTGCATAATCATCAAGTGTTCTAATAAGCAAATAAAGTGAGAGACTATACATGTAATATAGGTTTACATTTATGTAATATAGGTCTACATTTATGTCATTTTAATGCTCTGGCCTTCTTTAAGCATGACTCTTTGGATTTATATGAAATGGTAACACTTAACAATAAGATTACAATTTTAGCATTAACTGAGGTTATTAAATGTTGTAGAAGTATTATTCACTTTTCGTTTATTAGCCTAATTTCAACATTTACTAATACATTTTAAATTGTGTTTTACCTGCTATTACCTTAGTTAATGTACTATGAACTAACATGAATGATCAAGGTACAATTGAATTGCTCAAATATTAATACATGCTGTAAAAAATGTTTATTACATAATGCATAATATAGTTCATGAAAGCTAGCTAATACATCCTTGTTAACAAATGGGACTTGCAAAGTGTTAACTATGAAATTTACATACAGTAGGCTATGTTTCTAGGTTATACCTAAAGAAACACACATTTGACCTGTAATATTTTAATGTGTAAATTATTTTCTGTAGAGTTCGTTTGTTCGTTCTCATTCTAATATATTCACATTTATATATTTATTTGATTTAGCACATTTCAGTTCAGCCATGTTTTACTTGGAGTGTTATGTTTGTTTTTAATCCCAGTATCCATTAAAATAATAATCGGTTATCGGCATGAACGGTCAAACCTAAATATCGGTATCGTTTTTTTCTTTTTTTTTCTTATGTAAAAGATATCTAACTTTTTAATGCTGGGTATTGTTGTATTATACTGGCATAAGTTGTTGCATCTCAATAAACAAAGTATTAGAAAAATATATATATATACAGTGCAATGCATAAGTGAATACACCCATGCTAAAGTTGACTAAAAAGAGGAATAAAAAATCATATTTTGGAAATTGAACTTAATGCCTTAATTTAAAAAATTAGGAAAAATCCAACCTTTTAGGACACCAATTTTCTTTGTGAATGAATAATGTATCGTAAATAAATAAATGTTCTTCCTTAAAATACATGGTGCATAAGTGAGTACACCCCTATGTTAAATTCCCATAGAGGCAGGCAGATTTTTATTTTTAAGTATTTTTTTTAATTTTTTTTTTAGGATACTATGCATCCTGATAAAGTTCCCTTGGCCTTTGGAATTAAAATAGCCCCACATCATCACATAGCCTTCACCATACCTAGAGATTGGCATGGGGTACTTTCCATAAGATCATCTCTCAATGCAAATCAAACTAGCTTTTAGGCTAACTGAAATAAAACCATGCCAATCTCTAGGTATGGTGAAGGCTATGTGATGATGTGGGGCTATTTTAATTCCAAAGGCCAAGGGAACTTTATCAGGATGCATAGTATCCTAAAAAGAAAATATAAAAAAATACTTAAAAATAAAAATCTGCCTGCCTCTATGGGAATTTAACATAGGGGTGTACTCACTTATGCACCATGTATTTGTGTCATGGTGTCCTTAAAGGTTGGATTTTTCCTCATTTTTTAAATTAAGGCATTAAGTTCAATTTCCAAAATATGATTTTTTATTCCTCTTTTTAGTCAACTTTAGCATGGGTGTATTCACTTATGCATAGCACTGTATATCGGTATCGGTATCGGTGAAATCCACTATCGGTCGACCTCTAGTCATTATGGAAATGATCCGGCTGCGTCTGTGTTCATTAATGTGCGTGTCATCAGTAGATCACGTGCAGAACTTTTCACTTCCATCACCGCTGTTTGTGAATTGCGCTCTCATGCTAATTTGCCCTGTTTAGTAAATCTGCCCCTTAGTTTAATGTGTAGGGGATGTGACCTTAAAAAGCCCATGGATCATATAAGCCCACTTGCTGTTTATTGGGAAAATTTAAAAAGATAAATGATTTGTTTCACACCAAATGCAGTCATTTGTTACTGTCATTTTGGACTTGGAGCCAATCAGATTTCCAGTTCTGTTGTTGTGTTGCTACTGTCTGACAGTCACTGTAAAAGTTGTGCCATTTTTGCCATTTGAGAAGACTGAAAAAATGCTATTTTTTATAGTATCCACAAAACTTTCTTGTATGGAGCATAAATATTTTGAGAGATGTCTCTCAGTGCTGCCCAAGTCACGTACTTGTGCACTATTCTATGACTTATAGTATTAATAGTGCTAATAATCACACTGCAAATTCCCAAAAGAAAAAGTTCACTCATACCCGGATAATACACTATAATTAACAAAAAAAATGAAGTGTGGAGGGTTGAACACTTCATGCACTCGACTGTTGCACCTTTAATTTAATCAAAATATCATCTATCATCATATCAGAGAGTGAATAATGACAAAAAAAAATAAAAAATTTTGGTTGAAGTATCTTCTAAAAATTATTCTTCTCTGTATTTGAAAGATGGATTTCATGAGTATTTGCAGCTATCAGATCACACTGCCTGTGACCACAAAAAACATAAAAAATATTATAATTAAGAATCTTCTTTAGCGTGAAAAGAACTAATGATCTGCACGCAAGTGTTAACTTTATTTTTTTGGTCTAATGATTTTATTAGGAATAGCGCTAATAAGCCCACTAAGCTCAAAAATCAACCTCATAATACATAACAGCATATAAAACTGATTTAATTGTGCTCAGAACATGTCATTTAAATTCATTGAACTTTACCCACTTACTTTATTTTTATTGTGGGGACGAACGGCATGCTGAGCAAAACATAAATCAAATCCATAACAGCACTTTGCTGCACTTAAGGTGCGACTCAACTCCGGCGAATTATATTATGAATCCATACAATCTGTATTTCTGCATGAGAGCTTGTTCGTTGACCACCAGAAAGCTGCTGGGTTTGAAAGTGGCTTCTATGTTAGCTGTGCTTCATGCATCGCTACACTATTGACAATAGACAATTTTGGCCAATATTTCGCTATTATGACCGAACCTTTACTCACAAGCTGCAGATTTGCTGTTGGGTGTCTTAAAGACTTTTCTGCTCTGTCCTTTAATAACATCAACTTAATAATCTTTGCAACACCTGCATTAGATTTGATTGTGACATTTACTAAAAACATATCTACTCTAACCTCACTGTGACGGGCTGAGTTTCTGAACACGTATCAGGCATCACTGATGTGTGTGTGTGTTCAGGTGTACTGTATTCATCTGTCTGAGTTCAGAGTCACGTGAGTTCTGTACAGCTCAGTTTCATTAGCTGGACTGGGGAGGAAGTTTTGAGTTTTGAAAGTTGTGTCTCTTGTGTCTTGAATGACAAAGCAAATTTAGAAGACAATATATAAGGATATATAAGGAATCCATTATTTTTATTCTAGTTTGATGACCTACAAATGGCTCCTCATACATCATCTACGGTGTGTTGCTCATTTCCATTTTGTCCGTTTCTGTTTTAAATCAGCATGAAGCAGATGTTGTGATGGTCTTTTCTTCTCTATTTGTGACGTGTATCCGAGTAAACGGGTTCTAGAACAAGAACAAATGTGGGGCGGGGCTTATTTTGTCTGTGGGGAATTGATTGGGTGGTTGTGGTTTGCTATTGGTGGATCTCATGTGATTGACAGGTCGCCCTCGCGCAAGTAAACGCCTCGTCCAAAACACATAAACGCACATCCAGAGCAGATTCAGCAAAGCATCATGAAACAGCGTTAAAATAATAACGAACGTAAAAACTTCCAGAGCTCGAGTTGTACCACTTGACTGCTGCAGATTCATTTCAGCGTTGATAGGCATAAATCCGAGTCTGAGGACGTGAACAGCTCCGGGTACGAGGGGAGCGCCACAGGTTTCCATCCCGTAAGAACGGTTATGACGTGGCGTGAACGCAGCGTAAGCTCAATGAACAGCGGCTGCTGTTTGTTTGTGGCTCTCGGACCGAATGCAGTGATTGGACGAACATTTTTTTGGTCCTGAGACTTCCACAAAACATGTTCATGTTTTAATATTTATGCCACTTCTATTATTGATTGCTATCAGGATGTGAAGAGAGTTTCAACCCTAGTGAAAAATAAATGTACTAAAATATATTTGAAATACATTAATGCTAAGTATACTATAAATACATTTAATATAATTAATGTAAATACCCTGCTGTTGGTATACTAAATTGATATACTTAAAGTCTGCTCAATTGAAACAACTAATGTTGTACTTAATGTACTTTAATAATCCATAAATAGTGCTGAAGTCCAACTAAAGATATACATAAGTGTATTTGATTGTGCAAAAGTGGAGCTTTTGCAAGTATACTTCAGGTACACTTTACATATCTTGCATGTAACGACTGACATTATACAGAGATCATACTATCCTTACTAATAATGATATTAAAACACATTTAGGCTTGATATTAAGAAATGTGCATTGTGCAATAAAGACGTACTCCAAATAAAGTTTAATTTTAATATTTATCAGTAAGTCTTAAGTGATATGTCAGTAAATATGTTAATTGATTTGTACTAAGAATGAAATAAATGTATTTTAAATAGATTTTGGTGTATAGGTTTTTTCCACTAGGGAAGCAGTATAGCACTAAGGGCACTATCTTACACCCAGCACAATGCAGCGCCAAGCGAGATGCAAGTGTGTTTTGCTAGTTTCAGCCCGACGCAGTTATCATTTTCACGTCCTGCGCCACGTTGTTTAAATAGCAAATGCATTTGCGCCCATTTGTGCGCCCATGGGCTACTGGTTTGAAGGCGAGGTGTGTTCAGGCGCATTGTTGGTGCGTTGCTATTTTGAGGAACTGAAATAGACTGAGCCATTGACTTACTGAAACCTGGTCTAAAGTCAATGGCGCAATATATATTTTTTGTTATTTAATGAGTGCGTTAGTAATGTGCGCCTATAGGCGGGTCCACAACGCGCGTCCACTCTGCTTATTAAACACACAGGGACGCACAACAGTAGTACATAAACATGCCAAATATCTAAAATAAAAGGATTACAATGTAAAAGATTATTATTGTGTGCATAAAGATATGGTGGAATCTGGCTTGTCCCGTAGATGTTCTGCTTGTGCACTTTTACCTTGCGCACGAGCAGACCCGTTTGCGCTCGGGAGACGTGTTCGGTCTTTCCACTATCAAATTCCGTCATGTAAATAGCGAATCTGCCATGGCGCGAGCGCAACTGGCATTTAAAGGGAATGGGAGATGAGACTCTGATTGGTTTAACGCACGTAAATCCCAAAACACACCCATTACTCATTATGAGAATAGGGACAACACTTTTAGACCATGCGCCGGGAGTGCCGACCATTTTTCCCATCGTTAAAGTAGCAAAGGTGGATTCGGACACGACCGAAGTGAAGCGCCATGCGCTTTAGACCGTGCGCTTAGATCGTTAAAATAGGGCCCTGAGTGTTTATGAAAAACACAAATTGCCCACCCAACCTTTAACATCAGGTGTAAATGACACCCTAAAGCGTCTCCTAATCGGTCCCTGCCTTGGGATTTAGTAGGCGACTTGATAAAGGGCACAACTGTGTCTTTGCTCCGGGATGCAGATGAAGCAGCGTGAGATCTCAACCTCCTGTCGAGAGGATTTTACATATCTCCCAATGCAACATACCTCACACGTCTGTGCTCTTCGTCTAACAAATCAGATAAAACCCTGTTATTGATACAAATAAGCAAGGACACTTCCATTTTCTAACCTTTCCATGTTACTTTCACAGTGGATTAGCCATGTAAAACAATTCCTGACAATGTGGATCAGTTTGACAGAGAAACTATATTTTTATATTTTCAGATGGAAATGTGATTAGTGCTAATAGCTAATAGTGAAAATCTTGTTCATCTTGAACTTTTTTTCTTAAAGAAGCCATTGTTATAATGGCCATTGTAATAATAATCCATACATTTGTGTCTTTTATTTTGGTTAGTATCTCCATTCTGCCTAAAGCGTGTGTGGGAGATGTTTGCTGACAGATAATCAGGGTGGAGAGGGAGTCCACAGGCCTCGCACAATAATGGGAGATTATAAGAAAGTGAACCTAAAGCAAGAATTGCCACTAGAGAAGACGAAACGTAGACTGCCTATATGTGTCTATGTGGAGGTTAGTACAGGTTTAAAGTAGGGCTGTCAAAGTTAGCGCGTTAATAAAGCGTTAACGCAAAATCATATTAACGGCACTATTTTTTTTAACGCTCGATTAACGCAGCGCGTATTTTCTGTTTGACCCGTGGCCCAAAACCTAGTTGGAGAAATGGAAAAACACAGTGTTGCCAACTTAGCGACATTGCAGACCCATTTAGCGATTTTTTCCCTTCAACAAAGCGCCCAAACCTTATTTAGTTTCTGAGAATCTACCGGTACCGCCGGTACTGCTCTCCCAGCACGCGCGCGCGCCTCTCTCTCTCTCGCTCTCTCTCTGCGTCTCGCGCTGGAGAGAGGAGCAGCGCTTTAATTCAGTTAAACACAGATATGATGTTGCTTCTCTAATTTTACATGCAAGTATAGCCGAAATCGCAAAACAGATATTGTGTTTATCTTATGTGTATTTGATTTCATCAGACGACGGCTCGATTATCAGGATTATTGTGCAGATTAACATCTTGGAAGGGAGAGCTGGTTATGTCTTAATGGGTCGCGTTTCAGTCACCATTTCATATTCATTCCGTTGTTTGACAGCAGAAACAGTAAAATATACCAATGAAAACAGTTTTATTGAGAATTTAGCTTCATCAAAATGGGCACAGAGAGAGACAAACTATAATGTAGCCTAATAATAAATAATAAATGTACATTTAGCATTTTCAGAAGAGCTGCCCTGTCATGCAAAAATCTAAACATGTTTGTGTTAATGCCTAGTTTACACTACAGGATTTTAAGCCCGATTTAAGCCCGATTTGCAAGTTAACGAGCTCGCCGACAGGTCGGGCTGTAATCGCGTGCAAATCTGCGGGTGATCCGCGCTCGCCAATCTTTAAGTGTGAAATACTTAATGACGCATCAAAAACCCTCGCTGACACATCGCCGACGCGTCGCCGACGCCAGAAAAATATCTAGCATGCCAAATATCTGGAATTGTCGGCCGACTCGATAGCCTGTGGTGTCACGTGTCGCGACGAGCAACAGCCAATGATCATCTTGTTATGACATTACAAAAGCCCTTTGTATTTGTAACCATCGTTGCCAAACCACAACAGGCAGCTGCTTTTTCATTATAATGTTTTACTCACTTCCAACTCTCTCTGACAGACAATCCCTGCTGCCCGCGTGTGCTTATCCATCCGTTATGGGGTGTGCCGGTTTCAGAATTGGTGTGACGGTTATGACGTGAGTCAAATGACAAAACTAATCGGTTATTATATAGCCTATTTGCTTTTTATGTTTTAAATACATGCAATTGGTTGATGAAACATTTATTAAAATTAAGATACAATTTTTACAAAACGAAATTCGCTTTAAATAAATGCTTTCTACAAAGCAAAACTTAATGAAGTGGTAAAAATCATGTCTCACGATTTACAAAACAAAACTTCATTAAGTGGAAAAAACCCAATATATTGCGCATCTTATGATCCTATCTTTTATTATAATTGTATATTATATAATACAATTATATGTATATATACACATTGTATATTCTTTTATCAAACATGTTTGGGGCCAGTTAAGGGGTAATTGAACTGCACGATCAGTTATCGGTAATGATACGTTGTTTATTATTGCAAATGTTTATTGCTAATGTTTATTATTGGAAATGCTTTTGTTTAATAAATCTCATAATGATGGCACATCACTATATCATAGTCATAGCTTTTATTTCTATCTCAAATGATTGGTGGTCGGTCAGGGGGTACTTTGCAAAGAATCAAATACAGTTGGAAACGTAGACCAATAATAACACAGACTGCCAACAATTGTTTTTAATTAGTATTTAAACATTCTCCATAATAGAAAAGATAGAAATTTGTAAAAAATATTTTAATAACACGTTTTTTTGCGGTTATAGAGTTCTAATGACGGTGTTCAACTATATCTATACCACCAATTTTACCCCGCCGTCCATTCGCCATTGGAATGCGCCAAGACTTGTTGTCAGCTCCTGTAGTGTGTAACCCCCTGTTGCAGAAGAGTTATGTAGTGTCACATAGTGTGAACACCACAACGATTTCAAGACTCCAGAGCAAGTCATGTAGTGTGAACAGCACAGCGATCTGCCGACGTTTAAAGTTGTGTAGTGTGAACTAGGCATTAATTGCTCAGTGCAAAGAAAGAGAAGTAATGGGAACCTGGTGTTTCTTTGTTCTTTCTACATGTGTCTAATAGACATGAACAAGTTCTTTGAAAAACATCTATGACCTTTGAAACATGTCTCGTCTTCATGCTCTATGTTGACTATGGTTTCAATAATAAACATACATTTGCATAAAGCATCCATATTTATCCATGCCCACGTTGATTAGAGTATTACAAACTTGAAAAGTATTAATTTAAGGTACATTTAGAACAAATAAAAAAATGTGCGATTAATCACGAGTTAACTCATGACAATCATGGGATTAATCGATTAAAATTTTTAATCGATTGACAGCCCTAGTTTAAAGATGTCAAATTTATCATGGTTCAGTGTACATATTGGCTTTATGGTCACGGTTTCAAGATTTTTTGTCACAATCTCTAATACACCAGTTAGGAAATATGATGCGATAACACTGTATTCAATTTCTTTAGCTACAATTAAAATAGAATTATAAAACAAATTTTAAGTCCCCCTGTGGTGAAAAACTAGTTTTTAATGTTGTTTATATGTCTGTGGTGTTTTTAATATGCTTTAAGACAAACCATGTGTAAATTCATAAGTCGACAGCATTGCTGAGTATTTTCTCCTTAAAACTGCAGTGAAACAAAGACAGTCTCAAAAACACGCTTTGAAATCAATGTTGTTTCTAACGTCACAAACTACCTTGTAACCAATCAGATCAACGTGTGATCGTCAACGAGTGGATCTCTGAGCTGAGTGAGTGAGTGGAGGCGGGGCTCATTTGCATATTCATAGAACCACGTACTAATGAAGCAAGGGTGTAGAGTTACATTCAAGATATTTTAAGGCATGAATAAATATTTTTTCAAGGAAAATCGTTTAAATATGTCATTTTGCTGATCAAAGATGAGTTTTAAGGGATCAAATGATTGACTACAGGGGGACTTTAACAGTAATAACAATTACATTTCTGTCAGATCCTCTCACAAAGCTACTGTATGACTAAATAGCACACAGGTTTTATGGACCACTTTTATGGTGCTATTTTTATTTTTTGACGCTGCTGTATTTGGAGCTTGTGAAGGTGAGCACAGTATATGAAGTCAAACAGCCTCGGAAAAAGAGGAGAGAAGTTCCTCAACTGCTCAGCTATGTATAAACTGAAGATGGGAATCAACTTCCCATGGGAATCTGTTTTCAGCTGACGGCCGTTGAGAAGAGACTTCCTAACTGACAGGAAACCTGGTGAGGCTGAGATGGCACTTCTCTAATCTCTCTGCAGAAATGACAGCACCTCAGTTGACCCTCGGTATAGCTTGGGAAGTGGCAGTGATAAACACAACAGCGATTGGCCTCATAAGCTTCGCTGGCTAATCTGCATGAACACAGGAGGAGGAACAGCTGGTGAGATACAGCAAACATAACAGCCTGGAACTGATCAAACGATGGTGCCGAGGAGAGGCTTCAGAAGGCCAGTGCAACCCACAGCTTCCCTTAACATCGGGGACTCTTAAAAACAAGCATTTCTCAGAAATAATCGACTGAAAATGAAAATGTACTCCCCTTCATCTCATTCCCAAAGGAAGTTCTTTCATCTGTGCAACACAAAAGATAGATATAATTATCACACTTGTTTCCTGTACAATGAAAGTGACAAGGTGACAATCTCCAAAGAGGACAAGAACAGCACCACGAGGCAATCATAGAAGTCGTCCATAAATCGTGCATTATATTTAAAGTATTCCTAAACCCATACATTCCAATTACAATAACGCTATTCGCTGAAAAATTTTGCATCCATGTTTCAATATGTTGAAAACGTGCATGTTGTGATCCGTCGTGAGTTTGAAGTAAACACACGGCAACAAAACCATGGACTTACACTATTAACAAGCAACCTATACTATAATATTAGTGTATATTTATATTAGCATCCTGTTTAAAAATAACTACAATATTACTCTAAAAAGTGTATTCATTATGTTTTGTAACTTATTAATAGTCACGTTTTGGACCGTTAATGAACAAATCATAGGTAAACATGATCACTATTCCCAGTGATAGTGTTTACCTAAGATTTGTTCATTAACGGTCCAAAACGTGACTATTAATAAGTTACAAAACATAATGAATACACTTTTTAGTGTAATATTTCACAATATTTCAGTAATATTTTCATGTCAGATTTCACAAATCAATTCGATTCTGTTTTATAAGCTCGTTTCAATGTAATATTTGTTTATAAGGCACAGCACATGTCAATATTTCATATTAAGGAAAACGATCTCTCAACTAATCCTGTAATCTACTCAGGGAACCCTGTCAGTTTGCGTGTTATTATAATATATTTAAGGTTAAACTCAGCAACAGACTCCATGATGTTGTGCTGTAACTGAAGAGGAAGATATGATGGGTTAACTGTTTGAAGCAATCCGTCACGCTGTTTTGATAGAGTTTGAAAGCTGAGACTTTGTTTCATATCAAAATAGCACAAAGCTTATTGCGATTAATGGATGCCAGGCACTACAAATAATGTTTAGTGACATTACTGAAAACAGCATAGACTAGATCAGTCGATCTTGGTTCGTCAAATGAAGATTGATTCAGATTGATTAATCAATAGTGTCAGGCCAGCCCTAGCAAACACAGCAGGTGTCATGATGATCACAGAGATTCAGCTTTAATTGCCAGATCACTCACAGATCGCACTGAGCGTGACAGAGGCATTGCCTTCTGTCTCATGACTTAAATAGGAGGTATTTTTATGAATAGGAAAACATTTAAATGGCTGGTAAAAAATGATGAGGCCAAGCTTGGCGTGACACGTCTTAATGAGAAAAAACATTTATTTTCCTTTTCATAAGTTTGAAATGGCATTACTAAATTGTGATCTGTGAAGAGATTTGTTTTAGTTTGTTGGTGTACATTTTTCTTTAAAAAGCTTTATTATATGCTGGACAAATCCACACACAATCATTGGATATAGTCTGTGATTTTCTAGGTCTTTATCCTACAAAAGAAGCAATTTAGACTCAATAAAAAGAGGAAGGCACAGAAACAGATTTTCTCCCCAGGCGGTGACCCCTTCTGAACCACTGAACTACATAACTGCAGAAGAACAACTTTAATAATTAAATATGCTGTTGACATTCAGCATCTGAAACACACCACACAGTTTAATCTACACTCACTGCACAGAGATGCTTTCATATGCTGTGAATATAGTCACGGCTGAAGAGAGTGCACGTGGAAAAGGTCCATTAATGTCACTTTATTTTTTAAAAGATTGTGTTTAATAGTCAAAGTCCTAAAGAACTACACTAACCATAATCCATCACCAATCAGAGAATGTTCCTGTTTCCATGGAAATGAAAATGATAACATTCCCTTGAAGCCAATAAAACATATTGTTTTCATACTTTCATAATCATGTCATTGTCATGAAATAGCAGTGCTTTTATAAGTGAATAGTTTTGCATTGCACCATTGTATTGTAGCTTTGTATTTGTTGGATAATGTTGTGATTTATCTTAGTATGTATTCATGGCTAAAATATTTTTATGAGAATTTTAAATTTCTATGGAGAAAATCAATCTGAATCCTCTGAAAAAGTGTGCAGCCACTATTGCACTTTATTGCATTTTTTTGTTTTTAGACCTTGGGAGCGTCTGATTTCTGACGTCTGATCGGCTTATTTTCTGACATGCTTGCAGAGAAAGGCTCACCAAAACAAAGTTACTGGGTTTTTTACTCTTTCTGGGTTGGTAGATGCACTGGGGACCCGATTATAGCACTTAAACACGGGAAAAGTCAGATTTTCATGATATGTCCCCTTTAACTGAACATCACTGAGTCACAGTGTGGTTTCAGGAAGCGCTGGACATGATTTTCACAGTTAGACGGCTGCAAGAAAAATGTAGTGATCAACATCAGGACCTTTTCGTGGCATTTTTTGATCTCCGAAGCATTTGACACTGAATCGAGAGCTGCTCAGAGCAATCCTTACAAAATGTGTCTGTCCAAAAACATTTGAGGACTGGACAGGGGCAGGAATCTGAACCCTTTAGTGATTAAGACATAGGAGTAAGACAAGGGTTGACACTGACTTCCATAATATGGAAAAAAGAAAATACTATGCAAGTCAATAGGGATCATTAACTGTTTGGTTGCTGACATTCTTCAAATCACTGTATGTGTTTCTTTCTTCAAAATGTGTTCAGCTGAAGAAATGAATTCATACAGGTTTGGAACAACCTGAGTTTGAGTAATTTACATTTTTGGGTGAACTATCCCTTTAAACGGCCGAATACAAACAAAACTGTCAAAATGGCGTCTTGGGAAGTATTCACGCAGACACAGTCAGTTTGGGAACGTAAATAGTTGAGAAAGAAAACGCATGTGTATCAGTGTATTGGATCTGTGCGTTCGCTCTTAAAGTGACAGCAGCCTCATAAACCTGCTGTCGTCTGTCATGTTAATCAGACAAGAGACAAAAACACTTTAATTGTAAGCATTAATCAGTATTTAATTTTTACAGTGAAAATTATCCACTGCTATACATTTGATAATTTTATTTAATTTCTCTGTAGTATTTCTCACCTGAATGCTACTGTTAGGCCCACCTGAAAAACTTGTCATGTTTATTTCATTTGTCTATTTATTCTATTGTATTTATACGTGCTGTTGTTTGCAATTTGTTTATTTGTTCTTATTTTATTACTGAATGTTTACTTGTCTTTTTTTTAAATAAATTTAGTTCGAAGTTTTAAATTTCAACTATTTCAACAAAATTACCGAAATGATCATATATGTCTATATGGCCGTTTTCCCTGTGGTATTGAATATGAATATTCTTCAAGGTATATATCAAAGTTATAAATGCCAGTATTGTGAAAACACTAGTAAGTGACACACTTATTGAGTCCTGTACTGTGGATAGTTGCTAGAGCTGACTCACAATGACATTTGTGAGGTCTTAAATGGCTGTAGCGCGCAGTGAAGCTGATCTGTGCACAGTATGGGGCACGTGGGCCCGCACACACACCTCACACCAACAGTCATTGTGTGGGGGGTTCGCTTAGTACAACAACATTCTCTGAAGCTCTTCATCAATCTCCATTGTGCTGAGGGATGGTTTACGGAAAACCTGTAGTCCAATATGTGACATGAATGGAAGAATGAACCCAATTTCCCGTTAACAGTGTCAGTGTCAGTGGAAGGAAGGTTTTCCCGTTATTCCTGGCTGGCAGGATTGTGCTGAGTCAAGGGGAATTAAACATCAGATGCTGTGATGAGAGAAGCTTAAAGACTTTAAATGTTACTGATGCATCTCATGGAAAACATTAACAGAAAAAAAAATGAATATTGAGACATTTTCTTTATTCCATTTGGGGAATTTCTTAGAGGGTTGGGTATCAAGTAGCTAATTATCACAAGTAATTATACAAATCAAAATAAAATGGCATTTAGATAAAATGTGTTTCTTCTCCATAAATTAGGTTAATGATTAGAAATTAGCCTTAATAAATGTGATTGGTTGACAGGAGGGATCTAATTTTGCTTTCATAGCTCAGGATATGTTCTTCTCTTCTCCATTTTATTGTTGTTGAATAAGTCTTTGTTTTTGAGCATCTCAGTTCACATTAAATGTTGTGAAACCAAATTCACTGAGCAGTTCCTGAGGAACATCCGCAGATGAAACACATCTGGAGAGACTCACTTGTTGAATCCCAATGGGAAATCTTCTGAATTACTCCATACCTTATAGTCCTGGAACATTAATATTTAACACTGGCTGTGAGTCCAGTGTGTTACTCTACCTGAGCTACTCTTGGGTTACTGGATTTTAGATGTATTACTCTGAATTATAATTTGTATGGATATGTAGGTCTTAGATTGATTTCCTAAAGGCTTCTTGTTGGCTTATTAGAGCTTGTGTTTAGTGAGTAATTACTCCTGTTGTTAACTGTTGCATTAGTTATAGGCTAGAGGTTTCTGATTGTTGCTTGTGTGCTTGTGGAGAAGAGGCTGTATCAGATGTAATCGAACACTTGCATGTTTGAGAAGGAGCTTTGTGTTGGGTCAGTTTGATAGACAGGTCATATATGTGTGTGTGTGTGTGTGTAGAGGCAGTGGGATCCGTGTGAGAGCTCAGTTACGCTGGTGTCTGATAGGCTTGGCTGTTCTGTTCCTGTCCTCAGGTAACCACACGCCAACCATTTCAATGACTGACACTCTCATCTAAACAAGCATGAATATATATTTCAAACGGTCATGGGGAGCTCAATCATATAGGAAAAAATAACAGCATTATTTACTTCTTTTTTTTGAGTTTGGTGCTTTATTATAAATTAAATAAGTTTGCTTTATGGGATGTTTATTAGGGGTGTAACAATAAATCGTGTCACAATATATCGCAATACAAAAATGCAACAATATGTATTGTGTTATAAGTTCACCCAAAATAAAAATGACTGTTGTTACACCACTAATGTTTAGACTTAGTCCTAATCCTGCCAAAATCATGTTCGGCCTTAAAAATTGCTGATGTATTTTATGTCTTTGTATAAAATGTGAAAATATCTTGAGCTTGTGTTAACCATTTAATCAAAGTCCCATTTCAAAAAAACCTATTGACTTCAGGACGATGGGACTGGAAGTGCTAAAATGCGAACTCATCCTGCAGCTCTCCATTCTTCAGGGTGAAACGAGTCCAACCAATGGAAAACATTCAGGAAACCTGTTTGAAAACAGTCAGTTCATGCTTACACAAGTAGTGCAGCTGGCTCAGTGCTTATTTCTGAAGTGTAGATTTCTACCAATATGATTATAAATGGAGCACTTCTCGTTTTTCTCTTCCACTTTTCATGTTACCACAGTAGTGTCTTCCTCTTTCTGTTGGTGTGCGGCTTCATCAGAAGCCCGTCTGAAGAGGATCTAAGCACAGTGTATTTTTGTGTCTGGCTAATGTACAGTCACAGAGATGGAGCTTTGTGTGTGAGCAACTTCTTCATTTATCATCTGCTGCTGGGAAGATGACACTGTTCTGGGCTAATGCGCATTGTGTCCTTGCTTTTCATAATCTACTTCGTAAAACGTTCGCTCATTTCTCTTCTGACTGACGGGGGAATATTCCAGTGCTTTAGATCTAGTGTTTGCTACTTTGATCTGCTTGATCCAGAGCAACTAAATGGCACAAAAGCATGACATATTTGCACACTTTTTTTTTTGCACCAATATTATATTTTTCATTACAAAAAAAAAACCCAACAGATTATCATGGTACAATATTCTATATTGACAGTTGTTGTAATCAAAGTCAAAGTGTCTGTACAGATGCACTCAAAACAAGTTAATGAATAAAGACTAATTGGAGATGTTCACGCTTTAATAGTTTGAATAATAGTTTAACTCTCACATCTGACGTGACAGTGTTGTAAGTGAAAGTGATTTGATATTATTTTGTTGGAAATGTAAAAATTAAGCAACATTGTGAATATCAGGCCAATGCTTTGTCCACTTCTTGTCTGGTCTCATGAGTATGAGAGCAGAAATATAATATATAATATGAGATAAAAGAGATGTTCATTTTACACCTCAGATTAGGACGTTCATTTGTTCAGTTCTTTCAAACTGTCCATTTATTACTGCAGTGAAGGTGAGTAAAATAAGTCCTGAGACCAGCTTCATTAGTGTCATGTGTGCTGTGGCCAGTTGCATAAACTGTTAAGACTAGTCTTACAAGTTAGTCATCCAATTTTATTCTTTAAGACTGTTAATAACTTTTTAAAGTCAGTAACATAAAAACGTAGATTAGTCTAATTTGACACCGAACGGTAAGACTGATTACCCCTAACTAACTTCTCGTTGATCATACTAGTTCTTAAGACACAGTCTTAGCCACATAATGGCTATGTTTATGCAACTGGCCCCAGTGGTTGCAGAAAAAAAGAAAGTTGGCACGATCTAGATGCAGCAGATACTTTTATTAGAAACAAACTCTAATCTTCACAAAACACTCTAGAATCTCAGGAACATGAACAGAACAACCACCTTAGTACTGATGAGGACTGAGGCTACGTTTACACGTACACATTTCACCCCTCTCCGTTTTCAAAAATAACATTGTGCACACATGTCAGTTTTCAGAAAAGTGTTAGTTTACACGAACCCGTGTATATGCCGTCAAGAGCAGTGTAACGAGAAGCTCAAGCCCACGTTAGCCAATCAGAATCCCGAAAATAGTCACATACTGTGACGTCGGCTCCCTAAAACTCAGTTTTTCTCAGTTTACGTGCAAATAAAGTTTTCCAAAATCTCCACTCTGGCCGGAGTTTTTAGAAAGAATCGTTTTCAGACGCGAATTCTCTGTTTGCGTGTAAACGAAGGGCACAAACGAAGGGAAATGTCTCCGTTTTTCAAAATAACGATGTACGTGTAAACGGGGCCTGAAAATGAACTGGAAAGACACGGCTTAAATACAAGAGCAACTATTCAACTTAATGATTATCAGGTGCAAACGATAATCAAACAATGAGTAACCTAGGAGACTAAGCAGGAAAAAGGAGCGAAGGAAACAGAAAACAGCAAAAACCAACTCATTGTAAAACTCAAACACATAAAACAGGACATAACACTGATAATTAGCTTCAGGCAGCTTTTACTGTACTGTCTCCACAGTCTGCGACAATATCCGATGTGTTTCACACATTCACTCTGTGTGTGTGTGTGTGTGTGTGTGTGACTGTTTCTTCTCACTGCCGTAAAGTG
Organism: Vimba vimba; assembly: GCA_022828995.1. Taxonomy (NCBI): domain Eukaryota; kingdom Metazoa; phylum Chordata; class Actinopteri; order Cypriniformes; family Leuciscidae; genus Vimba; species Vimba vimba. The sequence goes on from CM040823.1 coordinate 36,620,530, forward strand.
TGATAAGACCTAAAAGCGAAGAGGAAAACCGATCAATAAACTAGTTTGTGCGTTCAATTCAGTGTATCAGTCAAATCATTGAGACTGTAGCTGAGCTCAGTGCGGGTTTCATTCATCAGCGTGTGAAGCTGCCGTTCAGGGAACATGGCGAATATAAATTTGTTGATGGAAACATTATCACTTCATGGCGGGTTGAGCATGTGATGCGTGTTTCCCCGCGTCTCCCCCCCGGGCTCCCGCGGCTCAGTTAATGTGCTGGAGGAGGGGGTGGAAGCCCTTAAATTATAGATGTGTGTGTTCATGTACTGTTTGTGTTTTCCCCAGAGTGCTTGCTAAGCATGTTTGTGTTGGGAAGGCCAGCACAGATGTATCCTGTTATCTCACTTGTAACTGTGCCCACTATTGAAACAGCTTTTCTTAAATTGTAGCTATCAGGATGACTGTGTGTGTGTGTGTGTGTTCCTTTGGGTCTAATTAGGCTGGTCAAAGTCTCTCCATACTGCATGACTAATCAATACTGCAACATGAAGACACATGCAGAGACTAAAACACACACACACATCGACGGTTACACACTGTACTCACAGAATGTCCTAAACCACAAAACATTATACTTTCCTCCTCGAAACACCTGCACATTTATACAGTGCATCTCTTGAAGAAGCCTGGGGTTGCCAGTACTATTATTAACCGAAACAGTTCTTTCTAGGAGCACTTGACTAATTACCCTTGTGAAAAAGAGGTGCTCTTAATTGTATTGAATTTGCATTTGTAGTGTACATCAAATGTACTTGTAGACAATATTCATTAAATAAAAGGCCACTTAAGTGTACTTAAAGAGAGCATATCATGACTGTTCCTTAACAGACTTAAATACACTTTTAAAAAACAATGTCAAAATAAAAGATTTTCCTTAAGGCAGGGCTGTACGTTAACTTTTTTGCACACAGCACTGGTGCTACAGAGGATGAAGGTTGTGTAGCACAGGCCAAACAGTTGTAGCACAAGTAGAGGGGTGGGGGGCGATATGGCCAAAATATCATATCACGATTGTTTTCAGGAAAATCACAATTCATGATTTTATCACGATTCTTTTTCATGTTGGTTTTACTATTTTAAGTGACTGAGCAAGACAGCCAAACTAATTTTCCTATTTTAAAAACAAAGCCTTTCTTTAAACAAACAGTAGAGCGTTGGCGCTTGCAACGCTAAGGTCATGAGTTCGATTCCCAGGGAAAGCAAGAACTGAGAATGTAAATGTGTACCTTGAAATGCAATGCAAGTCGCTTTGGATAAAAGCGTCTGCCAAATGCATAAATGTAAATGTAAAATAATGGCATACATTTAGGCCAAAGTGGGCAAAGATAAAAATCTTTATGTCATTATATTTTATCTTTGTTATTAAAAATAAGAACAAAGATACACAACATAATATACAAATGAAATAAACAGTGCTTTATTTTTTTTTCAGCTACAGGAGATGTATTTAACAGTAGCATTCAAGAAAGAAATGTAATAATTATAAAAATAAAACACTATATACACTTAACTGTATAAATTATACATTGATTCTCATTAAAGCTACTGTATTAAAGTTCTTCAGTCAAGAGTAGTGAGTGATTTTATCTTTTGTTGTTTTATTTAAGGGATAGTTCACCTAAAAATGAAAATTCTGTCATCATTTACTCACTCTCAAGTTGTTTTAAACATGATGTTTATGTTGAACATAAAAGTTTTTGAAGAATGCGGGTAACCAAACAGTTGCTGGTCCTCACTGACTAAAAGTTTTTTTTCTTTTCGTACTATGGAAGTCATTGGGGACCAGTAAGCTAGGTTCTGTCACTTTAAGGCCTGCACGCATTTAGAAACAGACATCGGTTAACTCGAATCTGATTTTCTCTCAACTGTTTTCGTTCACTTTAGACATAACCAACTGTGTTTATGTAAACCTTGTGTGTATTTGGCAGTATTAGCACAATCAGTTTTCAAGTCCACTTCTACTCTATCATTGAAATTGTAATTTGGTATTTGGTATTCTCATCTATTATCACTTTGGACAGCCGTCAACATTGTGAGTAAATCACTCGCTTTGTGACAAAAGTTTGTGCTAGGCGAAAGTTAATATATTTGTTAATATATCAGCAGTTTCCAGGTTATATCCAAAACTACAGTGCATGATTATTTCTAATTTGATGCTGTTGGTTAATTTTTAACTGCAGTTTTTGTCTTTCTCTCTTCTGTCACTCTTCACCTAATTTAATTGATTTAATTGTCACATGATATTGTTAGATTGGATGATGTCATCTGACCTTGCCATGCCTTGACTTTAAGTGAATTTTGAACACAATTTCATTGTAATAAATGGCATTTTAATAATAATTATAAAAAAAGAAACAATAAAACATGAAACTAAAATGTCATTGTTTTTGTTTTGCATGAAGATTGGAGCATAGGTCTGCTTAAAGAATCAATAATGGAATAATTAAGTAGAAATGTAATCGTTAAATTCTTTGTGATCCCCAACCCTAGTGAAGCCTGTAACTCAAGGCCTGTCGTACGGTCCATAGACCGTCTCTTAATGACACTGACAGGGCGAAAAACATGATGAGTCCTGCTCGATGCAGATTGGATGAGATCTCTGATCAATGATCACTGAATTTTCAACCCTTATTCATTAACTGTGCAATTCATTGCTGTGGCAATATGAACTTCTGACATTGAAGAGACTAGATGAGCTGCTTGATTTATTAATAAATGACAGAAAAGGCCAATAAGTCATTATCATAATATGGAAGACATCATTAGTTATTTCATATTCAAGAATTAACATTTTGAGAATAAAATGCACAAATGCTTCTTCTGGGTGAAGTTTAGTTGTTTTTTGAAAATACAGGTGCTGGTCATAAAATTAGAATATCATCAAAAAGTTGATTTATTTCAGTAATTCTGTTAAAAAAGTGAAACTTGTATATTATATAGACTCATTACATGCAAAGTGAGATATCTCAAGCCTTTATTTGTTATAATTTTGATGATTATGACTTACAGCTTGTGAAAACCACAAAATCAAAATCTCAGAAAATTAGAATATTACATGAAATCACACAGTAATTACACAGTGATGCCATGGTCATTGAACCAGGTTTTGGTTATTTTGGCAGTGTGGACAGGTGCAAATCCTGCTGGAAAATGAAGGAAGCATCTCCATAAAGCTTGTCTGCTGAAGGAAGCATGAAGTGCTCTGGAAATGTCCAGGTAGACGGCTGCGTTGAGTGGACAGCACAGTGGACCAACACCAGCCGATGACATGGCTCCCCAAACCAACACAGACTGTGGAAACTTCACACTGGACTTCAAGCATCTTGGATTGTGTGCCTCTCCATTCTTCCTCCAGACTCTGGGACCTTGGTTTCCAAATGAGATGCAAAATTTGCTCTCATCAGAAAAGAGGACTTTGGTCCACTGTGCTTTATTAAATCCAGAGTCAACGCAGCCGTCTACCAGGACATTTTCAGAGCACTTCATGCTTCCTTCATTTTCCAGCAGGATTTGTACCGGCCCACACTGCCAAAAGAACCAAAACCTGGTTCAATGACCATGGTATCACTGTGTAATTACTGTGTGATTTCATGTAATATTCTAATTTTATGAGATTTTGATTTTGTGGTTTTCACAAGCTGTAAGCCATAATCATCAAAATTATAACAAATAAAGGCTTGAAATATCTCACTTTGCATGTAATGAGTCTATATAATATACAAGTTTCACTTTTTTAATGGAATTACTGAAATAAATCAACTTTTTGATGATATTCTAATTTTATGACCAGCACCTGTATATTTTTAAATAATTCACTTGTAATAGAAGTAATTTATATCAACAAAGCCCTGTTAAATGTATTTCATTTAAAGTCCCCCTGTAGTCAATCATTTTATCCCTTAAAATTCATCTTTGATCACCAAAACGACATATTTAATTCCTTTTATTCTTAAAAAAAATATCTTGAATGTAACTCGACACCCTTGCCTCGTTTAGTTTACGGGGTTCTATGAATATGCAAATGAGCCCCGCCTCCACTCACTCGCTCAGCTCAGAGATCCACTGGTTGACGATCACACGTTGATCTGATTGGTTACAAGGTAGTTTGTGACGTCAGAAACACCAGCGATTTCAAAGCGTGTTTTTGAGACTGTCTTTGGTTCACTGCAGTTTTAAGGAGAAAATACTCAGTAATGGTGTCGACTTATGAATTTACACATGGTTTGTCTAAAGCATATTAAAAACACCACATAGACATTTAAACAACATTAAAAGCTTGTTTTTCACCACAGGGGGACTTTAAATTTGTTTTATAATTCTATTTTAATTATAGCTAAAGAAATTGAATACAGTGTTATCGCATCATATTTCCTAACTGGTGTATCAGAGATTGTGACATAAAATCTTTAGTGAATTGAAACCGTGACCATAAAGCCAATATATAAACTGAACCATGATAAATTTGACATCTTTTAACCCGTAATGACCTCTTTGACCTCTCTGTCACCATGTTTCTGACTCTCATTTCCTCCACCGTTTGTGTTTCAGGTGAAAGCGCTCAATCGTTTGGCTGCACAAGGATTCAAAGGTCATGCTGTGCTTTGGAGGGACAAGAAGAGACACTAAATAAAAAGGTTGAGAGAGAGCAGAAGGTGGACAGCAGCCGCTATCATGTCTCGTCATCACAGTCGAGCCACCAGCCTGGAGGAGAAGGGAGCCACGCCCATCCACAAGAGCTCCACCCCTTTACACAAAAGCTCCACCCCCACCCACAAGAGCGCGTCCTCCTCCTCTTCGTCTCAGAGAGACAGTCGACAGGTGAGACCAACTTCGCTTCGAGACAGAGGAAGAGGAAAGCTGTGGCTGTGCAACAGTAGGGGCTTTCCCACCGGGTAGTTATAGGAACTTAAGCCGCCTTTCCAATGAACACAACATTCGTATTCGCATACGATTGTCGCATTTCGCCCCCTAGCGGCAGTCGCGCGGATCTTTGAAATTTACCGTTCGCAAAGACCCGCCCCCTTTAGCTACTGTTGCTGTGTCCGACAAGCCTCCCCGCTCTCACGCCACTCATCATGTTCTCACGCAGTGAAAAATACATCGCGGAGCAGAGAGGACACTGACAACACGCTGACAGACAGGACAGACCAGGTTACTTTTGAAATGAAACAAAGTCTCAACTTACAAATTTGTGGCTCTTTAATGTGTCTGACAGATCGTTGTAGAGCCTCAGTTAAAGCTGCTCGTGAACCGATCATCTCTTCCTTCTAAGTTAATTTAGGATTAATTAACGGAAAGACATCAGTACACAGTGTTTTTCAAGTTTCAAGTCCACCGACGTTATATCTACTAACTCTCCTGACTGCTTTGTCGGACTAAATCCAGGATTCGCCGGATTATGATAGGTCAAATTGCCTGTCAATCAAACTCCCAGTGAAGGGTGAATTGGTCGTGAAGCAACCGTTACCCTCGGCTATTCACCATGGTAAAATGAATGATTTTAATGAATGTAATGCATGGATGAATATGTCCACACAAAACAAATGACCCTCAATACATCTAAAATAAAAACATAGTAGATTTTATAGAGCTAATCAACAAAAATATTGATTATATAATGAAAATTGAAAATAATTATTAATAACCGCCATTTTACAGGAATAGCGTCTATAGAATAACGTTAAAGTGTTAAAATATTGGTAATTCTAGCTTCACGCTCATAGTTTTGATTAGAATCCATCCATTAGACCATTACGGTCTGGCCGCAGAAGTGCAGATATTTCAACGCATCCGAAGCTCAGATCGGATCCGAAATGTCCGCATACGCATATGATGGGAACTCCACGCAGCTCCCGTACGACTCTCCATTGCAAATGAATGACTTCTGGTGTGATGGCTGTTGTTTGTCATGTGCAGTGGAAAGGCAGCTTTAGTTATAGGAACTAGCCACCAGGATGGTTCCCTCAGGTTGCATTCTGGTTGCAATCGCACCATAGAAAGTACATCACGTACATAGAAAGTAGACAGTAATGTCCCTAGCTGAGCAGGAATACATAATCATGTTTGTCTTGGTCCCCTCAAATTTGCATTGGATTTTCTCCTCAGTGTAAAGGTTAAGAGGTCCATCTATCACTGTTTTCCATGTTTGTAGAGTTAGTTTGTGGAGTAAATATATAGGCTATAATCTGTGTGTTTACACAGCTTTTTTCAAAATGGCGGGTGCTGGTGTTTCACGTGCGTTCGGCCGATCAAACTAACGTCACTGGTAGTTCCTATAGTGCTGGTTTAGACCGACTCTGAAGTAGGAGCTCAATTATTTCCTCCAAAAGGAGTTCCTAGAACTAAAATCGTTCCCAGTTCCTGTGGTGCGAACACACCAAAATCTGGGAACTTCCGCCAATAGTTGTAGGAACTATGAAAAGGTTCCTCCGGTGCGAAAGCCCCTAGTGACCGCTCACCTTTTTCAGAGTTGTTCAGGAAATATTTTTTCCCATTCTTTTGTCCATGAGGATTAAAAAAGACATCAACAAAGCTCCAATATGAATCACATGATGGTCACATTCCTCTCAGCTGACTTGGTTGTTTAAAGCAAGGCTGTTGACAATGACCATAAGGTGTGTTAAAGCCAGTTACAGGCGAGAACTGCACACTTAGACAGAAAAGGGCCGCTAAATCAGTGAAATCAATATAATAGATCGACTTTCAACAAAGCAGGAGCTCATTCAAGTCTTCACTAACTCTGCAGGAGCTACTGAAGAAATTTGTATACATTCGGTATAGACTTTGTAGTCGTCATTTACGTTTATTTTATCTTATTCGCCTACTATCCAACACTTTTGCTTACAGAATAAAATAAATAAATGGTTTTGAATTGATAGAAAGTAGTCACTACAAAATGTGACACAACTGGTCAATGCAGATGAATACTGATTATTACACTTCAGGAAGAGTGCAAATAAACCTCAACTCTCTGTCACTGTGGCCACAATAGGAGCTGAATACCAGACATCATTAACATAAACTAATGAGCGTTGTGTCTAAAGCAGCCATCACCATTCTGATGCTCACATTTACCCTTACAGAAGAGAAGTATACTTCAAGTTCATTTCATTAAAGTCGTCATGAAACTGAAGTAGGAACTTCCTTATTGTGTCATATATCTGAGTGATAGGCTTTACTAACAAGAACAATTGTGGGCAGGGCTTAGTTTTGTCTGTGTGGAATTGATTGGATGGTTGTGGTTTGCTATTGGTGGATCTCATGTGATTGACAGGTTGCCCCGCCCTCGTCATCAGAGAAGAGAAGAGATGCTGAAGAACATGAATTTCAAGAAAATAATGTGCATCCTAAATCATTTATAATAATTACGTCCGTATTCTATAAAAATAAGAATCGTCAATGTTGATTTCATGGTGACTTTAAGTAAACGTCGGTAAAGTCCAGGATTATTTGAGTGCAGGTTATGTAGCAAGTATACAAAAATCACTGTACTTGTAGTGTACTTGTATGTGTACCATTTTAGTTCTTCTTGGCCCACTTTTTAGTTTATAAAAGTATACCTTTACTTGTATTTTAAGTGTAGAATTTACTCTCTATATACTTCTAACCCACTTTTTAGTTTATGAATGTGCACTTTGAAGTATAATCTCGATAAACTACTACTACTAAGTTTAGTTTAAGTTAACTATTTTAGTATTAATTTTTATACTTAAAATAAACCTTTGACTGTAATTGAAGTAGACTTACGGTTAATTTATTCATGCCAATGATTTATATATTACATAAATAAACTTGCTTCTTTTGCTATTTGATGTAATGTTTTGTGTAAAATGATTTATTCTGATAATGGCTTCAAAAAATGTGAATGTGAGAGCTGGCATTTTGTTTATTTATTGTTCTATTTATTTGTTTTCATTTGGAAGGGACCATGTACATTATTAAGCATACACGTTTCCATTTGATGCCACTGTGTGCACCAGAGTTAATGTTCATCTGCAGGAATATTTCAATAACTGTGATGCATGTGCAGTCTTAAAAGTCTTTTTCAGAACAAACCAAACCAGAATGCAACTTGCATATTGCATATTTAATACACATGGTATTAAACACCTCACAGTATCCTCTGAAAGTGTGTGCTATAAAATCTGTTCATAGGAATACTTTTCTCCCAACTCATGATTTGTGTGTTTCTAGATAACGCTTTCACTCAGCCGAGCCTCACTGGTCTGATGTCTGTTTAATGATGTTTCTAATGAGTTTGGCATTTTGTTCAGTCAGTTGAAATTAGCTGTAAACACTTTCGATCTAAATGCTTTTTTTAATTTGTTTTTTCTTTTTTTAGCAAACTAATATTGGCTGTTAAACCAATTCTGTGTACATTGATTTAATCTTTTATTCATTCATTCATTCTAACTCTCTCAGTATTTCCATCTCATGTCTATTATTGGTGTTAATGAATGATATAGAGCTGTCTGTGTGCACTTTAATGGCTTTTACATTTCCATGGGTTTGGTTTTCTTATATTTGATCTTGTCCCTGTGTAGGAGAGCTGGGAAATCATCGAGGGCCTGAGGATCGGGCAAACTCACGTGCAGAGGCCAGAGAAGCACGAGGGCTTCATGCTGAAGAGGAGGAAATGGCCCCTGAAGGGCTGGCACAAGGTTAGAAGCAAAAACCAACAAACCAGTCTGATCCCGCTGGTCTGATTCACTGGTTTTAGTGTTTTTGGGAGTTTTCCAGGCTGGGAGACTAGCTAAACCAGCTTAAACCACTTAAGACCAGCAATCTGTGTACAGGGTTCATACAAGGTGTTGTACGAAAACAGCCATATATATATATTTTTTTTATTTTATTTTTTTTTTTTACTGTTTTTTTTTTAAACAGTTTTTACTTTTTTGTACACATCGAGGAAAAAAAATCTAAATAAAAAAATACAAGAATACAAAAAAGAGGTAAAAATTAAAGAAAAAGAAAAAAATAACAAGAAGAACACAACCATTACCGATAACTGTTACATGAGGGCTTTCAAGGAGTCAGAAACTGTGATACAAGTAGAAATTGTGGTACAGTTCTAAAAGTCTACTAATTATTTATTTTTTTGTATGTAACAATCCCATTTCCTCCAGTACTTTTCCCCTTTGTCCTTCTGTAACCGAAGGAAACTTATTCATATTTTTGAAGAGGTACTTGAAAAGTGCTTGAATTATTGAAATACATAATATATTTATGAAATTAGTGTTTAATTTTTTCGGAAAAAACAACAACAATCTTTTCACATAAAATTAACGCTGCAGCCTGTCTGAGATATAGAGCTATTTCACATCACATGATATTAAGTTTATGATAAGTATATAATACAGCTTTCATATATTTATGGAAAAAAATCAGTTTTAATAAGGAATATCTTTGTCACAGTATCCTTTCAATGGTTAAGGGGATTTCCCATGCCTGACAGCGCTGGTCAATGGATTGATCTCTATGAAGTGAAAAATTAGATACCATATATATATGTGTGTAATTTGAGTAAAAAAAACAAATACAAATAATAAAGATATTGTTTGATAAGTGTTAATTGTAGTCCTTGAAATCCAAAAAAGTAGTGCTTGAAAACAGAATCTGTACGAACCATGTGTTTATTCTTGGTGTTAATGAGCGATAAAGAGCTTATTTGTTTGCATATTAATAGTATCGTTTTTTCTTACATTTCACCCGTTATGCCTTACGATATGTATTTTCAGTAAATATTAATTGGACTGTTTTCTTCTGTCTTCTACACAGCGATTCTTCGTTCTGGATAACGGGATCCTGAAATACTCCAAATCTCCCGTAGATGTGAGTTAGTTTGGGGTTGTGACTGCGGCATCGAGCGCTTCCTGTGAGCCGAGCTGCTCTGTGAATAATGATGATGAGTTGTGTAGGTCAGAGAGACGCTGCGCTGTGATTGGCTGTCAGCTCTCGCTGTAGCGTGACTCAGACTCAGCAGCAGAAACATCACTGAGCACTGATGCAACAAGGACAGAGAGTGTGTGTGTGTGTGTGTGTGTGTGTGTGTGTGTGTGTGTGTGTGTGTGTGTGTGTGTGTGTGTGCGCGTGTTTGTTTGTGTGAGAGTGTGTGTTTGAGAGTGTGTTTGTGAGTGTGTGTTTGTGTGTGAGTGTGTGTTTGTGTGTGAGTGAGTGTTTGTGTGTGTGCATGAGACCCAGAGTGCTTTTGGAGAGGTTTGTTCTCTTCTCCTTAAATCCCCTACGTCTTTTATTGTATTATCAGTAGGGAAATTACAGAAAACTATGTAGAGGATCAGAAAAACCAGGATCATGAGAAAACCAGGAGAAAAATCTGGATCAGAAAACCAGTCTGACTCTCTGAAAAGAAATGTCTGGGACATATTGCATAAATATAAAAAAATATATATATGATGTATAATGGTTAAATGCCATTTTGTGTGTGTGTGTGTGTGTGTGTGTGTGTGTCAGATTCAGAAAGGAAAGCTCCATGGCTGTATAGATGTGGGTCTGTCTGTGATGTCCATCAAGAAACGAGCTCGCCGCATAGATCTGGACACAGAAGAGCACATTTACCATCTGAAGGTGTGTGTGTGATTTGCTTGATCTCTATGTGCGTTCACTGAAATGTTGTGGAGAGAGCCAGTGTTTCTTCAACTTCAGGTACTTTTAAGTCTCAGGGGTTTATTTTAATTCCTTTTTATCCTCTGTTTGTTATGTAAAGCGGATGCGTTCATCATGTGTTGTGGATGCTGTGAACTGTCTGTCTCCTAACTCTGCCTCTGCCTCTTTCTCCTTCAAGGTGAAGTCTCCAGATGTTTTCGACATCTGGGTGTGCAAGCTGCGTCACCATCGTTTGTTCCGTCAGAACGAGATCGTTCGCTCTCCTCGAGACGCTACGCTACGGACGTTCCCTCCTTCTGCCGGCGCAGAGTCTCCCCAAAACACCCCTTCCAGCACACACCAAAACAAGGTCACGACCCCTCTGTGTCTGTGCTCGCTCATATTTGAGGGATTGTCTGACGTAATTATGTTTCATTAAAAGTCAGCATGAAAATTAACCTTTATTTTTTATACATATTCCTAATCTTATTGCACGCAATTTATTTACATTCAGGTCTGGCTCCTTTTTGGCATGTAAAAGCCATCGTTTGAATTTTAACGATTACGATATCAATTCTGCTTATCGATTCCTAATTTAGTTTCCAATAAGAAAAAAACCTAGATATCATTCGCATTTAGTCTTATTGCAAAACATTTAATTGTAGCTGAATATCATGAACAAAAATCATCAGGCTAAAGAACACTTACACAAGGAACTTTTACCTATGATTTAAAAATACCATAGAAAAACAACTAGTCTATAACTAATATAAAGTTCAAGCATTATTAAAGACAAGTATACACTTAGTAATTAAAAAATAATGAGCAATATCACAACAAATAGATACAAGATATGATTGAAATAAACAAGTGTTTTAAGATTTTCAGGTATTCAGGTTCAGAAACGAATCAAATGTAAAATAACACTGCACTTTATAAATAAAATATACATTAAAAATATAGTTACAAAAGTTATTCAGTCAAGAACAAGTGCATTTTCTCTATGACTTTTGTTGTTTGAGTAGTGTTGTTATAGAGACGGCTGCAGGAATATTAGGCTGCTGTCACTTTAAGAGCTGCACGGATCCAGTATACTGTAAAACACACAGCTCTGAAAACAGCTCAATGGTTTAAAATCACAGTAAAATCACTTTTTCTGTAGGACATAAAACAGCGCGCGAGTCGTCTGGCGTTTGAATGGTTTAAAGTCATATTGAAATGCTCACAAAGGAAGCGATTAGAGGAATCGAAATTTTTATTTTGTAACAAGTATCCGATTCCTGACCTCAAGTATTCAGTTCCCTATGGGTTGCAAATGCGTTATCATGTTGACTTTAAAAGCAACAGAATTGTAAGTTAAGCTTCATTCAGACAGCTAAACGTGTGTGTATTTATGTGTCCTGTCTGTAAACGTGTGTGTGTGTGTGTTCAGCAGGGTAAACCCAGCAGTCTGCCCTGGCACCTGCCGCCGTCCTGCAGTAATGGACAGAGTAAAGTGGCGGCCTGGTTAAAGGAGTCAGAGGAGATGGACAAGTGTGCAGAGGGTAACACACAATTCATTCTGAATAATTAGGGTTTCATTATATGGCTCATCCCACTAAACCTGTCAAGAAGATGTCTGTCACATTTTACCACAAGATAAATAAATACAAATATTTTTTATTGTATATAATTATAATTTGTATGTTGTATATAATTATTAATACATTTAGAGCTGCACGATTAATTGTAAAAATCAATTCAAACACCCACATGATTTTATTCCTTAATGACAGTGATTCAGATCTGTGTCTATTAAAGGGTTAGTTCACCCAAAAATGAAAATTACTCTCCCTCATGTTGTTCCAACCCGTAAGACTTTCGTTCATCTTCGGAACACAAATTAAGATATTTTTGATGAAATCTGAGAGCTGTCTCACTCATAGGCTTCTATGTTATTGAAACTTGCCGGCCCAGAAAGTTAGTAAAGACAATGTTTAAAATAGTCCAAGTGACTACAGTGGCTCAACCTTAAGTTTATCAAGTGACGAGAATACTTTTTGTGCGCAAAAACAAACAAAAATAACGACTTTATTCAACTATTCATTTCCTTTTGTGTGGGCCTCTGAGTGACGTAGTGTCACAGCGCAGCGCTTCTGGGTTGTACATCACAGAACCTAGGCTCACTATTGGCCAACGCTGGTCATGTGTGTGATGCCTGTGATGCTGGCCAATAGTGAGCCTACGATCTGACGTACGACCTCTGTTTGAAACAAACACAAAAAACTGTGATTCTTCATTCATCCAGAATCGTGCAGCTCAATTTTGATAATTAAGCCCATTTCCTGTTTTCACTGTAATGCATAAAAATAATATATAATTTATACATCATGATACTATTTCTACTTTATGCTGATTTGAATAAACTATGAGTGTATTCACAATGTGAATCACAAAATAATTAAAACATTCAGATGGATTACGGTAATGAGAATTTAAGGGTAAAGTACAATGACATTATTTTCATGCTTAATTTAAATTAAAATAATAACAGTGTAAGACATAAAACTGTTAGTACACTAAAATAAGTGCAAGTCATTTACTTTACAATAAAATATAAATGTATATTTTTTTACTTTTGTGAAAGATTGTTCCTGAAGACTGATCCTCTGTCTTATTCACAAAAACTACATCTGAACAGTGTGTGTTTGTGTGTTTCAGAGCTCGCCTACTGCCAGTCGAGTCTATTAGAGTTGAATCAACTCCTGCAAAGTCTGGAGATCTTACAAAGGACACAGTCAGCTCCCAATTTCACTGACATGCAGGTACACCCACACACTCAGGCGTCCAGTTCTCCGTATTAAACAGCTTCTTATGGTGTACGAGTGTATTTGTTCAGATTGTGTTGCAGACGGCAGAGTGTGTTTGTGCTTTACACTGCTAGCCTAATGCACAGGTTTGATATCCTGACACGAATCTAATGTTTTGTCCTGTCTGTCTGAATTCACTTAGCATATATCCAGCTGTGTTTATATCAATACCCTGCTGGACAGATTGGCACTGTGTTGCTCAAGCAGTGCCGTGGGTCGTACAAGTAAAAGGAATCGCTCATCATAACACAATGTGAATCATACGCTAAACATTGACAAGTCGACTTGTCGGCTAGGAAAAAAAGAGAGTAGTCATGCAAACCCTTGTAATATGACATTTAACATGCAGATGCAAGATATTTTTCAGACCAAGACAAGACTTTCTCATAACGATCAGAATTAAGAATCTATACAGTCTTGAATCTCCGATCTGTGCCAGATATCTGATGACATCTGGGAATTTGTTGAGAGTTGTAATATTTGTTGTAAATGCAGCTCTGTTTATCATAATATATATAGTATTTTTTACATACGTAAACCTCAAACTAAATTCAACTCCTCAAACACAACATTATGAATCTTCCTTCAGTTATTTTCACTGATGTCATTCCCATTACCTCTGCATATGAAGACCCAGCCTGCTCGTCACTCACTTACAGCATCTCATCTTCTTTTGCCACAGCGATGGAGTCATTGCTTCAGTTTTCTGCTATTAACCCTCTCACCCCTTTGCTGTGTGTGTGTGTGTGTGTGTCCATGTAATTTAGAGTAACTGTGTAGATTTGACAAAGAAAGAAAAGCGTGTCAGCAGAAGATGGAGGACTAAAAGTGTCAGCAAAGATGCAAAATTGCAACAGCAGGTACATCTTCAACACACACACACACACACACACACACACACACACACACACACACACACACACACACAATGTCACTAATTTATTATTTATTGCACTGTCTTAGAGCTGCACGATTAATCCCGTTCTCAATTCAAGAGCCAAAGAGAGTAGTTCCCATGTTTAGGTATTAAAAAGTTTTGCAATTTTGCAAACAGTGTTTTCAACCACACAGAATCATTATATCTGTGTTACAAATGTTTAAATGATCACACTGGGGTAAAAGTTTATAGTTCGGATATAAACACTGATGGTAGTGACCAAAATAGTGCAAATCACCTTTTGAAGTAACTTGCCGTTTCAAATAAAGATTGTATCAAGTACATCATTTCTAGGTGGCGACAAGTGGCTGTTAAAAATGTATTTGTCATTGAATCATTCATTCAAGAATTTCGTTAAAAAACGCTGATTGATTCAGTAATGAAACAAGTAAAGTCTTAATGAGTGACTCATTGAATCATTCACTCAAACCGATTTTTTTTTTTAAATAGACTGCAGCAAACTCTTGTAAAGTACATGTTATTTTGTTTAGTTGTCTGTTCAAAATTGTGGAAGATCTTAATCTCTTTTCGAAACAAAAGAAAATCGTGATTCTCAGTTTATCCAGAATCGTGCAGCTCTACACTAGCCGCGTTTCCATTACCATTCAAATTGCGCAAATTGAAATTGTGAATTGAAAATACGCCCAAAAGAAACACGTCAATTTCACAAAAACTCCCATATATCGCAAAAAAATGTTTACGCTCACATGAGGTGGTTTTTCAGGCAATCCGAAAAAGGAATATTTCGCAAAACTGCAATGGATACAGGGTTTTTTTCTGCATTTACAGGTCACATGACGTACGTAACTGTAGGGCTGGGTAAAAAATATTGATTTCTCGATTTTAACCGATTCTCATTTTTACGAAACGATATCGATTCTTAAATCCCAAGAATCGATTAGTCATCCTGTTTTCAGTGATGAATGAATGGGATATTGTTGTGCGCATTCCCATTCAATAAATCGCAATAATCTTTGTGCTTTGTTATTATTAATATGAAACAAAGTCTCAGATTTCAAATTACGCCCAGTTTCTTATGAAATTCAAAAACATAAATACAGTTTTGGCGCTGTGGCGTGAGATCGCTCTTGTTTAGCTCAAGAGAAGCAGCAGCGCGGAGCGCACACAATCTTCTCTTCCGCCTTAAAGTCCACATGAAATCAAAATTGACCATATTTACTTTGTTTGCCTAAATTGATCGTTTTGTGGTGAACAATTCATCCATGCAAGTCAATCCACACAAAAAAATTTTTGGGCTTCGTAATCTTTAATCAAAATCTGAAAATGCCCCTCCCCTCTGCATTGGAGGACCTTCCCTGATGACGTAGGTTTGAGGACTTGGGTTGGGAAACGCTTAACCACTCCCCTCAAACCGTTAGTCTGCTATGAGCGAGAGATGGAGAGGAGGAGCGCTAGAGTAAAACCCTGCCCTCTGTTCAATATTCCTTTTCACTGGGAAATACGTCACAACACTGGAGAAAAGTCGTTTGCAACTTCCGGTTCACGCGAACTTTAATAATATCCGTTACAGCGCGAGATAAACATGAATGAGCATCTGAAAGTGTGTTAAAAGGTAGAGTACAACTTATCGAAGTCCGTATCATGCTCAATCAGTGTTTCAACCGTAGAAAGACGTTAGTAAACAATGTCATGTAACGTCACATTTACCTCAGAAAAAACATATCCAGTGACCATAAACTCGTTAGTCAGCTAGAAAAATTAGAGAGGAGCATTTTGTTAAACATATGCACAATATTACATTATAATTTTTAATGTTCTTCAATATTTAATGCATGTTTGAATAAATCTGGAAAGTTTTTTTTATGACAGCCACCATTTAAATTTGTATATAATTTCATATAACTTTATTATTATAAAAATAAATAAGTGTATTTTAAGTGTTTGTATACAAATCAGTTATTTTTTACCTTCAATATTATAGTAGGCTAATGAAACCTATAGGCTACAACTGACTCCCATAGTTTACAGCATTAGTTAAGAGATTTGTTTTCCTTGAGAAAATTTGCAATGTATACCTGATATCCAAAATAATCGATATTGAATCGAATCGAATCGTAATCGAAATCGAATCGAATTGCAAGCTTGTGAATCGAAATCGAATCGAATTGTGAAATTTGTGTCAATACCCAGCCCTACGTAACTGTATGTTTTGACAGAAGATGAAACCAAGTTCTTTATCAAAGTCATAAAAGACAAAAGTATTACAGGAATTATACACAATTTATCAGAGCTTGAAGCAGACAGGAGGGAGAAACACCTCAAATGTGTCGCTCACAAGTATAAGGGGCTTTTCTTGCCATTAATGCTTGGATACACGCCTACGGCTCCCTCCATTATAAAGTAATGGATAGTGCGGTGGCTGCGATATACATAAACCTACTAACATCCGTTGATTGCATAACATCAGTTAATGGAAACGCCGTCATTTTGCAATCATTTTTTTATCAACATTTAGAAAATATCGTTTTGTTTTGAAGAAGTTTTGCGCAAATCTATAATGGAAACGTGGCTATTGTCTAACATTCATTTCACTGGAATTACACAAATCAGATAACGGTGCAATCACAGCCAAAACATCTGTGCTAAATGCAGTTTGCTTGAAATTACTAATCTCACAATAACTGAGTTATAGAGGACATAGCGGACTACCGCAGTCTGGCATACTTTACTGAGACTGTACAGCATTGCTCCACCATTTCAATGTGGGCTAGTTAAAACCTCAAAAGAGTGGTTGGATACATGCACAAGTAGCTCAGTTGTTAAGTGAGTTTGCCACACAGTTTTAATGCAGCTGAGAGAGTGTGTGTACGTTTCTTCAACCTTCACACACACACACGCATGACCACTTGCCCTCTGAACAACCTCATTATCGCAGTCCTTAACCTGAGCCATCGCATCGCAGGGGACCGCCTGCCGAAGCGCTCTGAAGGCCTGACATTTGACTCAGTGGATCCATTATAAACCATTTAAACTCTTTCCGAGCCTTTAACAGCATATCGGCCGTAGTTTAAAGGACTTTGTACATTTATAATGGATCACTATAGATGAGAGAAGCATGTGAGTGAATGGGACAGGCCATTTCTGTTTTATGCCCTCATAAATGTTGCTTTTGTTGGAATAGGTCATTTATTTGGATCATTAATTAAGACGAACAAACACAGGTTAAATGTAAGATACAAGACATTCAATTCTGCACCAGACTCCCATTGTAAGTGCATTACCAATTTTATTTTTGAAAAACTGAGGGACAAGGCAAAATTATTTTCTAATATATAATCAACAAATCCACAGATGCTCTTTTTCATTCCTTAGTAAGGTCAGCAGCAATGAATTGGAAATGGTTTTCGGTGATGTTGGCATGCTTATCTGTTAATGAGGTGTGTGTGTGAGTAACTCTTGACGTGTGTCTGGTTAAATATGTGTCTGGCTCTTGTGTTCACCCCCAGGTCCAGTCACTTCCCCAGTCACACAGTGCTAAAGTAAGCAGAAACCTCACTTTGGTGTTATCTTCGTATTACACCATGACATGACCATGCTGTAGTCTCTCCAACCCTTGCATGCAGTGCTGCTTTACATTCTCTCTGCAAAACATCATGTCAGTGTGACCTTTTAGAAATAACTCAATGTTATGGTTGTAACCCAAGTTCTCTGAGGGAGACGAGTGCGGTATGGGACTGTGTAGACTCTCATGGGACACACATCTGTGTGGTAGTTCATGAGGCCCTCAATTCAAACATCAGGCCACTGACTCAACTCATTCAAAACCTGCTCTCCTGTAAGCCGATGACAAGGAGGCCATTTTGTGTGTCGTTTCTCAGTGAACTGGGGTTACAATTGTAACTAATCAGTAGTTCTCATTTAGTCAACTTGCTATGGTCACCAACACATGCACAATCCTAAGAAAGTCATGCAGGTATGGAACAACAAGAGGGTGAGTAATTTTCTTTTTTGGGATGAACAATCGAATCATTTCAAGACGCTGCTTCTAGCACCGTATAGGCTTTAATGATTTCACCAACATGAAGGCCAGTGAACAGATCATCTATTGAGATTGCTCTAAAAGGGACTGAGGAGGTAGTCATTCCCCGTAGAATGACCTCTGACTCCGGGATGCCTCTTAATGAATAGTACATCTTGATGGCTTCCCCTAACCCAAACTTTTTTTAAAGGGGGCCATATATATAAATATTAGGGCTGCCCCCTAATAGTCGACTAGAAGAGGCTTAGTCGACCTACATTGTATTAGTCGTTTAGTCGCAGAAAAAAAACTCGAACATTTTTTTTTTTTACATTTGAATGAACAGATTCCAATGGAAAATAAATATTCTCCGATTATGTAATCCGTATGAAACGAGCACATAGGTGGAGATGACGAGTCAGCATCGTTGAGTTAATCTCTGCAGCCGAAAACACAGAAAACATTACCAATAAATTATTAAAATGTTTAGACAGCCTCATGCTGTTTTTTTACACGACACATTCATAATCATTACTTTTACCGGTGCGCTGTGGCAAGCTTTATGTTTGAATTTGTGTGGTGATTAGGCTATAAGTATTTTATATAGGCAATTAAAGGTGCATTATTATGATTTATGGCTTATTAATATAAACGCACGTATAGTCGACTAATGAAATGACTACTAGTCGACTAGAATATTCTTTAGTTGAGGGCAACCCTAATAAATATATATATATATATATATATATATATATATATATATATATATACATACACAGCTTGAGTTGACAGCAGTAGCTTGAGTTTGGACGCAGATGTAAATATATTTTCATCAACACAAACTGTAACATCTGTAAAAATGATATCAACCTCATTTAAATATTCTTAGTTAGAACTCTTAGTTTACTCTTATTAAAAATAACTATATGTCTTCCATAGCATCATACATTTATATCATGATAAACACAGGTAAAAGCGCACATGGCACCTCACTACCATGGTCAAAAGTAACAATATTGTTTCTTTCTAGAATCACTATATGGTATTTAGTCTATAAACGCATTTAGTATAAATACAAATGCACAAAACTTGTAACAAAAATGTCAATTTCATGACTCCTTTAATACATTTAATATGTCTACATTAATAATATAATAAAATTCGATATGAATAGCTTACATTTCTGCCACGGACGGTAGTGTTACTTCAGTAAATCCATGGTAAATGTTGATGATTTGTGGAGTGAAAAGTATTCTAACTCAGTTTTCTAACTCAGTTTTCCTCATGAGTGTTGTTGAGAATGTGAGCACGGTTTCATCTGGCTTTAAACTAGTTTCAATTACAGAGACATTTGTGATTTGTATTGGAGACCTCTGTGCCAATCTCGAACGCTTCTCAGTGGATCTCACTGCGTTGTTTAGTGGTCACTTCGGTCAGCGAGTAAAGCGGGCCATATACGACAGAAATTTGCAGTGCTTATCAGTTATCAAATTGTTGTCACTCATGGTTTACTGCTACACCTGGCCTAAAATCTAGTGCTTTCACCTTGTGTTGACATTGCATGATTTTTAAATTATGCCTTGCGGGCAACATATATTTTAATAGACTAGCTGCGGGCCAGAGTTTGGACACCCCTGCCCTAACCAGCAGGACAAGTGTTTTTTACTTTGCTCTACCTCTTGCTGGATCTGCAAAACAAAGGACAGCTCACAGTGCACTAGCCATATCTCTACAGCATATCTCTCCTCCTCCACAGACCTGAATGGGGAATGATGAAAAGCTGGGATTTCAAATTCCAGACTAGCAAAAACCAGTTTGATGCAGTAGGTATTAGATATTTGGGATGAAATAATTCCAATCATACCAGAGAAATGAAATCTCTTTTAACATTCATACATTTTGCCGATAACCATAGATTCCCTGGCCATAGCGGAGCCACTCTTCTCCAACTCAATATGATCTTTTCAGAGTGGGAGGATAAGGTCTGACAGGTAGAAATGCATAAAGCAGACTGGACTCAGGTGTGCCAGTGTGTCTGTGCCTAGTAGCATGTCTGGTTCTCTCAGTAAAATGGAAAAGAGACACTGTGCATTTTCTTTTGAGGTGAACATATCTACGACAGTTGTAGGCCTTATCTTTTTCAAATCTATGCCTGTGCCTTCGACTGGCCCAGAAATATGCATTAATCTCAGGAAGAGAATTCAACCATTGGAAAATCCCAACAACCAGCACAGAGTTAGAAGTAGCTGATATGCACACTTCCGAGAGAAAGATGTCATGTCCCAGTTACTGTCCGATCCTTAATGACTTGTCCCCATTCATGCATAACTGTGTCTGTAGTGATGAACCCTGTGGTTTATCCTATCATTGATTGAACCACCCATCGAGAGACTTTTTGTTCCTCCAGATGTGAAGTACTGTAGGCATCAAGCTAACACTCAGATTTATCTGCATAAATTGTCTGGAGAGATTCAACTTCAAAGAAATCACCCATCTCTGAAAGTCGATCTGAAAAGGAGTAACAATTCCACTGCCATTGCCAGTATTTAACAGCCTCAGACAAAGACAAAAGGACTCCGTGTCCTCAGACTGAACTGGTTCAAGCTATTCTGAAATCTTATCCTCTGTTGCAATGCGGATGCTTGATGAGGATCCAAGTGCAGCCCCATGAACACAATTTGCTTTGAGCAAGAGAAGTTTTTCTAGGTTCATGACCATCCATAATGCTTGTAAGTGTGCCCTTATAAAACAGTGTGAAAGAGTCAAACACATTTGGTAAAGATGCATGGGGCTAGAGGTAGTAAATTCGTAAAATCTGAGATAGGACACTTTGTGTGAGTGGTCCCGTTGTCTCTTTAACCAATGAGTAGGTTATGCCATAGAGGACCTTAGTGGACCCAGGGTCCGGGGAAATGTTCCCAGTTGTTCCCCCCCGATAACGACTCTGGTTCTTGGTCCTCCAAAGGAGGGAAGACCTCACATCAATGCAAGCATTCCTCCTCCCTGTTAGGGGTCTCGCCATAAATCCTGCATGAAGATTGCTGTCCCGTGAAGCACCCTTGGAGAGAGTTTGTGTTAATGAAAGCATGTAATCAACAGTGGCCTTAGTATGTTTAGTGCCTAAGCACACTGAATAGATGATGTGTGGGTCAAGATGAGATGCCATTTGGACAAAGCCTTCTATGCAGGAGCCATGTGTATTCGACTGGTCAATTAAATGTAATCTTTGCATAGTCTTCCACTGTCCTGCAGAATTTTGTTCCAACCCTGATAAAACTCCCATATCTGTTTCTTTCTAGTAATCCTGAAGACCTTGATTAGTTTCTTCATGTGGTTTGATCAGGGTTGGAGATAAACTCTGAAGAACACTGGACCTCGAGGGAGCACAGAACTTTGTGAACTTGGTAAAGTGGTAAAAACCACTACAAAAAAGTATTTTTATTACCTAGTCATCAAGCTTGAGAGCCAAATATATGGTAACTATATTTTTCTCTCTCTGCTGGGTTAATCTAGGTTGACAAACAAAGAAAATGTGTAGATGCCACAAGTGGAACAATGCTAAATGATGTGCCGAGCGTATGCAGGGGCTTCCAACCCTGGTTCTTGATAACCCCCAATACTACACATCTCAGATCTCCCTTGTTTGCCAAACCAGTTTGAGGTTTTGGAGTCTACTAGCAAGCTGAAGAGTTGATTCAGATGTGCTTGATTTAGATAACCATACAGTATGTCCAGAGATGTGGGGTCCAGGGGGACCAGGGTTGGAAACCGTTGTAGTATCCGCTTGTTTACGCTTGTTTACTGAATCTCAGCGTAAGCCCGTAGACTGTAGTGTACACCAGGAGTTTTTAAATGCTTGGCTTGAAGTTTTGCAGTAAATGAATAGGCCTAGTGCTCATGAACAGTTGTCGAAATAATATTCTCTCTTGAAACAGAGTAGAGGCTTGGACCTGGAAACAGTATTCATGGTGTCACAATATGGCCACACAGTTGCATGTACCATAATGAGTCGACCCAAAACAGTGCAGACTGTGTGCTTACAGTGTGTATCTGCATCCTCAAATTCAAAGCATACATTTTCTACAGTAAAAAAAAATAGTTTTTAACAATGCTTTAAAATAAAATCAGCAGCTCTGAATAATGGGGTTTTGCTCTGACTCAATCCAACTTTCAACTAAGCACTTTAAACACACTCATACATATGCCTGTGTTGACCTAGTGTGACTTTATGATTGTTGTTTTGATTATTTGAGCTCATGGTAACACATTAACGCATGCTGATGGTTCACATGTCATCGTGTTTTGATGGTTCACGTTTTGATGCATGAACTAACCTCATTTCACCGTTGACCTTTACACTGCTTGGCATGTGTGTTTTTGTGTCTGTGAACTCTGTACTGAAATCTAACTCAACTATACTCATCCACACTGGACTACGTCTGACAGCCCCAGTCGGGTTTGTCATCGGGCGGAGGAATCGCTCAGCTCTGAGAGGGAGGCTGTTGGCCTGCCTTGTTGGTTATCCTGAGACCGTGTCTGGGATCACTTCTGTCTCACTGTAGTTTGTGTGTGTGTTTCAGGTTCCCCTGAGTGCAAGTATGTCTCAAGTGCGTCTCCACTCCTCTAATCCTAACCTATGTGCGGAGTTGGCGGATTTTCAAACCCCTGTCACACGTCTGACTGACAGTATCGACAACGCCAGTGACTACATCAAACTGCAGGAAGATTTCTGCGTCATTGCACAGAAAGGTGAACAAATTCTTCATGCCAGTGTTTCCTGCGCAGCAAGTCACCGAATATACATCGCATTTAAAACTATTACAAAGAAAACATGTCTTCTATGTTTTTTTGCTGGAATGAACCAATCTTATGAGTCGGCTCTTTTAGTGAATTGTTCATAAAGAATCACAAGTCTGAAGAGAAAGTCTAATGAATTTACTGGCAATGAACTTTCTACATCTGTGAGCTGTTACTGTTATGTATATTTGAGTTTGTAAGACTAAAGTTAGTGTAATTAAAGATAAAAACAGTATTATAATTTGAGCATAATAAGGATTTTTTTGATTACTATGTAGTCAGGACCATTTTTCGCATCCGTATCAAGCATTTTGAGAGGTGTTTTGACAATTCAGAGCCACTGTTAGACAAATACGAAAAAACACTCACGTTACATTTCGCACTCAGTGTGCAAGGACCTTTACTCACTGAGAAACAAAAGATGCACAGCTGTTCTTGAGTGAAACTGCAGGTTTTGACCCAGAGACAAAGCCTGGCGGAGTTTGCAAGCACTCAGCATGATCTTGTGTGTGTTTGTTTGTTGCAGTGCACTCTCTTCTGAAGTCTGCCTTCAACACCGTGGCCATAGAGAAAGAGAAGATTAAACAGGTGTTGTCGGAACAGGAGCAAACCGGCCAATCAAATCAGATCATGACCCTCCGCCGCTCCCTGTCACAGGTTTGCTCCGCCCACCGCTACACTGCTGTTATAATCAACCACAACAGCAAGAAGACACACTGACTAACACTTTTATTTGTGTAGGATTTATTTTAACACCAACATGTGACTTCATCATTGCTTTGTTTTTGTAAAACTTCATGTCATGCCATTATTTAACACCACCATTCAAAAGTTTGGGGTCAGTAAGACTTTTTTAAAAGTAGTTAATACTTGTATTCAGCAAGGATGTATTAAATTGATTAGAAATGATGGTAAAGACATGTTACAAAAGTTCTTTTGAACTTTCTCTTACCGTAATTTAAGAATCCTTAAAAAATGTATCTGAAAATAAAACTCAAACAAAACTCAACCCACAAAAATATTAAGCAGCACAACTGTTTTCAACATTAGTAATAAGAAATGTTTTTTGAGCATCAAATCATCATATCAGAATGATTTCTGAAGGATCATGTGACACTGAAGACTGGAGTAATGATGCTGAAAATTCAGCTTTGATCACAGGAATAAACTACACTTTACTATATATTCACATAGAAAACTGATATTTTAAATGGTAATAATAATTCATAAATTTTACTGTATTTTAGTACATTTTGAATCAGATTCACATTTCCATCCTCTAAACCAGTGGTCGGCAACAGGTTCTGAAAAAGATCTGTCATGACAGCAACAGTTACTCACAATCACTTCGTCTTTAGTGATTTTGCCTTCAAAATAAAAGTAAGAGAACGTTTTTGCAGCAATGTTTTATTTTAAGAGCTTTTAATTTGAAAAGTTCTACAAGACATTAAAAGAGTCTGTGGATCGCGTTGTTGCAAGACAAGACACACCGGCTTTGCATTGACAAAACTAGGTAGGAGAAACGCATAGTTGTCTTTCCATTCTTCTTTGTCTGCTCTGTTTTCGCTGTCAACTTTCCTCTTTAAACTCTTTGATAGTGCCATTATCTCTCACCAGCTCGCTTAAATGTTAACATCATCTGCACACGGCGTAATATTGTACCTCCAGCAAGCGAACAATAAAACAAATGCAATTTAGTATGTGAGGATGCCAAGAAATAATTCTGAGTGTCAAATAATTATTACATAAGTTAGGCTCCATTGTGTCATCGTGTGTCATCGTGTCACTACTGCTTTATTCATTTATCCAGTGTGAAACCCGGACACCGCCACACAAATGTGGCTTTTTGTTAATGACTGTCCTTCTACAGTAACAGCTCACGACCAGTTACAAAAGACACTGTAACAGTCTGTCTAGTTGCATTTTTCATCAGTTAATTTCTTAAATTATCCTTTGACAATGTTCTGGCATAGTCAAATAAAAAAATGTTTTGGCCCGATGCCAAACTTACTTGCCGACCCCTGCTCTAAACCATAAGAAGAAGCAGATTTTTAATAAAAAAATATACATTTATTGTAAATGTATGTCTCAAAACTCAGATTTTTTCCCACCCTTCATACACTGATCTGCTCATGTGTTGTGGATGACTCTGTTGTTTAGGCCATATCCCAGAATGCCGAGCTGAAGACCCGTCTGAACCGGATCCACTCGGAGTCGGTTCTGTCTGAGCAGGTCGTCAGTGTGAACATCATCAGCAGTCCCGACGAGGTCAGATATTACTCTGTTCACAACCCTGAAAAGCATTTCATGTGAAAGACACTGGGGCTCGGAAATTGTTTAGTCATTGGACAAATGTGACCCTGGACCACAAAACCATTCTTATGGGTACATTTTTTAAATTGAGATTTATACATCATCTGAAAGCTGAATAAATAAGATCTCTCTCTCGAGATACAACTATTTGAAAATCTGGAATCTGAGGGTACAAAAAAATCGAAATATTGAGAAAGTCGCCTTTAAAGTTGTCCATTAATGTTGGCGATTGTGCTGCATTCACTCACAAAAATATTTTTTTGATATATTTAAGGTAGGAAATTTACAAAAATATCTTCATGGATCATGATCTTTACTTAATATCCTAATTATTTTTGGCATAAAAGAAAAATCAATAATTTTGACCCATACAATGTATTGTTGGCTATTGCCCCGTGTGAGTTAGGACTGGTTTTGTTGATCCAGGGTCACAAATAGCTGGTCAGGATAGAAAAAAAATCCACTTTTTTCAATTAAGAAGACTGTTAATTATAGGGTTAAAAAGCTACTCTCATTTTTCTGAACACTGAGTCACTCTTTAAGCTGGAAATGTGGCGTTTTCTTTAAAGGATGAATCAGATGGAAAGTGGCTCTGTTCTCTGGCCTCGTACACATTGGCTGCAACTCAAGCAAACAGAGCAATCATTGGACCTAATGAGTCCCTCGAGATGCCCGTGCCGATCAGCCATGTGTTTAACTATTGGCACCAGACATTGTGTTTCAAGGCTTTCGCTTTACACTAGACTTAAATCCTTCAGGCGTTCGAGTTCCTTACATCAGGTCGTATGTCTTTGTGCGTTGGCCTTGAACACTAGTGTGTGTCTGTGATAAATGTCAGATCTGTGAAGCAGCGCGATTCTGTCATCATTATAAATGACCATGACACATAATCATTGTGTGGTAGAAGTTTATTCTACAGTCCTGTTCCCCATGCTCACACTACAGTATGTACTTATTACAGTAATTACAGTAGCTGGGTAGTTACTAGGTACTAACCCTGAACATACACCTAAATCTGACCTGAGCCCATGTGGTTGCCTTATATTACCCAGTACTTCCGTAGGTAAGGACACTGTGTACACATACTGTAAAATAAAGTGTTTTGTAGTTTCTGTCACCAATGCAGCAACAAGTTTATTTACCTAAAAATAGTTATGTTTGGTTTTATATAACTTGGACTTGGTGCTGGAAACCCAAAGCACAGGACAATAGAGACACCAGAATAACAATATTCACGATTCTGAAGCTGAAAATACTGAATTATTTTAGATTAATATGCTTGCACTCTTCCACTGTCTAGATATATTTAATATATCGGCCACTTTTTACTGGTAACATCAGGCATTATCAGGACCCACAGATATTCCCCCATTGCATTATTATACGTTATATTCAACATTATATGTAGTAGTTTAATGTAGTGCTGACACTAAAACTACACAATACAGATTGTCACTATCCACGAGACATACTGTATTGTTGCATTTTTGTATTGCAATAAATTGTGACACGATATAATTTTACACCCCTATCGGTAATAGATCCTTCCCCACGTTCATTACTCTGCCTGAAGAAAGCAGTCACTGCTTTAACTGCGTGTGTGTGTGTGTGTGTGTTGTAGCCAGGTGAGCCGCTGCACGTGGGCATCCCTCTCTCTCAGCAAGTGTCCAACGAGAGCAGGCTCTCCATGTCGGAGTCGGTGTCCGAGTTCTTCGACGCTCAAGAGGTGCTTCTGTCCGCCAGTTCATCAGAGAACGAGGTGTGTGTGTGTGTGTGTGTGTGTGTGTGTTCATGTCAAAGACATCAGCTGCTCTTGTATATATTACTGTTCAAAAGTTTGGGGTCGGTAAGATTTGTCAATGTTTTAGCCTTTTTAAAGTCTTCTGCTCTCCAACGCTGGATTTATTTAATCAAAAATACAGTAAAAATGTTGAAATATTCTTACAATTTCAAACAGCTGTTTTCTATGTGAATATACAGTAAAGTGTAATTTATTCCTGTGATCAAAGCTGAATTATCAGCATCATTACTCAGTGATACTCTGATTATTTGATGAATAGAAAGTTCAAAAGTACAGCATTTATTATAAATCTTTACTGTCACTTTTGATCAGTTTAATGAATCCTTGGTGAATAAAAGTATTAAATTCTTTAAAAGAAAAACATCTTATCGACCCCAGCATTTTCAATGATAGTGTAAATTATAAGATTATTTTTCTCACTGTAACATTGATGACTTATATTATTATTAGTTTTGATGACTAATATTCTATTAATATGTTATATATAAGATTATATTATTCTTCTTATTATTAATAAGAATGACTGATGTATCCAAACTTGGGTGTATCATTGCGTTTATCAGTTATGTTTGTGATTTATCATCTGTCTGTGTCATCTGTGTGTGTCAGCTTGATCTGTCTGTTGAAGTGTTTATTTGTATATTTGCACACTGCACTGCAGTAGGTCATTACACACACACACACACACACACACACACACAATTTACAGTTATTCAGCACTGCGCAAAATGAAAGACAGTGAGTAACATCACCTCCTCTTTCTCTCTCTCTCTCTCTCTCTCTCTCTCTCTCTCTCTCGCTCTCTCTCTCACTCTCTCTCTCTCTCTCTCTCTCGCTCTCTCTCTCTCTCTCTCTTTCTCTCTCTCTCTCTCTCTCTCTCTCTCTCTCTCTCTCTCTCTCTCTCTCAGGCCTCTGATGACGAGTCTTACGTCAGCGATGTGAGTGATAATATTTCCGAGGACAACGCCAGCGTCACAGATAGCGTTTCCAGACAGAGTAAGACCAGCCTCCCTCCTCCTCGCTTTGTTGTGTTCAGTGGAGCCGTCCTGATGGGACACATGACCTTTACACACACACACACACACACACACACACACACTTGTAAACATACACTCACACAGACACACTAACTCATACACACACACACATATACACACACACTCACTATCACACACACACACACACTTGTGAACACACACACACACACACACACACACACACACACACACACACTAACTCATACACTCATACACACACTCACACACACACACACACACACACACACACACAAATGCTCTCACAAATATATTATCTACAGTATTTAATGTAAATGTCCAACTATTGAAATGTGCATATAAAAATATCAAATCTAACAGGGTTAATATCACAGAACACATCAAGAGCTGAGGTCATGTTTCACTCCAAAACCGAATGAAAAACCAAACTCAAATTAAATATTTAAAAATCAAATAAATTAAAAGATTTTTCTAGGACATTCTTGTATTGTACTGTTTTCATTTTGACATTATTTTAAGGATAATTAATTATATTTCATATATATATATATATATATATATATATATATATGAAAGATGTCGATCTTTCGATATATAAAAGAAGTCGATAAGATGTTTTTCTTTCAAAAGAATTTAATAATTTTATTATATATATATATATACACACTGCCTGGCCAAAAACAGGTCACTGTTTGGATTTAAATAGGCAAATGCTTAAAGGAACACTCCACCGTTTTTGGAAATAGGGCTTATTCACCTTCTTTCCTACATTTAGATAGGTGGGCAAATGCATTTTTGTCTCAGTGCATGCATTGTTTTAGTTTGACAGGGTCATCGTTAGCTTAGCTTAGCATAATGAATGAAATCCTTTGTTGCCAGCTAGCATGTCCTGAGTAAAAGTGATATAAAAAATAAAAAAAACCACCTAATTACTTCTTGTGGCCTGCGTATTCACAACGAGTACAAATAGCGATGCAGATTAACACTAGGCGATTTCCTAGGCAGATATTGACTTATATATTAAGGACTATATTAGGGGGAAGCACAGGCGAAGCACTGCTACTTGGACGTGATATCTCTGCGCCCAAGTAGCAGTGCTTCGCCTGTGCTTCCCCCTAATATAGTCCCAAGTCAATATCTGCATAGGAAATCGCCTAGTGTTAATCTGCATCGCTATTTGTACTTGTTGTGAATATGCAGGCCACAAGAAGTAATTAGGTGGGTTTTTTTTTTTTTTTATATTACTTTTACTCAGGACATGCTAGCTGGCAACAAAGGATTCCATTCATTATGCTAAGCTAAGCTAGCGCCGATCCTGTCAAACTAAAACAATGCATGCACTGAGACAAAAATGCATTTGCCCACCTACCTAAATGTAGGAAAGAAGGTGAATAAGCCCTATTTCAAAAAACGGTGGAGTGTTCCTTTAAGAGTCTATGATTGGATCATTACTGCAGTGATCATTATGTTGTAATAACCCTGATGGTAGATAACCAGTATATGGTCCTGGTATCACACGAGTAAACTGTTGTTTCTCCCCCAGTGCCTAACGGGGATCTGTCCAGTGGCGCGTCTCGTAACGGCAGGCGTTCGTGTCTCCCTGCTCCCGCTCCCGACACGTCCAACCTCAACCTATGGAACATCCTGAAGAACAACATCGGGAAGGACCTGTCGAAGGTGTCCATGCCGGTGGAGCTGAACGAGCCCCTGAACACACTGCAGCACATGTGTGAGGAGCTCGAGTACACTGAGCTGCTGGACAAGGCGGCCCAAACCCACGACCCCTACGAACGCATGGTACGCTCCAGCTCTTAAAGGGACAGCGCACCCTAAAATAAAAAATCTGAGATCAACTACTCATCTTGATGTCATTCCTAACCGTTCATCTTTGAATCAAATGAAGGGATCTTTAATGAAACCTGAGATATTTCTGTCCCTCCGTTGAAAGTCCAGGTAACCAGGGGTCTCATTTATAAAACTGTGCGTAGGAACCTTACTAAAAGTGTACGTGCGCCCGAAAGCCAAAAATGGCGTACGCAAAAAAATATTCAGATTTATAAAACCGTTCGTACGCCAGAACCTGCGCAGAATTCACTTTATAAATCCCAGTCAGCGGAAGATTGTGCGCACATGCGTCTCCTCCCCGAAATAACCATATATGGAGCTTACAACGCCTAGTTTTACTATGCAGATCCTCATCTGCATATTATTTGCATATAATTATTCATCCAAGTGATAACGTTTAACGGTACAAGACACATTACATTAATAAAAATCAAGTAGTTGCCTATCCTTGCCTTGCTTTTGAATACATAAATCAAATAGTGTAAAATACATTTCAGAGAAAGTTTTTTCTCAATCTTTTCCACTGGCCGAATTGTATTTTTAATTGATTTCTATTTTTAATGGAAACGGATAGACCTTGGGCATTATTTGCATGAAACTATTTTCTCAGACAATCTGGTATTATCATGATAAGCAATTATCTATGTGGTTAAAACATTAAAACACAGCACGCCACAGCAAAAGTGTTCAAAAACATCACATCCACAACAAATATTTTTATTGATTGAATATAAAAAATCTTGTAACTTCTCAGTAATGATTTCATGTTTAAGTGTTTAACTCCATCATTTGAATGGCATATTTAATCTAAATGTTTATATCAGAAGTAAAACATAGTTTAAATCATTATTTTATTTATTTAAACTGCGTCAGTTTCACTAAACGGCCCAACGCGCTCGCTGGCGCGGACATTTAAGAAGGGATGGATATTTGCTTCAAGTGACAGGCTTGGTGAGTGAAATTATATTTGTATTATCTTTCTGTAGATGTTTAATTTTCTTTAGATTTTCTGTCTAAAAGTGACCAAAAAGACACTTAACTCCAACTCACCATCGGTATCGCCAAACTGCTCCATCTCCAAAACGTTCGTACGCATGGGTCAGAGTTTGCGTGCAGGTGCGCAAATTTTCCCATCAAGTTTGTTTTTATAAATCACAACTTATTGTTTTGTGCGTACGCAACGGTTATAAATGAGGCCCCAGATCTTTGATCCTTTAAAAGCACATGAAAACAAACCGACGACCCCTACGAACGCATGGTACACTCCAGCTCTTAAAGGGACAGCGCACCCTTAAAATAAAAAGGTTCCTCATTATATTAAGTGGCTTTAAGTACTGTGTACTTACATCGAAAAATAAGTTCAATGTATTTATTGTGTTGATGTTGTATTGTAAAACACTTTGCTGCTATTGAGGTGTGATACGGGTAAGGTTACGGACAGGTGTAGTTTAAGGATGGGTTAAGGTGTAAGGGAAGGGTCAACAGTGTAATCACATGCAGGTATTTTCAAAATATAAGTTCAATATAAAAACATTTATGTACACAATAAGTCCATTGAATCAAATTATTAATTTCAATGTGAGTACATAGTACTGAAAGCCACTTAATATAAAGTGGGACCAATAAAAACTCTGAGATCAACTACTCACCTTGATGTCATTGCTAACCGTTGAATCAAATGAAGGGATCTTTAATGAAACCTGAGATATTTCTGTCCCTCCGTTGAAAGTCAAGGTAACCAAAACTTTGATCCTTCAAAAAGTACATTGTAATTCATATGAATCGAGCGGTTTAAAGAGACATGATCGCTTCATATGAAGAATAGATTTAATTTAGGCTTTTGTTCACATGTATACACTGATCAACACACATAGAGCTCATCATATATGGTGAACGGAAGCTCAGCCGTACCGAGGACAGAAATCTCTCAGGTTTCTTTAAAAATATTGCTAAAACTAATAACTAAATAACACTAATTAACACAATTATTATGGTTTAATTAGCTCATAGTAAAGGAATTGTTAATTAGTTCTCACTTTAGATTAGGTCACAGAAAATGGGAAAATTAAGTGATTTAAACCCAGCTTTATCAGACATTAATTGCATTCATATGCAGTGTTTTATAATGTACAAACTGTATTTATATATATATATATATATATATATATATATACAGTTAGTATTTAGTATTAAGTGTCCCTAATTTATATATATATATATATATATATTTACATATAAATTAGGGACACTTAATACTAATGCAGTTAATGTCTAATAAATCTTACATTAAAGCACTTAATTAATGACATTTTCCCATTTTTCATGACACTAAAGTGAGAACAATTTACAGATAATACGTTGTTAACAAAGCATAAAAATTGCGTTAATTACACTGACAATGAATGAAGAACCCAATATTTGTATATAGCCAATTACTATTAACAATGTAGAGATTACAATATATTAACCAGGAATTAACTATAAACTAATAGTTTGCGAATGATTTGAAAGTACTTAATTACTGTATAAAGTGCTACTAAAAAAGGTACCATTAATTATCATTAGTTAATGCATTATCTAACAATGAACAATACATTTAGTAACTAAAAAGCTTGTTTTAACTCAGGTCCACTGAATATACTAACAGATACATCTTTTGACTTAATAATGTATTAGTAAATGTTGAAATCTACATTCACTAAGATTAATAAATGCTTTAGAAGTGTTTTTCATTAGCTCATATCTACTAATGTAGTTTCAACTAAAGTTAACTAATGGAATCTTATTGTTGATAGTGTTTCCAAAATATTTCCACTTGTTCTTTAATATGAATGAAAGTCTAATGGACGTGGATTGATATGAGGGTGAGTAAATGATGACAGAGTGTGAGCTATTGCTTTATGAGAGCTAATGAATCTTCAGCGTCCCCCAAACAAGCAGTCGTGACCCGTTGAAACAAGCTCGACCACACTGGTCCACCGGGTCAGAGTCAGTTCACCAGTCAGTGGTCCAGTTCATCAGCCATCAAGACCACACTATTGACTGAACAACCAGCCAAGTACAATCAGCTTCAGTTTTCTTCCAGCAGGGAAAGGCTGTCTAGAGCCTCACACATACACAATGCCCACATACACAAGTGTTCACACACTCACCCATATATACATCTATATATACACACACACACACACACACACACAGTGCTCTAACAGGAGCTCTGGAAGGGCGAGCAGGGCCTGAAGCAGGAACACATGTCCCTTGTGGGAGTTGACCTCTGACCTCATTAAGTCCTTTAAATGAAGCTCAGTTGTAGTGTATGGTGTCCACACACACACTGACGCAGACTCTGACACACTCTGCTCACTGCAGCGATACTGAGAGCGCAGTGTAGGAGGACGACTCTGACTCTCAGACTCACTGAGATTATCTCATGAAACCTGGCAGGAACGCAAGAGTAAAAATCTGAAATTATATTTTCAATAAAGATATAATAAAGTCTATTGTTAGTGTTTTGTTGACATTATTTGCATGACAGTTCATGAGACAACTCGATCGAGTTCGACCCCCTCGGAAATGAAATGGCTGAAAGGGGATATCCTTTCAATAAATTAAAATTCAGCAATAATAATAATAATAATAAATGTAAAAATATATATATATATATATATGGAGAATTCAGGTTAAGTGGGACACTTAAACAACCTGAATCCACCCTATACAAATGTGTGTGTGTATATATTTATATTAGTAGTAGTAATACCTTAATATCTTATTTTAATTGCAAAATACATCATTGTAAAACATGTATCAGTAAAAAAATGTATTACAGTAAGGAGAATGTAATTAAAATCAGAGAATGAGAAACAAACAAACTCAAAATAAAAATGTTGAACAGCAAATACTATAATGATATATTATATTATTATATAAATGTACTTTGTGATTTAAATATGATTTATTAATAATAATATTTATTTATTTTCCTAAAAATAATGTCACAATGCACATTTAGCAAAAAAAAAAAAAAAAAAAAAAAACACAAAAAGGTCCCTAGAAATGTATTATTTATTATATTTGTGTTTTCTTTTGTTTTTGGGCTGAAATATGACCTTTCTCTTCTCGTTTGGGGAGCGTGACCTGACCCGCTCTGGACAGACTTTGTGACATCAGCCCCTTCAGCTGTGACCCGAGACCATGTGACTGTGTATTTCTGTGGAGTTAATGCTCTCTGACGGCACACTGACTCGATTATCTTGTTTCTGCTAGCGCTGCTCAGTCGGGTTGAAGAGCACACAGTCTATCTGGACTCCGTGGTTTCAGGAGTAATGAGTGTATTGACAGCTGCTTTGTTTGTGTGTGTGCAGGCGATCATTGCAGCGTTCGCAGTTTCAGGATATTCATCCACCTATTATAGAGCGGGCAGCAAACCCTTTAACCCTCTTCTAGGGGAAACATATGAATGTGTCCGTGAAGACAAAGGATTCTGCTTCTTTTCTGAACAGGTACATTATTCAACACACACACACACACACACGCTGCAGTACCTGTTCCAGGTGAGTTCCTGTCCTTCACTGTAGCACTGCACCACTTTCACTGTGTGTGTGTGTGTGTGTGTGTGTGTGTGTGTGTGTGTGTGTGTGTGTGTGTGTGTGTGTGTGTGTGTGTGTGTGTGTGTGTGTGTGTGTGTGTGTGTGTGTGTGTGTGTTTTGCTGATAGCAAGGCCGTCAATAGTCCTCTAGCGAAGGTTCTTCCTGCTTGACTTGAAAAGGCTCTTTGTCAGCACTGAACTTTTACACTGCCTGTGTGTGTCGGACATAATGCAGTGTGTTCATAGAGGAAACACTAGCACCGGCTCATAGTGGTTTTATTCATCCTGTTATACGTCACATCCACACACACACTGATATAAACTGACCCTCCACTGGAGTCTGTTGATATGTGAGAATGAAAGAGAAACCACGGCATCCCTTCTTCATTTCACCATTCAGACCATTGTTGTTTTCAGACTGAATCAGCGGAATAAGGACATTTAACTCCACTACTTTACTCAGGATCTACAGTCAAACCAACATTTATTGAGACACCTTGCTATCCTTACATAAATTAAATACTAAATAAAAATATATAAATATAAACTATATTGTCCTGCACCCACTAGTAAAACAAATATTAAAAATGATATCTGGTGTCTGAATATGTTTTGGTTTAACTGTACACCAGAGGAATATTTTTGTGGCCAATTTTTTTTCTAGCTCAAGGAGACTTAACCTTGTGCGTTAATTTTAAAAAAAGTTACCCTGAGGTCCATAGAGGACAAAAATGTCTGTCAAAAAACTCATAAAAAATTAAATCATGAATGGCGAAATCCTGCCATTTTAGAAAGAAAGGAAGAGGTTTAGTCAATCACGCGACACCATTACTACACGACAGAACTGATGTGGAAACCAGGAGAAACATTGTGCCATGAATGAACAAGTTAAAGAAGGCTTTTCAATCCACAAATCACCAACATTCACCATGGATTTAATGTCGTAACGCTTACTGTATCCATGGCATTGTAGCAGAAATAGTTGAATGTTTGTACACTTTTAATTTCAGGGTTCGTACAACCTTTTGAGAGTGAAATTCAGGCACTTTTCAAGGATTTTCAAGTGCATCACACGTTTTCCAGCTCTTCAAAGCTCTAAATATTATACAGTTTAACTGTTATTTTTAATGTGATGATCAAAAACATTATTTGTTCATCTATCAAAGATTATCACAATGTAGGAAAACGTACATGTGGCAAACAAACGCTTTATTTTAAAATAAAAAATAAATGAAATTATCACCATAACCAGTAGATGGCGGCAGAGGCGCACTTAATGGCTTATTAGCTATTTCCACTCCCTAATATAGTTGTTTTTTTTAACATGTTTTGCTTTTATATTTAGATATTGTAAAATCCCTATTATAAAATATGAAATCATCAAGAAATCCATTTACAACACTTTGAAGTCACAAATTCTCATGAAAAACAAAAACTTTTGCAAAGAATTTTGAACACAGAAAGTAAGTAAAGAGCGCTTCTTTTATAATCACTGAAGCTATAGCTATCTTTTGCTGACTTACAAGCTCTGGTATTTCTTGCAGGACGTGCAGATCTAGTTATTATTAATTTCTCTGGATTAATTCATGCTAATTCCTGTGCTTCGTTAATAAACTTGAGCGAGTGATTGTGCTTCCCCATCTGTGTTCAGGTGAGCCACCATCCGCCCATCTCCGCCTGTCACTGCGAGTCGCAGAACTTCACCTTCTGGCAGGGTAAGACTGATGACACTCCTGTGCTTTTGCTCTCAAAGCCTTTTATCATCACACTCAAGTGTGTGTGTGTGTGTGTGTGTGTGTGTGCTTCAGACGTCAGATGGAAGAATAAGTTTTGGGGGAAGTCTATGGAGATTCTTCCCCTTGGAACAGTGCATGTCATGCTGCCCAGGTACAGTCTCTGTCTGTTTCTCTCCATCATTTATCCATCTTGCATCTGTCCTCCACCATCTATCAGTCATTCTGTCTCCTCCTCGTATTTCATCACTGATTGGCTCCTGTAACTGACAGTGTGTTTTATCGTGTGTTAGTTATGGTGATCACTATGAGTGGAACAAGGTGACGACGTGCGTCCACAACATCCTGAGCGGGAGACGGTGGATCGAGCATTACGGAGAGGTCACGATCAAAAGCACTCGCAACACCACCTGCATCTGCAAGCTCACCTTTATTAAGGTACATGCACTTCTGCAGCGTCATGCATCACAGATATATGCTCTATATCTCAGCTAGGGGCCTCAGCGAACTTTCAGGAGGCCCCAATGAGTCTTAAAATTATTTAAAGGCTATTTTAAAGGCTTATAATTTTGCTTTGGAGACTCCTACATGCATCTCAGGTCAAAAAACACTTTAATTTTCTAATAATATCCACAGCATCATCAGCTCTTTTCTCACTGAAACGGTTGGATAAAGGATTCAGTCTCTCTAAACCCCGCCTCTCTGAGAGTCTACTCTGCTCTGATTGGTCAGATGGCCCAGTCTGTTGTGATTGGTCTACTCTGCTCTGATTGGTCAGATGGCCCAGTCTGTTGTGATCGGTCTACTCTGCTCTGATTGGTCAGATGGCCCAGTCTGTTGTGATTGGTCTACTCTGCTCTGATTGGTCAGATGGCCCAGTCTGTTGTGATCGGTCTACTCTGCTCTGATTGGTCAGATGGCCCAGTCTGTTGTGATTGGTCTACTCTGCTCTGATTGGTCAGATGGCCCAGTCTGTTGTGATTGGTCTACTCAGCTCTGATTGGTCAGATGGCCCAGTCTGTTGTGATCGGTCTACTCTGCTCTGATTGGTCAGATGGCCCAGTCTGTTGTGATCGGTCTACTCTGCTCTGATTGGTCAGATTGCCCAGTCTGTTGTGATCGGTCTACTCTGCTCTGATTGGTCAGATGGCCCAGTCTGTTGTGATTGGTCTACTCTGCTCTGATTGGTCAGATGGCCCAGTCTGTTGTGATTGGTCTACTCTGCTCTGATTGGTCAGATGGCCCAGTCTGTTGTGATTGGTCAATGGAACCAAAAGGCCATTAGCATATCTGAATCTCAGCTCTTGATACTCTTAAACAGTAATGATGACGTCGGTTCTACCGTATCAATCTCATCACAGTGGATTTGCTCTGTCAGCAGAAAACAGCGTCTTCTCGACATGAACGACACGAACCAAACTCTTCCAGTCTCAGATAAACTACAGTGTTTGAGGGTCAAAGTAGACGCTGTTCACCAGCAGCCAATGAAGATCACAGACTGGCATTATGCAAATGTGTAACAAACATACGAAGATTCAGCTGGAAGTGAGACTGAAAATACTGACGACTCGTTTCAGTTCAGAATCACTTCTTTCTTTTATGAGACAATAACTTTATTTATTATCTTTATTATCTTTGAAACTTTGCCAACCTTTTACATTCAATATTAGTATTACACACTTCATGAAAGGTAACATCACAAAAAGCATAATAGGAGCATTTTAAGTTTAGTTATGTTAACAATCTTAATCAAAATGCTATAATTAAAAAAAAAACTCTAGAACTAAAGATGCAGAACATTAAACTGACATCATCTTTTGGGATTTTTATTACAACAGAAATACAAAAGGAACAAAACAGCTTAGAAAGCAGGGCCTTCAAATACGGACAAAGGGAGTCAGAACGGGTGAAAATGCTGAAATGAACAGAGCAATGTGTTGAAAGCTCACAGACTGACAGTGTTGATCATCACCAGGGGAATAAACCTACCAATTATTAACTTCTAGTTGAACAGCAGTTTCATTAACAGCTGTAAATAAAAGATTCCTGCAGTAAGATCAGCCAATAGAGGGATGGACACTGTGTTGTCATAGTAACAGTACGGGACACGGTTCCCTCCAGAATCCCCACTTCGCACCCCAGGAGTCTTTCCCTTTGGATCTAGTGCAAGGCATTGGGATAATCACTTCCAGTCAGTATTCACTCTATATTTGCAACTTCATAATCATATCATGACATATCATGTAAACGTCTACATATTCCCATCCCTAATCAGTGTGTGTGTGTGTGTGTGTCCAGGGAAACTACTGGAGCTCGAATGTGAATGAGGTGCAAGGATGTGTGATGGACCAGGAGGGGAAAGTCGTTCACAGACTGTTTGGGAAATGGCATGAGGGTCTGTACTGTGGAGTCCCACCTTCAGCTAAATGCATCTGGAGACCAGGTACACACACACACACACACACACACACACACACACACACACAGGCAATGTTCCCTCTGATTGATTTTCTTGCTGAACAAACCTTTTCTCTATTTGTTGGACATTTTGGCCACCTGAGCAAAACATTCTTTACACCAGACCTGTACCTGTACTAACAGTGGTTACATCAAGCAGTTGTAACTTTTAACTCTAATGTGCTGTTTCTATTTTATTTGACCCTTGATGTAACATAGCTAATATTAAATCATACCGTTGTGGAACAGTAACCGCTGTCACTGTTTCCACAGAAATATAAATCAGCACAATCGTTTTCAACACTGATAATAATCAGAAATGTTTTTTTGAGCATCAGATCATCATATTAGAGTGATTTCTGAAGGATCATGTGACACTGAAGACTGGAGTAATGATGCTGAACATTCAGCTTTGATCACAGGAATAAATTACACTTACCATATATTCACTTATTCAGTTATTTAACATTGTAACTATATTTTTCATTATATTTCACAATATTACAGTTTTATTGTATTTTTGATCAAATGCAGCCTTGGTGAGCAGAAGAGACTTCTTGAAAAATATTAATAAATCATACCGACCCCAAACTTTTGAACAATAGTGTATGTTTTTTGAGTTTTGAAAGAAAAAATGTGGTCGTTTTGCCTAGGGTCAATAAATAACTACCCAGACACTGTGGCAAAAAGTTCATGGGTAAACACCACTGACCTCTCGAATCTGTTGTAATTTAATAAAGTACAGTGAAATGGCCAGAAGGAAATATTCACGAAAATTAAATGGTCTCATTTCAGCAGCTATTTGCAGTTATGGCCCTTCACAACGCAACAGAGGACAGTTGTTATGATGTCTGAGAGTGAGATGTGTCTCGGCTAATGCTCCTCTTACAGTGCTGATTCTGCTGAGTGTAAATGAGTGTTGTGTGTGTGTGTGTGTGTGTGTGTGTGTGTGTGTTCAGGGTCCATGCCCACAGATTACGAGCTGTACTACGGCTTCAGCAGGTTTGCTGTCGAGCTCAATGAGCTCTTCCCTGAGCTGAAGGAGCTGCTGCCACCAACAGATGCTCGATTCAGACCCGACCAGAGGTACACACACACACACACACACACACACACACACACACACACATACACGGTGTCTCACACAGCCTCACAAGAAAAACTCACGCTAGAAATGAATTCAACCTTGTTTTGAAGGATTCCAGAAAGCTTTTCTTTGTGATTGTGTTGTAGGAAAACCTCAGCTTTTAAAGACTTTGAAAGGTTTGACGTTGTTGACTTATTTACCATTGAAACGCACATCAAAAGAATGCATGTTTGAGCTGTTTTACCTTAAAGCAATATATCCTAAAATATGTCAGTGTCATGGTTTTGTCTCAAAATGCTCACCAGTAATGTTTTTCTAAGGCACGTTTATAAATGTTACTTAAATGTCCTTAATGAACTAAGACCTAATCGTGGCTTAATCTAAGCGCTGTCTGTGAAACCAGGCTCTAGTCTTTCATGTCACTTTGTAATTAAACTCTGTTTTTAAGTGTATTTTTCTGCTCCCTAAGAGAGTTTCTTGCTTAATTCAGCTCTTTCAAACACCCGCTTTAAACACTGGGACAAAGCTGAGTAATGATCTGTGGTCAAGCTGTGGGTTAATGTGTCTCACAGGTATCTGGAGGAGGGGAATGTGCAGATGGCGGCCGCTGAGAAACAGAGGATCGAAGAGCAGCAGAGAAACAAGAGGAAGTGGCTGGAGGAGAACAACATCAAATACCAGCCGCGCTTCTTCAAGTCAGTGCACTCTTTACACAGACCTTCTCTCTGAGTCGATCTGCTCCTGCTCTCGGGTTTAATGAGGAGTCACCCGTTTCAGAGGCAAAACTCATCAATTCAAATTTATGAAAAATTCCCTTTCAATAAGTGGAATTAGCATGTGATTATTAGGTTAGATAAAATACAATTAGACCTACATCTCAGTTTAAATTTTAAACTAAAAGATCATTCCTTCATGCTGATTTTTAATATATATATTTTTAATTTATTAGCCATAAAAAGCTAGTTATTATAGCTAATAAAGTTTTAAATATGGATATTTTTCTTACACAAGCGCATGGCTTTGCTTCAGAAAGCCTTTATTAACCCCCGGAGTCATATTGATTACTTTTATGATGATAGATGCACTTTTTTTGGGCTTCAAATCTCATCCTCCATTCACTGCCATTATAAAGCTTATATTTTTAATATAACTCTGATTGTATTCGTCTGAAAGAAGAATGTCATGTACACCTAGGATGAGTTGAGGGCGAGTAAATCATGGGGTTATTTTCATTTTTAGGGGAACTGTCCCTTTAAATCGGATCACTCAAGATGGATAACACCAGGGGCCAATTGCATAACCATAAACATTATGTTAAGAATATGTCTTAAGGACTAGTACGAACAACTAGTGTTTAGTTTGGGGTGATCAGTCTTACTTCTCTTTATCAAATTAGACCAATCTACATGTTTATGTAACTAACTTAAAGGGGTGGTATAATGCTCTTTTCACAAGATGTAGAATAAGTCTCTGATCTCTCCAGAGTGTGTGTGTGAAGCTTCAGCTCAAAATATCCAACAGATATTTGTGTCTGTCCCTTTAAATGCAAATGAGCTGCTGCTCCCGACACAGGGGGCGGAGCTTCTACAGCTTGTGTCCTTTCACACAGACATGCACTGGAAATGTCAAAAACTTTTCACTTTTTATGTTCAAACCGGAGTCAGACAATGATGGAGAGACTCAAGAAGAAGTGACAACATGTAGAAGCAACAGGACATTTCTGAATGTTGAATTTATGTACCTTATGTGTAGTTATCTTCTAATCATTGATTAGCATATTCTGTCTTGATAATCTATAAATCACGTTCCTGGGGGCGGGGTTTATGTACATTTTAGGGTTAGTGACGTCACAAACCCAGGAGGAAGCTCCTGTAGTCTCTACCAGCCGTTTGTTGTAGTCCTTAAAAAGCGATTTCTTTAAAAGCAAATCTCTCCCTTTGCTTTGAACTTTGAGCATTGTAACTTTGCAGATGTTGTTTATGCTCAAACAGCAACATTACACACTAACTAAAGTTAGAAAAGTGAAATCATAATCAACCACCCCTTTAAAAAAGTGATGTACAGTCTTAAAGAAAAAAAATTGATGACTGACTTCTAAGACTAGTCTTAGCAATTTATGCAACTAATGCCAGGTGTAAATGCTCTCAGTCTGGTCTTTTTAACCTGTGCTTCCTCTGTGTAACAGGAAGGTTATGGACAGCAACCAGAGGGAGAGATGGGTGTCCAACAACACATACTGGGAGCTGCGCAAGGACCCTGGCTTCCTCAAACTGGAAAACCCTCAGCTGTGGTAGATCCCGATGCCTTCACTGCACACGCTCACTATGCAGGACAGGACTTCCCTCGAGATTTGGGATTTTATCTCCAGAAATGGACTGAAGGTCTGAGAAACAAAAGACTCTCCGCATCACTTCGCCAGGCTCCGCCTCCATGGCAACAGAGAGAGAGCTGTTGTCACGGCAACAGTGGGAGTCGGGGAGCTGTCCACATGAAGCCAGTTGTGCTTATGTTCTTGCCTTAAGAAGTCGCTTCTCAACAACAAAGTTTTACGCTTTTAGTGAAATTCCCTCAACTTCTTGGTTTAGATGGATTGAATTTGCTCTTGGTTACATTCTGCATGTGTAGACGCCGGCAGCTTTCTCCTGCAATATGTTACACAAACTCATCAGAGCTACATTTAGACCGTTTTAGTGGTATTTTTGTAAACGACCAAAAGAAGAGAATTGCTTTGGCAGTGAAAGCCGTGCCGCGATCGATGCGTTTCGTTGATGAAGTCAACCTGTCCCTCCTGATGTTCAAAGGCAGCCATCAGAGGGGCGTTTCAGTGTTCGTTTTATAACCCACCTCTCAAATCCATCCAAAGAAACAAGGCTGAAAGAGTTTCTGTACGCAAAACCACAAGAGGAACCGGCCCTCACGCTCTCCTGTATCTCTGTAGCTGTAGTTGTACATTAGCACTTAAAGACGAAGCGTGACATCTTGCCAAACTCAAGAAGTGAGTTCTTTCCAGACAGTTTATCCACAGGTCAATGCCCTGCTAAACAGATTAGTACAGGTTGTTTCGTCCCAAACTTGCGCCGTTGGTTGAGCCAGAAGTCAGGCGAACAAAAATGAAATTTCTGTCATCATAGTGAACCTGTACGACTGTCATTCATGAAAACTGAGAGGTTTCGTCCCTCCATTGAAAGCTTTCTAAACTTAAAGGCACAATATGTAAGATTTTTGGATAAAAAAATATCCAAAAACCACTTGAACAATGTTGTATATTTTGTTGATTTGTTTCTTGCATTATCCCAAATGTTTCCAAGAATGTTTAAATCCAGAGAAATAAGCAGTTTCAACCAGGACACTATCAGTGACACCAAAGACGCTTTAAAGGTGCAGTGTGTAGATTTTAGCGGCATCTAGTGGTTCGGTTGCGAATTGCAACCAAAGACTCAGCCCTTCCTTTCGAAGAAGCTACGGTGGCCAAAACAGGACAAACATGTCGTTGTCTGAGACAGCAGAGAGTAGCCAGTCAAGCAACGAGGTTTCTTTGCAAAGATAGAATAAGAAATTATATTTACTTAATTATTCAGTAAAACGGTGTTATTGCGAATATTATTGTTACTTGTTCATCATTGTGTCAGTGTTTTATTCACTGACTTTAGGGAGCTTTTTTGCATGCTAGTTAGTACAAGGTAAGAGTAGTGAAGCAGCTAAGTTAGCTAATAGTAAATAACTAGGCTGTTCAAACACCAGCGAAGAAGACGAAAAACAACAGAGTGACGAAACACGCTCTGTAGAGAAGTTTGTCCGTTTAGGGCCACTGTAGAAACATGGCGGCGCAAAATGGCGACTTAACATGTAAGGGGACCCGCAGTGTGTGTTGATACAAATGGGTCGTTCTAAGGTAATAAAAACACAACGGTTCATTAAGTAAGGTCTTTATACACCACTCAAAACATAGTTATGTATATTATAATGCATTTCTGACAATAGATCCTCATAAATTATACACACTGCACCTTTAACATATTAGACAGGTGAGCAACTGTTTGGATACATCATTCATACAAATCATTGTTATATATAAGCTCAACACAGTTGGTCTTTTTGTTTAAATCTTGTTTTATTGATTTACCGCGAGTACCATGTTTTACCATGCCTAATATCGATCTAGCTCACTGCAGTGTGCAACAAGTGTCTC
This sequence comes from Vimba vimba, assembly GCA_022828995.1. Taxonomy (NCBI): domain Eukaryota; kingdom Metazoa; phylum Chordata; class Actinopteri; order Cypriniformes; family Leuciscidae; genus Vimba; species Vimba vimba. The sequence goes on from CM040823.1 coordinate 36,664,759, forward strand.
ATGTAGTAGCATTACAACAGCTTTCATCACACTCAAATGTGTCTAATAGGATAAAACAGCTGCGTTTCCCCACATACATAAAAGCTTCACTGTTCTTGAGCCGTGTGTCGTGGTCGTCTCTCATTAGCAATCGCTCCAGCGGCTCGTTCCGCTACAATGGCTTTCGTAACGTTAATAAATATTTAATACATTACCGCTCATCCATGAATATGATTTCTGCCGTATTCTCCTCCGGCTGTAGAGGTGAAGACAACAACTCCCATGATCCCGCCAAATCAAGGCATCAAGCTACGCCTTTGAATAGCGACCTCTAGTGGCGATAAATTACATATTGTGCCTTTAAAAGATCCAAAATGGCATCATAAAATTAATCTGTATGAATTGATCGCTTTGTATGATGAACAGACTTGAGTCTTTTATTCGCATCTAAACAATGATTGACACACATATACATGGAACACATAATATATACGGTTAACACCAAAGCTGATGCACGGGGACCAATGAGGTTTGTTCTAGTGGTAATTTAACATTAGAAAATCCAAAAAGGCTTTGATTGGTTAACCCAAGTCTTCTGACGGGATATGATCACTTTTTATGATGAACAGATTTAATTTAGGCATATGGATTATTTTGACGACGCCTTTATGACCTTTTTGGATCCCCGATTTTTTGTTACCTGAACTTTCAATGGAGGGACAGAAACGGACAGGTTTCATTAAAAATATCTGAATTTGTGTTTCGAACTCGAAGGTGAACCAAAGCCTTATGGGTTTGGAACAACATGAGGGTGAGTAAATGATGGCAGAATTTACATTTCTGGTTGCACTATCGCTATAGAGCGGTGCAGGTGTGACGTCACTTTGTAGGACAACCGGCAGTGCATCACACTGGTTCCCAAGAGGATTTTCCCAAAGGCTTTTTGGATTATTGATGAAAACAAGCTCTGTGATCAACAAAACTTTATATTTACACGTTTTGTCCATCAAGATAATTATCACAGATGAACACAACTTTAATGAATTCTGAAGCCTAAATGCAGTCGCCAGAAGTAAAAGCTAAAGGTAGGATATAACGAACTACACCACGGTCCCATGAATGCAACGTCACCATCACTAACTCTTTCAGTTTTTATCTAAAATAGTTTATAAGAGCACAATTATAAGCATAACGATGCTGTAAAAGCGGACTGAGTTTATCTGTTCAGTGTGATGAAGTTTAATCTCCTCGACAGCCTCTGTAGTCACATTAAGACACTTGTTAGCAACTGCCTTTTTCAAAACACGCAACAGCTTCAAAAAATCATGAGTGGGGTAATACTGATGTTACGATTTTATGTCATAGAATAAAACGTGAAAGTGTCTTGAACCTTGTTTCAGCCATTTAACCAAAACCACATTTAAAAAACCCATTGACTTCGGGACGATGTGCTAAAATGCACTCGCTTATGCGTTTTGGCCTACAAAGTGATGTCATACCTGCACAACTCTATAACACTTGAATGACCCGCAGACATAAACACTGCATATCTAATCATAAACTGCACAACAGAGGCCTCTGCTGGCCCTCCAGTGCTCCTGCATACTGCATACTTCAGCGCTCCTGCATACTGCATACTTCAGCGCTGCAGCATACTACATACTACATACTTCAGCGCCCGCTCATGCATACTACATACTTCAGTACTCGCTCCTGCATACTACATACTATAGCACTCGCTCCTGCATACTACAGTGCTCTTGCATACTACATACTTCAGCGCTCGCTCCTGCATACTACATCTGCGCTCGCTCCTGCATACTACAGTGCTCTTGCATACTACATACTTCAGTGCTCGCTCCTGCATACTACAGTGCTCTTGCATACTACATACTTCAGCGCTCGCTCCTGCATACTACATCTGCGCTCGCTCCTGCATACTACATACTTCAGTGCTCCTGCATACTACATATTTCAGGCTACTGCATACTACGTACTTCAGCACTCCTGAATCTCAGACCAGAGCAGTGTGTGTCATACATACTGCTCACTATTATATATTATTTCATGTAGTGTGCTACATTTGCACATGACCTCACCCCTGGTTTAGTTCAGTTAAGGCCAGTTTTAATCTTGGATTTAAATGTTAAATTTTGGATTAAAATTTTGACTTTTGTATGTCTGAGTAAATACTACGTCAAGACGGAGGTGTTCAAAATCTGGGTTGACGTTTTTGCTGTCAATCTGTCCCAGAAATGAAAAGTGAAGTCAGACACAATGCATTGTGGGATATGTCCCATTCTGTGTGCTTGGGTTGCATACTGCATTGCTGAATTCAGAACCGCATACTACCATACCACTCTTACCATTCATTCCAAGCATATAAAGACATGGTAGACTTGGTAAAAGTAGTACACTAGTATGTAGTTCTGAACTCATATTGAAAACTAGCATGCTGTGCTAACTTGCAGAAGTGTGCTGCTATAGTGTGCCACTCTGAATAACATACTAACCAAATACTGTTTCTGCTGTGTAATGGACTCATTAGTTGAGTAAACTTCTAAAAGTTCAGATAATCCTACACAGACTGCATTAAAAATAGAATTGTTATTGCCAAGATGAAAACTAGATACCACTTCACGAATTACTGAATTACTTCACTGAAATGAATTAACCATACTAAGTTAAATCACGTGGGCAGAATATGTGTTTTCCACACTAGTTTTAAAATAGTATAGTATGCGGTATGTAGTACACTAGTATGAACGGCCATGTTTTTACATCTGATCTGGACTGGACCTCGTTCATCAAACACAAACATTCAAACAAATTCAATTTCAGCATTCAATTTGACGGAGCAGATCTGAATGTTTTAATTTCTTAGATAATTGTAAAGAAAGATTGTTTTCGAAATGTCAGTAGAATTTTTTTTTGTTTTTGTTTTTTTAAGTCGAAAAACAGTGTAGTGGCAGTGACCGAGATGGTCTCACTGTTCGAGGTCTTCACTGTGCCTTAACGCATATGAAACCATATCAACACACACACACACAGCTCCATTGAAGACTGTTGGATACGAGCGTCTGAGTTCTGTGACAAGTGTGCATCTACAAGACTGTGTGTTGAGTTCATATATTGCAGATACTTCGTGATCCTTGTGTTTTCTGTTAAGATGCTTCTAGACTGTCGCCGAGAGCTCATCCGACTGAATGTTTCTGACCTGAAGCTCGCAGAGAAGATCATTTTAGACGTATCGAGGGGGAATAACAGCAGGTCCTCTGAGGGAAAGACACTGTAGTTTCCCACCGTTGCATGAAAACATGTCACCGCCTGCCAATGATCTCTGATGCCTTATTAAAATGTGCGTTTCATTTGTATCTCCTCCTCCTCCTCATATCTGAGTCGTCCTGCACTGTGTGTGGGAGTCTCACTCGCGAGTCCAGCTTTCCTCTGAAGAAGAACAACAGCTCGTGTCATTAGGACACGACACGCTCCAGACCTGCTGTTTCACATTAAATACATGCTAAGAAATACATATTTATGTTCCAAGCCGTGATGTGTGTCTTGTGTCCATTATTTATGATCAATCTCTTTAAAAAGCTCAAATTAAAAGAGGTAATGCGAGGAGGACGAGCCATTCATCACTCAGTGTTTTAATCAACAGCAAATGCATTATTGACTGGACAAAGTCAATGCACTATTCTGCTATTAGACTTTTTTTTTAATTATTTTTGTGCTGGGCATCGATTAATCGCATCCAAAATAAGTTTTGTTTACATAATATATGTGTGTGTAGTGTGTATAATTATTTTGTAAATATAAATACACACATATGCATGCATATATTTAAGAAATATTTGCATGTATATACTTTACATATATTTATACATATTACATATAAATATAAATGCTAAATATAAACAACACATTTTTCTTATAGGCTACATGCATGTGTGACAGTACACACTCATAAATTATGTAAACAAAAACTTATTTTGGATGCAATTAATCGTTGCCCAGCACTATTTATCATAAATTGTGATTATAACTCGTCCAGTCTCGGTCTCTAATGCATATGTTGTCAAATATTTCAACGAAACATTAAGGCATCTCCAGAAGGAATGCATGTCCACACTTTAAAAAAAAAAAAGGTTTTATTACTTACTACATAATTCCATAAAACGATTTGTGAAATAGTAAAGCCATGTAGACACCCACTAACCACATATTAAATTATAGGCCTACTTATATTTAGATCAATATTAGAGTCTGGTTACTTGTTTTTGCTACCATCTAAATCACACACAGATAACACACACTGGGTCTTCCTCAGTTTTGGTTTATCTTGCGCTGACCAATGTTACACTTACTCACACTGACACCGTGCACACATACAGGTTTACAGTAACGGATCTGATGCAGTTTTCGTAGTGACACAAGATAGGTTTATTCCGTGTGTTTCCTAGAATGGGCAGTTTGTGTGATCATCAACATAGTGGCACGTACACTCAAATACAGACGTGCCACAAAATGACTACATGTTTGAACAATATTACCGATTTGTAAATAAGTTTGATTGATATTTTAAAAAAAAAACACTAAATTAGGCTAGTTATTTAGGATTTTGCGTCACAATTACGTCAGTATAGCTGCTGTCAGTCACTGCTGGAGGTGTCACAACATTCAGTTAAAAAAATGCCAATGCCAATAAAAACCCAGATCTACCACTAAACACAGAGCCAATGGCTTCCGTGCGGAAGATGCCACTTAACGCTAATATCGCGTATATAGCGGCTAATGAATCAGAAAATAGCTTACTCCTGCTTTACAAAGTAGGGTGTAGACATTATTATGATCACTAGATGGCCACACCGTACACCATACTGACGAACTTGATTATCAACCCAACACTGCAAAGCTTCGTTTAGCCGTCATTAGCAGGTCTAAGCGTTCACCGCAGAAGATGCTGAGACTATTTAACAGTGCATTTCTTAAAGGGTTAGTTCACCCACAAATGAAAATGCTGTCTTCATTTACTCACCTTCATGTCGTTCCAAACCCGCGAGACTTTCGTTCATCTTCAGAACACAAATCAAGATTTTTTAATGAAATCTAATCGATTTCTGTTCCTCCACTGACACTTTGATGCTTCAAAAAGTTTATAGAGATCGTAAAACTAATTCATATGAATTGAACGGTTTAGTCCAAATTTTCTGAAGAGACTCGATCACTTTATATGATGAAAAGATTGAATTTAAGCTTTTGTTCACATATAAACATTCACATTCGTGCAACAACCAATGAGGTTCATTCTCGTTACGCAGCACGTTTGAGCTTCAGCAAAAGATCATGACTTCGGAAAGTTTGGACTAAACTGCTTTATTCATATGGATTAGTTTTACAATTTCTTTATGAACTTTTTGAAGCGTCAGAGTGGTAGTTGTGTAGCTGTCAGTGGATGGACAGAAATTGCTCAGATTTTATTAAAAATATCTTCATTTGTGTTTTGAAGATGAACGGAGGTCTTACAGGTTTGGAATGACACACTGTAAACCTATTAATATGGTGTTTACAATTGATTTATTAAGCAAAAAAAAAAAAAGCAAAAAAAAAAGCCCTTGGTCAGGTTTGATGCAGTGGCGAACACTTTCTATTCAGTATTCAATTCATCTGACTGAATCCAGTTTGAGGTTTAGTGTAAATAAATTACCATTTGGATGTAAATGAAGCAACTTTGCCTCATCCAAAAATAAACTCAGGGTTGTGACCCAGAAATGGATTTATTTTCTGCATAGAGCCGCGTCTCTGACAGCAGAACGGCCCGGGTCAGCCGCTCCACACTTCAGAGTTCAGCATCTCCAACTCAGTGCGCACGCAGTCCTGCTGTTAGTGTTTATTAGCCACCATCTTGATGTACTGCAGGGCGTTGTGTGCGGCGGCGTTGTGGGCGTTACTGCTGGTCATGCCGGAGCCGTGGCACACCGTCACCGGCCGGGTCGACAGCTCAACCAAACACTGGTACTGCCCGTTCACTGTCAGCTCATCTGCAGAACACACACATACAACACTTCCAGCTCTGAGAGGAGAAGTTCACTTTAAAATGAAAATTAGCCCATGATTTTTTCAAGTCATCCTAGGTGTATATGACATCCTTCATTCAGACGAATAAAATCAGAGTTATATTAAAAAATATCCTGGTTCTTCCAAGCTTTATAATGGCAGTGCATTGCAACCAACCAACAGATTGAAGCTCATAAAAGTGCATCTATCCATCATAAATATCTGCACTTTTATCATGGATAGATGCACTTTTATGATGAATATCTGCACTTTTATGATGGATAGATGCACTTTTATGATGAATATCTGCACTTTTATGATGGATAGATGCACTTTTATGATGAATATCTGCACTTTTATGATAAATATCTGCACTTTTATGATGGATAGATGCACTTTTATAATGAATATCTGCACTTTTATCATGGATAGATGCACTTTTATGATGAATATCTGCACTTTTATGATAAATATCTGCACTTTTATGATGGATAGATGCACTTTTATAATGAATATCTGCACTTTTATCATGGATAGATGCACTTTTATGATAAATATCTGCACTTTTATGATGAATAGATGCACTTTTATGATGAATATCTGCACTTTTATGATGGACAGATGCACTTTTATGATGAATATCTGCACTTTTATGATGGACAGATGCACTTTTATGATGGATAGATGCACTTTTATGATGAATATCTGCACTTTTATGATGGATAGATGCACTTTTATGATGAATATCTGCACTTTTATGATGGATAGATGCACTTTTATGATGAATATCTGCACTTTTATGATAAATATCTGCACTTTTATGATGGATAGATGCACTTTTATAATGAATATCTGCACTTTTATCATGGATAGATGCACTTTTATGATGAATATCTGCACTTTTATGATGGACAGATGCACTTTTATGATGAATATCTGCACTTTTATGATGGACAGATGCACTTTTATGATGGATAGATGAACTTTTATGATGGACAGATGCACTTTTATGATGGATAGATGAACTTTTTATGATGGATAGATGCACTTTTATGATGAATATCTGCACTTTTATCATGGATAGATGCACTTTTATGATGAATATCTGCACTTTTATGATAAATATCTGCACTTTTATGATGAATAGATGCACTTTTATGATGAATATCTGCACTTTTATGATGGATAGATGCACTTTTATGATGAATATCTGCACTTTTATCATGGATAGATGCACTTTTATGATGAATATCTGCACTTTTATGATGGATAGATTAACTTTTTATGATGAATAGATGCACTTTTATGGTGAATATCTGCACTTTTATGATGGATAGATGCACTTTTATGATGGATAGATGCACTTTTATGATGGATAGATGCACTTTTATCATGGATAGATGCACTTTTATGATGAATATCTGCACTTTTATGATGGATAGATTAACTTTTTATGATAGATAGATGCACTTTTATGGTGAATATCTGCACTTTTATGATGAATAGATGCACTTTTATCATGGATAGATGCACTTTTATGATGGATATCTGCACTTTTATGATGGATATCTGCACTTTTATGATGGATAGATTAACTTTTTATGATGGATAGATGCACTTTTATGAACTTCAAACTGTTGGTTTCAATTCACTGCCATTATGAAGCTTGGAAGAGCCAGGACATTTTTTAATATAACTTTGAATGTATTCGTCTGAAAGTAGAAAGTCATATGCACCTAGGATGACTTCAGGGTGAGTAAATCATGTGCTAATTTGAATTTTATAGTAAACTATCCCTTTAAGACACAACAACACACAGGAAGAAAGTGAGGAACAGGAACGCACCGATGTCTATGTATGCGACCTGAAAGCCCAGCTCCAGCGAGACCTCCAGCAGCATCTGGATGTAGTCTGTGTTCGGGATGCTGAGAGGAGTCATCTTCAGGAGTGAGATCTTCTCCCCCGTCGACTGCCGGAAGCTCTCCACATAAACACGAGCAGGAGGGCTCTGGGGACCACATGACACATGTGATCTGATTTACCACATCATCTAAAGCACCATCCTGAGCTTATTGGTGAGAGTGGGCTCGATGGTGACTCAGTCAGCCATGATTCAATGGCAAAACAATTCCTCATGCTGAAATATTGATGCAACGGCTTGCAAATGCAAATCTCTTATGAATCAAGGTGACGTGTCCAATTCTTCAGGCTTTTTTATGTTTCAGAGGCTGATTTTTCTTTGTTAAATGAAGGTCACAGTGAAACTGCATTGGAAACTTTACCATGTCTTTTTGTCATTTACATTTGCTACTTAAATGTGTAGATCTTATTGTTTTATTCTTGTCCCAGAGCCAGGCTTTCGATCCTAAACTATGAAAATTCATCATGAAGACATGAATTATGCTTAATGAAAAGCTGATTAATTACATGATAAAAATGTTCAATCAAAATAAAGTCATGTTTCAGAGTGAAGCGTGGCACTGTTTTCTTGATTCATTGTTATTAATTAGTCACCATGATTTGCCAAGCAAGACACGTTCTTGGGTCAATATATTTAGTTGATCCTGGAGCAACATTTCTGTCCGAAAATTTAGCCCTAACCCTATCCCTATCCCAAACCTAACCTAACCTAACCCTAAACCTATCTATAAGTTGTTGTTAAAATCAGAGGGAAAGAAAGGTGAATAACACTGATGCAGAAGCACCTAACCCTGGTTTGTAAGCATAACCTTGACAAAAACTGTAAACTTGTCCCTCAAATCTGATTGGTTGATTAGAATGTTGATCCAGGATCAACTTAGTGAAATCACGTTCATTGGGATGAATTACAGAAATCCATGCAATTACTGAATGTTTTTTTTAGATGTGCACTCCTTAAAGGGATAGTTCACCCAAAAATGAAAATTAGCTCATGATTTACTCGCCATCAAGTCATCCTAGGTGCATATGACTTTATATATTAAATATATATAAAGTTATATTAAAAAATGTCATGGCTCTTCTAAGCTTTATAATGGCAGTGAATAATTGGCCGGAAGCTAGTTATGTTAGTCAATAAAGTTTAAAATATGAATATTTTTCTTATATAAATGCATCGCTTCGCTTCAGAAGGCCTTTATTAACCCACAGGAGCCGTGTGGAGTTCGTTTATCAGGGATAGATGCACTTTTATGATGGATAGATGCACTTTCATCATGAATAGATGAACTTTTATCATGAATAGATGAACTTTTATCATGGATAGATGCACTTTTATGATGGATAGATGCACTTTTATGGACTTCAAAACAGAAACAGCCATTCACTGCCATTATAGAGCTTGGAAGAGTCAGGACATTTTTTAATATAACTCTGATTGTATTCGTCTGAACACAAGGATGGCCTAGGATGGCTTGAGGCCGAGTAAATCATGGGCTAATTTTCATTTTGGGTGAACTATCCCTTTAAACCTAAAGACCAATCAAGAATTTTCAGTGAAAGAATCCCAACACATCTCTGAGTGGATGAACGTCACTAACCCACGTGATCTCGGGAGACCCGGACAGACTCTGCAGTTTTCCCAGCATGCGTTCAGCGGCTGCTCGTCTGGCCAGCTTCTTGGAGCTGCCGGTTCCTGATGAGCAAAAGCACATGACACGGCATCAGTCCTCCTGCGCTCAGCCCGAGCCTGAGGTCTCTGTGTGAGAGAGCTGACGGCACCTGACTCCTCCAGGCCCTCCAGACGACAGGTCACGGTGAACTCCTTCATGTGATCCGGACCCGTCTCCATACACACCATGTACTCCGGCAGACACCACACCCGCTGCATGGCCAGTTCCTCACAAAACACACAACAGTGTTTAAACTCACCATGGAAACAAAACTGACTTTTTTTTGTTGACAGAATATTGCAGTATTTATTATAAATGATGCATCTGTGCACATCATTATTTTTTTTTAAATGCATGTGCCCTTATTATCTTTAAAGTCTGCATGAAACGGAAGTTGCGCCCATCTTTCCTTCCCTATTGTGACATATATCCGAGTGAAACAGCTTCTCAAACAAGAACAAATGTGGGCGGGGCTTGATTTTGTCTGTGTGGAATTGAACAAAATCGTGACTCATCCCTACTATTGGTGAGATTCTGAAGTGTGCATTCAATGGACACTTTACTATCCCATGAGGCCACGGGAGAGGATTTATGAAGGACAGTGAAGTGACGGAACTGACGCTGGTAGATCACATGATAATGACAACATGGTGGATGTAGTACGATGAGATTACAATCATACTATATAGAACTTTTTGAAAACTATGCATTCGGACATACTACTCAGTTGGCATACGGTTCACACACTACCCAGACAGCAACATAGAGTCGGCCCAAATCCGGTCCACATGTGGGCCCTGATGAATCCACGTGTACCAGATGTGGGGCGGATCTGGGCTGACACTATCTTGGCTGGATCCCAGGTGGCACACTCGAGCCTTGTGGACCTCCTTCGAGTTCAATGCCGAATGGGACATCCAACGGACTCGTACACTTGGTGAGCACGCGCAATTTAAGGTCACGAGACCGCGAGTCCACATGAAGTGTGCCATTTGGGATCCAGCCATGGCTGTCTGGGTATATAGTTGGGAAGTATGCGAACGCAGATGCAGCAATACTGTTTCCCATAATAATAATAATAACAATAATAATAATAGTTGTGCTTCAAGATGTGAAGAGCTTGACCAGATACCTGCAGTATTCCCACAGGATTGGATCCGTCACCGCCTTCAGGAGAAAGACCATTGTCTCTCTGACCACTGTGAAAGATTCAGAACATTTGGATCAGTGTTAACTGAAATTATGGATATATAATGGTTTATATCCCTCTCTACGGTGTGTGTATTTTACTTTGGCTGGGGGTCTCGTTTCAATAATTTCAAGGCAGCTTCTGCAGCGTCATGTTTAGCCGCCTTTTTAGTGGATCCTTGCCCTTTAAGAAAATTAAAAAAACGATTATTTATTAGAATACTAGTGTACACTTTATTGTTACTTACTCATACTAGGTGCTATTATAATACTCATGTGAATAAAAGATGACCTTTGCATGAGACATCTCCTATGGTGACACTGAAGATGAAGGAGGAAGGCTGGTGCGCGTCGCCGTCAGCGAGCGCGTGTATGAGCTCGTACTGGGGCGCGCTGCCGATTTTGATGCCGTATTCGTGCAGGATCTGGATTGGCGTTTTATCCTGACAGCAGACTCGTTGATGAGCCATCGCGACACTGGGACTAGAACAATATGTGTGTTACCTCTTCAGAATAATGAGCGAACAAAGCGCAAAGGACAAATACAGCCCAAAAACATTTCAAATGTATACGTTAGTGTTGATGTTGAGCACTGCGTAAGAGACACAAAACAATAACACATCCTGCCCATGTAGAACAGTCTAGCGCCCAACTCAGTCCAAACCGCTGCAGATATTACATTAAACAGACACGTATGTGTTGAAATACAACAATTGTTATATGCAGAAGAAAGAATAAAAGGTTGTATGGGCTCCTTACTGAGAATCAGCCATTATTGCTATCCGTATGCCGCCGCCGCTTCTACTTTGATTGGCACAAGCACTGGCCAATAGAATTCCTCTATACTGACTACAAGCCCCGCCTCACAAACTGTCCTCCGCCAGAGCCCCTCCCCGAGGGGAAGCCCCCAAGCTTAGCTCAAATGCTATCGGTGTGGAGGAAACTAGAATGTGCCGCGGAATATACTGCTTGATCAGCTTTGCCGTTAATCTTTAACATTATTTGCATAAATATAAGGCAAAGTTGTCTTGAGAGCCATTCATGTTAGCCGTTTTGCGAAAAGATTGCGATCTCTCTTTCAATTAGAATCTCGGGCTCCGCCTCTGATACATACGTCTGTGTTGGTTGTAACAACGGCTCTAGTAACCGATCGGATTCAGATTTAAAGGGACAGTTCACCCCAAAAAAAAAAAAAATGTAATTCCATAGTAGGAAAAATAAATAAATAAACTATGTAAGACGATGGGTGCCTGTGCCAACAACTGGTCTGGTGCTTTTAATATTTATTTTGGTACGGTAAAAGGAAGCTTTGCATTGGATTAGTAACATCACACATTAATACACATGCAATCAAAAATAAAATATCTAATTTAAACAATAACAATAACGTAGAAGTTTGTATTTAAAACAAATACAAAATATTTGGTAGGCCTACAATGATTTGTCAGTGGCCTTGTGTGGTTTCTGGTGGAAGTCCTCCTAATTTTATGTGTAGCTGTATTTCTGTGAGGCTGTTTTCTGAGTCTGTACATGCTCAGGGCTTTTCATAGTGTATTCGATTTTCCCATCTCATTAATATTTAGTAGGTCGCCATTATTTATTAAAGGTGTGAATGACAATAAATAGCTTCCCTTTTACCTTAAAATTGTATTATTTGCCCAGTGCTGCGAGCTACAACACAGTCCCCTCATGTAGAAACACATGCTTTAGTCCATAGACATTTAGTCTCCCTGTAGTCAATAATTATATCCCTTAAAACTCATCTTTGACCAAAATTACATATTTAAACATTTTATCCTTGAAAAAAATTACTCATGCCTTAAAATAGCTTGAATGTAACTGGACACCCTTGCCTTATTCAGTATACACGGTTCTATGAATATGCAAATGAGCCCCGCCTCCACTCACTCACTCAGCTCAGAGATCCACTCGTTGACGATCACACGTTGATCTGATTGGTTACAAGGTAGTTTGTGACGTCAGAAACACCAGCGATTTCGGTTCACTGCAGTTTTAAGGAGAAAATACTCAGCAATGCTGTCGACTTACGAATTTCCACATGGTTTGTATTACAGCATATTAAAAACAACATTAAAAGATTGATTTTCACCACATATACACCCTTATCTAGAGAAACAAACAAAAGTGCTGTAGCATCAGATGTGAGAGAACTGTAATTTGAAGTGCTTCCTGGACACATACAAAGAAGTGCAAATAAACCTAATACATGTTTTCTCATCATACCCCTTTCCCAGCATGAATATACATAGCATTGTTTCAGTTCTTGGGTGAATTTGGAAATGTAATGTGCCACGAACAATTCATGCTTGTGCAGGTGAGAAAGTAAGTGTTAGTGAGCTTTGTGCAAAAGATATTCACCAAAATACATTGCATTTATTCTTCATTTGTATGTACAGTAGCTGGCCGATCTATTGGACCACGTCCTGCCTTAGGATCCATAGAAAAGTCCATTCAAGTTGTGCTGTAAATTGCACAGATGGTAATGTGCTCGTTTGACTCCATATATGTTAGAATACATTTTGAAGTGACATTATAAATTTCTAAAATATTTCACTTCCATTTTTTTTGTGCATGTGGGAAGCGGAAACTAACATGAACATGTCACAGTATTTTCCGCAATCCCTCATTTCAAGTAAACAAGCCGATATCTCCACCCCAGCTCAACATGTAAACACTGGATGACTGGCAGGTAAACTGGAGGACTGCAGCACGACGTTATTGAAGGGGTGGGGGAGTTTTAGGAGGAGGGAAGACCACTTTCTTGGTGAGGGTGAACTCCGGCTGTGGCATCTGCTTCCTCAAACCACTCCTGTCCGTCTTTTGGCTCACGTCACTGTTCACCTTCGTCAGAATGGAGAGTAGATCTATTCCTCTACATGCACATAAGACAGACACACAAAATCAGAGATCAAACTGAGTCATATTTAGACAGTTAAACTTTCAGTTACTTCCAACTCAATCAGTGTTTCCGCAGTGGATAAAACCTCATGCACTAATGTATGTGAGGAGTGGAATACTGAATGCTGTGCAGTGTACCATACCGTACAAAACAAACAGTAAATAAAATAATCAGAAATAGTATACTTTAAATATGTGACAGAAATAAAAAGGTAGTATTTCAAATTCAGTCAATGATTTAAGAAATATACCAGTTCATCCACCAAACTGGAAGGTTATTGCATGCATACAGAACAAATCTGCATACTGTGTAAAGCAAAGGCTACACACTATATACTTCAGCTGTAATATGTGACCCTGGATCACAAAGCCAGTCTCGAGTCTCACGGGTATATTTGTGGCAATAGCCAACAATGCATTGTATGGGTCAAAATTGTCGATTTTTCTTTTATGCCAAAAATCATTTGGATATTAAGTAAAGATCATGTTCCATGAAGATATTTTGTAAATATATAAAACATTTATTTTTGAGTGAATGCAGCAAAATCAAGAACATAAATGGACCACTTTAATGGCGATTTTCTCAATGTTTACATTTTTTTGCACCCTCAGATTCCAGATTTTCAATAGTTGTATCTTGACCAAATATTGTCATATCCTAACAAACTCCTTATTTATTCAGCATTCATATGATGTATAAATCTCAATATCAAAAAATTTACCCTTGTGACTGTTTTTGTGGTCCAGTGTCACATATGGTGTCGAGTATTGCTATTGACAATAAATGTGATATTAGCCTGTGAATATTTAATGTGTTAAATATTGCATATACGATAATATCGTAAATAATTCAGTGCCAGGATCTGGTTTATACTCCAGTATGAGATGCAGTGTGTAGCCACTGCTGATGGATGAAAGAGAGACACTCTACCCGCACCTGAACAAAAGTTGTTAGAGACAGTTTTTTGGATTGCATAAAAAAGACGGGGTGTTTGATGAACAACAGCATTTTTGTACAGTTAAAATGACTCTCAGTACCGTCTTATGTTGTGTCCCCAAATGATACTTGTAATATATAAAAGGATGGTGGCATTTGTATGTATTATAAATAAAAGATATAGATAAGCAAGCTGACATTCAGTACAATGATTGTACTGAATGTCAGCTTGCTTATTTGGCTCAAGATAAGGATTTATTGAGTCCACATGTCATGCAATCAAGAAACTATGCTTCTAACCAAAGAGTGAAAAAAAGACGATGCATTACGATCAAATGCAAGTCTGGCATCAAAGATTACACTAAGGTTCCTCCATTTTCTTTTGAGACTGTAAAACAGTACCATCAACAAAGTCAGTAAACCAGCTTTGGAAAGTTGGTATGGAGAACAGAACTTTTACTATTCAAACAGAGAAAATTGTTATTCATCCATATCTTGATCACAGAAGCACAATCAGAAAGAAATCAAACATCCAGATTTTCACCAGGTTTAGTGTATGTAGATCTGAGTATCGTTGGCATAAAACTGACAATGAAGGCTGGGTGATCGCAGCAGATGCCCAAGTGGTGACAAGTAGATTTTAAAGAGTAAAGGGCCTAAAACTGAGCCCTGAGGAACACCAGTGAGTACCGAACTGATCTCAGACCTGTAACCACCCAAGGCAATGAACTGGGAACGGTCAGTAAAACAGGATTCAGACCAGTTTAAAGCTGTCCCCGAAACACCAAAAGCACGTTCATGGCGAGTAAGTAAAAGCCTATGATCAACAGTATCGAAAGCGGCTCTAAGATCAAGAAGGATGAGAATGGAAATTGTGGCAGATTAAAAAGCCATCAAGTCATTGGCAACCCTGACCAAAGCCGTTTCAGTACTGGGAAATTTACGAAAACCTGACTGAACCTGAGAGATTATGAACTGTAAGGTGGTTATACAAATGAGGGGCAACAATGCTTTCTAGAATTTTTGCCAAAAACGTAACATTTGAAATGGGGTGGAAATTGTCAAAGTCGTCCGGGGGGGTGTTTCCCGCACAACGCTGTAACTCGCTGCTTCACTATCATAGTACGATGCATCGTTGAAGAAATCAACTAGCTAGTCACGACTGTTTCCCGAAACCATAATGTCACAAATTTGTCGTTCAACCACGGTGGTTAATGATGTCACGCAGGTGGTGGAGTAATAACTTATTTTAACGAATCCGTTTGAGTTTAAATGAATGCTAGATGTTATGCTATAAAATCTAGATATGGCATCTGAGGAATAATTCTCATTTAGTTATTTTGCTTCATTTCCAGATTCAATCATAGACTCGTTTTTACATAATGTAGGATCGCACATGCGCACTCTTCAAAAATGATGCTTTAAATCTCTTGACAAACTAAAAGATGTAAATTACATTTGTATGTATTTTAAATAAAAGATACAGGTTGTACTGAATGTCAGTTTGCTTATTTTACTTAAGACAAGGATTTATTGAGTCCACATTTCGTGCAAACAAGAAACTCTGCTTCTAACCACAGGTCGAGAGCTGTCGTTCCAAACACAAACTTTGCGATGCTGTTGGCGAATGTTCGTTGGTTTTCGGGAAACAGCGACTCGTTGAACTGCTGATAACGACAGAACTTGCGACCATAGTTGGCTAATGATGCTTTTGGGAAACGCACCCCAGGGCAGCATTTTCTTTTCTTTTTTGGCACAGGAGTTACAGCAGCAATGTTTAATGCTGCCTAAACAACCCCAGTCTGCAATGAATCATTTATTTTGTTGAGGACAGTAAAGCACAAAACATCAAAGTGAGTTTTAAATAAACTTATGTGTAGAGCTGTAAAGTCCAGGTTCAGAAAGTGAAAGTCCTCCTCAGTATTTAGTTCCAATCACCTGGATTTGCTAATTAGCACAGTTTTTCAGCCAGGAGATCGAGCTAATTAGTGAAGTCAGCTGAGGTCATGGGTGGAAGAAACATATAGCAGGACTTTTTATTTCTGACCCCTGGAATATACAGCTCTGCTTATGTGAATAGCATTGTGTTGTCTTCGAGGTGTGCTCACCTTGGCACCAGCAGTTGTAGATTGTGGCAGAGGGACTGTATGAACCAGGTTCCCTTGCCTTTTTCCCTGTATGAGACATAGTCTGGTACAGTTGAGGTGGCTAAGAGGTAGTCCGCCCCCTCAGGGATGGAGTCTCTGGGTACAGCTGCGTCACTGACTGGCGTGTCCTCATCTTCTGGGAAAGTTTGAGGAAACACTGCTCTCTGGTTCTTGGTCCCCCTGCAGGCCTGGATGAAGAACAGTTTGGGTTTCTGGATGAGTGAGGGGCACCGAAGAGTCTCCGTCATCTCTCTGAAGGTGACGGTCTTTCCATCGACCCCGACGATGCCATCCACACGTCCGTGGCTCAGGACGCAACACACCACGCAGTCCGCCGGTGTGTGGTCACGGGCAGCCAGGTCCCTCAACACCTGCAGCATACGCATGCGATCGCAGTTCTGCTCAACCACGACCTCAAAGCCCAACCACTGGAACACACCCTCCAGACTGGCTGTACAGACACACACACACACACACACAAGTCACGCACCGTGAGGGACCGAAGTAACCACTTCGAAATAGTTAGTAATAAAATAAGACAGAGTTCATGTAGTTTACTTGCTGTCATCGTCCTCTTGCCACATACTCTCTTTGGTCATGGCTCGCTGGTTTGCATTAAGAAAAACAAGCGCGCCGACATGTGAAGTTATGGTTATTGTGCGCTTGAGTACTCAATGGCTTCTGACTAGTGGTTAAAGTACTCGACTAGTCTACTATGGATTTTTAAAAGTCTTTGTTAAAGAGTTATAGCCTAACCATTGAACCAAACTAACCAACTACGAGGTGAATCGCAATGATACAAACAAGTACTTAAAATCTAACAAAAAGACAAAGACTGTGTACTTAAGACTGTGTATTTAACGACTTTAATGAGGGAAAGAACTATCCATTCCATTAAGAATGAATTAATTCCATTAATAATGTCCATTAATTCCATTAAGCAATGCAGTAACAAAAAAACCCAAGAAACCACATAGCAACACACTAAAAACCACTCCGCAACTAATACTGATAGTGTTGTGATGGTTATCAGGCTATTGACATGATCATTGGTTTTAGCTGTGTTTGTTACACTAACCTTTGTCAATGTCTGTTCCTTCTCTGTTTCCCAATTCGCATCCACTGAAGTCATAGTTGTTGATGATGAGACAGACTCCTCTCCAGTCCCCTTTCATCTCATACTGCTCGATCTAGCCATCAAACAATGCAGTGTTAAGGCACGTGAATGTGAGGAATATCATGGTTTGATTTAAGCATTGATTGAGGAAGTATTGAGGTCCCCAGAGAAAGTGTGATTTCTCAAAAAAAAATTGCGTTCTCTCGCAAAAGTATTGCTATTCTCTGAGAAACGTAGCAATCTCTCACAAAAGTATTGTGTTCCCTAAAGAAACTTATCAAAATAGAATCAAAATATTCTGAATAGAAAACTGTTCCTAAGAAAGACCTTAATGCGGCTTGATGTAATAAATGTACTGAACCTAGAATAAAGATCTAATGTGTAAAAGGTCTTACCTCTGGATTTTCAGTCAAGGACAAGTTTGAGCTGATTTCCACATGCTGACTCTGATCTAAGATAAAGACATGATTTTTTTTTTAGTATAGGATAAAAACAGAGATCAATCATGATGTCGTATTGGACATTTCCTACAGTACCTCCACTAATCTCAGAAGCTCCAGTCAGACTAAGTCTGTCCACCTGGTCCTCCATTGTGTCCTCTGCCAAGAAGAACAACGCCAAACAAATATTCTTTGAGTTTGCTGCATTTATAATCTTTGTATATCTAAATTTGCATCAATTCCCATTTCTTGTAAATAATTCTTGTTAAGTTTTACATGGAGTTCATACATTACTTTCTGCAAAGCATGTAAAGTAACTTCACCTGATGTCAGCGGGGAGGGCTGTGGAATGAAGAGAGAAAGAGACAAAGTTTTACAGCTAAATAAGTGCTATTTTAACAAGGTGAAACACAAAAGGAGATGCTTAGCATAATGTTTTTTATATGTTAATGTCAATTTTTTTTTTCTTCAGAAAGGATACATTAAAATTATCAAAAGTGTCAGTAAGGACATTCATAATGTTACAAAAGATTTCTATTTCAAATGAATGCTGTTCTTTTGAACTTTAAAATTAAATTCCCCCTCTTGCGTTCCACAGAAGAAAGATGATATGAGGATGAGTAAAATAAGAACATTAATGCAAATTAGGGAAATGAAGTTATACCGGAGCTGGTGTGTATGACACGGAAGAGTTAATCCCGGTCTCTTGAGCAATAACCATTTCACCAGCTGCAATAGGACAGAAAACAATGCAATATTCTAATTCTATAGAATGCAACCATAATAATTCTATGATTCACATTGTAGAACATGCTTAAAATCAATCAAAACATTTTGTAGCAAAAACTCTAGTCTACATCAAAAACACCTCAGACCCCAGAGGGTTGATTTACAGTATTTTAACTTATTTTACATATAAGAGAGGCAAATGAATAAATCCTAGACATCTATTTCACACATCACATCATTAAATAATAAAACTGTCACACTCACAACTCTCTGTTTTGTATTGAACAATTCTTTTTTCTAATCCGGGATGGATCTTGGCTATAATTTCCTGCAGAACGTCCAAATTATCTTCACCCAAAAGGTCTTCCTTCTCCATCTCCAAAAACAACTGCAGCAGCGTCTAAAAGACGTGTGTTTAAAGCAGGTTTAGTCAAACACCACATGCAGAAATGTGACGTCAGAGAACTGATGGTCTCTCACCATTTCCTTCTCCAGTTTTTTGCGCGGTAGTGTTTTGATGAGTAGGAATTTAATGTTTTTCAGGTCCTGATCACAGATGGACTCTGACACCTCGTACAACAACTGTCTGAAATGCAGAAAAATAATCATTATTACAAAGTTACTTTAAAGACAATTTTTAGGTTCCTTGTCAAATAGTCACCGCAAAAAAAAAAGTTTACGTCAAACACAACTAGATGAGTAAAGTTTGATGACAAACTTTGGTGTTAACTCAACAAAGCCTTGAATGTTTAAAAAAAACATTGCTAGCATGTTGTTAGCATGTTTTACATTGCTAGGATAATTTAGCACTTTGATAGCATGTTTTAACATGTTTCTAGCATTCCCATGTTGCTAACATGATTTAGTACTTAGAACATTTAGCATGACTTAGCCATTTGCTAAGAATATTACTAACATGATTTAACACATTTCTGGCATGTTTTAGCATGTTGCTAGCATTATTTAATAATCGCTAGCATGTTTCTAGATAGATAGAGGGTGAATCTAGGTTAAATAAAAAAGTCAGAGCTAATGCTTGAAAGTTTTGAACCCCTCAGTCTGTGGGATTTTTCGTAGTTTTGATCACTCGGTTTATGAAAAGTGTGATCAGTTAGAAAAGATATAGCAACCCGAGTCAGAACAGTAGTCTGACCCAAGTTCAGTGTTCATAGCTAGAACGGTTTGCTGCATTCATTTTAGAAATTTTGGTCTGAGAAGAAGCAGCTTAAATAACAGGGGGTTTTGGATAGTAGATATTTGCTTGGTCAACATTCCTGAATGCGAGATCTGAACACACACCCTGTCCACAAACATGTCCTTATAGACCTTATTCACAGCAGCAATCTTTGATTTTTTAATGTGAATGAAAGCGAGACTGTGAGGGACACACATGCATCTCTTCAGTGGGTTGTACTTTTATTCGTAGAAACACCACAAAATTATCTTTCAAAGAAATTTCAGTAGACAAAAAAACTCCAGACAACATGAGCGGTGGAAAATTGTAAGTGATGTAGGAGAAATACAGCTTTTTATAGCATTGAAAACATGGTATATGTCTATCATGCACTGCAAAAAATGCTTTTCTTACTTAGTATTTTTGTGTTGTTTGCAGTCCAAATATCTAAAAATTATTAAATCAAGAAGCATTTACTAGAGAAGTAAAATGACATAAGAAATTATTTTTTGTTTTCAGATAAACAGAAAGTCATTTAAGTAATTTTTGCTTAAAACAAGCAAAATGATCTGCCAATGGGGTAAGAAAAAAAATCTGAATTCGAATGAAAACCAAGAAAAAAATCTTAATGCAAATGGAAAACAAGATTATTTTTCTTACCCCATTGGCAGATAATTTTGCTTAATTTAAAACTTATATTATCGGAAAACAAGACATCATTTCTTATGTCATTTTACTTCTCTAGTAAATGCTTCTTAGTTATTTGGACTGGAAACAAAACAAAAATACTAATTAAGAAAGCATTTTTTGCAGTGTGGCGCTGCTCTGAATAAGGTCTATCACGAACAGCCGCATCCTCACCTGTACGGGGAGATACGCTGAGGAAATGTTGAGAAGTCGGGTTGCGTGAAAGCATCAAAGTGCAGATTTCGAATCAGGCTCTTCTTTTTCATGATCCTGAGCAGCTCCAGAAGCAGCGATGGATCCTCCGACGACAGCAGGTCCTGCTTCTCCAGAAGAAGGAAGAGTTCTGTGCCTGAGCTCACAGCGCTGAGGTCTTTAGCAGCGATGAGATCTGAGCACAGGAACACCATGTCCTGCAGCTCATCGGCAGTGAGAGACTCCTGAACTCGTAACAGCTCCTGCTGAAACTCCATCTCCTGCTGACAGAAACAAGCTCTGCTGTGGGACAGTGCTGCTGGTGTTTGCATAAAGCTGATATGTCAACTTTTCATTTAAAATCACCAAAGAGAAACGTTACACAGCAAAAAATGCTTTTCTTACTAAGTATTTTTGTGTTGTTTCCAGTCCAAGTATCTAAAAATAAGATGCATTTACTAAAGTAGTAAAATGGCATATGATATTATGTCATTTTCTGGAGGAAAAAAAATCTAAATTAAGTGAGATTTTGCTTAAAACAAGCAAAATTATCTGCCAATGGGGTAAAGAAAATAACCTTGTTTCTGTTTGAATTAATATT
Organism: Vimba vimba; assembly: GCA_022828995.1. Lineage (NCBI taxonomy): Eukaryota > Metazoa > Chordata > Actinopteri > Cypriniformes > Leuciscidae > Vimba > Vimba vimba. The sequence continues at coordinate 36,686,516 of CM040823.1, forward strand.
ATTTTTCTTACCCAATTGGCAGATAATTTTGCGGGAGGGGGGGGAGAAGGATTTCGTTTTTTGATGGGTTGATAAGGAGGTATTGGCGAGCCATCCAAGATTGGATTGCAGCCAAACAAGCAGTTATACATTTACATTTACATTTAGTCATTTAGCAGACGCTTTTATCCAAAGGACTAAATTAAGCGAGTCATCATGAAGAGGCAAAAACAACGCAAGAAGTGCTCAAAATACGAAGTTCAGGCATTATTCAGAGTAGCATAAGCCCGATAAGTGAGGTTTTAAAGGGAAAGGGAAGGTTTTTTTTTTAGGGGGGGGGGGGGGGGGGGGGTATGAGGTTAAGTGCTCACGGAAGAGATGGGTTTTCAGTTACGGGCAGAAAGGTCAGGGGTGAACGAAGGGAAGGCAAAGGAAATCTGGGTGTCGTCAGCAAAGAAATGGTGGGAAAATTAAATGAAGAAATTAGAGCTTCAAGGGGTGAGGTGTACAGAGAGAATAACAAGGGTCCGAGGACAGAGCCCTGGGGAACACCAGAACCTGGGGAACAGTCAGAGGGGAGGGGGGAGAAGTGAAGCTGTTGAAAGCAGAGGTGCGGGAAGATAGGTATGAGTGCAGCCAGATAAGGGGTGTTCCAGAAATGCCGAGGTTGGAAAGGATGGGGAGGAGAATGGGATGATCGACTGTGTCAAAGGCAGAGGAGAGATCAAGGAGAATGAGAATTGAAGAGAGGCCAGCATGAGAGGAGTTGGCCAGATGATTCTGGACAGTGAGGAGAGCAGTCTCCATGGAATGGGAAGGACGAATTCCCAGATTGGAATCGGGGGTGGAGGGAGTTGACGGATATGTATTGTGATAGGCGTTCGTGAACTAGACGCTCAAGGAGTTTTGAAAAATATATAGAACTGGCAAGCAGTCTGGCTCGATCTGAAGCCACTGGTCTCATTCTTCATGACACGGACATCAAACGCCTGCTCTAAGCTCATGAGCTGGGGTCTCATTTATAAACCTGGCCACAAAGGTTGTGATCTATTAAAACAAATTTGACGGGAGAATGTGCGCACCTGTAAGTAACCTCTGGAGACGCCGATGGTGAACTGAGGGACTGGCGGCAGATGAAGGAAAACCACTTTAAATCCTCATTATGAGTCATAATCATAAATACAGAGCATGTTCACAATAACAGTTTAAATAAATAAAAGAATGATTTAAACTATGTTTTATATCTGATATACACATTTAGATTAAATATGCCATTCTCATTAATGGAGATAAGCACTTAAATTACATTACATGAAGTCACAATACAATACAATAAATTATATTACATGAAGTCATTACTGAGAAGTTTAACTACAAAGAGGATTGCTTATCGCATGATAATAGCAGAACTCATGGTCTGAGAAAATATTTTCACTCAAATAATGATCAATAACGCACAATAAGGCATATCTGTTTCCATTAAAAATAGAGTAATATAATTAAAAATATTATTTGGCCAGTGGAAAAGATTGAGAAAAGCTTTTTCTGAAATGTATTTTATACTATTTGATTTATTTATTAACAAACAAGGCAAGGATAGGCTACTAAATAATTTTTAGCAATGTAGTGTGACGGCATATCCGTATCTCATATTTTCCTAATGTCTTGTACCGTTAAACATGTTATCACGTAGATTAATATGCACATGCAGATGAGGATTATGCATTATAAAACAAGGCATTGTAAGCTCCATAAATGGTTATTTCGGGGTGGAGACGCATGTGCGCACAATCTTCCGCTGACTGGGATTATAAAGATAATTACACAAGGTTTACAAGTCGAAATATTTTTTGGCATACACCATTTTTGGCTTTTGGGCACACGTACCCTTTTAGTAAGGATCCTACGCATAGTTTTATAAATGAGACCCCTGGTTCTGCTGGGCCCCAGTGAACAGGAGAACCTCATCCTGAAATACTGTAAGACCTGAACCCAGCCTCAATAAAACTACATCCATGACCATCCTGAGAAGATCCAGATCCAGGGAATACAGAGCATATTCACATGAGCAACTAACCTCAAAACTCATTCATAACACTACACTTATATAGGCCTTAAATCACATCTAAAGGCAACCCTGTAGTGAATACAAATAAAGATGAAGCCTGCGAGGCCTTCTATGCCAGAGATGCTCAACCCGGTTTTTGGCCCATCATGCCATTTCACAAGAGAATTTTCTTAAAAGAATTGATCATGTTTAAAAAAAGGTTTATTTTTGGATTAAAGTGTAGAAAATATAAGTGAAGTAGATTTTATTTAAAAATGTACATTTTAACGTAACAGTAGGATATAATGCAACATTTAGTTTTGGTTTATTACAGATTATTGGCCCTAAATTGTAAAAAGTTGCTTGACCAATGTCCTAAGTGTTTGGAGTGATAACCTTGAGTTATTGGTTTTGTAATACCATCAGATCTGTTTTAAGGGCCTCAGGATGGTCTTGGTCCTTGAAGCAAGAACTAATCTCTAGACATTATACACATTTCAAGGTAAACATGTAGGGGAGACCGGGGACAGTTGCAACAGGGGATGGTTGCAACATGTCATTTTTCTCCAATCAGAAACAAGCTAGAGTGATGACACTCATACTGCACATGCACAGTTAGACCCTCCCCCCACCAAGAAGGCAGTAGACATATTCAACAAATGCTGCTGCATTTATTGAACAAAACTTGTTTTTGAGGTATGAAAGTAAATTTTTTCATGAGATATATTTTTGTCATACTGTCCTGAAATTTTGTATGAATTAATCAAAACTTACTTAGTTTGAATTATTGTTTTGTTGACTTCTAAGTGACATGGTTAGCATGTGTCAAAGTCAGTGTGTCTAGCAGGAATATGATTTTCTGTCATGGCTGATAGGGTCGGGGACGGTTGCAACAAGTTATAAATTGCATGTTTAATAAAAGTTTGTTGCATTGTAAATTGTTAAATTCTTGCTGTCTGACACTGAAATATGGAGAGATTGAATAGCATCTGTAACACCTGCACACTGAATCTGTGTAGGCCTATGTTCTACACATGAACAAACAAAACTCAATAACTGTTATTTGATAAATTTGACTAAATAAATAAATAATAGGCTACAATAATATTATTGAAATAAATAATACTATAATATTATAGTAGGCCTAAAACAGTTAATATTTTCAGAATTCTTTGCTCATTGAGACAAAAAGCTTAAGTTAATTAATGAAATTTAAGGTATTTTTAACATGTTGCAACCGTCCCTGTGTTGTGTTGCAACTGTCCCCTGGGTCGGGGTCAGTTGCAACATCTGACTTCTTCCATTCAAATAAATATTGTGAACGATATGTCATATATAATCATCTTTAAATGGTATGGGTAATTAGCAGACAGATGCAAGTTTAATATATACAAATTTGGTTGGTCTAGTCCAAATAGTCTCTGAGTAATTGAGAGAAATGCAAAAAGTGTTGCAACTGTCCCCGGTCTCCCCTACACATTTTGTATGCAAAATACATGCATAACATTTTATGCAAAACAAGTTTTGGACTTCTCTTAATTCTCTTTATGTGGGCGAGAATGCGTGAGAAAGTGCAATTTATTTTTTACTTCTTTTTTTTTTATATATTCCAAACAGTGGTGAAGCTCACATACTGGAAGCCAGTGAGACTCCCTTTTACCCATTCGTCATGCACAAATGTTTATCCATAATCATGCACAAACGTTTTACTGGGGTATAGAGGATTAATAATTTGGCAGTGATTTGGGCAGTTTAACCCTCTTTTCGATATTATATCAGCTTTGTAGTAAGAGGAATAATAATAATAGTCTTTCATTGTATGGAATATTTCAAAATGTAGTTTTGTGTACGTTACAATATCACTTACTGGGAAACTCAAAGCAACAAAGTACAATCAAATACAGCATTGTCTGAGTCTGACCAAAAAGACTAAACCGTTCACAATTGCGGACTACACTGTGACAGATAAAAAAATAATAAACCTGAAATCAAGAGACAAACTCTGCTGACACACACTATAGAAACTCAGACAGGAAAATGTGGCCGTCACAGGAAGAAAGGTCTACACTGCAATCACGACAAACCTGTGTTGTAGCTGCACAATACACAGAAGAAAACACACACACACAATAACTGCTCTTCTTATTAGGTGAATGCAAGAATCTGGATCACTCTTTTTTTTATTTGTAGTATTTCCATTTCTCTTTAGGTGAAACTTCTTCCTTTTTTACACTGTATTCTGTCTATTCTTTCTATATGCAAGTCAGCTGTAAATGCTGTGAGGAAATATGAATGTATAGTAGGAGTATTTGTCATGCTTAAGCACAAATCTTAAACAAGAGAGACGATCTAGATGAGTGTTTGATTATTCCCTCGGCTCATCCTGATGGTTTGCTCACGCTTCAGTTCCTGGTAGGAAAAGTAGTTTGTTACTGGAAATGCTGCACTTCTTTGAAGCTGAACTACTGACATGCTACTGAAGAAATGTAGTTTTGCAACTTTGTTCATTACTGTTAGTCACTCTGACTCACAGTTGTGTGTGTGTCACACATCACCTGTGTCTATAGGTGAGATAAGGTTGATCAGACATGGGAAGATTCCCCCTGAAGAACAATGTGCATTTACTTTTAAACTGTAACATATTTAGATATAAGTTTAGCATGTGCAGGATGATGATGCATCAGCCAATGTGTTATTATAGGAAGTAAATAGAAACATTTGCTAATTTAGTTGTTATAGAACAAAACGTAAAGTTATTAAAAGAGGCCATCTTACCCCACAACTGAGGTAAACTTTTACAGAATGTATAAATGATTGGATATAATTCTTATTAATTTTTTTTTTTTTCATGTGTCATTAAGGTAAAATATAAAATCAACTATTCTCTTTAAAATGTAATTTTGACAATTTAGTTGACAATAATTGAATAACCAATGACAGGCAAAGCAGAATCCCAGTAGAAGAGATTCATCTGAAAGGTACAATTATTCTGTAGCTTATATATGCATATGAATACATATTTAATTGCCCATGTTTTAACTGAAGATATGTCATATTAGCAACACTATGAATGCAAATTGAATGATTTCACTTAACCTATAGGCCTCGGTATTAATGAAAACAAAGATGTCTTAAATAATTCATGGAAATACTGAATAATAACCACATTAATTACAATAATTATTACATTTTCAAGTTCCCACACTTGCACTATAAAATAAATATAGTTCAAAGTAATATGCCTTTACTGAACCAGTTACTTTAGAATCACTCGTAACTCAGGATGGGGAATAAGAGGGGATGTTGATCATTAACAAAAAATTAGCTGGCATGAAACGGAAGTTGTTTTTTCTTTTCTATTGTGATGTTTGTCGAAGTGAAACGGCTTCTCAGATGAGAAAGAAATGTGGGTCAGGACTTGATTTTGTTGATTTTAGGTGTGGTCGTAACCAATCGATCGGGGAGGTGAAACAGATGTTTCAGAGACATTTTCATTCAATACTTTATGTACTGCTTAATACAGCGTCTGTTTGTACAATAATAAAGTGATAAACATAACATAATAAGCCTATAGTATTTAAATACCAATGTAGGAGTCTGTTTTTAATAAGTTTTATTTTGATAAACATGTCATACTATAACATTGCGATTCGTGACTACATGAAAGGAGGTTTTACTGTTATGAAAATACAGATTTGTTAGATTCGCAGCGCTGCATGAAGTCGAACAAGCCTATTGCTAATCTCACGTCACGTGAGTGACAGGTTGCTCTCGCCTAGATTTCATGGTGACTTTAAGTAAATAAAGCACTCATAACACACACACACACAAATGTTGCCGCTTACTGGCACATAGTTTCTACCCATGAATCAATCTTTTTGGTGAATAGATTCGAAATAATATATATCCAATACTCAGTCTAAAAAATAGTAGGCTAACAATAATAAAACACATGCTGCGCGGTTTAGAAAAACAATAACAATATCGATCGTGTAAGTGAGCAAAATAACTCATCTCGTGACTGCGAGGCTTCATGTCAGAAAAGTAATCAGAAAAGTTACGGTCCAGTCTTGTTCTTACCTTCAGTGAAGTCGACAAAGTGTTCACGGTGAAGATATCAAGGCTCTGTCACGAATATTTATTTGTAACATTAATTTCTACACTACAGATCGAAAGTAGTTTGTGGACACGCCTCTTCTGAACTTCCTTAATTTCTATAAGACAGCCCAGAATGCTAATTTAGTTAAGCCGGGTTAGTTTTGTTTTCGATATTCCTCCTCACACATCGGCGAAGGATCATCTCTCCAAAATAGTATTGCTGTAAAACGTGAAACGTGACAGATAATATTCCACAATTTATATAGCATAGGCATACGATATGCAAAAGATGTAGCAATATGAGTTAAAAGACGTGCTACAGATGAGTTAGACTAAGTGTCAAGTAAGGAACCGTCGAGAAAGTGGAGATGGTCCTCACTGCAGAGCATAAAATCCGGGGGGAGGAGTCGGATAAAATCCAACTCCTCCCACCTTACATACCTAAACCTACCAATCTCCACCCCCTGATCCCTAAACCCACCCCTAAACCTACCCATCTCCACCCCTAAACCTACCAATCTCCACCCCTTATATAAAATCCGACTCCTCCCCTCGGATCTTGTGTACTGCATTGAGGTGCTACTGAGAAAGTGCGGTTTGTTGCCGCGCTCTTCAAGCTACTGGAACCGTCTTGCAGCACTTTAGCGAATGCGATCTCGTCCTGAAATGATCCAAACTGCACCGCCGACCACGATCACACAGAAGATTATGGACTAACTATGACTCTTCGTCGTCCGATTTGTTTTATTGAATCGGTTCATCTAAACGGTTCTCTCTCTCATTTGCAGCTTTGGAAAGTCTGATTCATTCTAGAGAATTCTAGAGAATAGAGATTCGAGTCCCATATAGCATTTCAGGTCTGTGTTTTTTGTTTTTTTTTGTAGCGGACTTTAGTTCTTTAGTTCTTTAGTTCTTCATATCTAATTAAATATTCCAGTTAAATATTCTAGCAGTAGGCTATTCTAGTTTTGTATTAGCTATAATTATTTATACATAGCCTAAATGTGTCTTGATAGCCTACAAAAAAAAAAAAAAAAAAAAAAATATATATATATATATATATATTCAACATTATTTCTAACAAACATTTGAATTATTGGATATAATGGAATAATAATTGTATAAGAGTTTATATTTCAGATATATACTGATGTCTACAATATAGGGGTAAAAAAAAATTAAAAAAATAGAACAGGCCTTAATCATTTTAGGCAAATCATAAATCATTTGGATGCTTCAAATAGCATATTGTATCAATTACAGCACATAGTGACACCAGTAGATACACAGTAAAAAACGTTGGGTTATTTATTTAACCCAACCTTTGGGTTACACATATTGGGTCAATATGTTGGGTTATTCGTTGGGTTATTTTTAACCCAACATTTTTAAGTGAGTAGCGACAAGTGACTGATAAAAATGTATTTTTATTTAATCATTTATTCAAGAGATTCGTTCAAAAATTATATATATATATATATATATATATATATACATATATTAGCCAAAAAATATAGGTCCACCCACTTGGAGATTTCTGGCCTCACCACTGCCTCAACCCCTACTGATCTGATATCCAACAATCCAATAATTCCTACATTTATTTTCCTAATTTTCACACGCACAGCCACATGAAGCTTGGAATATGTAAAAGCTTACATTCAGCGGATGGAGTTATTGCCATTACACTGATTTTGTCTAGAGAAAAGATGACCTGAACACCGTTGTGCAAGTTGTGGCATTACTTTACTCTGGCATTACATGGCTTGGCTGCCCACATTCATCCTATCCCGATATAAATTATATTACTAATTAAAAATCTTTTTGGAAAATGAAACATTTTCTTACGAACTTTTTTTTTAAAAATAAAACATTATGAAACATACATGGATAACAGAGAAATTATAGCTACAATTAGCTTCAAGCTATGACAGATAATGAGATTAATACAACACTTTTACTTAAAAGTCACTATCAGTCACCATTATCCAATGTGTATTTTGATCAAATGATGAGGCAGAAATATGTTGTTAATTACATTTTAGAATAAGTTTATGGGGAAGATATGAAATTACGACTTCTGTGGGGAGTGAAGGAAAAGTGATATAACTAGTAATGTAACTAATTACTGTTGCCAGAAACTAATAATATTACTTTTGAAAGGAGTAACTATTAACGAGTAGTATTACATTTTTGAGTAATGAGCCCAACACTGGTCACTACTAAGAGTTTATACTCAATATGCTACTGTAGGCTGTTGTCTGAATGGGACATTTCTAGACTCACACCTGTAATTGAGGGTTTTCAATTCATTAAAAAAATGTAATTGTCATTACCACTCAGAATTATTATTTTTTCATATTTTATTTTACACATGGAGTAATAATACAGACTTGTCGGCTCTCAGGCGTCTTCAGTGTGTGAATACACAGTAGCTGTGTCCCAATTCAGGGGCTGCGTCCTTTGAAGTGCACGGCCGATAAATGCTGTTCTTTTGAACTTTCTATTCATCAAACAATCCTGAAAAAAAAATGTACACAACTGTTTTCAACATTGATAATAATAATAAATGTTTATTGAGCATCAAATCATCATATCAGAATGATTTTTGAAGGATCATGTGACACTGAAGACTGGAGTAATGATCTTGAAAATTCAGCTTTGCCAACACAGAAATAAATTGCATTTTAAAATATATTCATAATAGAAAAGTTATTTTAATTGTAAAATATTTCACAATAATACTGATTTTGCTGTATATTGCAAATAATAAATGCAGCCTTGGTGAGCAGAAGAGCGTTCTTTTAAAACATTAAAAAAATCTTACCGTTCTAAAACTTTTGACCAGTAGTATATACATATATATATATATATATATATATATATATAAATATGTGTGTGTGTGTGTGTGTGTGTGTGTTATCAGTAATAAACATCATCAATTAGTAAATAGGCTTGTTAGTACACCAAAATGTGATAAAATTGTACAAAACCTTACAGATTTATAATCACAGCATAAATGAACAACCCCAACAACCAGAGGTGTCAAGTAACGAAGTACAAATACTTTGTTACCTTACTTAAGTAGAAATTTGGGGTATCTATACTTTACTGGAGTAGGGGAGACCGGGGATGGTTGTAACACGGGTCAGTTGTAACAATTCCAATCTGTCCAATCAGGAACTAGTTACAAATCACCTGATTCACTTCGCACATGCTCAGTTTAGTTCTTATTCCACATGTGATAAAGTAGAGCCCTGTGGCAGACACAGCACATGTTAGAGTGGAAAAAACAATTTTGAGATAAGAAAGTTACTTTTTTTACTTTTTTTGTTTTTGTTATGGGAATTTCTGCTTTGTAGTTAAACTCCTCAAACTTTTATTATGTTTATTGTGTGTCTGTATAGATATTTTCCATGCAAGTTGTTAGTGCTAATGTTTTGCCTGTTAGCTGTAAGGTGAGCTAGTTCATGGCTACATGACTCTGGGTTAGTTGTAACAACATGTAACATAAAATTTTATTATGGCCAATACTATAGACTTACAGTAACAACCATGCTTACACAAATAGAATGTTCAAGTGTTCAAGTTCATTTTATTATGGTCAATTACTATGACAGAGAAACGACAGTCACACACACACACACACAATGTTCAAGTGTTCAATTTTATTATGGCCAATACTAACACTGGCAGTAACAAACATGCTTACAAACAAACAGTGTTTGTGTTCAAGTTCAATTTATAATGGTCAATGATTGAGAGTGACAAACACACTGAGACTAAGAGAGTGACAAACACTGAGACTAGAGTGACACACACATCAGTTATATTGAAAAGTCAGTGTTGAATAAAAACCTTTCAAAATAATTTTTTTGTCAAAATCCTTATTTCATTATGTTACATATCACCCCGGTGGATATCATAATGTTACATCTCACCCCAGGGTATGTTACAACTAACCCAGACTATGGGGTGAATTGTAACATTTCACTCCTCGTGTTTGAAACTAAACCATGCATTTTCTGTTTGTGTTGCAAAGATAATAGCTATGTCATTTAATAGCAGACACTTGTAACTAGTTTGGATCACATTTTGAACACACTGACTTCAAAGTACTACAAGCTATAGACAGAAAGGTCAAAATTGTTACAACCAGACGACTTTTTACTTCTACTCTTTACATTTTGACGCAATTATCTGTACTTTCTACTCCTTACATTTTAAAAATAGCCTCGTTATCCTATTTAATTTCGGCTTGTCGTCGTAAAAAAAAAAAAAAAAAAAAAAAAAAAAAGGCCAATTACACAAACGGTTTAGACCTGACTCCCGCCTCCTGAATACACATCGCTAAACTGATTGGCGTTGTGGTGTCTTTCAAACTTGTGAGAGGCTGTAGTCACATTTGTTTGTGCGCAGCGCCAAAAGTCCTCCGAAGGAAACCTAGATGCGGTAAGCGAGGGAGCAAATCGAGTCAAATGTTGATTCAGAGAGAGAGAGAGAGAGAGAGAGAGAGAGAGAGAGAGAGAGAGAGAGAGAGAGAGAGAGAGACTTTTGACTTTAAGATCTCTTTATTTACAAAAAGTATTAAAGATATAACATTTTCAGTAAAAAAGTTTTTTTTTTTTTTTTTTTTTTTTTTTTCCTTTTTTTTTTTTTTTTCTTTTAACCAACTAGAAATGAGAGCATTTAAAACAAAATAACCACAGAGTCTCAAGACTTATACGATCAAAACTCACTCATGCATAAATTTGGAGACAGCCATCAATGTCAACATCACAAATAACATTCCTTATGCCCCATTTACCTCTGAAAACATCCAAGTCATTAACCAACTTGTAATAGCTAAACTCTATATTTATCCGGGATTTTATTAACCCTTGTAACACTGCAACCACATCAGTTAATCCACCATTATTCAATTTTTTCTTTCGTGACAACCAAATTGACATTTTTGCTTGCCCAAATAAAAAATTTAATAAAACATGAACTTCTTTGTTTTTCCTACTGTACTTAGGCCCATAAATAAAAAACATAGGCATAAAAACTTCCCCCAGGGTCTGACACCACTCTTCTAATTTGTTAAATAATGGCTTTAATCTAAAACAGTCAAAAAACAGATGAAAAACTGTTTCCTGCATCCCACAGAACGGACAGCCCTCCCCTACCTGTGGGTCAAGGTGTGCTCTGTGTCTGTTTGTGGCTATTATCCCATGCACAATTCTCCACTGAAGGTCTCCAGACCTTTTCTCTATAGGAGTCTTGTACAGGGACCTCCAGCAGCCTTTAGGGGAAGCGCCTGGCCCAAAAACCTCCTGCCACTTGGACTCTCTTACACTCTCAAGCGAGTGCAGATGTGACACCTTCACACAAAGTACATAAAAAGCTTTTTTCCCTGTGTTGCTAAAAAGCTCCAGTTGGGGGGTCTTAAAAGAAAGCAAGCCTCCCTCAGCCTCTTGCCATTCTCCAGTGTCTGCTGAAAAAGCCAGTTCTGGGAAAGTCGAGGTTTCCTCCTCTCTACCAGACGACTCTAAAACCAGTCTATAGTCCTGGGGCAAAAACTCACGTATTTGAGTCAGCATTCTCTCCACCACTCGAACTGATCTGATGTCCAGCTTTTGAGCCAAAATTTCAGCAGATATCCACCCATTCTCAGAAATCAGAAATCCAACTTTAGTAATGTTTGCAGTCCATAAAGCTCTTCTAAGGGAGACTGAATTAAAAATGTTCAAAGCCAGTGCCGGGTTTAAGAGCAGAGGTTCTTCCCTCATCCACAGGTCCAGCACACCATTTGGCTCCCGAGATATTTTTAAAAGTCTCCATGCTCTCAGTACCGACCTGTAGAAAGGTGTCAGTCCTGTTAAGTCCAGCTTGTCGATGTCCATGAGAAACAGGTGTCGGTCTAACCCCATATTACCGGCTCTCCTCAGAAGAGCACAGGCTACCTCGGCCCAACTCACGTGCTCCCCGTAGAGTAGTCTCCGAGCCGCCTGGAGTCTGAAGGCTTGGATTCTGGAACTGATGTCAACCAGCCCCTGTCCTCCTTCCTGAATAGGCAGATACAGCACTGGCGCCCTCAGCCAGTGCTGTCCCGACCAGAAAAAGTCCACCAGGTTTTTCTGGATTCCTCTTACTAGCTCTTCTGGAGGCTCTAGAATCATCATCCTGTGCCATAACGATGAAGCCACCAGATTATTGCAGACCAGGACCCTCCCCCTGTAGGACAGCCGAGGCAGCAACCATTTCCAGCGAGACAACCGAACACACACTTTCTCCACTAGGCCCTCCCAGTTTTTCCTTTTAAATTCATCTACTCCTAAAAACACCCCAAGATATTTAAAGCCTGTTCTCCCCCACTGTAATCCACCAGGAAGTGATGGACTATTCAGACCAGGACCACACCAAAGAGCCTCACTTTTACCCCAGTTAACTTTAGCCGAAGATGCCTTCCCGTAACATGCTAGAGCTCCCTTTAAAGAATCAACCTCCCTCTGACAACTAATTAACACTGTAATGTCATCTGCATATGCAGAAAGTTTAGTAGGTTCTTTAAAAACCAGTGTACTAACATTCAAGCCCGTGAGCTGCTGTCTTAATCTACATAACAGAGGCTCAATAGCTATGCTGTATAGCTGACCCGAGAGAGGACACCCTTGCCGAATACCTCTGTGGATCTTCACCGGAGTACTGAGGCCACCAGCCATTTTAACCATACACGTAGCCTCAGTATACAACAGTTTAATCTTAGAGATAAAAACATCCCCAAATCCAAAAGCCTTTAACGTATTAAAAAGAAAATTGTGGTCTACTCTGTCAAAAGCTTTTTCCTGATCTAATGACAGAAACCCAATATTAATATTGTTTTGAAAAGCAAAATCAAGCATGTCCCGTACCAAATGTAAATTATCTGTGATGGATCGATCTTTTATACAGTAAGACTGGTCTTTGTGTATGATTTCAGACAATACAGTATTTAGCCTGTTTGCCAGACATTTAGAAAAGATTTTGTATTCTGAGCATAAAATTGCTACAGGCCTCCAGTTCTTTAATAACGTTAAATCTCCCTTTTTTGGGAGTAGTGTCAAAACAGCCCGCCGACAGCTTGTGGGAAGGATTCCTTCTGTAATGCAGTTTTGCAAAACCTCAAAGTAGTCATTTCCTAAAACAGTCCAAAAGTTCTTATAAAACTCTGCAGGTAGTCCATCCAAGCCAGGTGCACGTCCTGAAGAGAGACCCATTACTGCAGCGGTGACCTCCTCAAAGGTGAGCTCAGTCTCTAACAAGTGTTTGTGCTCTGGAGTTAAAACAGGAAGGTCCTGAAGCAGTTCATTTGTGCACTGTTCATCCGAGGTTTCAGCAGTAAATAAATCAGAATAAAAATCCACAGCAATTCTACGCATTGTGATTGGATCAGAGGTTTCTTTTCCATTGTTTTCTTTTAAACAGTACATCTGCTTTTCCTGTCCAGCTTTTCTCTCCAAATTAAAAAAATAAGATGTAGGACCATCCATGTCCCTTGTTGTTAAAAAACGGCTCCTTACAAGGGCTCCTTTAACTTTTTCATTTAGAATGAAGCTCAGCTGGTTTTTCTTTTCTGTCCACAGTTCTTGTAAATCTGCAGTATCATTAACAGTCATTGTCTTTTCAATATCAATGATCTCCTTTTCTAGCAACTCTAGTGTCTTTTTTAAAACCAAAGAAGAATGGGTTGCATATTGCTGACAGAACCCTTTTATATGAACCTTACTGATTTCCCACCACTGAATTATATTTTCATATAAAACTTTTTCATTTTTACAGGTTTCCCAAAAAACTCTAAAGTTATCACAGAAATGCTTATCATCCAGAAGTTTAATGTTAAAATGCCAGTAGTAACTTTTCTGAGCTCTATTCACCAACGAACACTCTATTGTAATGAGTTTGTGATCAGAAAAAGATGTAGGAGTGATAGCTGTATGTTTTACTCTATTCCTCATATTATGTGATGTGTAGAACCTGTCCAAACGTGCCCCAGAAATTCTACCATTGCTAAAATGTACCCATGTATATTGTTGTGCTGCTAGATTGTGTTCCCTCCATACATCTGCTAGATTGAAATTTTTTATCACATTTACTAAAACCGCAGCTGATTGTGCGTGAGGTTCTTCTCCATTCCTGTCTTTTGTGAAATCTAAAGTGCAGTTCCAATCTCCTCCTAAAATTATTAAATCCCCATCCTGCTGTTGGCTTAAAACTTTTTCCAATTTGGAAAAAAACTGCAACCTGTCAGATCCTAAATTAGGAGCATAAATGTTTATGAACACAAAAAAAAGGTTTCTAATTTCAGCCCTAATAAGTAATAATCTCCCTGGTTCGATCTCATTTTTAAATAAAATTTTCGCTTGAAGACTAGGGGAAAAAAGCACAGCCACTCCAGCACTAAAATTAGTCCCATGACTTAAAACCTTCTCTCCTTCCCACCACAAACCCCAGTCAACCTCATTTCTTTGGTCACTATGGGTCTCTTGCAAAAAAACAACACTAAGATCTTTCAAGCGTATGGTTTCTGAAAGTAACCAATTTTTCTTCCCATCCCTCATCCCATTTACATTTAGGGATCCCACCCGTAAGGTCTCCATAAGGAAGAGAGAGAGAAAGAGAAAAAAACAGAGAAAAGAGAAGTCAACAGCCATCATATTTATTTAGTTTTTCCCCTCGCTTTTCCTGCTTTCTTACCTAATCTTATTGCAGTTATATGTTTCTTTAAACGAAACCTCTTCTGTTGTGTAAGCTCTTCATAGTTGCTCCTTTTTCTAGCCCATATTACCGAAGAAATAAACTTTTCCACGTCCGGGAAATAGTCACTTATTTCAACACCTGATTTTCCTTTTGTTTTGTCAAGAAAAGAGTTGATTTGTTCAACAGTATACATATCTTTTTCAACCTCTAACCACTGCTCATTCTCTCTCATTCCATCATTACTATACTGAGATAAAACCTCCATCTCATCAGTCATATTTTCCATTTCACCTTCTACCTGTACTGTATCATTGCTCTGACACACATCCTCAACATCACCTTGAGTCTCACTCTTATCAACATCAGACAATTCACACACTGATTTTTCAGGAACATAACTGCAGCCAGGTTGTTCCTTACTTACAATTACATTATTTTCACTCACCTCCTGCTGTCCCTGCTCTTCCTCAGTAGTGACTGTATCATGCTCCTCTGCGTTCCGTGTTCCTGTGTTTTTTCCTGATTTATCAGTGTTGTTTGCGTCGGATGTGGACGCGCGCGGTTCGTCTCTGTGTGGACACGCGAAGCGCTTATGTCCCAGATCTCCACAATCAAAACAGCGTAGACTGTCGGTAGTAGCATAAACCATGAAAGAATTCCCACCTTGAATGACACGGAAGGAGACTTCCAAGGTTCGCTCCGGTGAATTTAAAAACATATACACCTGACGTCTAAATGAAAGGACGTGCTTTAAAGCGGTGTTTTTACACCCTAAGGGAATCAATCGGACGAGACCCGCGATCTTACCAAAACGTTGCAACTCTTTTATGATAACATCATTAGATACAAAAGGCGGCACATTTGAAATGGTAACTTTTGTTGCTGGAGCGGATAGCGGGGTTACCGGGACATATGTTTCCTTCACCCATATACCGCTGACAGTCAACTGATTGACTAACGCCTCAGACTTTAAAAACACAACAACTGCTTTATTCATTCGAGAGGCCGAGACGACATTCTCAAAGTCCACCTGTTCTCCTATCACCAGCAGCAAATCCTCCACTGTCACTCCGGGCTCTGGCACACACCTGCACCCATTCCGCAGTGACAGTGTTGGCGTTCCTGGCGTGGGAACAGACGCCATGCTGGCGTCTCAAAAACGCACACACACTGAAGAAAAAAACTTTCTCTACTCTGTGTTAAAAAAAAAAAACGAGGGGAAAAAGAACCGTAAAGAGGAAAACCAAAGTTCCCACAAGTGCTCTCAGCAACCACTCAGCTCCCACGCACACTCCCAACATGCACTCCGATAGAGAGAGAGAGAGAGAGAGAGAGAGAGAGAGAGAGAGAGAGTTTTGAAATAATTATTTTTTATACTTTTACTTGAGTAAAAATCTTGAGTTGATACTTCAACTTCTACAGAAGTCTTTTTAAACCCTAGTATCTATATTTCTACCTGAGTAATGAATGTGAATACTTTTGACACCTCTGCCAACAACTAGCCTATATACAATTTAATTTAATACAATCAATGTCACATGATCTATATGAAGCAAATCTCAAATGCTTGATAGTTTATATTTTGTTCACAACAAATAAACCATACGCTCTAAAAAATCATTCTGCCCTAAAGTATTACATTTAGACAAAGCATCAACATCTTAAAACTCTGTAAAGTTGCTTAGAAAAACACTATAAACAAATTGACACACAACTATTATGATTACAATGCATGTAAATGAGTTCAGAGTTGTTTGGTGTCTTTATTCACTTCCACAGCTCCAGGTAAAGATGCTGCTTTTGCAGTTTTCTCCTACAGTAGCGGTAAAGCTGTACCATTAGTTCCAACACGAGAGCCTTAGAAATGGAGAAACAAGAGATAAATCATGACAGAGAAATATGAACAAGCTGACCTGTAGGATAGGATCAACATTTAGTATGCAATGTTCAAATGAAATTGTATAAATCATAAGAAAACGTTTGTGTTACTGGCTCGTGTCATATTACAGTTCTCATTTTTTATTGGTGCTTTCTTAGTGTTAATCTCAGTCTTAACTTACTTTCACAAAGTCTTCATGGAAAAGCCCTGGTCATTCAGAAGAATATTCACCTCCTGGATGTAGCCTTCTGAATGCTGCCTTTTGTTTGTGCCTGCCTGGCATTTTTGAGACGGTTCATTCCAAATTAACCTTCATAATCAGAAAGCACAGCATCAGTATAGAGTCTTTAACAAACCTGATATTTGCTTTTAATTATTGTTATAACAATCATTTGTGTGAGAAACAGACCAACATTTAAGTTGTTATTGAATTGTTAATGAACTACGAGATCTAGGGTGGATGTAAAGAAAACTTAATTTATGAATAGCAATTCTCAAGCTATTGATTTGTTCATTACAAAAAGGTATTATGTGACTTCAGAAAATGTAATATGCCTCAAAAGTCGTTCTGGTTACACTTTATTTTAAGGTGTCATTGTTACAGTGTAATTATATATTTAAGTATTGAGTAATATTAATTAACTACATGTACTTACTATAGGGTTAGGGTAGGATTAGGGTTTGGTTGAGGGTTAGTTGCATGTAATTATGCATCATTTACTGTTATTACTATGGGAAGTACATGTAACAAATGTAACAAGAACACTGTAAAATAAAGTGTTACCGTCGTTCTTTTATGTGTTTTTGTCTCCTTTTTAAAGCTTGTAAGCTGAACTCTCTGTGAAATCGCATAGAAAATCTATATAATGATAAAACAATACAAACCCATTAAATGTCATCATACACCTTGGTCTTGTGTTTGAGCTCTGCAAGATCTTGATTCCGTCCTCCAGTAAAAAGTAAGCATTTACCCTAGATGTGGAAACACATTAAACAGATAAAATGATTAAGATTGATAATGCCATTCTTCACATCTGCTTATTACACATTCATTTAAACAATTCCAGAACAGTTTAAATGGATGAAGGCCATGTCTACAGATGGGCGGTTTCAAGGTAAGGTTATCTGACATAGCAAGAGCTAAACTGACAAAATGAATAAATAAACAAAATTAATAAAATAAATTAATAAAATAATAATAATAATAAATGAATATAATAATAAAAAATACAATAGATCTTGTTTACTAAACCATTTTGTGTTTCTAAGGTTTTCAATTCCTCAAAGGTGAGTGACTGTGTGATCAGTGTCATTAATTCATAGCCTTTTAATGTTTTAGTTCACTGAAAAAATTAAACTCTGCCATGTCATTCATAACCTGTGTGTCTTTCTTTCTTCTGCAGAACACAGAAGAAGATATTTTGAATAATGCTGGTAATAAAACAGTTTTGGTTCATTGCATTTCTTGTCCAAACAATGGAAGTCCATGGGATCTGAAACTGAGTTACACAAGCATTCTTTAAAATAACTTCTGTTGTGTTCCTCAGAGGAAAACAGGTTTTGAACAACATGAGTAAATGATGACAGAATTTCCCTTTGAATATTAGATACTCAGTTCTTATCAACAGACAAATTCACATAGAAACAGGACAGAGGTGATTCCAGATGTTACTCACGTGAGTTCGGTGAGACTGGGGCAGTTCTGGGTCATCTGGAGGGTCCAGTCAGACCACATCTCAGTTAGATACTCCACACTCATTTCCATATTTTCCAGGTTAGAGAAGGAATAGAGAAATGACAGTAATGCTTCTGAATCACTTTGGTAAATTATCTGAAAAAGTCTGGTCCAGTCGATGTTGATTGATGAGTGTGGAAAGGTGAGACTGAATGATTGCAAATCCAAATTTTGTAGATCCAGTTAAATCTTTATGCAGATACTGTTTAAAAAAAAGAATTAAAAAAAGATTCAAGTTGTTGTTGTGTCTATGAGTCAATAATTTCTTGCTTAGAATGTCTTTTTGTTATATATTTTTTACATTATGATTAATCGGTGGTTTGTTGGGCACCAGCCAATATTTGCATCATTAGCAATAGTGAAAAAAGATAAAAGTGTGTACCTTATTTTTTTAAACTGTTTTGGGTGACCAATTTAGTTGCATTATTACTATTAGAATTATAATCTATTAGATTGTAGAGACTGAGTATGCCAGATAAACGGAAGAACAAGATGATATAATTTGTTATACAAAACATATTAATCATAGAATTAATTCTGGTTATCATGAGAAAAAAAAACTATATTTTATGAAAAAAAAAAAATCACTTGTTCTTCACCTGGACGGCTCTTTAATGATTGACAGATCAAGTGAGTTGACATGATAATCCTCATTCTTCATTTGGCAGGTTTCAACACAAACACTGCAAACCAAAGCACAGAAAAAATATACATGAACTAAAAGTTAAACAAAAGCACATTAGAGGATGATAGCATGTGTGCATAAAACACATGGACATGTATTAAATATATTTTAAAAAATTACCTCTGTGAGCTCAGGGTCTTTCCTCTCACGAAAGCGTTGATCAGTTCACCGAGATCAGAGTCTGATGGATCTTCTATAATCAATCTTCAAAATCAAATCCAGAACATCACTGTATAGACTATTTAAGTTTAACTTGCAACAGCAAATTAGAGATTAGATATTAATTACATCCACCAAATATGTGTTTTAGACCAGTGCATTTACCTTGCTTTTTTAAACTTGTGAAGTTCAGGCAAAATCATTGACAAATCATCCGATGTCAAACGTAATTCAGAAATTTCTTCAAAGCTCTGACAGAACTGAGAGCAGTACAGCAGGGCACAGACGTCTGTTCTACTGAGCAAATCACCATCTAGATTAATCCTTTTCCAGGATTCCATTACTACTTTCACAAAGTCTTCTTCATGAAGTTCATAGAGACACTGAACAACAAACAATTCTGCTTCCGAATATAAGAAACCACCTTTAACCTTTTCCAAAATCCATTCTTTCAGATGAGCCTGTGTTTTTGGACAAATGAACAGACCATGTTCTTCAAGTGTGAGTCTCACATCCTTATTCAACAAACCAAATGCAAATTGCACCACAGCCGGTAAACGTTGTTTTGAGAAACTATCCATTAAAGGTGACCTTGTAAGTTTCCTCAGGGGCTCTTCTTCATCCAGAAGGACATAGTACAGAGCAGTGAAGAACTCCTGAAAGCTGAGATGCATGAAACTGAACATTGTCTCCTGGCGGATTCTGCTCTTAAACAGGAACTTGCACAAGAATGGATTTCCAGCAGGGTCTGAAATGGTTTCATACACACTTTTCTCATCCAGCAGGACCTGCTGTTCCTGCATCCCTCTCTCTGCCAGCTGACCCAGACTCCTCAGCAGGGTCGGGACGGACTGACTCAAACCCTGGCAGTGATGCTCCAGAAGAGTGCACACAAAGTCCATGTAGATGGAGGTGGTGGTTTCCTGTTCGCTTGTCTTATTTGCACCAGATTTGAATCTCTCCTGGATAGTTGTGCAGATGATCCAGCAGACGACAGGGATTGAGCAGGCAGTGATGAGGGTTTCATTTGCCTTCACATATGTATAAGCCTCCCTAAAATGGTCCTCATTTTGAAAGAACTTCTTGAAGTACTCCCCCACCCCCTTTTCTGAAAATCCCACAATCTCAGAGAAGCGCTGAGGTCCTTTGAGCAGTTTACTGAGTGTGTCCGTAGCTGTAGATCTGGAGGAGACCAGCAGGAGAGACTCTGGCAGGATTCGACCCCTCAGCAGGGCACAAAGAGTGTCCACAGGTGGGGCTTTCTGAGGCAGATCAGTGTGTGCTGACGTGTCATTAATGTCCTGTTTGAGTTTCAGCTCATCAAATCCATCAATGACCACAAGCACCTTCTCTGGCGACTGCTGTAAAATCTGTGAGATCTCATGTGATGATAAACTACAACTGCACCTTAAGATCTCCACCAAACTCTTCTCGCCAGGAATGCGATTTATTTCTTTACACTTTAAGTGAAACACAATATCAAACCGCCCTTTGTAGAGGTCACCAGATGCCCAGTCCATCATGATCTTCTGCACCGTGAAAGATTTCCCGTTTCCAGAATTTCCCTGCAGTATCACAGAACTAGGACTGATCCCGTGGTCATCTGGGTCGAACAGAGAGTTGAGATGGACAGAGTCTCCACTGCTCCTGGAGCTGAGGACCTGCTGGAAGCTCTCTCCACTGGAGCAGATCTCTTCTTCTCGCTCTTTTCGATCTCTATGTTTCTGAAGGATCAGAGGTTGTGTGAAGCGCTCAGACAGCAGCACATGTTCACCAGGCAGTGAGTTATACTCAGTCACATACTGATACTCGCTGCAGATCCGCTTCATATATTTGTGAATCACTGAGCTGATTTCTGTAGAAAAGGTCAATGTTCAAAGAGTTAGTTTTTTTTAATTTTATGATTCTAATACAGTAAGAAATTCCAGAGCAGACAAATACCAACTAAATTACAAGATCAATGGAGTGCAATATTTAAAACATATTACTATAAAACTCATCAGTCACCTGAGGAATGTGTTTTTTCAGAGTGTGTGTGATGTCCTGTGGAGCCTGTAGAACATTAGACACACTTGATACATTCAGTGATATATTGATTAAGGCATTTCACATATATTTTCAAACATTTTACATCTATCTCACTGTCTATCTATCTGTCTGTCTGTCATCTATCTATCTATTGCTGAACAAATTTATTAGACCACCACCACGTAAGGTTCTTGCCACAACTGCCCTAAACTAACAGTATTGGTGATACACATTTTTTGAGAAGGGAAAAAATACGTACAGACTGCACATCATTGAAAACACTAAACGTACTCAAGTCTATCCATAAGTTTGAATTTTTTAGAGCAATTTTCTACTTCCGGTTTGAAAAACAAAGACTCTCAGCTGATGCACATCTACCTATAGGAATACGACGCCTATCACTGTATTCATATGTAAGCTCCTCCAGTATTATCAACAGCTATCGCGTTTCTCAGGAGCTAATTACCCTCCTCCATCCCCAGCTCCTCCTCTCATGCAGTCAGTATTTGGCCTTCTGATTCCCCTTTGAATCAGACTAAATTCTCGAATTATGTTGTACATTAAAATATTGACATTAATGATATCTGCAATACATTCATGTTGGTTCTGTTCTGTTTACCCTAAAGGGGGTTATTGCTGCTCTCCCTGCTCTTATCCATGCTAGGCTGCCCAGAACAGACCCATACCTCCAATCCAAAACATATGCTAATTGTCAAGCGTATTTGCCGATAGTGGTCCTGACAGAAATAAGTAAACAAGATGGAAAGTTAAGACAAAATATTTAAGGTTTTTACAAGAGCTTCTGCAATTTGTGCAATGCCTGTAAAAGTACATATTTTAACAGTACATATCTCAGTATATACTGTAGGTCTAGACACGTGTGGTATAATAGCCAAAATTAGTGTGCTCTTACCTAAGGCTCTAAACAGATATGGCTCATGCTTTTCCAGGCTAGAATAAAAGGCAGATTTAACCTCATCTCCTCCAGAGTGCAACACTTTATAAAACTCTCTCATTTTCTCCTGGTTAGTATCTGCTACTCTGATCTTACAGTACGGCTCATATTCCAGCATGCCACCGGACTGCAGCTCATCCGCTATCGGCATCACCATCTGTACTCTCTGGACAAGTTTCGGCCAGTGGGCGTCCACAAACCGAGCACCTGGTAGAGAGATAATAACATGATAACTGCTCACAAGGAAGAACATGATTTCATAAGATTCAAGAACGGGATATTCTAGTGTAGCAAGTACTTATTTGGGCAACTTCACTTTTAATCAGTGTAATGCAGACTTTTTTTTCATATGACTATCTCTGCTTTTACTATGGTAACTACTTACGCTCTGAGTCTTGGTCCATGGTGTCTCATAAGAGTCTATGACGTGTTGTAGAGAGCTGTCTTAAGTTGTCCTCTAGGAAATGAAACATAATGCACATAGTGTGAGATGGTTGAAAAGAGCTTTTGTGACCCATGGTTAAAGATTACACTATTGGTATGCAGTAAATTAAGTGGCATGTAGAAAAATTTATAACGAAAGTATATCTTAAAGTACACCCCGAAATAACCATATATGGAGCATACAACACCTAGTTGTACTATGCATATCCTCATCTGCATATCATTTGCATATGATTATTCATCCACGTGATAACATGTTTAACGGCACCAGACATTAGGAAAGTATGAGATACGGATATCACATTTCATTAATAAAAATAATTTAGTAGCCTATCCTTGCCTTGTTTTTGAATAAATCAATCAAATAGTGTAAAATACATTTCAGAGAAAGTTTTTCTCAATATTTTCCACTGGCCAAATAGTATTTTTAATTGATTTATATTTTTTAATGGAAACAGATAGACCTTGTTGTGCATTATTTCCATGGAACTATTTTCTCAGACAATCTGCTATTATCATGATAAGCAATTATCTCTGTAGTTAAAACATTAAAACACAGCACGCCAGGAAAAGTGTTCAAAAGCATTACATACACAACAAATATTTATATTCATTGAATATAAAAATGTTGTAACTTCACAGTAATGATTTCATGTAGTTTAAATGTTTAACACCATTAATGAGAATGGCATATTTAATAAAAAAAAGTTATATCAGAAGTAAAACGTAGTTTAAATCATTATTTTATTTTTTAAACTGTTATTGTGAACATTGTATTTATGATTAGGACTCATAATGAAGTTTTACGGTTTAACTTAATCTGCCGTTAGATAAGATGTATGCGTATAATGTATGTAACGTTATGTATAATTTTCTTTAGATTATCTGTCTAAAAGGGACCAAAAATACATAGGCCTACTCCAACTCACAATCGATGTCGCCAAACCGCTCCATCTCCAAAACGTTCGTAGCCTACGCATGGGTCAGAGTTTGCGTGCAGGTGCTAAGATTTTACCCCTACTGCAAGTTTGTTTTTATAAATCACAACTTGCGTCGGAAGTGTCGCACGCACGAAATAATTCACTTACCGCACTCAAAAACTGTCCCGCACTCATCCGTCCCGCGTTTCAATCTTCCCGGCTCTCCCCTACTCAATCTAAAAAAAATAGTAACAATAATAAAACACACATTATGCTGCGCGTCTGGTCGGTTTAGAAAAACAATAACAATATCGATCATGTAAGTGAGCAAAACTCATCTCGTCACTGCGAGGCTTCATGGCAGAAAAGTGATCAATAAGTTGCAGTCTTGTTCTTACCTTCAGTGAAGTCGATATAGTAGGCTATTCACGATGAAGATATCAAGGCTCTGTCACGAATATTAATGTGTAATATTCATTTCTACACTACAGATCGAAAGTAGTTTGTGGACACGCCTCTTCTGAACTTCCTTTTTTTTGTTTTCGATATTCCTCAAAGACAGACGGCAAAAGATCATCTCTCCAGAATAGTACTGGTGTAAAACATGGAAGGCTGATAATATTCCACAAGCTTTCCCCCCCTGCATTTAACGGTATAGCATAGGCCTCACTGATTCTTGAGAGTCGGGACAAAACATGTCCCACATAGAAAAGTCTAATTTATAGCAAAAATTAAGCAATTCATCATGATTGACATACTTACAAAGTTAAATCTAAAGGAATTCTATATACCTATCTGATTTTTAGAATAAACTTTTTTATCTTTTTGGGGAAAATTTGTTTAAATGTATGGTCTGTGGTTAGAAGGTCCATGTTATTGCACTTGTCCTCAGCAAGAGGTCACAATATTAACCATCCCAAAAAACTTAAAAAAAAGCTCTACAATTGTGAAAACATATATATAAAATAGAAAATAAGGGGTATAAATATAAAAAACAATGCATGAAGTGAACATTAAACAATATTTTCCATAAAAATCTGTCTATTAAAGTTGTGTCCTCAGTTTCTGTCAACTCCGTCAGATTTTTTCATAAAGCTCTTTAAATCAGGAAATAGCATGGTCAGCTATATCCCTGAGGACCCCTTTTCATCTCCCTGCCTGTGGTGAATGCAGCACTACCACACATGCTCTGGTGCGTTTTTACATTTTTTTATATTTTAGACAAACAATGTCAATATTCCTATGGTCACAGCTGCATCATGTCAATACCATCTTTCTGTTAAGATACTTTTTTTAAAACCATAGTGGATTGAATTTAAGCATTTTAGTGAGGTTATTGGGACAGCTATCAACTGAGGAAAAACCTAGCTGCAGTGTACAATACATGTTTTGGTGGGAAAATACATGCCCTTACGTCAACTCCGTCAGACGTCAACTCCGTCACGTTCTATGTCTGACGGAGTTGACCTGTAAGCTGAAGGAGTTGACAAATCCACCAATAACCTCTTAATGTGTGAATATAATATTATTTGTGAATATAGTGAAGGGTTAAACTGTTATTTCAGGGTTTTATTTACACATAAATGCACATACATAGCATGCATTACATTATTTAACCATACGCATCTGACTTGTAGATAATGGGCAGGCAGTGGTCTGCTTATTATTGTGTAACGTGTAACTTTGCCAGCTCTTTAATATATATATTTATATATGTAGAGACAGAGATAGCCAGTGTAGGGCTGGGCGATATGTCCAAAAAAAATGATCACAATATTTTTTTTTATATCAGTCGATATCGATAATTATCACGATAAATGTCTTTCAAGTTTAAAGGCAGATTTTTGCTCCTAAGTGAAAGTTGTAGAAAACAGTGTTAATTGTGGTTTTAAACTACTCTTTATTGTCAGAACATATCATGACAAACAGGTGAACATTTCACAAATCTGAGGTAAAACATTCAAACATTTTTCGTCAACACCGTCAGTTTTTCCGTCAACACCGTCAGATCTTCGTCAACAACGTATACTTTTTTTTCCCCAAAAAATGAACAAAAACATACATACATCCAACTTGGATGTATGTATGTTTTTGTTCATTTTTTGGGGAAAAAAAATATTCTTCCTTTAGTTTATGTTGTTTTTGTAATAAAGGACCATCTGATCTACATCCTCTTATGTTTTATTTATTTAAGGAATTTATTTTTACAATATTGAAATTAAAATCAAAGTTTGAAAATGCAAATATTTAGAAATCTGAGTTTTCAGAATAGTGTGACATCACAACTTAAGTTTATATATTGTATTTTTTTACATATCAGAGTAACTAAACACTATTACAATATACTTCAGAACTTTAGATTCTTGTTGGATTTGAAGAATTAAAATTGTATACTTTTTAGTGTGTCTGACGGAGTTGACACAAATCCAGTTCTGAAGAGAAACATGTTTATTTGTTAAAAATGTGTTTTTATTTAGAACCTGTTCCTTTACATGGTTAAATAGCTAAGACCTTTCTCTGCAGAAACATATAACTCTAATTGATATAGTGTGTATTTTAAAAAAAAGTTTTTTAAAACGTGTTTTGTCCCGACTCTCAAGAATCAGTGGCCTACAATGTGCAAAAGCCATCGCAATATGAGTTAAAAGCCGTGCTCCAGATAATAATGGGCTCCGAAAAGTCAAGTAAGAGACGGTCGATAAAGTGCGTTTTTTTTTACCGCGCTCTTCATTCCTAAGCTATCAGTAAGGCATCGTCTTGCAGCACTTTTGCAAATGCAATCTCATCCTGAAATAAAGTACAAACTGCACCGCCGAATCAACCACGATCACACACAGTGCTCACCAACACGGTGTTCCGCGACTCGGTGTCAGTCAGGTGACATGTCAGTGTCAGTGTGTCGCGATGTCAGTGACACATGCCACTATCCACCACTGGCACATGCCAATATTGTCAGTGACACATGCCACTATCCACTGGCACATGCCATTGAAGACCGGATGTGCCACCGGATGTGCCAATACACATAGTGACATGTGCCATTGGCTTCTGTGCGTCAGATGCCATGTCACTTAATGTTAAAACTGCTACTGTGGCTCTGGAAAGTCTGATTCATTCTAGAGAATCGTTCTTAATGAAGAGATTCAACGATTCGAGTCCAATACAGCATTTCAGGTTATTTATTTATTTTTATTAATTTTTGTTGTTGCAGACTATTTAGTTCATCATGTCTAATTAAATATTGCCGTTAAATATTCTACCAGTATTCTAGTGTTTTATAAGCTATTATTATTATTATTTATATTAAACAAAAGTATTTTCAACATTATTTCTGTTTAACAAACATTTAAATTATTGGATAGCCTATAGAATAATACTTGGACAAATGTTTATATTTCAGATAAACACAGATGTCTATGGTTGCGGTCAAAATAGAGTAGGCCTAAAACATTTTAGGTAAAATAATTTGAACTTCTAGACTCTTCAAATAGCTTTAAAGGCGTGGTTGATTATGATTTCACTTTTCTAACTTTAGTAAGTGTAATGTTGCTGTTTGAGCATAAACAACATCTGCAAAGTTACAAAGCTCAAAGTTCAAAGCAAATGGAGATATTTGCTTTTAAAGAAATAGTTTTTTAAGGACTACAACAAAAGACACATGAAGTCACCAGTGCAGCGGGCTATAGCTTGGAATAAGGAAAAGCTTAGATTCAGCGGATGGAGTTATTGCCTGTGGAAGATGACCTGAACACCGTTACATGGCATTACATGGCTTGGCCGCCCACATTCCTCTGATCCTGACATAAATTATATTACTATAATTAAAAAAACCTGAATGATTAATGAAACATTTTCTTACAAACTTATGTGATTTCTTTTGATAAAATATTTCATGAAACATAAATGGATAACAGAGAAATTATAGCTACAATTAGCTTCAAGCTACACATGACAATTAATGAGATTAATACAACACTTTTATTAAAAAGTAACTATCAATCACCATTGAGAGTTTTTAATAACTTCTGACTGTGATCCAATGTGTATTTTTGTCAAATGATGAGGCAGAAATATGTTTTTAATTACATTTTAGAATAATGGTGAAGATATGAAATTACGACTTCTGACTCAATCATATTTGTTAAACTTTCCTCCCTGCGCAGTATTTGATGTGTTTTAGTGTCCTATTATGTTTAATTGTGTCTTATCACTATATTTAATAACACACCATGAGACCAAAACTCTGAGTGCTGTGCATCCTTCTTTACTGAACTCTCATACAAGACACAGACATGAGCAATCAACAGATGATCAGTCTAACACATAAGTCAACTTAATCAGACACAGAGGGCTTTTTAACACGCCTCCTCTTTGCGCTGAACAGCCCCGGGAGCGCAAATTCATTCGCTAGTTTACTGACGTGTGTCTGTGGAGGGAAAAGTCCGCTGTGCGCGGGTGCAAAATAGGAATGATACATGCGTCGGTGTACAATTCAATTGCGCTGGGTGCAATAGGGACCAGAGAGTCCACCACATCCCCCTTTTTTAACAAAACTACGATTTAATATTTACATTCAGACTGGTTCACTCAAATCTCATCAAACAGTAACTTTAATTAAACATTTGACTAATTTAACTAATCAAACTTCATACCACATATTTACTTCTAAGTGCTCACAGTAAACAACAATAGTCCAATAAAATGACTTTGAGAATACTTTGTGTCTTCGGTTAACGAATACTGTTTCCTTTTTCTGTTTTTTTCTTGTCTTTTCTTTTTTCACATGTCCACAACATAATCATTATATCTAGTTGGCCGTTTTACTTCTCTTCCACTTCTAGTATGGCTGCTCCAGAGCCATAGAGAGAAAGAGTTGCGACACACTTTGATGTCGCCGCTATGGCTGTCACGTGCTTCATGTAAGCCCCAATAGTTCCAAAACACACGCTGGCTGTCATGTTCTTCTATGGGACAGACAGCAGCGATTGCATTATTGAACGGTAAATATAAAATAAAACACACACACAAGTACTTTTTCAGCTGTTATTGCATTTTGTTAATATCAGTTTTGCATTTGGAGATAAGTTTTAGGCTATATTTTTGGAGGGAAAAGCTTAGTGTTCATGTTCGCATGGGTAGTAGCACTGGCTTTAACGGCTCTAACTTAACTTTTCCATATAGTTCATCTGATGATGGACGTCTCATGATATTTATTTTAGCACAACTGGGCTGTATTAGGCTATTGATTCCCGTGATTTTGCTTATAAACTTTGATTCAGCCATTAGCCTACCTTCGTGATCACGCAAAGAGGTCTGCTGTGGCGGTCCATTCAGAATTCGCTTGGAAGCTAGCTCACTTCTTCTGATGAAAGTGGCCACCCCCAGGAATGTGAGCTTAAAGTCCCATGATGCCGCAAAGGACTACATCTCATAGATGGCAAATGGTACGTTGTCACTCATTAATTATTTTGGGATACCATGTCTGACAAAGACTGATTTCATCTTTTGCATCACTAAGTGGGCAGATTTGTCTGGTAAATTCAGTACTTCTGGATATTTTGTCAAATAGTCCACTAGCAATAGATAAGACTGACCTCTCAGCTCGAAGATATCTGCTCCAACCTTCATCCACGGTAGTTCTGGAACGTCATCATGTGTGATGAGTGGCTCTTTTTGATGTTGTTGGCAGGTGCACATTTCTCCACCATCATCACTATGTCCAGTATAGGGATTTTCTTGCTTTTGCTCTCTGGATACCTTGGTGAGCTATGTGTAGCTTTTCTAAGATAACTTTTTTGAAGCTCTGAGGTATGATTATCTGTTCTCCTACCATCACAATGCCGTTCTGTACGCTGATTTTGTTCCGCATAGGCCAGAAGCTGTGTAGGCTACTGTTCACACCACGTCTTTTCTTCGGCCAGCCAGTCTCTACCTTCTCACCTCTTTCAGTTGTTGGAGTGTCTGTGGACTCAGTGCATCTGTGGCCTCCAAACCATGCACAACTTTCTCATCATAGAGGTCTTCGCCATCATCAGCCTCCCTACTTACAGTTGCAGGGGATAGTGTATCGGCAATATGCATGTGCTTGCCCGGTGTATATATTATGTTCAGTTCATACTTTTGTAGTTGTAAGAGCATTCGCTGCAATCGTGCTGGGGCCTTGCACAGCTGTTTCTGCATGATGTTCTCAAGGGGCTTATGCTCTGATTGCACTGTCACTGCCTTGCCATATATGTGCTGATGAAACTTCCTTTCTGCGAAGACTATGGCGAGTAGCTCTTTCTCTATTTGAGCATATCTTTGCTCAGTATCAGTGAGTGATGCTTAGCACACAGGGTGTCCCTCTTGCAGAAGACAGACTCCCAAGCCATCTTTCGATGAGTCAGCCTGTACTGTTAGTGGTTTTTTGTGATCATAGAACCTCAGCACAGGTGATTGTGTGAGAGCTTCAAGCTCACTAAAGCAGTGCTATGATGTGGATTCCACTGCCATACAACATCCTTTCTTAGCAATTGTCTTAGAGGCACTGTGAGTGACGCTTCATCTGGACTGTACTGAGCTAAGTACTTGGTCATGCCGAGCAGACGTTGCAGGCCTTTCTCATCCTCTGAAGGCTTATCCTTCTTTACTGAACTCTCATACAAGACACAGACATGAGCAATCAACAGATGATCAGTCTAACACATAAGTCAACTTAATCAGACACAGAGAGTGTCAAACCAAATCCACCACAGTATTATTTGGTAAAAGTGCAACACTGATCTCCAAACATAAGTCACTCTACTTAAGATAAAGCATCACAATAAATCTCTATTACAGATATACAATTATAAATAAACAAATATAATTAATCCATTCAGCGTTTTTGTTTTGCGTGATCCATATGAATATTGATTCAAAATAGGGCTGGGTAAAAATAACTAATTCTCATTTTTATTCGCTTCTTATTTTTATGAATCAAAATCAATTCTTAAATTCGAAGAATCAATCTTTAATCAGTCATTTTTAGTCGATGAAAGAACAGAACATTGTAGTGCACCTTCTATCCAATAAATCGCAATTTGCTTTTGTGCTTTGTTTGTTATAAAGATTTCAAATTATGTCAATATTATTATCAAATTTAAACAATAAATACCATTTTGACGTTTTTAATGTTGCGTGTTGTAGCCCCTTCGACCTCATTGTAACTCCTCAGTTCAAGCGGTTCGTAACTGAATACCATTTCTACCTTTTTACTAATTTCTAAATAAACTATCATGAATAAACTAATCATGTCTCATGTAATCACTCAAACTAAGAAAGCTTGAGAGCAATGTTACATTTACCTCATAAAAGTCATTCAATAAACTCATTAGACAATTTGAAAAAATAACTCTAGAAAATAACTTGCTGCACTACATTACATATTCATTATATGTACATTTATTTTTGTGTATCTGAATAAATCTAACAATCTAAAAGTTTTTATATCATCCATTTAAAACAAAGTTAGCGTTATAACAATTATTATTAACTGTGATCTTAAAGGATTTGCTGTCCTGTGGCTCCCTCTGATGGACAACATTAGTATTCATCTCTGAATCGAATTTACATAAATGTCTGATACTTTTTTTTAACGATTACATTTTGTAATTATTATTTTATTACTGATAATATAGCCACATCAAACTCAAATTCACTGATTCATTCACTGATTGGGGCTATCATACTATGATCATAGCCTACTAATCATAATCATAGCCTACTAATATATATATATTTTTAGATATTAGGCTATGTAGTCTAATATCATAGTTGGCTACTATGATATTAGACTACATTAGCCTGGGTTTCCCCATGCTGCCTTGAGCCCAGCGTGATTTTATTTACACTGCTAGGCAGCCTGGATACCATGGACCAGATTTTCCCCTCAAAAAGGGAACCAATCACAGAACGGGGAGGGAGCAGCAAGACGATGACGACGTCCATGCGACACACCGAAGCAGTTTGTTTATATATATGGATCCAACATGGCATCAGACACGAAGTTACCTTTCGATGCAGCCTTAGATAGTGTTCTGAGTAGTTTAGAACGCAAGTTTATTTCTTCGTCTTCCTCGTCAAATTTCTGTCGCTCTACATACGTCATCTGGTATAATTAAAATGATTGGCTATGAGCTACGTGCAGGCACATTTGATAGACATTGGTAGCGCCCAATAAACGGCTCTGGGCATTCGTAAACCATGCCTCAAATACGAGAAAATGAACATGTGGTTCCCAGACCACGTCTCAATGAGAAGAGGTCTGACGTTAGCCAGGCTAAGACTACATGGCCTAATATATAAAAAAAAAATACATATAGAAATATAAAAAATATCTTTAAAAAAACAACAACAACAACAAAAAGCAGACCTTTCAGGCTATAGCTTAACGCTTATAAGCCTTATGCCAAAATTATTATAACAACTAATTTGTCGGTCATTAAATAAGAAAACTAAATAATTGTGTATTGTATAAAATAGATGATTTGCTTTGTGTAACCCGACATCAGACATTAGGCCGAAGAATTAATTTACACACAGTGCCGCGACCAAACAATTATTCCTTTACGACTGGCTTTAGCGGCGTGTTGGGGTTCCAATACTCCAGCCAAGTCAATGAAATGAATGAATGAAAATTAGCTCATCAAAGCATATATAAATCTGCGCAGGCGGATTCTTTAGATTTCGGGATGTCTGGTCACCCTAATTCAGAGACTTTTGCTGAATATTTTCTGTGCTGATCTTGAGATTTTGAAGTTGTTCAGAGGATTTCAGAGAGGAGACTTTTATTTTAGAAGGAGATCAAATAATATAGGCTATCCTTTAACGTTATATCGTTTTATTTTTTAAAAGTTCATATTATTTCTGAGGACTCTTTAATTTTATTGTTCTTTTCTTATTTTAGAGGGAGTATTATTTATTGGGAGGGGTATTTCTGAGGAACATTGTATTTTATTGTATTGTATTTGTATTGTTTTATTGCAGTTTGCAGGCCCGACCCAGGAGCTTATTCCTGGATATTTAACACCTCTGTCTTGTGAGTTTGTTTCTGTGTCCACAGGTCCGGCTCACAGGGAGAGAGAGTAGCCGAGAGACAGCCAGCAGAGCCCAGATGATGGACGTCCGTCCACTTCATCCAAACACTCTCGCAGAGGTCAGGCACTGAAGAGAAAGCTTAGTTCTAGTGCTCAGGGACCAGTTGCATAAACATAGCCATTATGTTAAGACTGTGTCTTAAGAACTAGTATGATCAACTAGAAGTTAGTTAGGGGTAATCAGTCTTACTGTTCGGTGTCAAATTAGACCAATCTACGTTTTTATGTTACTGACTTTAAAAAGTTATTAACAGTTTTAAAGAATAAAATTGGATGACTAACTTGTAAGACTAGTCTTAACAGTTTATGCAACTGGCCACAGGTGTCCGACTCCCATCTGAGCGCATCCTCAATATCCAGCACCCATGCGGCTGAATACCATCATCAACCCGTCAGTGCTGGTGCTGAGGAAAATGAGATGCCAATGAGAAAGTGGAGGAGGATGGATAATTTTGTGAAGCTTCATTACTGTGACTGGAGCGGCATCATCTCAGACCAGAATACTGCACCGATAAACGAGAGAAGAGCTGAGAGTAAATCAAATGACCATTGGAGAATATCACTGGAGTGTCATTAATTACCATATATGACCACACCATATTATATCAAAATACAATTGAAGTTTGATCAAGCCAATAATCAGATTTATTTTTTTATTTCAAGACACGTCACATATTTCAACAAGGATTGTTAAAAAAAAAAAAAAAAAATTTAACAGAAGAATAGCCATAATATGATTATCCAATGTTTAATTAGAATTATTTGTTTGAAACATGCTTTTGTTTGATATTCCCTGCTTTAAATCAAAATTGTCTCAAAAAGAGGATCATGGTCTTCAGGAAGCTCTAGCCAGTGGTCTTGAAGATCAGCAGGTTCAAACCCCTCCATCTCCAGTCCAGTCAGTCCAGCACCAGGTCACAACAACAGAGTGGACGTGACAACTGAGGGTGAGTTTACGGCCATAGTACCATAAAACAGAACAGAAAACTTTAATGAAATCAATTAAAAAGTTGAAACAAGGTCATTGTCTTAAGAGGTTTAAGATTCTTTGATGATGAAATATTTTGGATGTACTGTTGGACCTCTCTCCTAAAAACAATGAATAAATGATTTTGAAGAGAGAATTTACAGCGGTGAATGTGAAATTTTGCAAGGAGCAATAATAGATTAATAATAAAGTATTCATTCATTTTAGCTTTTTGTATATTAAAGAAGCAAAACATTACATCCTTAAAAAACAAAGAGAAAGCCGGAAGCACATTGCAGTTAATACAATTAGAAAGTTCGTCCCAAAATAGTTGTGTGTGAGGACAATCCCAGAAGATATGAGGAGCAGTTTCATCAGTGGCACCACAGAAAGAACATCTTTGTCTATATCGGACTTAAACCTTTTCAAAAAAGCTTTAACAGGGTAAAATTGTGTAATAATTTGAATTAAATTTCTTTAACCTGTTATTATGTATTTCAAAGGCAGAGTCCATACTTTTTTCCAATCAATATGGTCAACCAAATTCATCCAATATGTCGCCACATATGGAATTGTTAAAAGCTCCATTTGAAAGAGAGATCTAATTCTATAATTATGTGATGAAGGATGTGACAAAAAGCACAGTTTTCCTACTGGGAGTTCAAATGGGTCTAAAGAAATAGGTAAAGAGTTAGATGATCTAACAGACTCTCTTAGAAGCATAACAACTCCTTTAGGAACAGCGTCCATTACAATGGAAAATTCCTTGGGAGTTACTGGGAAATTGAATTTAGGTAAAAATTCTTCATAATTTAAAGTAAGACCTTCTGAATTTAATAACAGAGAAACAGTCAAAATTTGTTTCTCAAACCAATTACTAAAAAACAAAGACTTACTCTTATATACAATATCCCAGTTGTTCAAAATAAAGTACCGGTGATGTCACGATCCACACACAGGAAGCAAGGGAGAAGATCCAAAGATGCGGTAAGTTATTTATTGGGGGAAATCCGTACTCACAAACAGTCCAGGCAGGGGTCAAAACCAAAGAAGCAATCCAAAAGCATAAAACAATACAAACTAGGCAACAAAGCAGACTCAGAAGTGGTGTGATAATAGACAAGGACTCCGTGACACATACTAAACCAGACAGGGTATATATACACACAGAACTAACAATGAAACAAGGAACAGCTGGGAACAATGATGACGGGAAACAGCTGAGTGCAATAAACAGTGATTGGTACAGACAAGGATTGTGGGGAATGCAGTTCAGAATTGTGACAGACACCGTGGGGAAGGAGGACATCTAGTGGTGACCCAGGGAACATAAACCAGACACTGTGACATAACCCCCCCTCTACGGAGCGGCTACCAGACGCTCCAAGACACAATACACAACAAAACAAGAGTCCAGGAGGGAGGTGGAATGGTGGAGGATCAGGGGGAGGGATGGAGGGCCAGGTCCATGGAGGGAAACGGGGACAGGGAGTGACAGTCCATCTGGCGGCCAGGACGGAGACGACAGTCCGTCAGGTGGCCAGGGCGGAGACGACTTTTCGGGTGGCCACGGCGGAGACGACCTTTCGGATGGCCACGGCGGAGACGACCTTTCGGGCGGCCACGGCGGAGGAGACCCCTCGGGGGGCCACGGCGGAGAAGACCCCTCGGGCGGC
Source organism: Vimba vimba (assembly GCA_022828995.1). Lineage (NCBI taxonomy): Eukaryota > Metazoa > Chordata > Actinopteri > Cypriniformes > Leuciscidae > Vimba > Vimba vimba. The sequence continues at coordinate 36,721,922 of CM040823.1, forward strand.
CACGGCGGAGAAGACCCCTCGGGCGGCCACGGCGGAGAAGACCCCTCGGGCGGCCACGGCGGAGCAGACAGTCCCTCTGGCGGCCAGGGCGGAGACTTTCCCTCGGGCGGCCAGGGCGGTGAAGACCCCTCGGGCGGCCATGGCTCAGGAACTGGCACTGGAACTGGCACCACCGACTCAGGCACTGGAACTGGCACCACCGGCTCCGGCACTGGAACTGGCACCAGCGGCTCCGGCACTGGAACTGGCACCAGCGGCTCCGGCACTGGAACTGGCACTACCGGCTCCGGCACTGGAATTGGCACCACCGGCTCCGGCACTGGAACTGGCACCACCGGCTCCGGCACTGGAACTGGCACCATCGGCTCCGGCACTGGAACTGGCACCATCGGCTCCGGCACTGGAACTGGCACCACCGGCTCCGGCTCAGGAACAGACACTGGCTCCGGCTCAGGAACAGACACTGGCTCCGGCTCAGGAACAGACACTGGCTCCGGCTCAGGAACAGACACTGGCTCCGGCTCAGGAACAGACACTGGCTCCGGCTCAGGAACAGACACTGGCTCCGGCTCAGGAACAGACACCACCGGCTCAAGAACTGGAACAGACACCACCGGCTCAGGAACAGACACAGGCACATGCTCAAGGACAGACACAGGCACAGGCTCAGGAACAGACACTGGCTCCGGCTCAGGAACAGACACCACCGGCTCAAGAACTGGAACAGACACCACCGGCTCAGGAACAGACACTGGCTCCGGCTCAGGAACAGACACCACCGGCTCAAGAACTGGAACAGACACCACCGGCTCAGGAACAGACACAGGCACATGCTCAGGGACAGGCACAGGCTCAGGAACAGAAACAGGCACAGACACCACCGGCTCAGGTTCAGGAACAGACACAGGCTCGACGGCGGCCATCTTGTCAGGGAACACAGGCTCGGCAGACGTGACGTGAACACTCTCGGCGGCTGCCATCTTGTCCGAAGACACAGGCTCGGCAGACGTGACGTGAACACTCTCGGCGGCGGCCATCTTGTCCGAAGACACAGGCTCGGCAGGCGTGACGTGAACAGGCTCGGCGGCGGCCATCTTGTCCCGAAGACACAGGCTCGGCAGACGTGACGTGAACACTCTCGGCGGCGGCCATCCTGTCCGAAGACACAGGCTCGCCAGACGTGACGTGATCAGTCTCTGGCTGGGCAGACATGACGTGATCAGTCTCTGGCTGGGCAGACGTGACGTGAACAGTCTCTGGCTGGGCAGACATGACGTGAACAGACTCGGCGGCGGCCATCTTGTCCAAAGACACTGGCTCGGCATGCGTGACGTGAACAGTTTTGGCACTCTCTAGGATCTGATATAGTCTTTCGAAGTACTCCAACAGAGTTTCAGCTGCCTTGTCTATCTTAGACTGCTCGGGGACCTCTGTCGTAGATTTTTCTTAAAACTAACTAAGTCCTATCTCATCTGACCTAAATCTACCGGGGCCGTCTCCAATCGACGATCCCTAACGTCTCCAATCGACGCTTAATAAACACCTGGGCCGTCTCCAATCGACGATCCCTAACATCTCCAATCGACGCCTGATAAATACCTATTTATCTAAACTATCTCACCTGCTGCGCAGCAGAAAATGACAGACAGACTTCAGCAAATGTCCTTTGAGTTCTTTATTTACGGCCGGGAGAGTACTCGAGCAATTCTCAGAGAATCTCTCCCTAGGAAAAGAATACATCAGGTTTTTATAGGACAAATACAGTGTACTGTCTTCAACATGGTTTAAACGTTTGACAGTCAGATAAACTCCCTTCCCTCACACGACTCTGAAGACGAGAAGTTCGTTTGCCCACAGGTTTAATGTTCTTGGGTATGGAGTGAAACTACAAATAACAAATAAACATATTTCAATAATAACGTCTTGAAATTAACAATAATTACAGCATCATACCAACATCCACATTAATATAGTATTCTGTGATATGAAGCTAAAGCACAATGTGGCTAATGCAATAGCCTAATAGAAAATTATTAATAACTATCTTTACATGTAACAGTTCACATTTATATGCAAGTATTATGAACATCAATGTAAAACTATAAATACTTACAAGCGATGCTGTTGCAAGGTTAAAGATTACCAATATATATGGCGATTAAAGAGAGCCATCTTTAGCTGATGCATGGAGCACTCACTAGTTCCTGATTCACGTGAAAACCGGAAAATTACAGAATTAAAGCAACGTCAAACTTGCCACTAGGTGGAGCTCTAAACCATAAATAAAGTGAGTAGGAAATTTAAAGCCATGAATGACATTAAAGAATTACAGACATTAAACAATTAAATCTGCTATCAAATTAAACTAAATATGAAATCTTTTGTTGAAAATATGAAAAACATTGTTCCAGCACACTCCCCGTCTGGCATGGAACACGCCACTACCCAAAAGTCATTTGGATTAATCTAATCAAGTTTCTCTGGAGTAAGGAGAAGGATTGTCTTAGTGATAGGCCGTATGAAGACCCTTGGGCCTTCCTTTTTAAAGACCTTGACTTCCACCTTACGGACTTTGTTGTCTTTGCTTGGGAAGACTTGAGTAACTAGCCCCATAGGCCATTCATTCCTTTTCTGCTGTTCATCCTTCAAGAGCACAATGCTTCCTAGTTCAAGGTCAGGCTTACTAGCGTGCCACTTTCTCTTTGGTTGCAAAAGAGTCAGGTACTGTTTTTTCCATTTATCCCAAAAAGTCTGTGCCAAGTGCTGAACCCGGCGCCACTGCCGATTATGAAGGTCTTTGACCCAATCACCAGCTGGGGCAGGAGCAATTGTGACCTTTTGAGTTAGGAGTGCATTAGGTGTGAGTATGAATGGGTCATCTGGGTCGGTTGACACTGGGACAAGAGGTCTGGCATTGATTATAGCTGCAACTTCTGCCATTAGAGTGGAGAGTGTCTCATGTGTTAGTGCTGAAGGTCCAAGCTGTTGGAACATTGCATCTAGTATCCTTCTAGCAAGTCCAATCATCCTCTCCCAGGACCCACCCATATGAGACGCATGAGGTGGGTTAAACTGCCAGATACAGCCCTGGTCTGCAAGAAATTTTGTAACGGAGGTATTGTCAACATTAGAGGAAATATTAAGCTCCTTGCAAGCACCAACAAAATTTGTTCCTCTGTCTGAGCGGATGTGCTTCACAGGACCTCGAATAGCAAGAAAACGCCGCAGGGCATTAATGAAGCTAGACGTATCTAAAGACTCAATAAGCTCAATATGCACAGCTCTCACACTCATGCAGGTGAATATCACTGCCCATCTCTTGCTTTGCGCATGACCACCTCTGGTTCGTCGTGCCGCCACACTCCATGGGCCGAAAACATCTAGTCCCACATTCGTAAATGGAGGGTCAGTGGATACACGATCTGCTGGAAGATCCGCCATTTTTTGAGTCTGTGGTTCTCTCCTAAGTCTTCGGCATGTAACACATTCATGAATGACACTGCAAACGCATCTCTTTCCACCAACTATCCAATAGCCAGCAGCACGCACTGCACCCTCTGTGTAATGTCGTCCCTGGTGTTGCACTTTTCCATGATGATGTTTGACTAAAAGTGTTGCAATGTGATGTTTCCCAGGGATAATAAGGGGCTTTTTTACACCAAGCTCAATCTGTGCTTCTGTTAATCGTCCTCCTACTCTTAGCAAGCCATCTGCATCTATGAACGGGTCTAAGGCTTTAAGCGGGCTTTTTCTCGGGAGCTTATCCCCGGTTCCCAAGCTCTTATATTCTTGGTCATATGTCTCCTGTTGGACTGCTTTGATGATTATTTTTTCAGCACATACGAGTTCTTCAACTGTTGGAGCTTTGGAACAGTAATGCCAGCCCTTACAACTTGATGTTTCTGTTGTTGAGCCTTTATGAAACTGACAAGATATATGAAGAAGACGTGCAATAGCTTGAGTGATGGACTTCCAAGTGGAAAATCTGGAAAAGCGTTGTGCTCCAAGACTCTTACCCATCATTGTGGTCTTCAATGTGGAGACTTGAGGACGCACTTCTGCATCTGAAGAAGGATTCACAAGCTCATGCGTTTTATCTTCAGGTAGAATCTGAGGGTTGTTTATCAGAAACTTTGGTCCCTGAAGCCAATCGGTGTCTTGGAGATGAGCAGCAGTGACAGACCTTGTTGCTATGTCTGCTGGGTTTACATCTGTGCGCACATACTTCCACTGATTTGGATGTGAAGACTTGCGAATTCGGAGGACTCGATTGCTGACATACACATAGAAGCGTCGTGTCTCATTATATATGTAGCCCAGCACAACCTTACTATCTGTAAAGTAAGTAGTGTCATCCAAGGGTATGTCAATTTCTGAAGTGATGAACTCTGACAGTTCTACTGCCAGAACCGCAGCACACAACTCGAGACGGGGCACTGTTTGCTCAGGGCTGAGTTTTGCTTTACCCATGATGAAGCCGACATGGTTGATTCCACATGAATCTGTCAATCTAAGGTAGGCCACTGCAGCTATTGCTTTTGTTGATGCATCACAGAAGACAAATAACTCCTTTCGTGTAGCTGTAGAAGGTGATATGTTTGTGTAGCATCTTGGAATGTGGAGTTTACTTAATTCCTTAAGTGAAAGTCGCCACATGTCCCATTTTTCCTCCATTTCTTTGGGAAGAGGGGAGTCCCAGTCATGATTCTGTTTATTAAGTTCTCTCATGATTGATTTCCCCTCAATTGTAACTGGAGCAACAAAGCCAAGGGGGTCAAAGATGCTATTAATGGTGGATAAGACACCTCGACGAGTAAAGGATTTTGCTTCAGTAGCTATCTCGAAAGTAAAGGTGTCAGACTTCAGACTCCAACTCAGTCCCAGACTGCGCTGCGTAGGAAGCATGTCAGATCCAAGATCCAAGTCTTTGAGATCACTGGCATGATCCTCAGGTGGGAAGGCCTTTAGAACCTCTTTGTTGTTTGAAGCGATCTTGTGAAGCCGTAAGTTGGAACTAGCAAGAATCCTCTGTGTGTTTTTGAGCAGGTCTACTGCCGCCTTAACTGTAGGAAGAGACTTCAGTCCATCATCAACATAGAAGTCACGGTTCACAAAGTTCTTCACCTCAAGATCACCATCTTTGACAGACTGCCGGAGACAATAGATGGCTACAGCAGGAGATGGACTGTTGCCAAAAACATGGACCCGCATGCGGTACTCAATGATGTTTTCAGATGGGTCATTATTTCGGAACCACAGGAACCTTAGGAAATTGCGGTCTTCCTCTCTCACTAAGAAACAGTAAAACATTTGTTCAATGTCAGCTGTTATGGCCACAGCTTCCTTGCGAAATCGCATTAGCACCCCAAGAAGGGTGTTGTTCAGGTCTGGTCCAGATAAAAGAACATCATTCAGCGCGACATCCTCATAACGGGCACTGGAATCAAAGACGACTCTTATTTTCCCAGGTTTTTTAGGGTGATATACTCCAAAGAGAGGCAAATACCAGCACTCTTCTCCTTCTATGAGAGGGGGAGCTTCTTCAGCATGGTTGTTACTAAAAACCTTGCCCATAAAAGTAAAGAAGTGCTGTTTCATCTCTGGATTTCTCTCCAGATTACGTCTCAGGGCTGACAACCTTTTCACGGCTTGACATCTGTTGTTAGGGAGTCTGCACCTTGGAGCTTTGAAAGGCAATGGCGCTACCCAGCTGCTTCTTTCGTCTTTTCCCAGCTCTTGCTCCATAATGTGAAGAAATGACAGGTCATTGATAGATGGGGCCACTTTGTTGTCATCACAGGTTACCTTAAACACTTCTTGACCAAACTGATCACGTTTGTGATTGTAAACAAGTTGCTCTACAGAACACATTCCATTGTAATTTCTCCAATCACTACTGTTCCTCTCTTTCACATGAAAAACATTTGGACATGGATCAAAGATGGATGGGCGTTGTTCTTTTGTGTTAGTGAAGAATGTACTCACAGTGGTAGACTTGTGAATGCCGTTCAGACAAACATTGCCAACTATCACCCATCCTAGGTCAAGCTTCTGTGCATAAGGAGCATCATGAGGACCATTTACCTGTCTACGAACCTTATGGACTCTGATAATGTCACGACCCAGAAGAATCATGATAGGAACATCTTGGTCTAACTCTGGTATAAATGGAGCTATAGGCTTCAAGTGAGAGTGATAGAGAGCAGCACTGGGTGTGGGAATCTCTGCCCTGTTGTCTGGAATGTTGTTACACTCTAGCAAACTTGGTAGGGAGAGGATTACATTTCCATCTACAGACTCGATTTGGTAGCCAGATGCTTTTCGACCGATGGTCTCTGTCACTCCAGAACAAGTTCTAAGGTTATACGGAGAAGCTGGGCCATTTTCTCTGAAGGTATCAAAGAACTCAGAACGAGCTAATGACCTATTACTCTGCTCATCAATGATCACATAGACTTTCAGTGCTTTCTCAGGTTGGCCTTTGGGATAGACTTTCGCCAAGCTGATCTTTGAACATGACTTATTAATAAGGTCACCTCTGCAAACTTCAGTGCAATGCGCTTCCACTTCTGTCGGTGGCGTGGAAACTTCCTCCCCGCCATGCTGGGATGAGGAGGCTGCTTCTTGAGCTTTTGGAGCTGGGCCTGGGTGTAGTGCAGAAATGTGTTTCTCACTTCCACACTCCAAACATTTGGTTACAAATTTGCAGTTCTTAGCTGTATGTGATGTGGCTAAGCAACACTTGAAACAGATTCTCTTTTCTTTCAAAAATGCAAAACGTTCCTCCAAAGGTTTCTCACGGAAGGAACGGCATTTTCTTAGTAAGTGAGGTCTTTTGTGAATGGGACAAAGTCTCTCTGCATCTTCAGTTTTCCATCCATCTTTATCTGTGTCAGAATGAACAGGTGAAGACACATTTATCTTGTTAACTGAGACTTCTCTTGATTTGCTTGGCTTCCAGCTAGCTTTATCTGCTTTATGAAGTGAATCCGTTTGAGTAGTGAGGTTGAACCCAGGGTCATTCCTTATTCTAGCTTGCTGAGTTATGAAGTCAACCAAGACCTCAAAGGGGGGAAATGAAACACCATACCTCTCTTTGTAACCAGATCCATGTGACAGCCACTTTTCTTGTAGATTAAATGGCAACTTCTGAACTATGGGATTGATGCCCCTAGCTGTGTCCAGATATGACAGGCCTGGAAGGTATCCATCAGCTTTAGCTGACTCTATTTCCATAAGAAGATCGCTCAATTCATGAAGCTTTGAGTAATCTCTGCTTGAAATTCTCGGAAAATTTTCAACACGCTTGAAAAGTGCTCTTTCGATTACCTCTGGAGCACCATAACACTCTTCCAGTCTAATCCATATCCTGTCAAGACCCTCCATTGGCTGATTAATGTGTACTGCCCTCATGCGTTTAGCGTGTTCAGCTGATTCTTTTCCCAACCATTTGACTAACAAGTCCATTTCCTCACTAGGTGTCAAGTTCAAACCACTTACAGCATTTTGAAAGGACCGCTGCCAGGCTCTGAAACTTTCCGGTTGATCATTGAACTGTATTAAACCCGTATTAACAAGTTCACGTCGAGCAAAATATCTGACAAAATCTGAAATGTCTGTTTTGTCTTGTTGGAAAGATTGAGGTGTGCTACTTTGGGCAAAACGTGTGTATTTTATGCGCTGGTTATTTTCTGCTGTGTTACAAGAAGGATGATATGTGCATTTAGTGAATCGTGATGGTTGAGCAGAATCTTTTCTTGATTGCATATGATCAAGTTCAGCGTCGTCTGAGCAACTCTCTGCCTTTAAACGTGTAGCAGAAACAGAATTTCTTACCGATAACTCTGTGTGGGGCTGTATTGTCTCATCTGGAGAGAGTGGCTCTGCTTTTAATGCTGATTCTGTGACTGCATGTAGATTCATCTGCTCAACGTACTCACATGTCCGCTGCATAACATTAACAGGAGCTGTTTCCAGTGGAGGATCATGTCTACTATGGACGCTGGTGTCAACAGCTGCTTCTAAAGCCTCTGCTTCGGCTACGGCTGCAGCAGTTTCTCGTTCTAACACCATTTTATCCATTTTTGCCTCCAATTTGGCTTTCTCCACCTTTATTTTTTCTTCCTCATCTGCATACATTAAACGTGCCTTGGCTGCTTCAGCTTTTGCTCTGGCCAATGCAGCTGCAGCATTTGTAGAGGAATGGCTCGATCGTGAACACGACAAATGGGATCTGGTTTTGAGTGAAGATGTGGACTCCATTGCGCCCGCAATACTCGATCCATCTACTTGAATCTTCATAAACTAATTCTGTAACTTTTCTTGCAGCCGCTTTTTCACTGTACTGTCTTCAACATGGTTTAAACGTTTGACAGTCAGATAAACTCCCTTCCCTCACACGACTCTGAAGACGAGAAGTTCGTTTGCCCACAGGTTTAATGTTCTTGGGTATGGAGTGAAACTACAAATAACAAATAAACATATTTCAATAATAACGTCTTGAAATTAACAATAATTACAGCATCATACCAACATCCACATTAATATAGTATTCTGTGATATGAAGCTAAAGCACAATGTGGCTAATGCAATAGCCTAATAGAAAATTATTAATAACTATCTTTACATGTAACAGTTCACATTTATATGCAAGTATTATGAACATCAATGTAAAACTATAAATACTTACAAGCGATGCTGTTGCAAGGTTAAAGATTACCAATATATATGGCGATTAAAGAGAGCCATCTTTAGCTGATGCATGGAGCACTCACTAGTTCCTGATTCACGTGAAAACCGGAAAATTACAGAATTAAAGCAACGTCAAACTTGCCACTAGGTGGAGCTCTAAACCATAAATAAAGTGAGTAGGAAATTTAAAGCCATGAATGACATTAAAGAATTACAGACATTAAACAATTAAATCTGCTATCAAATTAAACTAAATATGAAATCTTTTGTTGAAAATATGAAAAACATTGTTCCAGCACATACAGACACATCAAAATAAACTCAGCGTGACTGAAATCACTAACATAACGTCACCTTCTATATGATTGGTTCAATTTTTAAAGCAAGCCCCTCCCTTCTTTACCCTCTGTTACTGGCATATGCAAAATCATCAAAAAACATTGTAAAGGGTTAACAGTCAGTTGATTACTCAATATATATCATGACATAATGCAGGCTAAAAACAAAATAAAGTAAGACCTGTTCCTAAAAGAAGAAGTAAAATTTAGTTTGTTATTTTTTTAGACCTAGAGGAGGAAGTTAGGTAAGTGTTTGTCATAATGTTAGACTCAAAGGAGAAGTCAGGTTAAAAGTTTAAAAGGTTGAATCAAGGTTAGAAGTTTAACACAGGTTAGATTCAGAAAAAATAGTTTACTATCTTATTTATTAAAAATCCACCACAGATTCCCCTCTCTGGTCGTAGTTTCCACAACGACCAAATATCTGGATTGTTTAATGTAAAAGAACATTATGGTATTGGTTCTCTGATTGGCCGCTCGGCTACAGCTGCATTTGGCTGATCAGGTGCAACAAGAATATTACGGTACTGACTCTCTGGTCGCTCGGTTGGACGCAACCTGTAGGCCACAGGCAACTGCAATCTGACCGGGTGCAACCGCTCATAGTGGGATTCTTCTTCTTCTTCCTCAGTATTTTCTCTCCCAATGCCTCCCCAGACAATGCTCCTGATAAATTTCCTCAGACAAGCTCGGATACATTTGATCAAACATCCAATCATAATTATTGCAATAAACAAGGTAGCAATTACTGGTAACAAAAGCTTAAGTATGGGTCCGAAGATATTACCAAAAGCATTGCGGAAGGCATCAGCAACCCAATCTAATCCCCATTCCATTGCTTTATTCTTTGCCTGTTCATCCTGCCACAAATCATTCCGCACCTTTGTCATATCGTCTAGCACCTTTGAGATGGTACCCCCATCCGCATCATAAGCTGGAATGAAAGTACAACATTCTTTTCCAATTATAATACAGACACCTCCCTCATCCGCAAGAATTGTATCCAATACCATTCTGTTTTCCAGAGTCATTTGTCTGAGGGCCCCCACTTCATTTTTCAAAAATTCTAAAGCCAATTGGGTGTCATTTGCAAATCGATATAATTCATAATGGATTCTATTAATCCAATTCATTGAGTCAGTTACAGCATTATGGATCAGGAAAGCCTTCCAGAACTGAGATGTTCTGGCAATTACACGGCTTTCTTCAGGGATGTCAGAAATGTCATGTCTCCACCAAGTGTCATCTTCTTTTTTCTTCAAAGCCCTTGTTCCTCTTTTTTTTTCGTTCCCACATAGCCAACTCTAATTCTCGCTCTGAGCCGAACTAAAGCACAGAGACCATGCCATGAAACAGGCAGACTGGGATATGCTGTATGACCGCACAACCAGTAGTAGTCCAATAGGACGTAAGCCCCCCCTGCAAGGTGGTCACTCTTACCTGTGGGATCATAACAGCTAACATTGTGGATTGTTTCACATCCCTCAAGCATCCCCATAAATTTATTTCCCTTTCGTGACCTGTAACATTTTTTAAATTTCTGCTCTGGCAAAGGCCAGACCTTCTTTTTCCCCTCGGTAGAGAGAGAAAGAACCGGTGCCGGGATAGTTACATTATCACACTCAGGGGGAAATCTTTTACGGAAAATTTTCCGGGAACATTATGACCCTGGCCCAGCAATGTGAGACAGAATACACTTCAATTGGTGTCCCTCTACTGGCTCTGGCAACAGAGGATACGGATGTGCAGCAGAAAAGGAGGCATGAGCACAAACATAACAATCTTTGTTAGGTGCAAGTTTTTTAGCTGTGTAATTAGCATACTTCCAGAACAAATTTAACCCATAGTGATTTTTGTCGGTGTCAGATGAGTAGTCATGATGAACAGGCACTTCTCTTTCCTTTCTATCCTGAACACTTCCTGGAGGAAATTCAAACAGAAACAGCAATATGATCAAAATCAACACACTTATGAATACACCAACACATATTCTATACTTAAACATTCTGTCAGACCACATTCGCTCCCAGGTGCGCTGGTCGTCCCGTTGGCCCCACAGATGTCTGAGTCGTTCCATTTTCACCTCGATGACTCTTTGCGAGCCGTAGCAAGGTCTTCCCTCGTCGGTAGAGGAGGTACGTCACCAGTACGCCCTTTTTCCCCCTACTTTCCACTGGATGGGGGTTGGTGGGGCTTACAATGTGATACGTGAACCCAGGTGTCACGCTCGGCAACCTTGATTGCTGTATTTGTTGTTAGAATGATTTCATATGGACCCAGCCACCTTGGGTTGTTCCACGCTTTACGTCTGTGGTCCTTGATCCAGACCCACTGTCCTGGCTCGTAAGAGTGCTGCGGCTCTGTACCTGGAACCGGTAAGGCAGCTTTGACCTGTGAATGAATTGTTTTAATGGTTCTTGTTAGGGACAGTATATACTTTCTCATTTGCTCATCCACCCCCGCCAAACCCTCCTGGGGAGGAGGTTCAATTCCTACTCTCATTGGCCAACCTGTTAGAATTTCATGTGGGCTGGGGGTTGTTCTTGCCCCTTTTCGGGCTCTCATGGCCATTAAAACTATGGGCAGGGCTTGAACCCACGTCATTCCAGTTTCGGCCATTACTTTACACAATTTGTTTTTTATCGTTTGATTAGCTTTCTCTACAGTTCCAGCACTTTGTGGTCTATAGGAGCAATGTCGTCTCAAATTTATTCGTAGTCCCCTTGCCAATTCAGTTATTACTTTATTTACAAAATGAGTTCCATTGTCACTAGACAATTTATCAGGTACTCCCCATCTGGGAATTACCTCTCTTACTAGAGCTTTTGCTACAGCCGCAGCATTAGCTTTTCTACTTGGGAAACACTCAACCCACTTTGAAAACATATCAACAATCACAAGACAATATTTAAACCCTTGACATGGTGTCAACTCGATGAAGTCCATTTGTAGATGCTGGAAAGGAAGATTGGGTGTGGGATGGGCAGAGTAAATAGCTTTTTTACTCTGTCTTCCCACATTATTCGCAGCGCAGATATGGCAATTTCGGCAGAATCTTTCTGCCACTGATGTAAATCCTGGAGCCACCCAGGATGTACTTATCAGATCATTCATAGCCAATTTTGAGGCATGGTCTAACCCATGAGCCCAATTTGCAAAATTAGGATACAGTTGTTTAGGTAGAAATGGTTTGTTTGTTTTGGTATCTTTCCAGACACCTTCGTCGTCTTTTACACCCCTCTCTGACCAGGTTTTTAATTCCCGGTTAGTACCCAATCTCTGAATTTCGTTTAATGTCGGTGGTAATTGGGTGCTATCGGTAGAAAGGGATGCAAAACCTATAAAGTCAGTCAGTCTACATCCAGTCAGCGCTGTGTTTTTTGCTACGGAGTCAGCAAAATTATTTCCTTATGATACTTCATCACCGGTTCTCATATGTGCTGCACATTTGCAAATAGCAATTTCTTTAGGCATTAACAAATTCTCAAGCAATTTATCAATCAATTTTGAATGTGCCACCGGTTTCCCGTTCGCAGTGAGGAAACCTCGATTTTTCCAAACTGCCCCATGGTCATGACATACACCAAATGCATAACGTGAGTCGGTATATATATTGACTGAGCGACCCCTGGCCAATTCACATGCGCGTGCGAGAGCTGCAAGTTCTGCTGCTTGAGCCGAATGATTCTGTGGCAAGCATTCAGTCTCAACTATCTCAAATTTTGTGCAAATAGCATATGCAGTTGAAAGCAATCCTGTATGTGGATTTCGGAGACACAATCCGTCCACATAATAAACCAATTCAGGATTCGATAATGGTGTGTCTAATAAATCAAGCCGCGGTTTAGTCATTATTTCTACTACCTGCGTGCAATCATGGGGTTCCCCATCTTCTTCAGTTGGCAGCAGCGTAGACGGATTCAATACAGTACACCTTTTCAATGTAACATTTGACATTGTGAGCAGGACATTTTGCCAATGCAGTGAACGTGCAGCAGTGAGATGAGCTGTCCTTGACTGCATTAACAAAGCATGTACCGCATGGGGAACATACACTGTTAATTGATGGAAAGCCACCAAATCTGAACATGCCAACACTGCTTCGACTGCAGAGGCTACGGACCGTAGGCACTGTGGCATTCCCTGTGCAACAGTGTCTAATCTTTTCGAATAGTATGCAATTGGACGTCGACGGTCACCGTGAGGTTGTGTTAGGATGGCGGACATAAACCCCTTTTTTTCAGATACGAATAATTCAAACACTTTTGTATAATCAGCCAACCCTAGGCTAGGCGCGGTGGTAAGTGATAACTTTAGTCTCTCAAATGCAACTTGACGTTCATCTGTCCAGGTAACTGGATCAGTCATTTTTTTAACCTCATGCGCTGCCATGAGGAGAGGGTTCGAGATCTCAGCATAATCTTGGATCCATGGCCTACAGTATCCCGTTACCCCTAAGAATGACATCATTTGTGATTTTGTAATTGGTTTCGGAATTTTCCTGATCGCCTCAATTCGATCTAGGTCTAAAGCTCGGCCATTTGCTGAGATAAGGTGGCCAAGATATCTCACTTCCTCTTTTACTAACTGCAACTTATTTTTAGACACTTTATGTCCATTTTGTGACAAGAAATACAACAATGCATATGTGTCACATTCACAGGAGGCTTTGTCTGGAGAACAGATCAATAGATCATCAACATACTGAATTAATGTACTCCCCTTTGGTGGGACGAAACTTTCCAAATTTCTAGAAAGTTCTTCTGTAAAAACGGTCGGCGATTCTGTGTAGCCCTGCGGCATCACAGTCCAGGTCCAGCGTCTAGTTTTGAATATGAACGCCAGCCAATATTGACTATCTGGATGTACTGGGATTGAAAAGAATGCGTTTGCCAAATCGATCACAGTAAAATGGGTAGCATTGTTTGGTATTTCAGATAAAATTGTCGATGGATTAGGTACTATTGGTGAACGCGGTTGAACAGCCGCATTCACCAATCGCAAATCCTGAACAAAGCGCCATTCACCCGATGCCTTCCTTACAGGAAGTATGGGTGAATTTATTGGTGAATTTTGACAAGGTACAATAGCACCTTTTTCAACAAGCGCCGCATGTACTTTTGAAATTCCCTCTACAGCTTCTTTGCTGAGAGGATATTGAGGCCTAAATGGCCTATGTTGAGTCATTGGTGTGATAACGAGAGGCATTGCATTCTTTATCCGACCAATATCAAATTTATCTTTAGCCCAAAGGGTTTCTGGAATTCCTGATAATAAATCAAAATTGTTATCAATTGTATCAGGAATAAATTTTCTCTCCTCACTGCACAATCTGTGAACTGTCACTGTCTGCATTGTTGGATACGCTCTTACCCCGGCATTATTTTGATAATACCCATCATCTTGCCAAGTCCAGCCCCCTTTCTCCACTTGCTCTGTGAGCCACACTCCTACTTCCGCCCAATAACTTTTTCCCTTCCTCCCCACTGAGACATGAGGCTGGACTTGTAACTGTTGGAATAAAGCAGATTGAGAGTGCGTTAGCTTTACAGTAAATGCAGAGAAATGCTGTGATATTAGCAGGTATTCAAGAGTTAATTTCTCACCCAGCTGCTCATTAAACCATTTCTCCTCATACTCACTATTTCTCTCGGGGCCCACAAACCACGAGGTACAGTGGAAATGAGATGGCTTTTCATGGTCTGCTGGTAAAAACTCATACTCTGAATATGGGTCAAATGCTTGGCGGATAGCTCTGCTGTTGCTGTTACTGTGGGTAGTAACTTGAGTACTGCTGTTGTGGGTGACGTTGTTGTTGTGGAAAGTTGTTTGGACATTCTTTAGCCCAGTGTCCTCTTTGGCCACAGTTTCTGCACATGTCCACAGACTTAGCTCGGCCACGCCCTCTCTCTTGCCATTGATTCCACCTTCCATTTCCTGGCAGTTGATTGTTGTTTCTTGGCCTTTGGTTATTGGACTGAGTTTGGTAAAACATATACTGGGCAGTCTGCAATTTATTCTCCTTTTCTGTGTTCTTCTTTTCATCATTCTGTTCAGCATGCTTTGCGTGTTGCATCACCACTTCTAAATCCTGTGCTTCCCACGCAATGCAGGTCAGTCGCACAGCTCCCTGAATGTTTGGAAGGAGGCCGTTGACAAAGTGATGTTTTAGAACTCCAGTGTTGTCAGTTCCTTCTGGAAGACCTGCACATTCATCAACAACAGTCTTTAGTCTGGCAAGATAAGCAGTGACAGTCTCACCTTTCACTTGTTTTGTGTTAGTGATGGCCGCCCAGTCAGGTTTCATGGGGAAAGCTAGTCTCAGTCTTTCAATCATCGCTGTCCACTGAGCCCTCCACTCTTGAGTTTCAGTTCCTCCTTCATCCAGGCGCTGCAGGGCGGGGTTGAACACAGCCCCTGGAGCAACTCCATGAATTTCAGCCCATTTTAGCCCCAGTTTTCCACTGAAAATGGCAGCCCAGTCTCGACCTGTTGGTTTATAAGTCACATCAACATTTGTTACTGCGACTATAAAACGTTCTACTCCCTTTTCTGGATTTGGAAGGGCAGCTGTCACATTCCGTAGTTCCTCCAGATCCCATGGTCGTTCCAGCCACACGGGGCCGTCCGCACCTGGAAACTGAAGCATAGGCATATTACAAGCTTCTTTGGGTTTTCCCTCAATCACGGAGATTGCCCGAGTTTTCATTGGGTGTGGGAGAGGTGGTTTTTCAGCTGCTTTTCTTTTAACACTTTTAAACACTCGTTTGAGTGGTGTTTTTAGCTCAGGCGTCATTGCTTCATCTAACAGTTTTCTAACCTCTCTGTAGATGCCACATTCACCCTCGTCCGAACTCTCACACTCCGTTTCCACTTCCTCTTTTTCTTGGAGCAGGTCTGCAGAGCCTCCAGCTCTTGGCACCTGGTCAATTTCCCCTTCTTCAGCTTTAGCAGCATCCGCAGTGTAAGGAGGAGACTTTTTGATGGGCGGCTGCTGCATGTAGTCCAATTCCTGCTTTCTCTTTTTCGTCTGCAAAGCAATCAAAGAATCTGCAGCTTTCTCACCTTCTTTTTGGCTTTCGTAACGTCTCTCTGCCTCCCGTTCCCATCTTCGGAAAAGTGTCCAGTCAATCCTCTTTCGTTTCTTTGGCGGCAAATTTTCAAGGAGACGCCGCGTCTCTCCTAAAATTGACACACTCAAAGTTCCACAATCAGCAAACTGTCCCTTTGTGAATTTAGACCACAATTTAATTTGAGCAATTTGCTCCTCTCCCAAATTCCACTTCCTGATCAACTCTTTAAACGGACCCTGAATTTCAGTTTTATCTGTTTTTTCTTTACCACAGCAGTTCCCCATTTTTAATCAAAAGCAGTTCTTCAATTGCAGAAAAATTGGCAGAAGAAATTTAATAGAAAACAGCAATATACAAACAAGGAAAAAGCAAGTTCTTCGTTGCGTATAAGAGAACAATCTTATAATTTCAGTTCACTCGGTATATATCAGATGTATATCTCCAAGCCCAAATCTGTGGATATCTTGGTAGAATGGTAGCAATAGGAATTAATCCCAATTCCCCTGTGGCCCTATCTATATAAGGTCTAAAGTTTGGCTTGGTAATCAAATATAGAGATGTTTGCCCTACTGTTAACTCTAGTTCTGGGTGAGATTGGTGCCACGCCCTAGTGCACCCAATTGCTAACACTGCAGAATCTTCTTCAATTATTTGTTCTATCTGGCCACTTAATCCCAATCCTATACGTCGCCGTACATACGTATATCTTGTTAAATGGAAATTATATCGTTGTGGTGAATTTAGTCGATTTTCGTCTTCTCCATAGGATAATGGGATACACCTTTTAAATCTGACCCCTGCCAGTGTTTGATTTTAATTTTTTTTTTTCTCTGTGTACTTACATACTAAAATTTCACTTCCAAAATCCCTCTTATAGATTTTCACAGATATGAAAAATATTTTCACACAGATATGAAAAATTTAAATTTTAACCATTTAAACAAGAAACTCTTATAAATTTCAGATAAAAACAGAGAATTTCAATTTCAAAAGGAGAAAAAACTGAAGTCTGTGTGTCCTTACCTCAACCTAAGTTCTTTTTCTCTGCCCGTCCGGGATGGTCCCTCCGTCGGTGTAGGATCTGCTGCAAGTTGGCAGAATGAATTTAAATGATATGAGAAATAAAATCACAAGTTCCTCTATATCAGAACTTATATCTATGTCAAGTCAAGTCAAGTCATCTTCATTTATATAGCGCTTTTAACAATGTAGATTGTCTCAAAGCAGCTTTACAGAGATAAATGTATCATTTAACGCAAGAATGTTTTGGCTTTATAGCGGTTCTTCAATAAAGTTATTTTCCAGCTAAAGTTAGTTTTGATTGATTCGCTTCCGTCGCAACGATCATTTGTTTTTAAATTAGGGCCGCCAAGATGACACCATTCTCTCTACACAGACTTTAAACGCGAACCTGTGAGAAACGCTGATGGCGTTCAGATGCGCATTAAGAACGGGTTCTATAGTTATGTGCGTTGATGTGTGCAGGTTTGGAATTCCCTAAAAACCAAGCCTAAACAAATTACTGGTGTTTCCTTACAGTTTTGATTCAGAATTTTATTTTATTTTATTAATTCGGGTTAGATACGCAAATTGAGTTTTCCCGACGACGCTTTATCTGTAGAGTGGGAAAGGGATCCTCCATAGGGAGAAACTAGTTGGCACTTCAGCACTGCATTGACATCGGGTCCAGGCGAAGGTCCTTCATCAGATCTGGAAACGGCCTGGATCCGGCAGGCTGCGGGAAAACCTTGGGATAAACAAAGACACTCAAATTAGCGTAGATGCCATTCTTCTCATGATGTAACAAGTACATCAGGATTTATGGGAAGTGTTCCCGGTTCCAGCTGACCTAATCTATGCAGCCTAATATTGAATTATAGAAGTCTATAATGTATTATGTGAACGCTATGTCAAAGAGATGTGTCTTTAATCTAGATTTAAACTGACAGAGTGTGTCTGCTTCCCGGACAATGGTAGGAAGGCTGTTCCAAAGTTTTGGTGCTAAATAGGAGAAGGATCTACCGCCAGCAGTCGATTTTGATATTCTAGGTATTATCAACTGGCCGGAATTTTGAGATCGCAATAGACGTGAAGGAGTATAATGCGTTAAGAGCTCGTTCAAGTACTGCGGAGCTAAACCATTTAGTGCTTTGTAAGTAATCAGCAATATTTTAAAATTTATGCGATGTTTAATAGGGAGCCAGTGCAGTTTTGACAGAACCGGGCTAATATGGTCATACTTCCTTGTTCTGGTAAGAACTCGAGCTGCTGCGTTTTGAACTAGCTGTAGTTTGTTTATTAAACGTGCAGGGCAACCACCCAGTAGAGCATTACAATAATCTAGCCTTGAGGTCATGAACGCATGAACTAATTGTTCCGCATTTGTCAATGAGAGCATATGGCGTAATTTAGATATATTTTTAAGATGGAAAAATGCGGTTTTACAGATACTAGACACGTGATTTTCAAATGAAAGATTGGTATCAAAGAGCACACCCAGGTTCCTAACCGACGACGAAGACTTAACAGAGCAGCCATCAAGTGTTAGACAGTATTCTAGGTTATTACGTGAGGACGTTTTTTGTCCAATAATTAGAATCTCTGTTTTTTCAGAATTTAGAAGTAGGAAATTACGAGTCATCCAATTTTTTATATCAGCTATGCATTCTGTTAATTTAGTGAATTGGTAAGTTTCGTTAGGTTTTGAAGAAATATAGAGCTGAGTATCGTCGGCATAACAGTGGAAGCTAATTCCATGTTTCCTAATGATATCTCCTAATGGTAGCATGTACAGAGTGAACAGCAGCGGTCCTAGTACTGAGCCTTGTGGTACGCCATACTGAACTTGTGATCGATGAGACATCTCTTCATTTACTGCTACAAACTGATAACGGTCAGAGAAGTATGATTTAAACCATGCTAGTGCAATTCCACTAATGCCAACATAGTTTTCTAGTCTATTTAAAAGAATGTTGTGGTCAATGGTGTCAAACGCAGCACTAAGATCGAGTAACACTAATAGAGAGACACAACCACGATCGGATGATAAGAGCAAATCATTTGTTACTCTAATGAGAGCAGTCTCGGTACTATGGTACGGTCTAAATCCAGACTGGAAATCCTCACAGATATCATTTCTTTCTAGAAAGGAACATAGTTGTGAAGATACTGCCTTTTCTAGTATTTTTGACAGAAAAGGTAGATTCGAGATCGGCCTGTAATTGACTAATTCTGAAGGATCAAGTTGCATTTTTTTAACAAGCGGTTTAATCATAGCCAGCTTAAAGTTTTTTGGTACGTATCCTAGAGACAAAGACGAATTAATGATATTAAGAAGAGGATCTATGACCTCTGGAAGCATCTCTTTCAGTAGCTTAGTCGGTATAGGGTCTAACACACATGTTGTAGATTTAGATGATTTAACGAGTTTAGTAAATTCTTCCTCTCCTATAGCAACAAATGAATCAAATCTTTCCTCAGGGAGGCTACAATGCACTGCCTGATGCGATACTGTAGTAGACGGTTGCATAGTTATAATTTTATCCCTGATATTATCAATCTTATAAGTGAAGAAGTTCATAAAGTCATTACTGCTGTGCTGCTTGGAAACTTCTGGGCTTGAAGCTTTCTTTTTCGTTAGTTTAGCCACTGTTTCAAATAAATACCTAGGATTATGTTTATTTTCTTCTAATAGGTTTGAAAAATAAGCAGATCTAGCAGCTTTTAAAGCCTCTCTGTAAGCAATCGAGCTCTCTTTCCATGAAATGCGAAATACCTCTAGTTTTGTTTTCTTCCAGTTGCGCTCCATTTTTCTGGCTGCTCTCTTAAGGGCCTGAGTGTGCTCGTTGTACCACGGCGTTGGATTATTTTCTTTAATCTTCTTTAAGCGCAAAGGAGCAACTGTGTCTAAAGTGCTGGAAAAGAGAGAGTTAAAAGTTTCTGTTGTAATATCTAGTTCTTCTAAGCTATCCGGGATGCTAAAATGATAAAACTGATCAGGAAGATTATTAATAAAGCAATCTTTAGTAGCAGAAGTGATAGGTCTAACATATTTGTAACACGGAGTCGGCTTTGCAGCCTTGGCTAAATGAAGTTTACACGAGACTAGATAATGATCTGAGATGTCATCGCTCTGCTGCAGAATTTCAACGGCATCAACATCTATTCCGTGTGATAATATTAGATCTAGAGTATGATTACGACGATGAGTAGGTCCTGACACGTGTTGTCTAACTCCAATTGAGTTTACAATGTCTTTAAATGCCAAACCCAATGCATCTTTTTCATTATCGATGTGTATATTAAAATCACCAACAATTAGTACTTTATCTGCAGCCAATACTAACTCTGATAGAAAGTCCGCAAATTCTTTGATAAAATCTTTATGGTGCCCTGGTGGCCTGTATACAGTAGCCAGCACAAATCTCAAACGTGATTTATCATTTATACTATATATTTTTACATTAAGCACTAACACTTCAAAAGAATTATATTCAAAACTTGATTTCTTAGTGGTTTTGAAAATATTACTATAAATTACAGCAACACCACCCCCTTTGCGTTTCAGACGAGGTTCATGTTTATAACAGTAATCTTGCGGGGTGGACTCATTTAAAGTAATGTAATCGTTTGGTTTTAGCCAGGTTTCTGTCAAACACAGCACATCTAGGTTATTATCTGAAATCATATCATTAACAATGAGTGCTTTTGAAGTAAGCGATCGAATATTCAGCAACCCAAGCTTTAGCATTTGCTCATCTGTATTATAGCTGTTTTTTATTTGTTGAACATCAATTAAATTTTTAACCTTAGATAGGTTTAAACATTTTTTGGATTTCCAAATTCGGGGAACAGACACAGTCTCTATATGATGATAGCTAGGTGAAAGAGGCTCTATGTGATAGGATTTATCTGACCTTGGTGACGTGAGGCCGCTAGCAGACGGTCGGTTTAGCCAGTCTGTCTGCTTCCTGACCTGGTGCCCAATTTGTCATGTTTGAGCTCTAAGACTATGAGCCATATTACTAGAGAGAAGAGCAGCACCATCCCAGGAGGGATGAATACCATCTCTTTTCAACAGGTCAGGTTTGCCCCAAAAACTTTTCCAATTGTCTATGAATTCTATATTATTACACGGACACCACTCAGACAGCCAGCGATTCAGTGAACACAATCTACTAACTATCTCATCACTCCTGCGAACAGGAAGGGGGCCAGAGCAAATTACAGGAAAAGTCCGGAATTACATTGTCCGGAAAGTCCCTCGCCGACGGAGGGAGGTCCTTGGGCTCCTGGCTGGCTCGCCAAAATTGTCGTAGATTTTTCTTAAAACTAACTAAGTCCTATCTCATCTGACCTAAATCTACCGGGGCCGTCTCCAATCGACGATCTCCCTGGGCCGTCTCCAATCGACGATCCCTAACGTCTCCAATCGACGCTTAATAAACACCTGGGCCGTCTCCAATCGACGATCCCTAACGTCTCCAATCGACGCCTGATAAATACCTATTTATCTAAACTATCTCACCTGCTGCGCAGCAGAAAATGACAGACAGACTTCAGCAAATGTCCTTTGAGTTCTTTATTTACGGCCGGGAGAGTACTCGAGCAATTCTCAGAGAATCTCTCCCTAGGAAAAGAATACATCAGGTTTTTAATAGGACAAATACAGACACATCAAAATAAACTCAGCGTGACTGAAATCACTAACATAACGTCACCTTCTATATGATTGGTTCAATTTTTAAAGCAAGCCCCTCCCTTCTTTACCCTCTGTTACTGGCATATGCAAAATCATCAAAAAACATTGTAAAGGGTTAACAGTCAGTTGATTACTCAATATATATCATGACATAATGCAGGCTAAAAACAAAAGGTTAGTAAGACCTGTTCCTAAAAGAAGAAGTAAAATTTAGTTTGTTATTTTTTAGACCTAGAGGAGGAAGTTAGGTAAGTGTTTGTCATAATGTTAGACTCAAAGGAGAAGTCAGGTTAAAAGTTTAAAAGGTTGAATCAAGGTTAGAAGTTTAACACAGGTTAGATTCAGAAAAAATAGTTTACTATCTTATTTATTAAAAATCCACCACACCTCCAAGACTGGGACCACCAGAACTGGGACCACCGGACTCGGGATCACTGGAACTGGGACCACCGGTACTGGGACCACCGGAACAGGGACCACTGGAACAGGGATCCCCGGAACAGTCACGGAGGAGGTCTTCCTTCTCCACCTCCGTCTCTGATTGCAATCTGCTGGTTCTGAGCTGGGCGGAATCAGTTGCGGATGGGGCTCTGGGCTGGACCTCATCAACCCAGAGTCGAAGGGGGGCCATGGTGGAGAGTGGTGTTGGGATTCCTCTCGATAACCTCCTCTACTGCGGCCTCCACGGGTCCCGCGAAATATGACCAACCGGGTTCCCTAAAATATATCTCTCCTCTCCCGCTCGGTGGCTGGGGGGGGGGAATTGGTGTACATACCGCTGGATCTTGTATTTGACGGAGTCCTTCTGTCACGATCCACACACAGGAAGCAAGGGAGAAGATCCAAAGATGCGGTAAGTTATTTATTGGGGGAAATCCGTACTCACAAACAGTCCAGGCAGGGGTCAAAACCAAAGAAGCAATCCAAAAACATGAAACAATACAAACTAGGCAACAAAGCAGACTCGGAAGTGGTGTGATAATAGACAAGGACTCCGTGACACATACTAAACCAGACAGGGTATATATACACACAGAACTAACAATGAAACAAGGAACAGCTGGGAACAATGATGACGGGAAACAGCTGAGTGCAATAAACAGTGATTGGTACAGACAAGGATTGTGGGGAATGCAGTTCAGAATTGTGACAGACACCGTGGGGAAGGAGGACATCTAGTGGTGACCCAGGGAACATAAACCAGACACTGTGACAGGTGAGGGGAAAAGTTATGCTTAAAAATTAAAGACCATGCAAGTAATGCTTGCTTATGGAACTTAGATGAGTAAGGGATTCTAGCAATATTATAATTGCAGATCAATAGGAAAGGGAGACCACCTAATTTGGAAAATAAGTAATTAGGGATAAAATTCCAAATTGAATTTGGATTACACAAAAACTGCCTAATCCAATTAATTTTGAAAGTGTTGTTCAGAGATGAGAAATCAAGAAAATTCAACTCACCATCCTCGTATGTATTCATAATTACAGACTTCTTAACATAATGTATTTTGTTTTTCCAAATGAAATTGAAGAGGGTTTTATGGACTGTCCTACACATTTTGTTGTCCACATCCAGAGAGAGTGCAGCATATGTTAACCTGGAGATACCCTAAGCCCAGGGGCGTAGGAATGACTTTGACATTGGGGTGGACATATTGTAGGGTGACCATATTCCAGGACATGTCCGGCCGGGATTTCGAGATCGCCCAAAATATCTGGGATACGGCTTTTGCTTTCTCGTCGCCATTGTATGAATATTTATACAGCTGTGGTGTTATAATGTAGGCGTTGTAATGGTGCAGAAATTGACGCTTAAGTCTACAGATGAGTATACTATCCCCCTCTAATGCCAGCGCCCCACCTGCTCCCCATGCTCCTTCCCCCCAGACAGTGTCCCACTTTAGTTCGATATCAGCATTTTGTCCTCAAAGCTCCATAGAAATATCCTGAAGACTACAATCTCATAGGAAGGTATTAAAATTTGTCTGTCATTCTCTTACTCTTCTGAGATCCTCCTGTTCTGCTCTTCAGGGGGTGAGGTAAATGGTACCTTAGGCATGCCCTATTGCCTAGGCTAGAAAGCCCCCCAAAAATTATCTTGTCATTCAAAGCAATAAATTGCTTGCAAATGGGCTTTTTGTCCAACAAGTCCAGATTATCCTGATGGATATGACAGACAGCAACATGGTTAAGTCTGTTTTGAGTCATTGTAGAGCGGAGCCAAGTCTTGAGCCTGCGGAGGGCACTAAAACTTCTCTCTGCCTCAGAGGAAGAAACAGGGACTACCAAAAGCAACCTGACCAGGGTTTCCACTTGCCCAAGTAATACACATACCTCTACAGGCAATCCACAAATGATCCCTGCAGCTTCTGCACTGTTACTAAAGGAGTAGTTCAATCGGAACATAGAAAGCTGCACTGAAAGTGACTCTGTTCAACTCTGAATATTTATCAATCACTGGAGCTTCAACCTCTCCACTCAGAAGTGTCTTTTCCAATTTTTGCGAAGTCAGCAAACCATCTTGGTTAAACCGCTCAGTGAACTGTGCATCTACAGTATCCAGGACTTTAAAGAATTCCACTCTGTAGTGGTCCATTGCAGATTTAGGCTGATGTGCTTCAGCTCCTCCAGTGAAGCATTTTGGGGGTGGTCTGCTCTGTGGAATTGTAATGGGCTTAACACCTAAAGACTGAACCATGGCCATTGCCTCTTCAAACAAAGTTTGGAAGCTTGCCTCATTTCTTTTGGCCATGAGTGAGGTCCTTACAACTTCAACTTCAGCCTTCATGCCAGCAACTGTAGCAGTTCTCTTCTGAAAAGAGATGTTCAGGCATTCAAGCTCATGAACCACTGGTGAGGCAAGTTTTAGACCCAACACTGTTTTGCCTTTACGAAACTGACCTAGCAAGCCATTAGCAGTAGATGCTGTGTTTGAGGCACCAGAAGCCATCTCCTCCAAGCTAGCAAGCACTGATCCATACTGTGATAAAACAGCTGTGATGGCTTTGTTCCGTACCGTCCATCTTGTTGGACAGAGTGGTTTTATTTTGGTGTAACATGTATGCATGTGCAATCGCTGCATGAATTGCTTTTAACTTCCCTGACTGAGATAACAGGACTCCCAACTGGTGGACCCAATCCAAGGAATCTCTGATTAAAACAGAGGCTAAGCAAGCTTTCTGTGCTATTAAATTAGTACAGTGGGCACCACAGTGAACGTAGAGTGCTAGTGGCTGCTCTTGTTTTATCATTGCCTGTGCCCCAAAATGCTTACAGGAATTCTTCATGGGGAATCAGGTCATTGTCAGTATAACACAGGCATATGCTTTCTTGTTCTTGCCCAGATATGTCTTGTGTTCCATCAATGATAATTGCATACTGAAGAATGGGTAGATTCCCGATTGTGTCAGCTATTCCACGAACAATACTGTTGCTCATTGTGGACAGAATTTCATTCTGGATCTCTGGCAGTGGCGGATCTAGAAAATTTTACATGGGGGGGGCAAAGGGGTGGCAAGAGGTCTTGGCAGGGTGGCAGTGGTAGACGGTACATGGGAATCCCTATATGTGAATTGCTTTAACAAAACAAACACAAAAACACTTTTAAACTACAGTAGTTATTGTTTAATCATGCCCTTACACACTACAAAGGTTTTTAATTCACAACAGGAATAAGCCCAGTGTTCAAACAAAACAAAACTGTGCATCTTTTAAAAAGTAAAAGTATAAAAAGCAAAATGAAATTATAAAAAAAAGTACTATAATTGTGTCCAAGATGCAGTGGACTACAAGTATAAAACAGCGGACAATACTCAAGTTCTTATTATAATTAAAAACGTATAATTACAGTCCACAAATGACCCATGATCACCCATCTTTTTTAGGAAAGCTTAAGGTGACGGTTGTTGTGCTTTGCAGCAAAACGTTTCACAAACGTATCTAAATCTAGTGCTTTTGCATGCTGTTTCTCAATACTGAGAACAGCCAGATTTCTCAGACGGTTATCTGCCATGGTTGAGCGCAGGTGAGTTTTTACAAGCTTTAAAGTTGAAAAGCTTTGCTCACACTCAGCAGTACTGACTGGCAAAACAATAGCGATCTTGCACAGGCGAAAAAGCTCAAAGAAAACCTCTTTAAAAGGCACCAAGAACGTCACAAACTCAGTCAGACTGGACGGGTTTACTTTGCCATTTGCTCTGTTTCTTTCAAGAAGTCTTTTTGCCTGGTGTATCTCAGTTTTCAAGTCTTGCAAGTCAGAGCCATATTCCTAACAAAATCAATTCTTCCTTTAAGAAGTCATTGTATGATGGGTTTAAAGCTTGTATACCCCTCATTATCTTGCTGCTAGAGTTTGAAAAGCGCCTGTCCACTTCACTGATCATTGAGTCTATGATGGGATTGAATATACCTATTCTAAAGGCATCTTTGCTGTCAACATGTGTTTGCTGTCAAAGTGTAGATGTTACAAGAGTATCATGTAGTCTCCTAGATGTGTGTTTGGTTCTTTTTGATTTGACAATGGTAAAAATGTTGCAACCATTGCATGTGTCAATTGCTGTACTCCACAGGTCATTAAAGCTCTCCTCTTTGCGATAACCTTCCAATGTCTGTCTGAGGGTTTCAGTAAGGTCAACTGCTTTGGTAAGGTCCACATTAGTTGACTGGAGCATCTCAGATAAAAACTTGGTTTCACCTAGCACTTTTCTGAAGACTGCAAGGAGCCCTATGAAATTAAAATCAATTTAAGAATGTAGTCCTCTTGCGTCTACAGCTCTCTGTGGATTGGCCTCATCTGAAATTTCATCCAGCACTCTTATTACTGCAGGCAGCCTGTCCATAAGTTTTCTACATGCAGCATAGCGACAGGCTCATCTACTGTCACTTAGGCCCCATCCACACTATTGCATTTTAGTTTAGAAACGGAGAATTAAAACGTATACAATCTCCATCCACACCAGCGTTTTAGCTGCGTATTAGAATTGATCTCCGTCCACATTAAAAACGACTGAAAACGCGGATCACGTGATTATTCACCAACACTGGGCATGCGCGTGCCGGTGTAAACCTAGAGACTTTCAAACATCAAAATTTCATTTCTTAATATGTATTTGTGTCAAAATGAGATATAAACATCTTTTCCTATTCTATTTCGCCTGGAAACGCTTCCAACACGCTTGCGTGTCGCATGAAAAATAGGCGTCGGTTCTATTTCTAGCATGCACGCGTTTTCTGTGCGAGCCGCACCTGAGACACGGCAGTATCTTACTGTAAGAAACGTTTCCAGCGGGTGGAGTTTACTGGTACTGAATATTACCTTTGTATACTCCATGACTGATGACACCCAATCATAGAGCCGAGCGTGAGCCTCTGCGTCATCGTTTCTAAAGTCCTCCGTTTTGACCCGTCTTCACTAAAACGCCCTCCGGAGATTCAAAACGCAAAACGGGGTCGGCAGCGTTTCTAATATTCTCCGTTTTAGGTCTTCGTTTTTGCCGTTTTAGTCTGGACGGGAGGTGCAAACATAGCAAAAGGACTCTAGCATAGCAAAAGGTTTCTAAGCGAAAACGCAGTAGTGTGTTGATGGGGCCTTAGCCTTGGAAGTTCTCATGGTGCCCCACCACTGAACATTTCTTTTTGAACATCCATCCACTTAATGTGAACATATGAGCCTGACATGAATGTGTACAGTCTTTCCAGCAAAGTGAAAAAACATGCAGCTTCTGGGACATTTTTTTACACTGTCCACAATGACAAGATTTAAACAGTGTGCCCTGCAGTGAACATAAAATGCATATTTGAGCACCTGCCACTCATGACTGCAGCCCCATCATAGCCTTGGCCCACCAGATTCTCTTTGTATTCCAGTCCATACTTTTCCAAACATGAAATAAGTTTCTGTCAAACTGGCTGCATCTAAGTGCTCTGCTTTCTGGTACTCAAAGAAGCTCTCCTGAACACACCATTATAATAATATCTTGCGACCAGAGACAGCTGCTCCTTTTTTTTGAATGTCTTTAGTCTCATCCGCTAAAATAGTGCTCACTTTCTTTAACCTCTTTTATAATTTCCTCTCTCACCATTTCTGCTAAACACTCCAAAATCTCATTTTGAGTGCTTTTGCTTATGTATTTAGCATTTCTGGGACCCTGTGACAGCCATTTTTTCACTAAGGCATCATGTTTACTCACAAGATCTAAAATCTCAAGGAAATTTCCCTTGTTTTTTGAGTTTTCCGATTCATCATGGCCATGTTGGGAAATATTCTGAGTGCAAGGTTTCAGCCAAAGTTTTAATGTACTTTTGATTTTCGATTACTTGTTTCTGATTTTCATCTCCCATCATTCCCAAGACATTTTTATTTTTCTTGGCCATTCTTTTGAACTCACTCCATGCAATCATCGCATTCACATGTGTGTCTGATCTTGCATGTACACTAAACCCACTGTCTTTGGAAGTGGCCTTCTTTCCATTAGAATAACCATTTTTCCTCATCTCCTTCACTTATTTCCTCGTCTCCTTCACTTATTTCCTCATCTCCTTCACTTATTTCCTCGTCTCCTTCACTTATTTCCTCGTCTCCTTCACTTATTTCCTCATCTCCTTCACTTATTTCCTCGTCTCCTTCACTTATTTCCTCATCTCCTTTACTTATTTCCTCATCTCCTTCACTTATTTCCTCGTCTCCTTCACTTATTTCCTCGTCTCCTTCACTTATTTCCTCATCTCCTTCACTTATTTCCTCGTCTCCTTCACTTATTTCCTTGTCTCCTTCTGTCTTCTCCTGCTCTGACCCTCCTGGTCTCTCCAGTTTACTGCCTTCTCCTTCATTTCCCTCATGCTCTTCCTCTGTTACAATCACGCCAGACTCCACCCTCACTCAATCACAACGCACCTCCTCTCCCGAATACTGATCACACACACCTGCTCATCATCAAGTCGGTTCTACCCGCACCTCCACTTGCTACCACTTCCGCAAACATCGTCACTTCTTCACCCCCGGTAATCGCCAGTCCCATGGCCCGACCGGCGCCCTTCTCAGGATCGGCGGAGGATTGCAATGGATTCATCCTGCAATGTTCGCTGGTCTGGGAGATGCAACCGCATTTATATCCAACTGACATCTCAAAGGTAGCGTTTGTAATCTCACAGATGAATGGTAAAGTGCTTCGTTGGGCCGAATCACTCTGGTCACAGAAGAGTGACAGTATCCAGACGATCTCCAGTTTCATCACTCACTTCAGAGAAGTTTTTGGAACGCCCACCAGGGATTCGTCGATTGGAGAACGACTGTATCAGTTGAAGCAGAATAATATGTCTGTGAGTGATTATGCCCTACAATTCCGTACATTAGCTGCTGCCAGTGGGTGGAATGAACAAGCCCTGATTACCACATATCGTCAAGGGTTAAATCCACATATATGGTTGCATCTCGCTGCATACGAGGATTCCATCGGGCTGGAACGTTTTATTCAACTCTCTACACGCTTCGCCACTCGTTTGCAGTCGTGTCTCGAGGAGCACCCAGACCAGCCGCTCACTCTTCCATTCCTCCGCCGACCTGAGTCCATCAGCCCTCCAGAACCAGTCCACGAGCCCATGCAGCTGGATAATGCAAGGTTATCACGCGCTAAACGTCAAAGACGGATAACACAGCATCTATGCCTATATTGTGGTTCTACTGAACATTACATCTCAAGATGTCCCATTCGTCCTCCTCGTCCCATGGTGAGTGCAATAGTTCCTTCTATTGAACAGATGAAGCCTCTCACTACTTTAGTAGAACTAATTACTGCCGATCTTGTTATTCCAGTCCGCGCTCTACTCGACTCAGGCTCCGCAGGCAATTTTATCTCCGGCGCCCTCTGCAGGCAGCTCAAGCTCAAATCCACTGCCACGAAATCCGTCTACCAGGTCAACTCGATAACTGGCAGACCTCTCAGTCGGAGACGGGTGAGTTTCAGTGCTGGACCCGTTCAACTTCTAGTGGGAGCATTACATGTGGAACAACAACATCTACTGGTTCTGGAGGAGTCCACCGCTGATGTGATTCTGGGGCGCCCATGGTTGGAGCAGCACAACCCCATCATCTCCTGGAGGACAGGAGAGATCCTGAAGTGGGGCAGTAGCTGTTTCCCGAGCTGTTTTCCTGCACTTCCGATTCCACGTTCCAAGAGGTTACCCCTTTGCTCTACTTCCATCGAAAGCCCTGTGGAGAAACGTTCGGTGGATATTCCTCCTTGTTATGCCCACTTCAGTGATGTCTTCTGTCCCCAGCGAGCCTCCAAGCTGCCTCCACATAGGCCATGGGACTGTGCCATCGATCTGCTTCAGGGTGAGCCAGTGCCCCGAGGTAAGATTTACCCTCTATCACTGCCGGAGGAGAAGGCCATGGAAGAATATATCAAGGAGGCCCTGGAGCAAGGCTACATTCGTCCGTCTACGTCCCCTGCTGCTTCCAGTTTCTTTTTTGTGGCAAAGAAGGATGGAGGCTTGCGGCCCTGTATTGATCACCGTGCACTCAACCGTATCACCGTCAAGTTCCGCTATCCCCTTCCTCTCGTTCCCGCTGCACTGGAACATCTCCGAGGTGCCACTGTTTTCTCCAAGTTGGACCTCCGCAGCGCATACAATCTCATCCGGATACGTGAGGGGGACGAATGGAAGACGGCCTTTGTGACCCCTACTGGACACTATGAGTATCTGGTCATGCCTTATGGATTGGCCAACGCCCCCTCCGTATTCCAGGACTTCATCCATGAAGTACTCCGGGAGTTCCTCCACAAGTCAGTTCTGGGGCCGTATGTATAAAGCCACTCAGAGTAAAATTTTAGTCTCAAGTCTGTCAAAATTCTAAGAATTACGTCATTTTACTTTTATTCCTAGACTTAAGAATAAGTGTGATTCATAAAGGCTCCTAAGTGTCAAGACTAGGTCTCAGCTCCTAAATTATTTAAGAGAGCTGAAGAGGTCTCTTAACCTAGTTA
Organism: Vimba vimba; assembly: GCA_022828995.1. Classification (NCBI taxonomy): domain Eukaryota; kingdom Metazoa; phylum Chordata; class Actinopteri; order Cypriniformes; family Leuciscidae; genus Vimba; species Vimba vimba. Next base: position 36,752,712 of record CM040823.1, read on the forward strand.
GGAGTAACAAGATGGCCGCAGAGAGGAGGAGGCCACACACTTTTCAATGAAAATATGATGTATTGGAGTTACAGTAAATGATGACGGAGTTGATTTTATAGCAATGAAATGAAAGGAAAGTAATAATTACATTGTTGCTGACTGGAAAAAAACAGCAGTACACCTGGTGATGACTTGAGCTCATCATTCCACAGTAAGCAGGGTCTTAATAGCACTATTGTGGCACTGACCACATCAAATACATTAGTGGCTAAAAGTGATGTGCAGAGTTTTTTTTTATTGTTTTTTTATGACCCTACAAGTTTGCTTAAACCATCAAAATATAAGGAAAATAAAACTTAGTGAAGATATTTATCTGACAAAATTATTTCAAGTCAAGTCACTTTTTACAGTACAGACTGTTTCAAAGCAGCTTTACAGTGATAACAGGAAAATAATGCAACAAAATTTGGGCTGTACAGCAGCTCTAGAAGAAAATAGTGTCATCGTGCAGCTTAAGTTAGTTCAATGATGATTCATTTCCATTGTAAAAGATCATTAGTTATCTATTTAGTTCGTTATACAGCCGCTCTGAGAAAACAGTGATGTCATTGTTCAGCTCAGTTCAGTTCTCAGACAACGGTGTCAATCCAGTCAGATCAATAATATTGTTGAAAAAAGGCCTAACTACAGCAACAGTTTTTTTAAAAAAAACTAAAAAGCTCACAGGAGAAGAAAAAAATCATACATTGTCTGCAACATAGTCAGTTATTAATATTTCATTGTCCTCTCTTGTTCATTTGTTTGACAGCCTTGGCTAAAAATGATGTCTGTACAGTTTGACATGTTTCATTGTGTTATCACAAATAAACAATTGACTCCAAGCACAACTACACAATACGCGTACAAAATCTTTAACACATTTTTAATACTATTTGAATAAAGGGTGAGTGTCAATTTTCCTTGGCCTCACTTTTGGCCAATACTATATGGCAGTTCTTTGACTTTCCAATTGATCTTCAAATCTCGCAGTAAAATAAAGCCACTTTATTGAGTATTTCAGACTTTCCTGAGTTGTTGGATCCATTGATGGAACTCATGTTTGCATAATTGCTCCAACTGTAAATGAGGAGACACGCATCAATAGAAAAGGGTTTCCACAGCATAAATACTAATTTGTGATAATTTTGCACAATGAACTGCAAAGCATTTTTTAAAATAAATTTAAATATTAAAGCTTCAGTGTCTTAATTAAATTATTTTATTATAATTAGATTAAATGATTGGTGTCATGCTGCAGTGACCTCATCCTTGCAGGCTCACTATTGGCTGATTCAGTGGTTGAGGGCGGCCATTTTGGGTTGACATCATTGTAGTCCTTAGTTCACAACACTTAAGTCCCACTTCAGTCAGCATTTAAGAATCAGTCTAATACTTTACTGAAAGTTGCTTTTAGCTGCTTTATAAAAGTCTCCTACTCTTAGAAAAGTCCTACTCTTTACTAAGTATTTTCTGACACTTAAGTCAAAGCTTAAGACTATTCTTAAGAGCATTTCTTAGAAGTTTTATACATACGGGCCCTGGTCTACATCGACGATATCCTGATTTACTCCCGGAGTATGACGGAACATCGCCACCACGTTGCGGAGGTCCTGAAACGCCTGAGGGAGTTCCAGCTGTTCTTGAAGGCCGAGAAGTGTTCCTTCCACCAACCCTCAGTGCAGTTCCTTGGTTATAACATCGATAACAGTGGCATTCGGATGGACGAGGGGAAGGTGGAGGCCATTCGCAGTTGGCCCATACCTACCACCATCAAAGAACTTCAACGATTCCTCGGATTCTCCAATTTCTACCACCGTTTCATCCAGAACTACAGTACCATCTCCAGTCCACTTACTCACCTCCTACGTAACAAGCCCAAGTCTCTGTCCTGGACACCTTCTGCCACCCACGCCTTTGAGTCCCTCAAGAAAGCCTTCACTTCCGCTCCTCTCTTGATCCATCCAGATCCAGAAAAGCCCTTCGTCGTGGAAGTTGATGCTTCTACCACAGGAGTGGGTGCGATTCTATCGCAGCAGCAGGGGACTCCAGGTAGACTTCATCCATGCGCCTTCTTCTCCCGCAAATTCAACCCGGCGGAGGTCAATTACGACATCGGCAACAGGGAGCTGTTAGCCGTTAAGCTGGCTCTTGAAGAGTGGAGACATTGGTTGGAGGGCGCACAACATCCATTCGTGGTGTTGACAGATCTTAAGAATCTACAGTATCTCAGAGACGCCAAGAGGTTAAATCCACGACAAGCAAGATGGGCACTGTTCTTTACCCGGTTCAACTTTACAATCTCCTACATCCCTGGGTCCAAGAATGTCAAGGCGGACGCCTTATCCCGTCTCCATAATCCAAACGAGATTACGAAAGAGTCTGAATCCATACTGCCTGAAAGACTGTTTGTAAGCCCCATCACCTGGTCTGAGGAAACCTTGCCCTCCTCCAATGTCTCCGCCAACACTCCGCCGGGTTGCCCACCAGGATTGACCTACCTTTCTCGGACTCGACGCATTCCTCTCATCCACACTTCTCACACGTCACTGGGCACTGGCCACCCAGGGTTCAATGAGACCCTCTCGCTGCTGAAAGAACGCTTCTGGTGGCCTAATATGGCAGCGGACGTCAGAAGGTACGTGAGAGGTTGCAAGGACTGCGCCATCTCGAAAAGCCCTCGTCATCTTCCATCTGGCAAACTACTTCCTCTGCCCATTCCCAACAGACCCTGGTCACACCTAGGAGTTGATTTCATAACGGACTTACCTGCTTCTGATAACTGTACCTGCATCCTAGTAATCATCGATAGATTCTCCAAGTCTTGTCGTCTACTTCCCCTGAAAGGACTCCCCACTGCCATTCAAACTGCCGAGCTGATGTTCAACCACATCTTTAGAGTTTATGGAATTCCAGAAGACATTGTGTCGGATAGGGGACCTCAGTTCATCTCCAGGGTATGGAAGGCGTTCTTCTCACTCCTAGGTGTGACCGTTAGCCTCTCCTCTGGTTACCATCCGCAGTCGAACGGGCAGACAGAACGGAAGATCCAAGAGATCGGACGTTTCCTCCGTACCTTCTGTCATGGCCACCAGGACTCTTGGAACCAGTTCCTGGGTTGGGCCGAGTACGCACAGAATTCTCTACGGCAACCTACCACTGGACTCACTCCCTTCCAGTGCGTGCTCGGCTACCAACCTCCATTGTTCCCCTGGACTGGGGAACCATCAGATGTGCCTGCAGTCGACTACTGGTTCCGAGAGAGCGAGAGGGTTTGGGACTCAGCACACCACCATCTACAATGGGCATTGCGCAGACGTAGGATGACAGCCGATCTTCGTCGCTCTGACACCCCTTCGTATCAACCAGGTCAGAAGGTTTGGCTGTCCACCAGGGACATCAGGTTACGTCTGCCTTGCCGAAAGCTGAGTCCCAGGTTCATTGGCCCCTTTACCATCGTGAAGCAGATCAACCCTGTCACGTATCAACTCCAATTACCACCACAGTACAGGATTCATCCTACCTTCCATGTCTCCTTATTGAAACCTCACTATCCTTCTGTTTCTGTTCCCTCAGAGTCTGGCGCAGCGGCGGAACCTCCCCTTCCACTTATCCTAGAAGACGGTGCTACCTACCAGGTTCATGAGATCTTGGACTCCCGGTGTCGTGGTGGTCTTCTAGAATATCTCGTGGATTGGGAGGGCTACGGTCCCGAGGAACGTTCATGGGTACCCAGAAATGATATACTTGATCCCAACCTGCTTGATCAGTTCCATGCCACTCATCCGGAAAGACCCGCACCTCGGGGAAGAGGCCGACCGCCACGACGTCGGGGTCCTCGGCCCTCAGGAGCGGGCCGTGGAGGGGGGGGTAATGTTACAATCACGCCAGACTCCACCCTCACTCAATCACGACGCACCTCCTCTCCCGAATACTGATCACACACACCTGCTCATCATCAAGTCTTCAATCACCTCCAGCACTTAAACCCCGCTCTCATTCTCACTCATTGTCCGGTATCATTTGCATCTAGACACTATCTCCTTGCTTACCTTCAGGACTCCACTGCTACTTACCTGTTCCGTCGATTCCTCTCCCAGCCTTCCAGTCTTCCTCGTGGGTCTTCGTCTCCTGTGTCCTCCTGAGTCTTCTCCGGGTCTGGTGTCTCCTTCCGTTCCCCATCTGCAAGAAAATCAAACTGAGTCATTCAAGTCTACATCATCGGGACTAATTCAGATGCACTCACCTTCATCTGCACTGCCAAACTCTCTGCTGGTTGATTATAATAAATACTCTCTTTACCTTATCCGTGTGTCTGCCCTTCTGTGTTGTAACATCCTCCTGTGTAATTTTTTTAGCAAAAAAGCTGGCAGTATCCCCAATTTTAGCCTCCCTTTTCATGGTTAGGCTCCAGCTACTTTCTTCAACTACTCTTGCCTGCAAAAGTCAATATGTGAAAACCTCTGGTTATCCTTGTATTACATTACACTGTAGGGCCATGTAGCTAATAAGTAGCCTATATAACAAATATAAAATCAGAAAGATTTATCACATGCACACACCAGTTATGTTTAGACTACTTAATCTTATTGTATTTGTTATTTCCCCAGTTGTAACCTGGTTTCATTGCTGTGATATCTGAGAGGAATTGGATTTAATAGGACTGCTTAGCTAATCAAATGATCTCCTAACTGGCACTGTATTGTGTGTTGTAACGTAACGTCGGCGTAACGGCGACCATCAGTAAACGTTATGGATACAAACAATATTTTATATTTTTTATTAAGCTGTTCTTGTCTTTACTAAAATCAAAATTAGGCTAATCAAAGGGAAGAGTGCTCTTACAAATCACGAGGGAGCGATTTGACCACTGATTTTGGCTAACGTTATAGACTCGCTGTTTTTGCTGATGCTGAATCGTCTTTAGCATACAATACATTCATTACAAATGTAACTTTAAGTTAAACGTGTGTTTAAACTACACCTGGGGAAACTCATTTCACCTTCAGAGGCTCTGGGGCAGCTCAGTCTCTCCAGTCGGGTTGCAGGGCCAACCACCGCAGCAGACTCGCTGTGTGTGAGCCAGACTGAGCGAACGCCGCTCTGCACATTTGAATCAGGGACGTAGCTAAGTATTTGAGGGGTAGGGGGGAGGGGCTAATAATACAATTAAAAATAAAAATTAAATTGTTCACTTTTGGTAAATGTATTGGACATAGTGGCGGGTTGTTTTTACAAGTACAGTTTTTGGATCATCAAAGTTAGGGGAGCAGCTGGGGGGACCCCCCGTAGATCCGCCCGTGATCTCTGGGCTAATGTATTCTTTCTGGGGCCTCTGCAACCATTTGTCTAAAAGGACATCATCCTCTGCTTTGTCTTTCAAGAGCTGATAGAAATTATTATTTTCATCCTCATGCCTTCTCAGGGCCTGTCCCTGTCGTGCTAAATATTTGACAGAACTTACTATTTTCCCAAGACAGTGCCTATTGTCTGCTTGTTGCTTTGCCAAAGCACTGGACAATTGGGTGTCTACAGCATGATTTTCTTGTGTAGTCACAGAGACAGCATGACAGTGTGTATGACTACTTGCATGTGGTTTAAAATTTTCAATCGCTCTTTACCAATTTTTAAATCATGTATTTATAAAGGCAGGCTCTTCTTTTGCTGCAAAGGGTGTGGGTTTTTAGAAACACAAAACCCCTTTTTGCAATGCATCATAATGCAGGGAAATTCCTTGTACCATCTCTCTTAGAAATGTAAAACTCTATTAGACAGCACTTGAGTCTGTATACATTTTGGGTGTGGCTGATATGGCTCTATCCTCTGACTTGAATCTTCAGTGTCACTCAACTCTCTGTCCCTGTTTCTGCCTCTGCTTTGGTCATGCATGCTCTGAACTCCCTAAAGCAAAAAAGTCACAATCTCACTCAAAGCCATGAGACTACACTTACATCAAGCTTATAAAGGGCTAATCTTCCACATCTCTCTTACCTGTCAGTCTGCTCCTGTCTCTCTCTTTCTTTTTCTACCTGTCTCAACCAGTTGATGATCCTCCTGCATGATGTACAACACTAGCATTCAGATAACACCATAACCAATAACTCAAAACAATATAGTACAGTATCAGAACTGGACTTGACAAAATAAAAAGGCAAAAATATGTAAGATGTCAAAGCACTGATTTGCAGATTCACAAATACTCACACTGACATCTCTGTTTACAGCAGACAAATGTTATCACTTAAGCCTTTTTAAGACCTCACCTCGGGCCCTGTACCTTCCTCTCCTGTCTCCATACTGCTGCTGCCTTCCTGCTCCTAAAAATACAATATGGTTGCTGTGATACATGTCTAAGGTAAAGCTCCTGAACCCAAGAAGAGCCGATTTCTAAACTACAGAATGAAAATCCACTAATTAATAACTGGATTCCAGCATGTGATGTGCAAGATGGTGATGGGGTGTCCTGGTGCAGATGATGTATGCAGCGGGCACTAATGAGTCCATTAAATGTACTATGTATGTTAACATTTAGTCGGTTGGAAGTCAGAGAGTTGAGTCCCTGCTACTGAAGTCAAAGAGCTTGAAAAGGTGCTTGAAAACAATTATTAAGTGGACTCAAGGCTTATGAGAAACTAAGTGTGGCAGGGTAAAGGAGCTTGTTTATTGGTTTATTAGAGGATGGGGAGAGGACCAATGAGGTGAGAGCAGCGCGAGTATTTAAAGACCTTTATTTTGACATCTGTTTACGTGGCTTGCTGATTCCGGGCTTTCTCCCCCCTGGCATTTCCTTTCCCACTCCAGGTTATCTCCAGGTATGTTAAGGCTAGCAGTGTTTTGTAATGGTGTGGATCGCTCTCTTGTAATCTGTATTATTTATAGTTTGATTTGTAGCATTACTGGTGGTGTAGGCATTGAATGGTGGCTGTATGCAGTCTCAGCTAACATAGCAAATGTGTGTGTGCTGGCCGGCGGACTGAACTGCGGCGGATTGAGTACCCATATATCGGGCATTTGGGCGGTGTTTATCTGTTCATCTAAACGTAAGTATCTCTTTCCCATTTTCCCTGGGGATTTCATAGACTTAATGTGTCCTGTTTGGTTAAAGGGAAAGAGATTTACTGCTCGTGCTAACGGTGTGTGAGTGTTGACTGGCAGATTGGTCTGCGCGCATTGTGAGTAACCATACACGGAGCGCGTGAGTGACGTCATCTAAAATTGTAAGTAGCGTATTCCCTTCTTATTTCAGCTGTTATAGATCGAGTCTAATGTTTAGTGTTTTATGACTTAAAGGAAACTTCCTCATCTGTAAACTCTATCTGGTGGGAGGACGTTAAGGAGATGCCGCTGCTGTTTTGCTTATTTGGTTTATTATTTTGATTCTTTATAGTTTCTTTTGTTTTTTTGGGGTTACAGTTGTTTTGTCTCACTGTGTGGTATTAACTTTGTAACTACGGCGTGTGAACTATCACTAGTAGTCATTATGTCTAGTGATTTTCCTTAACATTATTTCAGACTAATCCGTGGTTTTCTTGCGTCATAATTCATTTATGTGTGGTGCTGGATTCTGTTCCGCCAACTAAGCACTGCTCCTCGTTAGCCTCACTTGTGAGGAGGTTGGAGTGCTCTTGATGTGACACCTTTGTGTATGTTATTGTGTGTTTTGGTATAAATGTTCTTTAATCAATTGACCATCTTTTGTGTGTCTCCAGGAGCCAGTGTAGTCGTGGTGGAGCAGGGGAGGCCGGTTGTCGTGATCTAGAGGCACGCATGTCACGGTGTGTGATTTACATTGACACGATTTCCTTGCAGTGCTTTGCAGTCTGATTTGGGGTGAGTTTAGGGAGGGTTGGATGACCTCTCGATTGCGCCCGGCCTGCCTTGTCCCTGAGAAACCTGGCTCTGAAGAGAAATGTTCTATACCATGTGATTTTAAGAATAATTGTGATGTTTTAAATACAATAAAATATATTTTGTATTGTGACCCTGGTCTCACTGGTTTAAGTCTTTGCCCTCAGTGAGTAATACTTACCTGTGTGTCCTCCGTTGAGGTATTTCCCTGGTTCTCCACCAGGGTGGCGTAGTCTGGTACAAACTTATCGTGGTTTCTAAATCTCTTGCTTATAATAACGCCACATTTTGGCGTAAGTCGGCAGGGTTTACCTAGTAGGGCAGGGACTTTTAGGTGAGACTTGGGTGTAATTGTGTCTGTTTTGATTTTTTTTTTGTTTTTTTCCTATAGGCAAAACAGCAGTGTGCATACATCGCAAAACTGTATTACTTTTTCGTGGCTTTTTCTCTTTTAGGGTGAGTATAGTTGACGATCATGGAGGAGGAAATGCAGGAGTTGCGAGAGTTAGTGGCACAGTTGAGAGCAGACAATGACCGGTTGCGTCGTGAGAGTGAGCAGGTCCCAGGTGAGTTACCGGGCCCTAGCACTACTCCTGTTGTAGCCACTGCGGCTGTGTCAGGCCCTCCCCAGCCAGTGTCAATCGATACCGTGGTGCCGGAGCGTTTTGTTTTTGTCCCTAGGGACAGACGGTGTCCAAAATTTTGTGGCAGATCCGGCACCGGTATTGATGAGTGGGTGGAGGAGGCCGAGGCCTGCATGCGTGCTCGTTATTTATCAAAGATTGATAAAGCGTTCTTTCTTTTTGACCATTTGGAGGGTGAAGCACGGGAAGAGATTAGACATCGTCCTAGTGAGGACCGGGGAGATCCAGATAGGATTATTAGGATTTTGCGCGAGTTGTATGGTTGCTCTCAATCGTATGTGGCACTTCAAGAAGCTTTCTTCTCCAGGAGGCAACAGGAGGGGGAATCTCTGTTAGAGTTTTCCCTTGCTTTGATGTCTCTTCTGGAGAAGGTTAAACTGCAATCACCCAACGCTATCCCTAACGCTGAAATTGTGTTGCGTGACCAGTTTGTTGAGTATGTCGCTGATAGTGCTCTCCGCCGGGAACTTAAGCAGTTAGTTCGCCGCCAGCACACCGCTACTTTATTGGATGTACGTGGGGAAGCGATTAGATGGGAGCGGGAGGGGATGCCAGGGGGTGCGAGAGGTAGGAGTCAGTCAGTCCCGATGGCTTATGGCATTCAGTATGGAGTACAGGGAAATTCTCAGTCCGAGTTGCGGGAGTTACGTGAGATGTTAAAAACGCAGCAGTTACAGTTAGATCAACTCACTCAGAGTGTCGCAGGTATTCGCTACCCCCAACAAAGTCGTCGGCCTGGCCGTACGGATACATTACTCTGTCATCGGTGTCAGAGACCAGGCCATTTTGCCCGTGAATGTGATGGAGAACGCATCCACCCACCTCCTTTAAACCGTGGTGAGTCGCCTTCTATGAGGGCTGGGCGGACTGGCTCTCAACCGACGGAAAACTAGGTCCCACCGAACTGCAGAGTCACTGTTCGGATGGGGAAGGTCGTGACTCAGGGACTTCAGGCTCCCGGCCGCATTTAATGGCGTCGTGTCCTCATCTCGTTGTCGGTATGGGGGGGGTACAGGTGCCCTGTTTGATTGATACTGGCTCCATGGTGTCCACGATCACAGAAGGCTGTTTTTCGGAACAGTTTGCACCATGGGGCCAGGATCGTCTCAGGGCATGCCAGTGGTTACAACTCCATGCGGCTAACGGGTCATTGATACCATATGTGGGATATATTGAGCTGGACGTTGAGCTTTGTGGTCGGGTGATTCCGCGGTGTGGCGTATTGGTGGTCAGAGATCCTCCCGGTGGCATCGGTACTCGAGTACCTGGTATTCTGGGAATGAATGTGTTGAGCCGGTGCTATCGGGAGCTCTTTGGGCAGCATGGCCCCGGCCTATTTGATACACCGCCCGTGTCGGGGGCCTCTAACGCGGTGTTTCAGGCATTACAACACTGTCGCCAGGTAAGCTGTGTCCCTCAGGATGGCTATATGGGCAAGGTTCGTTTGCGGGGCCGTAGGGCGTGTCGTATTCCAGGCGGCACTATGAAAATTGTGGCCGCCACTTGCCCTGGATACCTTGCTGGGGAAACCGTGCTTTTTGAGCCACCAGAAACTGGGTTGGCAGCTGGTCTTTTGGCGTCATCAGCCTTAATCCAGGTGATACGAGGTACGGTTTACGTGCCAGTTATCAATGTAGGTGAGACGGATGCATTGCTCTTTCGGAACTCCATGCTGGGCACGGTACAACAGGTATATATTGTGAGCTTGCCCCGTGGTGTTTCAGAAGTCAAATCTGTGTCTGCGTCAATTAATCTTCAGATTCCTACGGTTCTTTCTTCAGTGCAGGAGCAAATCGAGAGTCTCGATTTGTCCATGTTGACTGTGACTGAACAAGAACAGGTTAGGTCTTTGCTGGTAAGGTTTCAGACAGTCTTCTCTGCGTACGAAGGTGATTTGGGATGTACTCAGCTTCTGTCTCATGATATTCCTCTAACAGATTCGGTCCCAGTTCGGCAACGGCACCGGCGGATTCCGCCATCAGAGTATGACGTGGTAAAAACGCACATCAACCAGTTGCTGGAAACGAGCATTATTAGAGAGAGCTGCAGCCCCTATGCCTCCCCCATTGTGTTGGCTAAAAAGAAGGACGGTTCATTGCGTATGTGTGTAGACTATCGCCAGCTGAATGCAAAGACTTGCAAAGATGCTTTTCCCCTCCCACGTATAGAGGAAACCTTGGACTCACTGACGGGGGCCCAGTGGTTTTCCACTATGGACCTCGCCAGTGGGTACAACCAGGTTCCTGTCACGGAGGAGGATAAATGTAAAACGGCTTTTTGTACCCCATTCGGCCTTTTTGAATGGAACCGAATGCCGTTTGGGCTCTGTAATGCCCCAGGCACCTTTCAGAGGCTGATGGAGAGGTTGTTTGGGGACCAGCAGTGTCAGTCCCTTTTGCTGTACTTGGACGACATAGTGGTGTTTTCCTCCTCCGTGACACAACACCTTGAGCGGCTGGAGGTTGTTTTAAGTCGGCTTGAGCGAGAAGGGTTGAAGGCCAAGTTAACTAAGTGTGTGTTCTTCCAGCAGGAAGTAGGTTATCTGGGACACGTCATTTCAGCCAACGGGGTCTCGACCGATCCAAAAAAGGTAGAGGCAGTGAAGCAATGGCAGCGACCTGTGGGGGTGGCAGAGCTCCGTTCTTTCTTAGGGTTTGCCAGTTATTACAGACGGTTTGTAGAGGGGTTCGCCCGATTGGCGGCCCCACTGCACCGTTTGGTGGCTGAGTTTGCTGGCCGTAAGCCTAGAACTCGGACAGAGTTGAGTTTCCGCACGGCCTGGACAGAGCAGTGTCAGGGGAGCTTCGAGGAGTTGAAGAATAGGCTCACCTCTGCCCCTGTATTAGCATATGCTGACTTTTCCCTTCCCTTTATCCTGGAGGTAGACGCTAGCCATGGAGGCCTGGGGGCAGTTCTATCCCAGGAGCAGGGAGGGAGGGTCCGGCCTATAGCCTATGCTAGCCGCAGTCTTAGGCCCACTGAGCGTAACATGTCGAATTACAGCTCCATGAAGTTAGAGTTCTTGGCGCTCAAGTGGGCCATGACTGAGAAGTTTAGAGACTACTTGCTGGGGCAGAGGTGTGTCGTCTTCACGGATAACAACCCTCTCAGCCACCTGGCCACAGCCAAACTGGGGGCCACAGAGCAGCGTTGGGCAGCCCAATTGGCTGCCTTTGACTTCGAGCTGAGGTATCGCTCTGGGCGGTGCAACCGGAATGCGGATGCCCTTTCCAGACAGGGTCCCTCTAGTCCGGAGGAATTGGGACAGTTGCTGCCAGGGACAAATTTACCAGCCATGGTGAGGCAAGCTGGAGAAATAAAGGTGGGTTCTCAGGCAGTGGTTACTGCACTGCCGGCCTTGGCTGTAGATATGCAGTCATTACAGGAGAAGGACTCTGTCATTGGTGAACTGTTGCGGTTTTGGAGGCGTGGGGTTCCCCCTAATGCCGACGAGCGTCGGCAGTTGCCCAAGGCTGTGATAATCTTGTTGCGCCAATGGAGCAGGTTGTGTGAGCAGGATGGAGTACTGCACCGTCGTGTGTTCCGCTCTGATGGAGGAGAAGAGGCACTTCAAGTGGTGTTACCTTCATTGTTACACCATGAAGTGTTGATGTCACTTCACCAGGAGCATGGGCACCAAGGGGTGGAACGCACTACTGAGCTGGTGCGGCAGCGTTGCTATTGGCCAGGTCTGACGTCAGATGTGGCACAATGGTGTCGAGAATGTGAGCGATGCCAGGTCTCCAAAGATACCCAACTTCGTTCTAGTGGCTTTATGGGCCATTTGTTGGCTTCTAGGCCAAATGAGATATTGGCCATAGATTTCACTGTGTTAGAGCCAACTCGTTCAGGGCTGGAGAACGTGCTTGTTATGACCGACGTTTTTACGAAATACACCTGGGCGGTGCCCACACGAGACCAACGGGCAGAAACAGTGGCCCAAGTTCTGGTGCAGGAGTGGTTTTATAGGTTCGGTGTCCATTGTCGGATTCATTCCGATCAGGGCCGGAACTTTGAGTCCTCCTTAGTACGACAGCTTTGTGCATTGTATAAGGTGGAAAAGTCTCGCACGACCCCTTACCATCCGTCCGGGAATGGACAGTGCGAACGGTTTAATAGGACGCTGCATAACCTTTTGCGTGCTCTGCCAGTATCCAGGAAAATGGACTGGGCCTCATGCCTCCCACAGGTGCTATTTTGTTATAACACTACCCCACATCAGACGACTGGCGAATCCCCATACCTTTTAATGTTCGGACAGGAGCCAAGACTTCCGGTGGACTTCCTTTTGGGTAGAGTCCAGGAGGTTGGGGTTGGTAGTGTGCATGAGTGGATAAGGGAACATCAGACAAGGCTTCAGGTTGCTTTTGAAGGGGCACAGGGCCGACTTGAAGCTGCAGCCGGTCGCCGTAAAGCACAGCATGATGCTCACGTCCGTGATACACCACTGGGGGAGGGTCAGCTAGTTTATCTGCGTGAATATGGCGTTAGAGGTCGCCATAAAATTCAGGACCTGTGGAGCCCAGTGGTGTATCAGGTCGTAAGGGCACCCAAGGAGGGTGGGGTGGTATATACCATCGCACCCGTGGGCGACTTGGAAAAGGGTAGGTGTGTTCATCGTTCTGCGTTGAAGGCCAGAATCCGGCAAGATGGTTCGGGTCCAGCCCTAACACCTCCCCCGGAGTTGGAGGAAGAGGTACATTCAGCAGAAAATCCCTTTGAGGATATTGACCTGCTGATGGAGATACCGGTGACCATCCCGGTATGTCAGGAGCTGGTCCCTCGTGTGCCGGTGTCTTTTGGAGCTTCTACTGCCCAGACTGGGCTGGCGGGGTCTGGAGAGGTGGCCCCGGTTGTTGATGGCCACGAAGTTCTCGACTCCGCCTCGAGTGTATCACCTGGGCCGGTTAGCTCGCTGGGGGTCCAGTCAGGGGTGGATGGGGCCCCCCTGAGGAGAACCGGGAGGGCTACTGCTGGGCAGCATTCAAATCTGCACCGTCTACCGCGAGCTGTTGAGGGAGGGATAAGATCTGCCACCATACCAGGAGCCGGCTCTAACCAGATTTCAGCGTGGTTTAGGCCCTGGGATGTAGGACGGGAATAGTCCATGAGTAGCTGTATTTGGGTCATCGTCGGGGCGCCGATTTAAAAAAAACTGGGGTAGAATGTGGCAGGGTAAAGGAGCTTGTTTATTGGTTTATTAGAGGATGGGGAGAGGACCAATGAGGTGAGAGCAGCGCGAGTATTTAAAGACCTTTATTTTGACATCTGTTTACGTGGCTTGCTGATTCCGGGCTTTCTCCCCCCTGGCATTTCCTTTCCCACTCCAGGTTATCTCCAGGTATGTTAAGGCTAGCAGTGTTTTGTAATGGTGTGGATCGCTCTCTTGTAATCTGTATTATTTATAGTTTGATTTGTAGCATTACTGGTGGTGTAGGCATTGAATGGTGGCTGTATGCAGTCTCAGCTAACATAGCAAATGTGTGTGTGCTGGCCGGCGGACTGAACTGCGGCGGATTGAGTACCCATATATCGGGCATTTGGGCGGTGTTTATCTGTTCATCTAAACGTAAGTATCTCTTTCCCATTTTCCCTGGGGATTTCATAGACTTAATGTGTCCTGTTTGGTTAAAGGGAAAGAGATTTACTGCTCGTGCTAACGGTGTGTGAGTGTTGACTGGCAGATTGGTCTGCGCGCATTGTGAGTAACCATACACGGAGCGCGTGAGTGACGTCATCTAAAATTGTAAGTAGCGTATTCCCTTCTTATTTCAGCTGTTATAGATCGAGTCTAATGTTTAGTGTTTTATGACTTAAAGGAAACTTCCTCATCTGTAAACTCTATCTGGTGGGAGGACGTTAAGGAGATGCCGCTGCTGTTTTGCTTATTTGGTTTATTATTTTGATTCTTTATAGTTTCTTTTGTTTTTTTGGGGTTACAGTTGTTTTGTCTCACTGTGTGGTATTAACTTTGTAACTACGGCGTGTGAACTATCACTAGTAGTCATTATGTCCAGTGATTTTCCTTAACATTATTTCAGACTAATCCGTGGTTTTCTTGCGTCATAATTCATTTATGTGTGGTGCTGGATTCTGTTCCGCCAACTAAGCACTGCTCCTCGTTAGCCTCACTTGTGAGGAGGTTGGAGTGCTCTTGATGTGACACCTTTGTGTATGTTATTGTGTGTTTTGGTATAAATGTTCTTTAATCAATTGACCATCTTTTGTGTGTCTCCAGGAGCCAGTGTAGTCGTGGTGGAGCAGGGGAGGCCGGTTGTCGTGATCTAGAGGCACGCATGTCACGGTGTGTGATTTACATTGACACGATTTCCTTGCAGTGCTTTGCAGTCTGATTTGGGGTGAGTTTAGGGAGGGTTGGATGACCTCTCGATTGCGCCCGGCCTGCCTTGTCCCTGAGAAACCTGGCTCTGAAGAGAAATGTTCTATACCATGTGATTTTAAGAATAATTGTGATTTTTTAAATACAATAAAATATATTTTGTATTGTGACCCTGGTCTCACTGGTTTAAGTCTTTGCCCTCAGTGAGTAATACTTACCTGTGTGTCCTCCGTTGAGGTATTTCCCTGGTTCTCCACCAGGGTGGCGTAGTCTGGTACAAACTTATCGTGGTTTCTAAATCTCTTGCTTATAATAACGCCACATAAGCATATTGTATTATTTCTGTTTATTGATTGAGAAATTGGCATTGAACAGGCAGCAACTCAACCTTCATCCTTGGGTTTAATCCATTACAATTATGAATACATTTTAAAGCCTCACCTCACACCCTGCAGTGCCACCTGCCTCTCCTTTTGTCTCTTCCATGGCTGCATTATAGGTCTCCTAATAAATTAACAATTGTAGCTTATATGATATTGCAAACAAAGTAACAGTGGACTTATGATCAGTTATGTTTATCTTTTCTGTATGTGGAAAATTTATAAAAGGCACAAACTTTCACATATATTCATCATTAAATCGAGCACAGCGTTAGTTCAGACAGGCCACGTAGGCATAGGCTGGGATCAGCTGACGTGGTCAGCTGTCAAATTACTCCAACCACTACCGTTCTCCTATTAGACCAGAAGGATATATATATGCGGCACTTCCGCCTGGGAAATATGCTTAAACTGCTCGCAACCGACCCCCCCCCCCCCCACACACACACCCTCACCACTATAAGTATCAAGCATATTTCTGTGCACCTTTTGGCTGTTGTCTTCTTTGTTTCAGATTATCAAGGCTTCCAAGTCCTAGAGTCACGGACATCATCGTGAGAGACACACCTTTCCTCATAGCAAGCTACAGTATAGACGTCCCGGACTTCACTGCTACGTCTACATGTTTAACCACGGCTTAAAGACATTACTAACTGTCTTAATCATCTGTATATTGCTCAAGCTGATGGTTCCATAGGGGGGTTAATGCCAAAGCTATGTATGTCATTTATTATGGAGCAAGAACCCCCACAAGGAACCATACAGCCAAAGATAAATTGTGTTCAAGTAAACTTGCCAAAGTGGTCTCGTCTGAATTCCTTTTAAGACCTCACCTCACACCCTCCACCTGTTACTTCATCTGTAACTCCTTCATGTGCCACTCCTTCCTCACCTGCCTCTTCCCTGATGGTACCAGCATTCTCCTGATGACACATTATATCATTTTTAAAATGTAAATATAGGCTTGGTAAATGATAGGTTATGATGTTGTCCTGTCCTTGTGTAAAATGTGTTGTATAATTACTTACACTAAACTTACTCTTTGTAAAAAAAACTTCAGTAAAGTTATTTCCTTTGATGGTTTTAATTTTTTCTGGGGTGGCATTATGCTGAAATGAGATGACAGAACATTTTACTTTTGCTAAGGTTAACACAGAGAAATCGATTGCCAGCTATGTAAAAAACGTTGTGCCATTCAACACAAGTGCCATATAAAATTCCATTGTTGATTTAATCGTCATATGCCTCGTATCCATAATTCAATTTTAAAAAGCTTGCTAATTTCAACCGCTTGACCGAGACTAATTTACCTCATACAAAGAAGAGTCTTATTCCAGTTCAAAGCTGGTGCGCACCGGTAACGTATTTGTATGTTCCTAGTGTAATGTTAACTTCTCTCTACTAATCAGATGCTCCGACTACAGGTGAAAAGTGAAGAATATGAAGCTGGTGATTGGCGAATGGTGATTATTCAAACATAGCATGAAATGGGAAGGTTTGACCTATCACTCTGGGTTTGACTTGCTGGCAAAACCGGATATCAAGCGTAGCGTTAGTTCTGGCAGGTCACGTTAGTCAAGCTCGCATCAGCTGATCCACATCTACCTATAGGAATACGACACCTATAACCGTATACATATATAAGCTCCTTCAGTGTTATCAGCACTATCAGCAATTAATTACCCTCCTCCATCCCCAGCTCCTCCTCTCATGAGTCAGGATTTAACATTCTGATTCCCCTTGAATAAGAACAATTATCGAATATGTTGTACTTTTAAAATCTTGAATTAAATATATTTGCAAATTTTCATGTTGGTTCTGTTCTGTTTACCCCTAAAGGGGGATTATTGCTGCTCTCCCTGCTCTTATCCATGCTAGGCTGCATGGATGCGCAGGGAGTTCTCGCCCAGAACGGAACCATACCGCCAATCCAAACTGTATGCAAATTGTCAATCATATTTGACGGTAGTGGTCCTGACAGAAATTTTCTTTGTCGTGCTTTCAAAATAAAAGTTCCAAATGTACAGGTTTTGTCCCTGCGGTATAGGCTAATTTTTGGGTGGGACACATGCAGCATTTTCCAATATTCCAATATACCCGGTTCCTACGCCAATGCCTCAGCCTTAGCAAGCAGTGCTCTGCCTATCAAGATCAAGTCTCTCTGCAACAATCTTCTTTGGCCTTTTATTATAACAGGGTCAAAGTTCAAGGTACTTCTATTATCTTGATTTTTAGTGATCACAATGCCTGAATATGTAACTTCAAATCTAACTGGAATATTATAAAAAGAGGGTGCGGTTGTCACAGTTGTTTTCTGTCTGAGTCTTGTTTTCTTTAGGCACATGTCTTCCTTTGTTCTGTTTTCCTGCCATTAATTTGTATTCAGTTCAGTTTTGTCACCTGTTTAATCATTAACATTTGTATCACCTCTGTTCCATTAATCAGTGTTCATCTGTGTTTGTATTTAGTTACATTCTGTTCAGTCAGTCTTTGTCTGATCTCTGTTCTACTAAGTTTGTGTGAACATTCTGTCAACATTGTCAATTAAAAGTAAATCTTTCTTGGGTTTCGGGATGTTGGGAGGAGAGTCTCATTCTGTATGCTTTCTTTAAAGACCTTAAGTAAAAAAGGTGATAATTCTTTACAAAACTGTTTGTAGAAATCCGCGATAAGCCCGTCAGTTCCGGGTGATTATTGTCTTTAAGTTCTATAATTGAATTAACTTCTAATAAAGTAATTTCACTATTGCAGAGGTTTCTATCATTACCCAAAATAGTCTTGCAATTTTTAACAGATTCAAGAAAAGTACAAGCTGCCTCTTCAGAATAATTTTGATGGTAAGATTACAGTAGTTACGAGGGTTATTAGTCACTGTCCCATCAATTTAGAGATTCAATTAATGAGGTTCTTAAACGACTCTTTTCTAATCTGAAAAAAATATGCCGTGTTGCATTCTTATTAATTTAAAAAAAGCACGGCTTTAATAATATTATAATATTTTTTTTACTGTGGCTCTTTTGGAAAAATGCATTAACCAAAAATGAAAAAATGGCTCTTTATTCAAAAAAGGTTCCCAACCCCTCATCTAAACTAGCCTGAATCCCAGCCGAACTTAGCCCCGCCCACAACAACTTTAGGTCAGGAAGTTCGGTCTGGACTTGATCCGTTGAGGAGCTATTAGGTGTGTTCGACATCGGCTGTGGCTGGATGCACCCGATCGGCGAGAGTAGCCGCGTGCAGGCGGGGAGGAGCTGCAAACTGAGACGTGAAGTCGGACACTTTCTGGTTCCCGTAGTGACCGCTCACGTGGTGTTTGCATACTTTACCACAGCTGCAGTGAAATAAATGCAATATTTGCCAAATAATACACAGATGTTTCAGAGACATTTTCATTCAATACTTTATGTAGCCTACTGCTTCATACAGCATCTGTTTGAACAAGAATAAAGTTCAACATAAGCAAATATCAATGAAGTGGAGTCTATGTTTTTTAAGCAGTTTTAATTTGATAAACATGACACAATATAGCATGACAACGACATGAAAAGAGTGTTCACTGTTATAATAAACTGATTTGAGAGCTTTAGAGGAACTAAAGGTGATCGAAATAAACACGAAACACACGTGATCGTTGTCATGCGGTGAATCCGGCCAATCGTGGAACAGCTGTGTCGTCATCAGCCCACGTGCAGCCCAGTGCACTTACTTCACTTCACTTTTCGTCGAGTTTGAAAGACGCGCCTGAGCTTACATTGGATTTAGGCTACCCCAGAAGAAGAAGAACGTGATTTGAAGACAAGAAAGATGTAAGGTAAGAAATTCTACATATTAGTTTGTTATTGTTGCATAAATTTCACATTGCAGTTGAACTGTTGCTAGATATGGTAAATATTATAATATTTACACCCGTGTTTACTGTTACTGTGTTTGTGGATATCTGCTCAAATGTAGATATGGCAACCATAATGTTTTTGAGCGCGATCGCGTTTGAATGTATCATACTTTGGATCGCGATCGCGTTTGAAAAGCACCAAACGGCTTCATGTTTTTACTATTATCTCATTTCATATCATCATAACGAATGGAAACATTTGAAGTAACATGATAATCAATATATTTTTCTCTAGCTTAGTTGTTACTGAAATATTTTGGAAGATTTACAGGCTGCTATAGGTTAATGTTATTATTATTTTATGCAGCACTGCGCATAGCCTATGCCTACAAGGCACAACAAACCTGCAGTGACGTGCGGTCTGGGTAGGCAAACTAGGCACTGCCTACCCTGCCAAAATTCAAAAACAAAAATGTTTATTAAATAATATACTTGTATTTATATGTTTACTGATTATTCTTGTTATTTATATATGCAATATGTGTGATATTCCAATTGTTTAGACGTTATGATGACAAATGTAGCGGTTACGCATAATCAAATTTATAGAATAAGCAGTGCTTTTACTGTCCATTCATTGCAGACGACAAGCGAATAACCCATGTTGCGCATGCGCACTTCGATCCTGTTTTCTTCAACATGTACGGCAAAAAGCACAAATCTGCTGTGCCTTTGGACGTAAATGTGCTATGCCCGTAAACATCTCCGTTACATATCAGACGTGGACCAATTAAAATCGAGATATTACTGGACATTTGCGCAGCTAACGTCATTGACGTTACACCACAGCTAGCCGCCAAACTCCCTCAAAGTCAAAATGACAGCACCGGCCATGATCACAGAGTTAAAAAAAAATTACAAGCTCGATTTTAGTTCAAAATCAGAGACTTTGCAAACTGAAGGCTCGTAAAGACGAGTTTTACAATGCTGTGATCGACGTCTTCACGAGGAAAGAGCGGCGGATGGATTTTATGTACAAATAATCGATTAGTGAGTCAAAAACTATTTTAGGCTTAATATTGAATTGATAAATGTGGTTGAATTTAATTGAGCAGTGTGTGATTTTACTTTTGCTGACTGATAAACAGGCACGTGCACACATAGACATAAAAGGGGGCTTGAGCACCTGCCCTTTTTATTCCTGGAGAGAAAGGGCCCTTTTTTCTGGGGTGCTTTTTTTCTATTTTTTAAAAATAATATATATTCCTGTTTGCGCACAGCTTCCCTGTCAAACAAATATATTTATTGAAGAATAGTATATCTAAATATCAGGTCCGTCCAAGTGATCTGAGGGCGCGCACGCATCCTGGTGTGTGACGTGTACGCAGACTGGTGCATAGATATGTACACTAGATGTCGCCTTGTCTACGGCAGTTCATTGGAACTAATGTCTTTAAGGCGACATCTAGTGTTTAAATCTATGCACCAGTCTGCGTACACGTCACACACCAGGATGCGCGCGCGCCCTCAGATCACTTGGACGTGGCTGTGTATAAGAGCTAAAAAACGATATAAATACTGTTCGACACATGTCAGTGAATGTAAGTCCTGTGTCAGTGAAGTTGATTCAGTACCTTCGACTTTGCAACAGTACAGCAGTGCTTGAGTCAACAACATTCAGCAGATGAAAAACAGTTGCAGAATATGAGTGGATCAGTTGTGTCCAGTTGCTAACAGTACAGTTCAGTGCATAGTTGTTTCACAGAGAAGGAAAGGCTGTGCAGATCCAACTTTCTCGAAAAATCCTGGAGTGCTGGTTCCCTAGACAACACAAAACCAGACCAATTACAATCAATACAATTTGTGTTTTATAAATACAGCAAGTTTATGGTCGAAAAAGTTCAACCATCTTAGACTTTCGTGACTCAAACAAGAAACTATTTTGGTAAGATTAAGACTTGAATTTACTGATTTCCAAGTAAATTAAAGACTTTATTCATCCAAAAATTTGTATTCTGTCATTATTCACCCTCATGTTTTCCAAACCAGTAAGAGTTTTGCTCATCTTCGGAACACTGATGATGATATTTTTAATGAAATCTAAGAGATTTCTGTCCCTTGATCGACAGCCTATTCAACTACCACTTCCAAAGCCATGGAAAGGTATAAAGAAAATCACAAGTAGCCTAATCCATGTGACTCCAGTGGTTTGACCTCAATTTTACGACTTTTTTTTACACAATTTTAACTCAACTTTATTTACAAAATATTAATCTTCAATGCACAATCACACAACAACATCTGCTCTCGCATTAACAACATGCACATGTTTTAATTATCTCATGAACGCATGTTGGAAATTAATATTTTATAAATTAAGTGGTAAATGTTTTATTGCTGCAAACACAGCACTTGCATAGTTTAATAAAATGTATGTTAAACCACTGGAGTTGCATGGAGTACTTTAATGATGTACCTTTCTACCTTTCTGGGGCTTGAAAGTGGTAGTTGCGTGGACTGTCAATGGAGGGACAGGAACCTCTCAGATTTCATTAAAAATATCTTCATTTGTGTTGTGAAGATGAAAGAAAGTCTTACATGTTTGGAACAACATGAGGGTGAGTAATTAATGGCAGAATTTCCATTTGTGGGTGAACTAACCCTTTAAAGGGATAGTTCACTCAAATTCAATTTTGGTATGTTTTAGCTTACTTCAAGGGCATCCCAGATGTAGGTGTCTTTGTTTCCGCAGTAGTTTCAATTTTGATATTTTTAGGTCAAACACTATCTCAAAGAGCATGCACAGTGAAGTCCAAATTAAACAATTCCCCATCGTAAGTACTTATTGATGGCCTAAGACACGAAACGAGCGGTTTCCAGACAGTTTCTGGTACCATTGACTTCCATAGTATATATTTTTCCTACTATGGAAGACAATGGGACCAGAAACTGTCTGGTTACTGACAAGCATGTGATCAGAGCAGGTCATTTTACCATTGCTGACCAGCATGGCTAAATTTCACGAGAGACTTTACTTTTCCAGTACATGATTGAAGCGTTTGGGCTGTTGACGACAGAGCCGCCGACACACATACACACACACACACACGTGACACACACACATACACGGAACGGAGAGCGCGCCGCTGGGCCGTTAACGACAGAGCCGCCGACACACACACACACACATACACGGAACGGAGAGCGCGCCGTTGGGCCGTTTACGACAGAGCCGCCGACACACACACACACGGAACGGAGAGCGCGCCGCTGGGCCGTTAACGACAGAGCGCGCCGACACACACACACACACGGAACACAGAGCGCGGCGCACACACGGAGCGGAAAAGACCCGCTCATGAAAGCTGCGCGAGAATGAAAACTAATCGCCGAACACGGAGAGGCGGGACGGCATATTTCGGTCTTTTCAATAGCAGCCGCAACAGGAAATCATTAAAACGAGGCAAAAAAAAAAAAAAAAAGTGCTGCGCTAATTGCGTTATTTTTTTTAACGCGTTAAACATTTAAAATTAATTGCAAAGATTAACGTGTTAATTACCCCAGCCCTAATATATATATATATATATATATATATATATATATATATATATATATATATATATACGTATGTTTATAGATATATGTATGTGCATATATATGTGTTTATAGATATATGTATGTGCATATGTGTGTGTGTGTGTGTGTGTATGTAGCAGATACCGGTTTGCCCTTTGCCTCCTGTTTTATGTGGTTTGTATGTTTATTTGTCTGATCATTTGTTTTCTTTTGCATTATGCACTTCTTTCTTGTTTGTCATCAACAAGCTTATTGATCCGACACTTGTTTTTCTCCGCATTTATATTTGTCTATACTTATTTTTTGCTGTTGCTTTCTTTATGCATTTATATGTATTGTATTGTTTGCTTAATTAATAATAAAAAAAAATAATAATAAAAAAAACACTTTTACTTAAAAGTCACTATCAATCGTCATTGAGTGTTTGTAATAACGTATGACTGTGATCCAATGTGTATTTTTTTGTCAAATGATGAGGCAGAAATATGTTGTTAATTACATTTAAGAATAATTTTATGGGGAAGAAAAGAAATTACGACTTCTGTGGGGAGTGAAGGAAAAGTGATATAACTAGAAGTATAACTAATTACTGTTGTCAGAAAGTAATAAGTAATAATACTACTTTTGAAATGAGTAACTATGAGTAGTATTACATTTGAGTAATAAGCCCAACACTGGTCACTACTAAGAGTTTATACTCCATATGCTACTGTAGGCTGTTGTCTGAATGGGACATTTCTAGACTCAGACCTGTAAGTAAATGAGGCCAGGGGTTTTAATTAATTGACAAATTTAACTGTCATTACCAATCAGAATTAATATTTTTTCATATTTTATTTTACACATACAATAATACATACATTATATGAATAATACAGACTTTTCGACAAACTATACAAAACCATTGCATTTATACAAGACAAAAGTTTACACCAAACACATCAAAGGATTACGTTTTTCATTCCTTGCCACAGTCGCCTTTGGCTGGCACACTGGGGGACTAAAGATGTTTAGTATTATGTTTTATGGCTTTTCTTAAACTGATGTTTATTACTGCTAACACACAAGACTAGACACCCCCCCCCCCCCCCCCACACACATATATATATATATATATATATATATATATATATATATATATATATATATATATATGTATATGTATATATATATATATGTATATGTATATGTGTGTTAGAATTAATAAACATCATCAATTAGTAAATAGGCTTGTTAGTATTGTTGGTACACCAAAATGTTATAAATTGTACAAAACCTTACAGATTTATAATCACAGCCTAAATGAACAACCCAACAACTATATACAATTTAATTTAATACAATCAATGTCACATGATCTATATGAAGCAAATCTCAAATGCAAATAAACCATGCACTTTAAAAAAAAATCATTCTGCTCAAAAGTATTAAATTTAGACAAAGCATCAACATCGTAAAACTCTGTAAAGCTACTTAGAAAAACAATATATAAACAAATGGACACACAACTATTATGATTACAATGCATGTAAATGAGTTTAGAGTTGTTTGATGTCTTTATTCACTTCCACAGCTCCAGGTAAAGATGCTGCTTTTGCAGTTTTCTCCTACAGTAGCGGTAAAGCTGTACCATTAGTTCCAACACGAGAGCCTTAGAAATGGAGAGACGAGAGATAAATCATGACAGAGAAATATGAACAAGCTGACCTGTAGGATAGGATCAACATTTAGTATGCAATGTTCAAATGAAATTGTATAAATCATAAGAAAACGTTTGTGTTACTGGCTCGAGTCATATTACAGTTCTCATTTTTTTATTGGTGCTTTCTTAGTGTTAATCTCAGTCTTAACTTACTTTCACAAAGTCTTCATGGAAAAGCCCTGGTCATTCAGAAGAATCTCCACCTTCTGGTTGCAATGAGACCGACGGTCACAATAGTCTGTGCATTTTTGAGACTGTTCATTGCAAATGAACCTTCATAATCAAAGCACAGCATCAGTACAGATTCTTTAACAAACCTGATATTTGCTTTTAATTATTGTTATAACAATAATTTGTGTGAGAAATAGACCAACATTTAAGTTATTGAATTGTTAATGAACTACGAGATCTAGGGTGGATGTAAAGAAAACTTAATTTATGAAAAACAATTCTCAAACTTTTGATTTGTTCCTTACAAAAAGGTATTATGTGACTTCGTAACATGATATCATGACTTTGCGTAAACATACACGCTACTTTCAAGTCAAAAGTGGCGTGTTATTTATACGCATTTTGAGCTATCCACGTGTATGTTCACGCCGAAACGAACCGTCATCTTCCGCGTGTATGTCTACGCCGTTGAATGTCTGAACGAAACGGAGCAAAATGTAGGCCTACGTGAAATAATCATGTTGGTCCCCTTTGGAAAACGTGTAGATGTCACAGTTTAACAGCCTCAGACGTGAATCTTACACGTACCATTATCCCCGGATGTTTGCTAATCCTACCATCTAATCATAACCATTTCTTAAAACTACGTAGGCTACAATTATAAAGAAAAACAACAGACAGACAAATATAATCACAATAATTTATTTAATGAGAAAATGTCAAAATCGGTACCAAAAGTTGTTCACGTGACGATGTGTCGCAGTCCTCTCTGGCAGTGGTTTTGTATGAGGTAACAGAGCAGAATTTAAGTTATTAAAGTCCCTGTAAAGGCAATTCTAAAAAAAAATTCTAAACACATTATAAATGTTAGAAATGTATTGTTAAAACATATTACAAAGACTGTGAACTGTGAAGTACTGAATTGTTAGTTAGACCGTTAAACAGTTTTTCACCATTGCTGTGTTCCGGATATTTTGGGCGGGGCTAAAACGGGGGCTCGATGATGCACTGAAGCCCCTGAGCTCCTGGACACGCCCCTACTTGATGACGCACTGGAGCCCCTGACGCTGGCCCCTCCCCTAACAGTATAGCACATTCATTCACGTCAGTTTGCCGATCGCGAGTTACTGTCAGTACTATTAGTTACTACAGCCTACAGTTTGCTAGCTAGCTATGCCTTCGTCACGGAAATGCGTACTACCTGGATGCGATCACGTACAAAACAGATCGGTGTCCTTATTTAAATTTCCGAAAAACGATCACATCAAGAAGAGGTGGATTAATTTTGTGAAGAGCCACCTTGATGGACAGCTGAGGATCACCGCCAAAACCTGCCTCTGTAGTGATCATTTTACACGGGATAGTTTTATAAACTTTCGTCTGAGACAACTGGGATTCACTGATAATCCGCTGTTACTGGTGAATGGGACCGAGCCGACTATCTCCCGCCCCGGCCTTCTTCCTCCCGTCGCGCCGACAACTGGTGCCATTGTCGGCAGTGCGTGCCCACCAATGAGTGTAAGTTGCCTTGTGTGCTTATGTTATAATTATATTAGGTAGTCCAGGCTCGAACATGTATGGCTTTGTAAAACCTAGGAGCATCCATTCCGGCTGTAGCGGTGACAGTTGAGTGTGGCGACAGCAGCTTTCCCGCGAGTGGGCGTGGTTTCAGCGCAGCCAGCGGACACGCCCCCAGCGTTTGAGAGCAGAGACTACTGCTCATTTTTTCAAGATTTTGATCGCTTATTTTATGTACTTGCCGGCTTTTTTTATCATTCAAATTTGGCTGGGTGGCTAATAACACATTTTTCTGTGGTGTGACAAACTCAGAACACATACTTAATTTTGACTTTACAGGGACTTTAATTCAAATCCATGAAAATTTAATCCGTCTTTGGTTCGGTTCGCTCTGAGGGCTGCGCGGCAGTGCGCGCTTCATTTCAAATGTGAATGTGCATGACGCAATCTGTGACGAAGCAGGCGAGGCGAGAGCCAATGAGCGTTTGATATTACTGCCGTAACCATAGTAACCTGTCGTAACGCTTCTTGAGGGCGCAATTTTTGAATTTGAATTCTTAACAAGCGCGGGGTTTGACATTTACGGTCAAGATGACGATTACTGGATAACGGGCTGTTTGGATCTTTTTCTTGCAAATAATCAGGGGGCGCCGCCCCCATCAACATTTCAGAAATTAACATGTGTAAAAACATTATATTAAAATGAAATAAAAAATAAATAAATAATAGTTTACTCATGTGCCGGCTGGTAGTAAGAGCCTCAGAATGTAATAAAAACTGTCTTTAATCGATTAACTATTTACTATGTTTTTCAATACGTTTCATGGGCGAGGGATGCCGGACACATGGGTGTCTATGTGAGTACACAAATTCTCGGCCAGCATGTGACCTGAAGCTGGTCTCTGATTGGTTTCTTAAAGATCCTCCTCGGGGCGCAAGTCGTTGCGTCCCTGGCCAATCATAATTGGATACATGTTATTTTATCCAATCTGATTGGTTCTCGTCACCTGTCATTCAACTGTACGCGGCGGAAAATAACCAACCTTGCTTGCTACTACGCTGATCACTTTTTATTACGCAATGGCAGCAGTTAATCCAAATTCTGTTATTTATTTACAAAAAATAGGAGGACGAAGCATGGTAACGTTAAGAGGACGAAGCATGGTAACGTTAAGTGTGTGCGCCATGGTGATGCAGGATTGACTGACAGCAGATGAACTCTGACACGGTGGGCATCGCAGTACAACAGCCACGTCACAACAAACAAATGCTAACTTATGAGACGTTGAAGAGAGACAGGAATATGATGGCAGACATCGCAAACATATGTTTCAATGTGCAGTTTTTTTACATATAACGTACGTCGTCTTTTTGTCTGGTACTAATAATCTTCACTAAGTCAGCTAAACACTAAGTTAGCATGAGTTTTATTTATTTAATATTTATTTGACAGGGACAAATGCATAGAACATTGCTTTATGAAGAATACAAAGTAGATGCCATGCAATTCATAAAGCTTTTCTGAAGGAAGCATGAAGTGCTCTAATGTCCTGGAAGTCCAGAGTCAATGCAGCCGTCTACCAGGACATTTAGAGCACGTCAGGCTTCCTTCAGCAGAAAAGCTTTATGAAGATGCTTTATGAAGATGAAGATGATTTTCAGCAGGATTTTCACCTGCCCACACTGCCAAAATAACCAAAACCTGGTTCAATGACCATGGGATTACTATGTAACTACTACAGTGTGATTTCATGTAATATTCTAATTTTCCAACATTTTGATTTCGTGGGTTCCATAAGCTGTAAGCCATAATCATCAAAATTATAACAAATCAATGCTTATAATATCTCACTTTGCAAGCAATCAGCCTTTTTTATAAAATTAGTTTCACATTGAAGAATTCCTAAAATAATTTAACTTTTCCATGATATTCTAATTTTTGGAAAGGGTCTGTATAAAGGAGAGCAACATTATGTTCAAGTAGGAAACATGCTTTTTGTTACTACTTTGTTGGTCTGAAATGTAAATAAAAAGAGATCAAAATAGCTTTTTAGTTTCTGCTTTGTATCCCCCCCCCCAAAAAAAAAATGCGCCCCCCCAAAAATAATTATCACCAGCCGCCACTGCAAATAATATGGATTCTGAAGGTTTGGATTACATCAAGCTAATAAAATTGGTGTATTTTGTGAATCTATGTTGTGTTGTAAGGTTAATTATTGTGATTATACTCGTCTGTTGTTTTTCTTTATAATTGTTGCCTAGGTAGTTTTAAGAAATGGTTATGGTTAGGTTTAGGGGTAGGATTCGTGGCTCAAACTATCTTTTAATGCCATATTGTTCATAAAAATGCCATTTTCCTACATATCTTTCCATTACGTTTTATCATTTTAATATTGTCCATAAAATGGGTATGTTTAGGTGTGGGAGTAGAGTAAGGGATCTTACATTTATAATCTATACATGGTATTAACCCCAGTGACGGGTAGGTTTAGGGACGGAGTTGGGGTAGGTCATATTTATAATGTAACGTTAAGTCAACGGCGTTGATAAACAAGCTGAAAAGTGATTATGCGTGTTGATAGCACGCCAAAAATGGAAATCGAATTGGCGTGTCATACATACGCCATTTCATGAGATCAGTCTGGACTTCAGAAAACATGGAATATGCCTCAAAAGTCGTTCTTTTATGGTGTTTTTGTCTCCTTTCTAAAGCTTGTAAGCTGAACTCTCCATGAAATTGCATAGAAATTCTATATAATGATAAACCAATACAAACCCGATAAATGTCATCATACAACTTGGTCTTGTGTTTGACCTCTGCAAGATCTTGATTCCTTCCTCCAGTAAAAAGCCAGCATTTACACTAGATGTGGAAACACATTATACAGATGAAATGATTAAGATTGATAATGCCATTCTTCACATCTGCTTATTACATATTCATTTAAACAATTCCATAACAGTTAAAATGGATGAAGGCCATGTCTACAGATGGGCGGTTTCATTTGCTTTGTAAGGTTACCTGATATAGCAAGAGCATTGCAAAATTGCTAAACTGCCAAAATAACTAAATAATAACTAAATAGAAATAATAAAATCAAATAAATTAATAAAATAACAATAATAAATGAATATAAAAAAAAATACAATAGTTTCTTTGTTTACTCAACCATTTTGTGTTTCTAAGCTTTTCAGTTCCTCAAAGGTGTGTGTGATCAGTGTCATTAATTCATAGCCTTTTAATGTTTTAAAAGGCTAGTTCACTAAAAATTATTTACTTTGTCGTCATTCAAAACGTGTGTCTTTCTTTCTTCTGCAGAACACAGAAGAAGATATTTTGAATAATGCTGGTAATAAAATGGTTTTGGTTCATTGCATTTCCTGTCCAAACAATGGAAGTCAATGGGATCTGAAACTGAGTTACACAATCACTCTTTAAAATAATTTATTTTGTGCTCCTCAGAGGAAAACAGGTTTGGAACAACATGAGGGCGAGTAAATTATGACAGAATTTCTCTTTGAATATTAGATACTCAGTTCTTATCAACAGACAAATTCCCATAGAAACAGGACAGAGGTGTTTCCAGATGTTTCTCACGTGAGTTCGGTTAGACTGGGGCAGTTCTGGGTCATCTGGAGGGTCCAGGCAGACAACATCTCAGTTAGACTCTCCACGTTCATTTCCATCTTGTTCAGGATAGAGAAGGAATGGAGAAATGACAGTAATGCTTCTGAATCCCTTTGGTGAATTATCTGAAAAAGTCTGGTCCAGTCGATGTTGATTATCTCTGAGTGTGGAAAGGTGAGACTGAATGATTGCAAATCCGGATGGTGAAGCAGACGAATCTTTATGCAGATACTATTAAAAAAGAATTAAAAAAAGATTCAAGTTGTTGTTGTGTCTATGAGTCAATAATTTCTTACTTAGAATATATTTTATGTGATTTGTTTTACAATATTTACATCATTAGCAATAGTAAAAAAAGATAAAAGTGTGTACCTTATTTTTTTTTACTGTTTTGGGTGACCAATTTAGTTGCATTATTACAATTAGGATTATAATCTATTAGATTGCAGAGACCAAGTATGCCAGATAAACGGAAGAACAAGATAATGATATAATTGGTTATACAAAACATATTAATCATATAATTATTTCTGGTTATCATGAGAAAAAAACTATTTGATGAAAAGAAAAAAGGAAAAATCACTTGTTCTTCACCTGGACGGATCTTTGTTGATTGACAGGTCAAGTGAGAAGACATGACTATACATTAATTTGCAAGTTTCAACACGAACACTGCAAACCAAAGCACAGGAAAAATATACTAGAACCTTAAAGTTTAACAAAAGCACATTAAAGGATGATAGCATGTGTGCATAAAACACATCAAATGTATAAAATATATTTTAAAACATTACCGCTGTGAGCTCAGGGTCTGTCCTCTCGCGAGAGCGTAGATCAGTTCACCGAGATCAGAGTCTGATGGATCTATTATAATCAAGCTTCAAAATCAAATACAGAACATTACTGTACAGACTAATTAAGTTTAACTTGCAATAGCAAAATTAGAGATTAGATATTAATTACATCCACCAAATATGTGTTTTAGACCAACGCATTTACCTTGCTTTTTTAAACTTGTGAAGTTCAGGCAAAATCATAGACAAATCTTCCGATGTCAAATACAATTCAGAAATTTCTTCAAAGCTCTGACAGCACTGAGAGCAGTACAGCAGGGCACAGAAGTCTGTTCTACTGAGGAATTTACCATCTGGATTAATCCTTTCCCAGGATTCAATTGCTTCTTTCACAAAGTCTTCTTCATGAAGTTCATAGAGACAGTGAAGAACAAACAATACTGTTTTCGAAGACAAGGAACAACCTTTAACCTTTTCCAAAATCCATTTTTTCAGATGAGCCTGTGCTTTTGGACGAATGAACAGACAAACACTTAATTTTAGACAAGCCTGTTTTTTTGGACGATTGAGCAGACCATGTTTTTCAAGTGTGAGTCTCACATCCTTATTCAACAAACCAAATGCAAATTGCACCACAGCTGCAAAATGTGGTTTTGAGAAACTATCCATTAAAAGTGACCTTGTAAGTTTCCTCTGGGACTTTTCTTCATCTAGAAGGACATAGTACAGAGCAGTGAAGAACTCCTGAAAGCTGAGATGCATGAAACTGAACATCGTCTCCAGGTCGATTCGTGTCTTAAACAGGAACTTGCACAAGAATGGATTTCCAGCAGGGTCTGAAATGGTTTCATTCACACTTTTCTCATCCAGCAGGACTTGCTGTTCCTGCATCCCTCTCTCTGCCAGCTGACCCAGACTCCTCAGCAGGGTCGGGACGGACTGACTCAAACCCTGGCAATGATGCTCCAGAAGAGTGCACACAAAGTCCACGTAGATGGAGGTGGTGGTTTCCAGTCCACTTGTCGCACCTGCACCAGATGTGAATCTCTCCTGGATAGTTGTGCAGATGATCCAGCAGACGACAGGGATTGAGCAGGCAGTGATGAGGGTTTTATTTGCCTTCACATATTTATAAGCCTTCCTGAAACGTTCCTCATTTTGAAAAAACTTCTGGAAGTACTCCTCCACCCCCTTTTCTGAAAATCCCACAATCTCAGAGAAACGCTGAGGTCCTTTTAGCAGATCACTGAGTGTGTCCGTAGCTGTAGATCTGGAGGATACCAGCAGGAGAGACTCTGGCAGGATTCGACCCCTCAGCAGGGCACAAAGAGTGTCCACAGGTGAGGCTTTCTGAAGCAGATCAGTGTGTGCTGACGTGTCATTAATGTCCTGTATGAGTTTCAGCTCATCAAATCCATCAATGACCAAAAGCACCTTCTCTGGCGACTGCTGTAAAATCTGTGAGATCTCATGTGATGATAAACTACAACTGCAGCTCAAGATCTCCACCAAACTCTTCTCGCCAGGAATGCGATTTATTTCTTTACACTTTAAGTGGAACACAATATCAAATCGCCCTTTGTAGAGGTCACCAGATGCCCAGTCCATCATGATCTTCTGCACAGTGAAAGATTTCCCGTTTCCAGAATTTCCCTGCAGTATCACAGAACTAGGACTGATCCCGTGGTCATCTGGGTCGAACAGAGAGTTGAGATGGCCAGAGTCTCCACTGCTCCTGGAGCTGAGGACCTGCTGGAAGCGCTTTCCACTGGAGCAGATCTCTTCTTCTCGCTCTTTTCGATCTCTATGTTTCCGAAGGATCAGAGGTTGTGTGAAGCGCTCAGATAGCAGCACATGTTCACCAGGCAGTGAGTTATACTCAGTCACATACTGATACTCGCTGCAGATCCGCTTCATATATTTATAAATCACTGAGCTGATTTCTGTAGAAAAGGTCAACATACAAAGAGTTAGTTTTTTTTTCTCTGATTCTAATACAGTAAGAAATTCCAGAGCAGACAAATACCAACTAAATTATGAGGTCGATGGAGTGCAATATTTAAGTATATTACTATAAAATTCATCAGTCACCTGAGGAATGTGTTTTTTCAGAGTGTGTGAGATGTCCTGTGGAGCCTGTAGAACATTAGACACACTTGATACATTCAGTGATATATTGATTAAGGCATTTCACATATATTTTCAAACATTTTACATCTATCTTTCTATTGCTGAACAAATTTATTAGACCACCACGTAAGGTTCGTGCTACAACTGCCCTAAGCTAACAGTATTGGTGATACACATTTTTTGAGAAGGGAAAAAATACGTACAGACTCAAAGTCATAATGTTTAAGTTTCAAACCCATAAGTTAGAATTTTTTAGAGTAATTTTCTACTTCCGATTTAAAAAGCAAAGACTCTCAACTGATCCACGTCTACCTATAGGAATACGACGCCTATCACTGTATTCATATATAAGGTCCTCCAATATTATCAGCAGCTACCGCGTTTATCAGGAACAAATTACCCTCCTCCATCCCCAGCTCCTCCTCTCGTCAGTCAGGATTTGGCCTTCTAATTCCCCTTTGAATCAGACTAAATTCTCATATTATGTTGTACATTAAAATATTGACATTAATGATATCTGCAATACATTCATGTTGGCTCTGTTCTGTTTACCCTAAAGGGGGTTATTGCTGCTCTCCCTGCTCTTATCCATGCTATTCTGCCCAGAACAAACCCATACCGCCAATACAAAACATATGCTAATTGTCAATCGTATTTGATGATAGTGGTCCTGACAGAAATAAGTTAACAAGATGGAAAGTTAAGACAAAATATTTAAGGTTTCTACAAGAGCTTCTGCAATTTGTGCAATGCCTGTAAAAGTACATATTTTAACAGTACATATCTCAGTATATACTGTAGGTCTAGACACATGTGGTGTAATAGCCAAAATTAGTGTGCTCTTACCTAAGTCTCTGAGCAGAGATGGCTCATGCTGTTCCAGTCTAGAATAAAAGGCAGATTTAACCTTGTCTCCTCCAGAGTGCAACACTTCATATAACTCTCTCATTTTCTCCTGGTTAGTATCTGCTGCTCTGATCTTACAGTACGGCTCATATTCCAGCATGCCACCGGACCGCAGCTCATCTGCTATCGGCATCACCATCTGTACTCTCTGGACAAGTTTCGCCCAGTGGGCGTCCACAAACCGAGCACCTGGTAGAGAGATAATATAAGATTCAAGAACGGCATATTCTATAGTGTAGCAAGTACTTATTTGGGCAACTTCACTTTTAATCAGTGTAATGCAGACTTTTTTTCATATGACTATCTCTGCGTTTACTGTGGTAACTACTTACGCTCTGAGTCTTGGTGCATGGCGTCTCATATGTCTATGACATGTTGTAGAGAGCTGTCTTAAGATGTCCTCTAGGAAATGAAACATAATGCACATAGTGTGAGATAGTGGAAGAGAGCTTTTGTGACCCATGGTTAAAGATTACACTATTGGTATGCAGTAAATTAAGTGGCATGTAGAAAAATGTATCTAACATGCACAACCCAAATTTGGCCTTTACTGAATATACAGTCACAAAACAAAATAGTACGGAGCCCGGGAAGTCACCTGTGGGAGAAAAAAAAAACAATCCATGGCGACAGTTTTGCAATCCGTCCGCTCAGTTTAAAGGTCCCGTTGCATGCGATTCCATGTTTCAAATTTTAGTTAGTGTGTAATGTTGTTGTTAGAATATAAATAATATCTGTAAAATTATAACGCTCAAAGTTCAATGCCAAGCGAGATATTTTATTTAACAGAAGTCGACTACAAAAAACGGCTCGATTGGACTACACCCCTCTACTTCCTTCATTAGTGACATCACCAGAACCGTGTTTAGACTAAGCTCCGCCCACAGGAACACAGGCGTATTGATGGCGAAATGTCAACAGACGGTTGATGTTTATCTATAATCGGATACCGCAAAAGTTTAATTCGAAGTTGTTAGTTTGCTCTGTCCATTTCACCACGGACTGTTTTTCTAACCTGGGATAATATCAAGCAGGCTTCTCTCAGCGTTTCATACTGACGAAGGGCGCAATTTCAACTATATTCCAGCAAGCAGTAAGTAGTGATTTAATATGGAAGTAGCGATCAACTTAACATCATTTCTCTTAGTAGGATGAAAATAATCTTACTTAAACTGTGATTAATATACAGAAAGCGATCAAAGAACAATCCCTTTCCAATCGTCCAAGCTGTCAATCAATCACACAGCGCGGGTTTATCTGGACACTTGCCAAAACTCGTTATATAATCAATGACGCTGTTACACTGCACAACGAAGCTCTTACTGTATTTATATGCCTCATGTTTGCATTGGTGAAATCATTAGTGAGTGCAGAAACTGCGTTGCAATGATAAGATCTTTTTTCATGCGATCAACAGGCTGTCATCTGCTCAACGCTCACTGCAATTTTTTATGTGATTGAAATAGATCTAAATACTTAAAAAACTTCTCACGATTCGTTAATCCCGATAGTTGTAATAGTAAAAACGTATAATAGCTGTAATAGTAAAAGTTTTCCAGATAGTTCCACATGTAGCAGCTAATGCCAGATATTTCATATGCAAGCATGTCAGCCAATCACAGAAGAGGGCGTTTACACTGAAGTCTCACAGCAGACACGCCCCTTCAAACAGAGTGTTCAAACCAGGGAATGAAATCAGGCTAGGAAATATGCCTTTTATTTCTAAATTATAACAATTTTTGATCTAAAAAACATACTAACATTATAAGGGCACCCCTGGAAACATGATAAAATAATAAAAATAATCCATGGAATGGGACCTTTAACAGAAAATGTTGCTATTAGTAAACAAAAACAATTTTTAAAGCTAGGTCTTCTAAACATTAGATCACTCACACCTAAGGCAGTTATTGTAAATGAAATAGTCACAGATAATAGCTTCGATGTACTTTGCCTTACTGAAACCTGGCTTAAACCAAATGATTATTTCGGTCTAAATGAGTCTACTCTTGGATACTCCTATAAGCATGAACCCCGTCTGATTGGTTGTGGCGGCGGTGTTGCAACAATCTATAGAGATATTCTCAATGTTACTCAGAAAACGGGTTTTAAGTTTATTTCGTTTGAAGTACTTGTACTAAATGTTACGCTCTTAGATGTTAGAAAAAAATCCATATTATCTCTAGCCTTGGCTACCGTATATAGACCGCCTGGGCCTTACGCTGATTTCCTAAAAGAGTTTGCAGATTTTCTCTCAGATCTATTGGTCAATGTCAATAAAGCATTAATTGTTGGAGATTTTAACATACACATAGATAATTCAAACGATGCGTTAGGGGCTGCGTTTATTGATTTATTCAATTCCTTTGGGGTCAAGCAAAACGTCACCGGACCAACTCATCGTCTTAATCATACACTCGATTTAATTATATCATATGGAACCGATCCAACCGATATAGATATCATTCCACAAAGTGATGATGTCACTGACCATTACTTGGTAACTTGCATATTACGTACTGCTGTAATATGTCATGCTGCGCCGCGTTATCGACCAGGCAAATCAATCCTTCCATCCACCATAGATAATTTCTCAAATTGCTTATCTAATCTGTCTCAGCTGCTGCCTGAACCCAAACAAACAGATGAACTTGAGGAATTAACTAGCACTATGAGCACCATTCTCTCTAGAACATTGGATGTTGTTGCACCCATTAAATTAAAAAAGGTCAGAGAGAAAATTAAAGCACCATGGTACAACAATACTACGCATGTTCTAAAGAGAGAAACCCGTAATTTAGAGCGTAAATGGAAACAAACTAATTTAGAGGTCTTTAGAATCACGTAGAAAGACAGTATGTCACGTTATAAAAAGGCCCTAAAAGCGGCCAGGGCTGAGCACCTCCGCAAACTAATAGAAAACAACCAAAACAATCCAAGGTTTTTATTTAACACCGTGGCTAGACTAACAAATAAACAAGCGTCACC
Source organism: Vimba vimba (assembly GCA_022828995.1). NCBI lineage: Eukaryota > Metazoa > Chordata > Actinopteri > Cypriniformes > Leuciscidae > Vimba > Vimba vimba. The sequence goes on from CM040823.1 coordinate 36,789,187, forward strand.
TGAACAAAATATCCCGTTACAGTTTAGTAGTAATGATTTCATGAACTTCTTCACTGAGAAAATAAAAACCATCAGAACCACAATTGTAAACGTTCAATCCTCAATCGCGCCTTATAATTCAGCCTCAATTATCACCCCGCAAGAACAATTACAGTGCTTTACAACTATAGAACAAAAAGAGTTAAATAAACTTATCACTTCATCTAAAACAACAACATGTTTATTAGATCCTATACCAACTAAACTACTGAAAGAAGTGTTACCTGTAGTGGAAGAGCCTCTCCTCAATATTATTAACTCATCTTTATCTTTAGGTCATGTTCCAAGAACATTTAAACTGGCAGTTATAAAACCTCTCATTAAGAAACCACAATTAGATCATAATAATCTAGCAAATTATAGACCCATTTCAAATCTTCCATTTATGTCTAAAATACTAGAAAAAGTTGTGTCCGCTCAACTGGGCTCTTTCTTGCAAGAAAATTATATCTATGAAAAGTTTCAGTCAGGATTCAGGCCGCATCATAGCACTGAAACTGTTAAAATCACAAATGATTTACTTTTAGCTTCTGACCAAGGCTGTATCTCAATACTAGTTTTACTTGATCTAAGTGCTGCGTTCGATACTATAGATCACACAATACTCTTAGATCGACTTCAAAATTATACTGGTGTTCAAGGACAAGCATTAAAGGAACACTCCACCGTTTTTTGAAATGGGGCTTATTCACCTTCTTTCCTACATTTAGATAGGTGGGCAAATGCATTTTTGTCTCAGTGCATGCATTGTTTTAGTTTGACAGGGTCGGTGCTAGCTTAGCTTAGCATAATGAATGGAATCCTTTGTTGCCAGCAAGCATGTCCTGAGTAAAAGTGATATATAAAAAAAAAAAACCCCACCTAATTACTTCTTGTGGCCTGCGTATTCACAACGAGTACAAATAGCGATGCAGATTAACACTAGGCGATTTCTTATGCAGATATTGACTTGGGACTATATTAGGGGGAAGCACAGGCAAAGCACTGCTACTTGGGCGCAGAGATATCACGCCCAAGTAGCAGTGCTTCGCCTGTGCTTCCCCCTAATATAGTCCTTAATATATAAGTCAATATCTGCCTAGGAAATCGCCTAGTGTTAATCTGCATCGCTATTTGTACTTGTTGTGAATACGCAGGCCACAAGAAGTAATTAGGTGGTTTTTTTTATTTTTTATATCACTTTTACTCAGGACATGCTAGCTGGCAACAAAGGATTCCATTCATTATGCTAAGCTAAGCTAGCACCGACCCTGTCAAACTAAAACAATGCATGCACTGAGACAAAAATGCATTTGCCCACCTATCTAAACGTAGGAAAGAAGGTGAATAAGCCCTATTTCAAAAAATGGTGGAGTGTTCCTTTAAGCTGGTTTAGATCATACTTATCTGACCGCTACCATTTTGTCTATTTGAATGGAGAAAAATCGATCATAACTTCAGTAAACTATGGAGTGCCGCAGGGATCTGTGTTGGGCCCTCTATTATCCTCAATATATATGATGCCACTTAGAGATATTATAAGGAAACATGGAATTAGTTTCCATTGTTATGCTGATGACACTCAAATATATATTTCATCACGGCCGGATGAAAACGCTAAATTATCCAAATTGACAGAGTGTGTTAACCCTCTGGAGTCTGAGGGGTTTTTGGGGTCCTTGAGATGTTCTGACATGCCCTGACATTTGTGCTTTTTTCAGTTGCTTATAAACATATTAATGGCAAAGGTGTAAATTCACTCTATTTAGCACAAACAGGGCTACCATAATATGTGAACAACTTGCATGTACATGTTTGTATTTTTGATAGAATAATGTTTATGCATGGTTTTTTAAAAAACAAAAAACTAAAGTTTCTGAAATAAGGCCATAAAACACATTCTAAATATATGTAAATAAGACTTTTGACTAATGGATGTCGTTGCCTAGAATTATTTCTTCAAAATTATGTGAAAATCATCCTGCCTAATCATTCACATAACACAATACATTGATTAAAATCTTGTAAAACACTTTTTGTTTGGAAAGGCCATATGCGGGTGGGCGTGATTCACACCTGAGGAGTCAATGGCCCGCATAATGAGGCTGCATACGTAATGAGCCTTTCATTCAGATGTGTGACTGAGCCACAAGAATGCAAGGACAATATATAACTGGTTTGTTGTTTTTTCCACAAATTTTGCTTGCAAATTGTACAATATCCAAGGTAAACATTTCTAGTAATTGTGCAGTTAATTGTTCTCATACTGTATTTTCAGATTTGGAATATATTCTCTTCCCAAATGTGTCACTAATAAAGCATAATAAAATTATTTAAAGATAAGGCTTATAATGACCTTTTAAGATTTTTTTTACATCTATCCTTATATATATATATATATATATATATATATATATATATATATATATATATATATATATACAGTATATATATATATATATATATATATATATATATAGCCTATATATATATATATATATATATATATATATTTTTTTTTTTTTTTTTTAAGGTTATACAATTACAACAACATTTAAAATTGTAACAATATTTCCAGTGTAATCTTTCTTTGTATTCGCGATTCATATTAAAACAGTATTTTTGCCAGCTGTAGTAGCTCCACAACAGCACGCATCTTTGCATTCATTCATTCCGATTAGAACAAAGCAAACAGAACTGACCTAATTCCTCAGCGGGATCCGTTTGCTCCTCGAAATGATACTTCCAGAACTTCTGAGGTAAATTTTTGCAGGATTATTATCAAGACAGTATTATTCCTCACAGCATCGTAAAGTACAAAAGTCTGAAAGTGAACTCGCGGTGTGTGTTATCCAGCTGATGGGCGTTTTACAGGTTTGTTTGGATCGGCTCACATTTGCGTTTGAATAGCGCGTTCTCTCCGTGGGCGGAGCACATTAAAACTTAATTAGCTGAGATGAGAACGACTGACATCTCTCTCTTTGCATACATATTACATAAACTGTGAATATTTGTTTTTTATAAAAAATACTTCGTTTGAAAAAATATTACTGAGTATTCGCTGAGTTATGGTTCATTTTCGGACGCGTTTCAGAATGGACTACACTGACAGAGAGGAGGCAGAACTCGCTTCGTGTTTATTTTTCTTTATTTGGCAAAAAGCACAACACTTTGTTTTTATTGTGAGTATACACAAAAATAATACACATTTAACAGAATCGATTGATGTAGGAAACTCCAATGGAAAATCAAAGTCAACCGAGTATTTTTGAGTTTCTTTTACACTGCTAAAAAAAAGCGAGCTGGTATCGCCGGCGATACCGCCGACCTCTGGGGGTTAAAGATATAAAAGATTGGATGACGCGTAATTTTCTTTTATTAAATCCAGACAAGACAGAGGTAATACTTATCGGTTCAAAAAACAGCCCACAAAACCTCTCACAATACAACTTTAAGATCGTAGGATGTCCTGTTACTTTATCCTCTACAGTAAAAGACCTGGGTGTTATACTCGATTGTAACCTGTCTTTTGAAAATCATATTTCATATGTTACAAAAACAGCCTTTTTCCACCTTAGAAACATTGCTAAGCTACGTAATATGCTTATGCTATCAGTTTCTGATGCAGAAAAGTTAGTTCATGCATTCATGACCTCGAGACTAGATTACTGTAATGCTTTATTAGCTGGTTGTCCTGCATCCTCAATAAACAAGCTACAGTTAGTCCAAAATGCCGCCGCTAGAGTTCTTACTAGATCAAGAAAATATGATCATATAACACCGATTTTATCATCACTACATTGGTTACCTATAAAGTTCCGTATTAATTACAAGGTATTGCTACTGACTTATAAAGCCCTAAACGGCTTAGCTCCAGTCTATTTAACGGATCTTATATCGCCCTATAATCCATCGCGCTCTTTAAGATCAATAAATTCGAGGCTTTTGGTCATACCTAGGATATCCAGATCAACCAAAGGAGGGAGAGCATTTTCACATTTGGCTCCAAAACTCTGGAATAGTCTTCCTGATACTGTTCGTTGCTCGGACTCGCTCTCCCAGTTTAAAACTAGATTAAAGACGCATCTTTTCGGCCAGGCATTCATATAATATTTTTAATCTTACAGTTCAAACTACAATCCGGCCTCTAGTTTATAAATGCCAGAGGAGAACTGGCCCCCGACTGAGCCTGGGTTCTCCCAAGTTTTTTTTTCTTTTTTCTCTCCATTAGGTCACCTGATGGAGTTTTAGGACAACATTAGGTCACTTGATGGAGTTTTTTCGGTTCCTTGCCACTGTTGCCTTTGGCTTGCTCAGTTGGGGATATTTAATTTAATTTTATCAATCAATAAATTCCACTAGAAACAAACCTTGTTGTATTATTTTATTTTAATTTAATAATGTGAAGCTGCTTTGATACAATCTGTATTGTGAAAAGCGCTATACAAATATACTTGACTTGACTTGACTTTATAAGCCGTACTCACGAATTCTCAAACTGTTCCCTCGGTTTAACAAATCGTGCCCACAGATTAATAAACCGTACCCACGGGTTTCTAATCCGCGCTCTCAGATTTGTAAACCGTTCCTTCAGTTTTTGCAATCTGTTGTCACAGTGTCTGGTTTGTGTATTCCTGGTGTCCACTAGAGCAGTGGTTCCCAAACCTGTCCTGCCGGCACCCCAACACTACACATTTTCTTTGTCTCCCTAATCAAACACACCTGATTCAACTCATCAGCTCATTATCACATGGGTTAATGAGCTGATGAGTTGAATCAGGTGTGTTTGATTAGGGAGACAAAGAAAATGTGCAGTGTTGGGGTGCCGGCAGGACAGGTTTGGGAACCACTGCACTAGAGGTCCTCTTCCCCATGGTGTCATCCACATTATGAACTGCATTCCCCACAATCCTTTTCTGTACCAATCACTGTTCATTGCACTCAGCTGTTCCCCATCATCATTGTTCCCAGCTGTTCCCTGTTTCATTGTTAGTTCTGTGTGTGTATATATACCCTGGTTGTTTCAGTGTTTGTCACGGAGTCCTTGTTGTATATCACACCACTTCTGAGGTCTGTTTCTTGCCTGTTCCTGTTGTGTTTCTCGTTTTGGATTGCTTATTTGGATTTGACCCCTGCCTGGATGATTACGATTTTGGATCTACCCCTGTCTCCTTGAGTGTGGATCGTGACATCTGTACCCACAAATTCATAAACCATGCCACGCTTTCGCAATCCGTTCCCACGGGTTTGTAATCTGTACTCACGTATTTGTGGCTCACTCTCATTTTAGAAGAACACGTTGTTAAAGAATCTTACTGTATATTGTTTTATTGTGTAATAAGTGGAGTGCATCAAATTGTCTTAACTGCGTCTGCAATCTTAAAGTAAATCTTAATTAGCGATTTTGAGTGGAATATATGATTTAATATGAATGACATGCATCAAAATCTTTTGTTTATTTGTGATAATCTTAGCACTTTATTATTATTTTCTAACCTGTATTATGACTGATATTTGACGAATTGCTTTGTTCATTTTTTTGTAAGTTTTGGACAAAAGCTTTAAATATGTAGCCTAAAATGTAATAATAATAATAATAATAATAATAATAATAATTATTATTATTATTATTATTATTATTAGAGTTATAAATGAACTATAAACGGGTCACAATAAGTGTAACACTAAATCTGGTAAAACGTTACACATTGCTCTTTGTATTGTTGTAAAATACATTCATGAAAAACAAGATAACAAAAATATCAATTATTTTATATATAGCCTACTATAAAATTTAGACATTTTTAAAATATATAGCACAGCTGTTAAATGAGGTACGTAGCAACATATGATAGATAGGGCAGAACAAGAACGGCTATTAATAATATTTCATTGCGTCCCTGTATTATAATATGAAAGGCTCCAGTACAGTGCGGCACAAAGCGCTTATATGCGCGTCCCGAGCGCAGAATGATGCGGTGGAAGCAACATGAGTCACAGCGCACAGCGCGTCGAGTCCGCTTTGAAAAGTTTAAAGCACAAAGAAAAGACATATTGATGCGTAGTGTGTTATACAGTATCTATCTATACAATAGTTTATTCAGCATTTTCTTTTAACAGTTTTAAATTTCAGTTACTGTGCGCGTGAAGAACAAATAGTGCTCTGACTTTACTCAAGTGTTGTGATCTAACAGACACCCGGTAGAAAGTAACATGATTAAGGCAGGGCTCTCAAGTTTTGAAGACAGGTAAGAGTGACAGCTGCATCCTCTAACCTGGCCTTTTTAGGGGGCTTTCCTCTCAGGGCAAATGAGAGGATGCTTAACTGCTTTTTACCTGACATCTTTGAAAGACAGATGCAATGATTAATGCATCCATGGCCAGGATATAATTATAAAATATGACATGATTTTAAAAGTGACCTATAACATAGACTATGCAATACACTTTAATTTATTTAGTGAAAATACAATTATTAAGCCTATTTGGAGAGAGAGATGTTTATGTGAATATATGTCAGTCATCGTATGATAATGGAAAATATGACTAGGCCTAGACTACTTGTACTTGTACTGAGAAGGTCTTGTCAGTGAGCAGGCTGTAAAACTGCTGGCTAATTTACAGATACTCATGAAAAACTGATGCTAATTATCTGGGAAACATTCTCTAACAACAGTCAAGTTGTCACTGTTTGTGTCAAACAAGTTATGAATTTTCTGTAACATTAAAACAGGAAATCATGACTTACTCTCTGCTCAAAGTGATGCTCGGAGCTCCTGTGGTTTCCTCTGTGGAGATGGGTCTGTCTGCAGACTGCGAGGGAGGGTGTAACAGGAAGTGGGCGTAACTTGAAGGGGGCGTCACTTAAAGTTGTCCAAATCACACGATATGTCAAACTCAAAACGAGATGTCGGCAAGATGCCAGCTCATATAGAGACATTTAGTAATGTCGTAAGTTTAACATTTAAACCACATTTTTAGATTACCCTTTGACTTTATGAATACACATAAATGACAACTTAATGATTTTTGTATATTTTTTGTGCATTTATTTCAGTGGTGGACATTAACGAAGTAAATGTAATTCGTTACTGTACTTAAGTAGCTTTTTTGCGTATCTGTACTTTACTGAAGTATTTAAATTTGGGAAGACTTTTACTTTAACTCCACTACATTTCAAAGTCAAATATCTTACTTTTTACTCTACTACATTTTCAAAATCAGTCGTTCCTTTTTATTTATGAGTGGATAAAAACTTAAAGGGATAGTTCACTTTGAAATTAATTTTTGATATGTTTTAGCTTACCTCAAAGGCATCCAAGATGTAGGTGTCTTTTTTTCCGGAGTAGTTTCAATTTTGATATTTTTAGGTCAAACCGTTCTTGTCTGTCAGTCATATAATGCAGGTCTATGGTCACTGTCTCAAAGCCGCATGCACAAAGTCCAAATTAAACAATTCCCCATCGTCCAAATTAAACAAGCGCCAGAAAGCGACGGAAAAGGTCAGAGGGCGCGGGCGCTTCGATCTGCGCAAGCGCCGGAAATTATCTCTCGCGCGTGTACGTCACTCATTGTTTACACAGAGATTTCGGAAGCCTTACCTTTCACTGTGAAGATCTAAACATATTTAGACGTACAGGAAATGGCAATGGAAGACGATTTCGATATATCAACAGACAACGTTGAATTTTTTACACAACCATATTTATTTGAACCAGAGTACACCGATCAAGAACTCAGAGCGATAGAGGAAGCATCCGCTGCAGCAGCACGTCTTCAAGCCTCAGAGAGACAGAGATCTCTGCAAAATTGGTGGTGTTCTTGTAGCAAGTGTTGTGAGATGCCAACAGAAGTAGAGAGCATATGTTGTCACGAATGGAACATAGCAATGCCACAGCTACAAGACGACGACGAGGACATTGACAGTACCCCGTCATACACCTGCCAACGTGCAAAACGCTGCGGCTCAACAGCGGAGAAAACTCGGGATCTTCAGTCAGGCAGGTGTATGACGGGGTACTGTCAATGTCCTCGTCGTCTTGTAGCTGTGGCATTGCTATGTTCCATTCGTGACAACATATGCTCTCTACTTCTGTTGGCATCTCACAACACTTGCTACAAGAACACCACCAATTTTGCAGAGATCTCTGTCTCTCTGAGGCTTGAAGACGTGCTGCTGCAGCGGATGCTTCCTCTATCGCTCTGAGTTCTTGATCGGTGTACTCTGGTTCAAATAAATATGGTTGTGTAAAAAATTCAACGTTGTCTGTTGATATATCGAAATCGTCTTCCATTGCCATTTCCTGTACGTCTAAATATGTTTAGATCTTCACAGTGAAAGGTAAGGCTTCCGAAATCTCTGTGTAAACAATGAGTGACGTACACGCGCGAGAGATAATTTCCGGCGCTTGCGCAGATCGAAGCGCCCGCGCCCTCTGACCTTTTCCGGCGCTTTCCGGCGCTTGCGCAGACCGAAGCACCCGCGTCCTCTGATCATTTGGGTGTGTGTGTTTACAAGAGGACAAAAACTATATAAATACTGTTCGTTTTCTCACACAAACCGCTCGTTTCGTGTCTTAAGCCATCAATGTGTACTTACGATGGGGAATTGTTTAATTTGGACGATGGGGAATTGTTTAATTTGGACTTTGTGCATGCTGTTTTGAGACAGTGACCACAGACCTGCATTATATGACTGACAGACAAGAACGGTTTGACCTAAAAATATCAAAATTGAAACTACTCCGGAAAAAAAGACACCTACATCTTGGATGCCTTTGAGGTAAGCTAAAACATACCAAAAATTTATTTCAAAGTGAACTATCCCTTTAACTGGTCAAACGAGCCACCAATCACAGTAGCCTACAACGTGCGCGCTTTGTTTTGAACTTGCCTTGGTGGTGTCTACTAAGCGCGAACCAGAGCCGTTAAATATGAGGGTTGCGACCATAGACAGTAAAGAGGTTGCGACACACACAGCTTGTTCGACTTGAACCGGCGCTGCACAGACCGATCAGTTTATGACATCATCAAAGTATAGAGCGAAATCACGAGAGCGATTGAAAAGCATACAGAGCCGTCTACTCTCTAATCGCTCTTTTATTTTAATGTCATTCACCGATTGGTCTGTGCAGTGTGCCGTTTCAAGTCGAACAAGCCTACTGTGATCTCGCCGCAGTGCGGTCACGTGATTCGTGTAGCTCTCAATAGTTCCAAAAAAATTGTGTTGCCAATAATTTTAAGCGGGGCAGAGAGCAGCAGCTATTATTGCAGCAATTATCGGTAAATACTGACGCATAATGAACATTGCTTATTACGTTGACACTAAAATTACTTGCATATAATAGCATATAATTTTTTTCTGAGGAGTAGCAGAAACACTACATTAATAGCCTACATTTTGGTGTTTAATTTTGTAGGGAAATTGGCTGCTCCCATAATGTAGTGTGCATATATATTCAATGGCATTGTGCAGGTTTATGTGAATGTATCATAACATTAGGATGTTTATAATTATGACCATAGACGCTCGTGAAAAATATGTACAGTAAATACTGTAAATGTATTATACCTTATGGGATCAGTCCCCTTATGTCATTTTATTATTAGATTGATGTGCCAAGAGTGACATTAGAGTCTTCACATAGACTGAGTTAAGCAAGAGTCTTGTGACAAAAATTATAATAGGACATTATAGCCATAAAAAAATCATAGTACTTGGATACTTAAGTACATTTGAAGGCAAATACTTTTGTACTTTTACTCAAGTGAATGTTTAAAGGCAGCACTTCTACTTTTACTTGAGTAATATTTTACCTTGAGTATCTTTACTTTAACTCAAGTACATGGTATGTGTACTTCGTCCACCACTGATTTATTTAAAGAACGCATACACCTTTTTTTTTTTTTGTTACTGGTGTTACCTTACTACTTTGGCAATATATTAAAAGGTTTTTATGAAATATTATTTAAATTTTTTTCAGCACATATAGTCAGAGTTACAGAAAAATAATAATAATGCAACAAATAAGGAGATTGTTTTATTTATTTTAATCAGGTTTGTTAAAAGTATGTTGAATGATGTTAGTTCATTTGTGCATTATTTGCTATAATGATGAAAATATTTGAAAACCAGTTAAAATCAAGTAATGATGCAATCCTTTAAATCTTAACTTTTGAGTGTATGCAGAATTAAATAGATGTAAAATTATTATCATGTCACATGTGATATTTTATTTAATGTGACAGAAAAAAAAGACAGTAACACCAGTGACACACAATGAATCACCAATGACATACATACCCAGCTAACACAGTTAGGTTGTGAAGACGTAACCGGACCGGACCATATTCGTCGTAGCGACGTACCACATAACGTTCCAGCGACGTAACTTTGTGATTCCCATAATCGTCGTGGCGACGTTATAGTGGTACGTCGCAAGAACGTGATGAGTACATCTTAATGACCAAACTGGCATGTTGCGAGGACGTAACATCAAAGGACCATATTAGTCGTTGCAATGTGCCACATTATGGCGGGTGCATAATGCCACGGATAACCTACCGAAGTCGACAGTCATGTACTTTTACATGACAGAAGGGGTACGCCGCACCACAGACGCGTGACACCAACGCGTGACTCCAACGTCGCGCCACAGACGCGTGGCTTCAACGTCGCACCACAGACACGTGACACCAACGTGTGACTCCAACGTCGCACCACAATAAATAAATATCTATTTTTCCCCCTAGCTTTTCTTATCTTTCCTTTATTATCTTTCTAATCAATCATTCTTTTCTTGTGTTCTGATGACACTGAAAATATCATTGATACAAATTTTGTATTGTATACAAAGTTGTGTATGTCATTAATGTCATCTCTGAATGGTTTACGAACATAATATATATTTTTTAATTAATTCACTCACTTTCTACTGGATATGAGGACTATGCAAATTATACACCATCAAAGTCACAACTTTTTGCACAATTATTAACAACAACTTTAAAGTTGAACAGATACATTCATTAATTGTAATCTATAAACATAATATTCTGGAATGTGTCATTCTGAGTTTTTACTTTTGAAGGTGGTAATAATTTTAATTAACACAGTTGACCATAATGGGCGAATACACAGTATGAAACTATTTACGATATTGTTTACAGGAGAAGGTGACAAGAAAGTATTTTAATAGCCTATTATTTTCAAGAAATTAAAAACGACAAAATATAAGACAGGGAAATAGTCTTTTAGTCACAAAATGCAAAACAATGTAGGTTCATGTTCAAATGTTCAAAACTAGGGCTGTCAGTGTTGACTATTTTATTTATATCTTTTTTGGTCATAAAGATAGATCTGAAGTGAACAATAGCCTTTAGTATGACTTAAATACATATTACAAATGAGGCAATATAATTGGTTCAAATAAAGTATTAAAAGTAATTAATTATATTGTTTTATTTAACAACACTATTAAAATACATGAAGAAATATATAAACAATGAACTCATGTATATTATGTATTATAACAAATGCCAACAGAGGGCGTAAGAGGCCTGACAATAATTGTTACACTTTACATCAAGAGCAAACCATTGTTTATCTAGTGTTTGATTGCACTTAATATTTATTCATTGCATTATGTAATTGGTTAACACACATAACTATAACTGTTAGTGGTTTGTTACATAATTAATCCTTGTCATTACCAATGTGAACAGTGCCAAAGATGGTATCCAATGTATGCTGCATTGGACTATCACCAGACAAGCTACCTGGAAAAGATGCCCAATGGTTGTGCTCACTGTGTACCTTAAACAGTGGAACATCATTAAAGAATATCTGTATTGTCCTTGTTTCAATATGGATTACCACTGTATATCTGTATTTTGGGACTTAGAGTTAAAGACCCAAGGACCAGATAGGATTTATTAAGACCAGGCGTTTAAGATTTAAGACGAGTCAGAATTATAAAAAACAAGGAGTGATTACTCCAGTGATCAAAAGTAGGCCCCTTCCCCTTACATTTACAAAAATCACAGCAATTATACCCTTCACCAAGGTCTAAGCTTTGTCATTGCTTCAGGTTGAATGATTCTGATTGGCTAATAAATAATCACACATTTTCTACACATAGATAGTAGGGTTGGGCATCTAAGGTATAATGCCGATCCAATATGCATCTCGATACAAAGTATCCGATCCGATATATTAACGATACATGTGTGGCATTTTGCGATGCAATACGATACGATTCACAGTCATATCACGATATGATGCGATAATTCAGCACTAGCTAATTAGATCAAGTTTATGTGGTGATGTGAAAGAGGATGCGGTGCCATTGAATGAGTTTGATTATTTATTAACCAAGTAAAACCAAGACTTTTTTACAAACTGGCTTTTCTCTCAGAGCCTGAGTGTCGGTTTACAGTAGAGGGCCATTTTAGAACACATGGCACATATTATTTAAGTATTTCCAAGATAAACAGAAGGTATAAGTGCAATATATACTAAAAAAAAATATTTGCACTCTTTCAACAGAAAGAAGGCTTACCATTGCACAACAAGAATTGTGATTTCACTTTTCAACTATGAAAATAAGTTTTACAAAAAGATATTTTGCCACTGAATATTCAAAACTTAACGTTGTGAACTAGCAGTGTTATGCTGCTTTTACTTTGAAACATCACTGTCACTGTAAACAACAGGCTAATAAAATAAAATTAAATAAAAATTAAATAAAATTCTAAATAAAAAAAATGCCTTTTAGAATAGTGCACATTGGTCAGTCACCTTCAGTTAAAGGTTTTTCTTCAGAAATATTAACTGATCAACATGATCAGGGTGAAGCAAGCTACGCTGAGCTGTAACTATGTCACCAGCTGTGCTGAAAACTCTTTCAGCTGGTACGCTTGTTGCTGGGATGGACAGATATCTCTTTGCTAAAGCTGATAGTAGTGGAAGATCTACTTGCAGTCTCCACCACTGCAACACATCCCCATCCAAACCTAAAGTGTCCCTTTCTCTATATTTTAAGATTTAATCCTTAGCTTTCTTCCTGATGGTCTTTGCTGGTGGTCTTGCACTCAGGAAATCTCCAAACATCTGGTCCATGGCAGTCTTTTTATTTGGAGGGGCATCATCTACAGAAGAGGGCAGAGGAGAGGCTCATCAGTTGTACTCTAGCAAATTTCACAAGGAGATTTCAAATAATGTTTTCACCATGGCTGTCCTTAGGGCTACTAAAGTAGTTTAACATCCCGAACAAAACTTATTAAGGAATCTTTCAGAACATATTTTCACGAAGAATAAGAATAAAACTGCAGTATTGCATTTTATTATTTTTTAATAAAAAAAATATTTTTTTTCCTGTAAACACACAGCTTATACCTGGGAAACAGCTTTATAGCTTATGCTGTGAAATTGTAAACAATCCTTTGAATAAAGTGCCAATGGCATGAAACCTGAATGGAACTCACATTTTAAAGTAAAATTTAAAGTAAAATCCATCAGAAGGTTGTCCAGAAAAAAATTGGACACACACAAAAACCTGCTGTGTGAAAAAGAGCAGTGAATACTTAGGGAAAAAAAGTGCATTTCAAATACATTTAACCCTCTGGGGTTCTTCATTTATGACTCACACTCAGGACCTTCGGGTCAAAAATGGCCCGGAGGGCGGGATTCAGATTTTTTTTTTTTTTTCAGCAAAATCAATCAAATGTATTTTTGTTCAATAAAATTTTTTCTTTTTTTCTATGGTGTTTTGAGATAATTTTATGATAATAATTAATATTTATGCAATAATTATGATCCATTTTTTCCCATTGAATATAATAGAATTTTTTTTTATTTTTATTTTTTTATTAATGCTGTATTTCAGGTTAAAGTAGAGACTAGGCCTGTAGAAAACAATTTTTGAAGTCAGATTGGTGCCATCTGGTGGATGTAGTAAGCATAATTATCGTGAAATATCATATTTTAACCACTAGATGGATTTACAGTTCTCTGTAAAGGCTTGTGAATTCTAGTTGTTTTTGCACATATTTGCCTATTTTTTTCAGGTTGTGGATTTTAATATATAATAAGAGATTCTCAGAGACTATTTTTGTAAAGTTTTTTGTTTGTATGTTTGGTTTAAATGGTAATTTGAAGTGCCAGTTTTACTTTATAATACAGTCAAACCTGAACATTGCATTAGAAAGAACGTGATGAGTACATCTTAATGGATGTACAAATGGAAAGCATTTTGTTACCCATTGTTTTAATTCTAACGTAATAAAAATGCAATTCTTTCAGTCATAAAATTTTTTTATTAACCTTTTATAATAAACATTTTCATTAAAATTATTTTTGTACAATTCAATGAACAGTAACTCTTATTCAAAATTGGCAACAGCAATTATGAACAAAAAACTATGGCATTTTTAGAGATGTTTTGTCTGAGTGACACACACAAAACTAAAGACTCATAACTTCAAAACTATAACAGGGAGAGTCAAAAGGTAGGTATCGTTTGATAGAACACTTTTCAAAGTTTTTGAAAATATAAATTACATTACATTTGGACATTCTCCTTCCGAGAAACTGCTGATAAAAGACAAAAAATATATATAATTTTATTATTATTTTGCATATCTCTCTTGTTTGACATGCAATAACTCGGGAAGGAAATACAGTAGGTGAAAAATTCTTTTTTAAAAAGTTTCCCTAAATGTGAGCTTCATCTGGATAAAATTTTGTGGTGATCGCATAAAGTACTCAAAAGTTACAGAATTTGGAACAAAGGTAGCCTTTTTGTTTAGTCCTCACACATTTGGAAGGCAATAAAAAATTTGTTTTCTGAGTGACATACACAAAACTAAAGACACTTTTCAAATGTTCTGAAAATATAAATTACATTACATTTGGACATTCTCCTGCTGATAAACTGCTGATAAAAGACAAGCAATATATATAATTTTTATAATGATAATGCATATCTTTCTTATTTGACATGGAATAACTCAGGAAGGAAATAAGGTAGGAGGAAAATTCTTTTTTGGGCAAGTCCATTTACATATGAGCTGCATCTGGATACAATGTTGTGGTGTTTGGATAAAGGCATCAAAAGTTACAGCATTTGGAACCAAATTGTTCAGTCTTTGACGCCCCCTCATGGGCATTTTTTATATTGTTTCACCATGAAGAATATCTTGTCATAAAAGCAATAGATTAAGTTAATTTTGGGCTCATTTTAATTGTAATAATATGCTGTAAAAAATGAAGTGCCATTTTCAAAGATTTTTGAATGTTTCATGAGATGTATGATGTTTTTGACACATTGCAGTACATAGTACAAAAAAGTATTTTATAGATTATGAAAAAAAATTCTATTTATCAGCAAATAACTCAGCAATACTTAGGAGTTTTTCAAATTGGCTACATTCACTGTAAAGATCAGACTCTAAGCTTTCAAATGACACCAATTTTGTTTTAATCAAGGCAATATTTTTGAAAAATATGATAATGAATATTTGCGCAGCTAGGTGGCGTCCGCGGGCAGTACACTCCGGTTTAGCGCAACTAGTCAGCTCTCTTTCAGAGTTGATCGAAGTGGTTGGATGCTTTAAAAAGCTGAGATTCTACGCTTTAAGATGATACATATTTTTTGTTATTCCACGTTTGAAAACGAGCACGGATGGTTACGGAAAAATTGGACAACACTTTGCACCCCGGAAAGATGAGAGACTTGTTTTTTAGCCAAGTATGCATAACTTCGTGAGGGATATCTCGTGATCAAAGCAATGGATTGTGTTGTGTTTGGGCTCTTTGTAATCGTGAGAATCTGCTGTAAATAAAGATGTTCATTGTTTCATTGAGTTATGAGCTGAAACGTCACATCAAAACA
Source organism: Vimba vimba (assembly GCA_022828995.1). Lineage (NCBI taxonomy): Eukaryota > Metazoa > Chordata > Actinopteri > Cypriniformes > Leuciscidae > Vimba > Vimba vimba. The sequence goes on from CM040823.1 coordinate 36,805,098, forward strand.
ACATAGCATCACTGCTACTGCTACTTCCTTGGTGCGTCTCTGGTATTTTTTGTGTTAGAACTCCATGAGGAATATCTTTAGATATGATTGATGGAATATATTGATTATTATATATATATATATATATATATATATATATATATATATATATATATATATATATATATATATATATATATATATATATTATATATCGTTTTAATCGTGAGCTCCTGCTGTAAATAACGATGTGTCATTTTTCATGATCGATGTATGTTTCATGAAGATACGAGTAAAAAGGCCAAGTCTAAGCTACCTTGTTTGGCTACGTGCGTCTGTGGATTTTTTTTGTGTTAGAACTCCATGAGGAATATCTTTAGTTCTGAGTAATGAATTATGTTGAGTTTGGACTCATTTTAATTGTAAGCATCTGCTGTAAATAATGATGTGTCATTTTCCACAATCGGAGCATATTTCATGAAGTTACGAGCGGAAATGTGTCTAAAATTCAGTATCCATATATGGGTCTCTTGAGGGGCGTCTTTTACAAAAACCTTGCTTAAATTTAGTAAAAAGCCTGAAACAATTATGCTTGTATTCTACTCATTGAGACCTTTCAAATGACATATGACACAGGACTATCAGAGCTGTATGATGTCTTTGACATGTTGCTGTACGTAGTACAAAAAAGTAGTTAAATATTCATTCATATAATAAACTATGAAATTTTTTTTTTCTATTTATCAGCAAATAACTCAGCACTACATAGGAGTTTATCAAATTGGCTACATTCATTGTAAATTTTAGATTCTAAGCTTTAAAATGATACCTATTTTGTGTTATCGTGGCTGATTTGTAGATTTTACGCACAAAAAAACTCTGTATTTTCATATTTTTGCCAATTTCCCATTCATTTCCTATGGGGGTCATTTTTGACCCGAAGGTCCTGAGTGTGACTATTTTTTTTACGCCCACTTAGACTTTTCAAATCCTGTCCCCAATTTTTTTGGGTGTTCATATACCAAGTACCAATAAAGTCACCAAGTTTCAGACCATTCCGATGAAGCTACGATTTTTAACAATAAAAAAAAAAATAATAATTCGGGTCATAAATGACCGAAGAACCCCAGAAGGTTAAACATTTACCCTCTCTCATTCAGTCATAATTAGGCTGCAAGACTGAATTATGAACTGGTAAACGACAAACTGATCACAGAACATGTTTGTAAAGCTTTAAACAGCAATGTTATCAGCTTTTACGACTAAACATTTGCAAACAACATTGTACTGCAGAATCTGCGTATCAGTTGATTTTGATTAATATGCGCGAGGGAGAGAGAGCGCAAGACAGCGCTCGGGTGAGTGCGCGCGCGCGGCCGGGGCTCTCTCTCTCTGTTCGTTCATATGCCCTGTCAAGTGCGCCCTGTTAAACTGACAGGACTTAAAAGCACATGCAAATGATACACTTTCACTCTATGATGGTTAGACTGTGCAATTAATTACTTTTTCTGAGAGAAGCCAGAAAATGAATGACTTCCGATAACTCTGGAAGCTCAAGTCGACCACTACGGTGTGAACGTACAGTTACTCCACTGCCGCTGTGGTATAGTATCAGAGCCCGTCTACGGAGAGCCTGCCCACTCCCTATTAAGCTCTATTGTACCGAATTTTGGTTGTAGTTCCACCAGAGTTCCACTGGGGGCGATCGCCATGAGTGCAAAATGAATGGGAGTCAATGGGGCTAGACAGCTAAATTTGTCCTTTCACCCGATTGCCGTTGAGAAATCTCAGATCTGATTGTAGGTTTTGCAAGTTCAACATGGGTTTTAGGTCAAAAGTTGAATGAACGAGTACTTATGTCCTTTTGATTTCTTACAGGTTGAGTTGTTGTTGCCCATAACACGCTAGCATTCTGCTAATGAACGCTGATTGGTCAGTGAAGGACTGATTACGACCAGAGATGCCGCTTGATGGCATCGTGTCATCCACAGCGGGACCAGAAACAAACAAAACAAAAACTCTTCTAGCACGTGTGTTTACCTGTGTCAGCTGTGTTGTCGATGCCTTGAGAGAAAAGAAAGTGCAGAGCGCGAACGCACCAGAGTGACTGAAGGATTGCCGTTAAGCAGTATCTCTGGTCGTACGATGTGTATGACGTCATTGACACTTTAAAAGACTTTTTAAAGCAAATAAGTGACTCAAAAAAATCGGTAACACTTTATAATAACGTTCAGTTGTAAGTCATTTATAAGTGGTTAGTTAATGATGAACTAGTCATTTACAGAACATTCATAAATTAGTAGCAAGTGATATACTAACATTTTATGTATGTTTTGTAAATTCCGTTACAAGTCATTTACATGTGATTAGTTAATGATTAACTAATTATTTACGAAACATGACTATGCGTTCATAAATGATTAATAAGTGATATGTTAATTATTGGATGTATGTTTTGTAGATTTAGTTATAAGTAATTTACAATTGATTAGTTAATGATTAACTAGTCATATACAAAACATGAATATGCGTTTCATAAATGTTTAATAAATGTTTGTTTTTTTGTATATATGTAGCAATTAGAGGGTGCAAAAAGTGTTGTAAATGCCTTGAATACACATACAGATCATTTGTAGGTATATGTAACACATTTACAAGTGATGAATAGTTTACACTTTAGATTAGGGGATGCAGAAAGTGTTGTAAATCATTTACAACACTTTCTGCATCCCCTAATCTAAAGTGTAAACTATTCATCACTTGTAAATGTGTTACATATACATTCGTAGATAACATTCGCAGACCTTATGCCTTTTTAATTCTTGAAGTGGTAATCTACAAATGAAGTGTAAGACATTTACAAGTGATGAATAGTTTACACTTTAGATTAGGGGATGCAGAAAGTGTTGTAAATCATTTACAACACTTTCTGCATCCCCTAATCTAAAGTGTAAACTATTCATCACTTGTAAATGATTTATTCATGCGTTTACACATCTATAACAGGTGTTGAACACTGTAGTGTGTACTGCAGTGTAAGTGCTGACTGGTGAGGGTATAGCAGCTGTCTTCTCTGAAACACAGTGCACCTGATGTGAGCAAAACATGCAAAAAAAAATGTAACATAATTTATGAAACATTTATGAAACACATAGGCATGTTTAGTAAATGATTAGTTAATCATTAACTAATCAATTGTAAATGACTTAAAACTGAATCTACAAAACATATAATGAACATATCACTAATTAATCATTTATGAATGATTAGTCATGTTTTTAAATGATTAGTTAATCATTAACTAATCAATTGTAAATGACTTGTAACACAATTTACAAAACATACATAAAATGTTAGTATGTCACTTGCTACTCGTTTATGAATGTTTTGTAAATGATTAGTTCATCATTAACTAATCACTTATAAATGACTTACAACTGAACATTATTATAAAGTGTTACCGAGCGCCCTCATATGGAGCCAGAGTGGAACTGCAACCAGTTCAGAAGCCGGAAATGTACTGAGAGTGAAACTTCTCGCCATATTAGACATTGCTGAGTCCCAATTCGCATACTATCCGTCCTAAATAGTATGCGAAACTAGAATTAGTACGTCCCAAATCGTAGTATGTTGAAATGAGTGTTCCAAAGATACCCGGATGGTCTACTATTTCCGGTTAGAATTCGAAGTGCAGATCAATGCACACTCTAACGGCTAATATTGCCCACAACCCATTGCGTGCGGGAGGGAGGGAGGAGCTTTGCGGTGATGGTGGTGATGTAAACCTGGCAGTCGGATGCAGCAGCGGAGATGCGCCCTCAGTTTTTAAGTGTAAGAATTCAAATGTTTAACCCTAATAAAAGTTATATTTTATTGTCTCGTAATATTAATGGGTTTATGTTGTGCCAAAAAAGTACCGTGTTTATCTTGTAGGGTCCGATGAAGATACTGAACGCCTCATTGCAGGCTACAAAACAATATATAAAAAGGCTCTAGTACAGTGTCATGCAAGTGTCTTTTATGTATTTACCGGTATTTTGATGTTTCTGTCTGACTCATTTTTGTAGTAATACTGTGGCTGTACAAATGTTAACTTTATCAGTCCAACCAAAGAAAGATGGTTACTACACTTTTACTATAGTAAAAGCATGGTTCATTTTCATCGGGGTGTTTTTAGTATACATAAGTATAAGATTAAGTATAAAATACGTTAAGCAATAGTTACATTTTAAACTTTAAATATTTTAACTCAGAAAATAAGTAGCTTTCGTTACACACATTTGCACATGAATGTCAATCCGACTGCGGCATGGGCGTTCCAGACGAGCCACAGAAACTCCCCAGTGGGCATTCCTGTAGCGTTTTATCAACCAATCAGAAAGAGTTTATGCCTTCTGGGAAAGGCGTAATTTCCGCTTTTTGGGAATATGGTAAATATCTTTACGAGTCTTTAGACTTGTTCGACTTCATGCAGCTCTGCGCAGACCGATCGGCGGCTGACTTGAAGCAGTGCATGCCGGTTAGAAATTTTGTCCGACTTGATGCAGCGCCGACGCCACATGACTGTGACGTGTGCCATCAAAGTACCGCGAGGGCAATTCGAGAGTAGCCGGAGAACTCAGCCAGCGCAGCTTCTCAAGAGTGGCTGCACGAGGGCTGATGACGACACAGCTGTTCCACGATTGGCCGGATTCACTGCATGACAACGATCACGTGTGTTTCGTGTTTATTCGAACACTTTTAGTTCCTCCAAAACTCACATATCAGTTTATTATAACAGTAAACATTCTTTTCATGTAGTTGCGATGTTATATTGTGTCATGTTTATCAAATTAAAACTGATTAAAAAACGTAGACTCCACTTCATTGATAGTAGCTTATGTTGAACTTTATTCATGTTCAAACAGACGCTGTATGAATCAGTACATAAAATATTGAATGAAAATGTCTCAGAAACATTTGTGTATTATTTGGAAAATATTGCATTTATTTCACTTCAGCTGTGGCAAAGTATGCAAACACCACGTGAGCTGTCACTACGGGAACCAGAAAGTGTCCGACTTCACGTTTCCATTTGCAGCTCCTCCCCGCCTGCACGCGGCTACTCTCGCCGATCGGTTACATCCAGCTGCAGCCGATGTCGAACACACCTTTTCTATGGTAGAAGCTACGTCCAAAAGTTAGCGTATTTGTTTCATGAGAAGTTATGTCCGTAAGAATAATTTATTTGTACAGTTTGAGCAATTCCAGCGTCGTGTTAGAGTGTGGTCGGACCCTCTTCGGTGATAACGAAAGCAAGCAAGTTAGTTAACGATGGCTAGCCAGAACGGAGTTAGATTGTTTGGTTTTATATACAATCTATGATTGCTTAGGCAAGTTAAATACTGACAAAACTAGTCATCGTGTTTTTGTGGCAACGTTAAACATGTCAGCAACGCACATTGTTTCTTTCCATCTAAACGTCATTCAAAGTAAAGATGTAAGAAACATTATGCATCCGTGTTGCTTGTTTGTTGAACACGTTAGACAACGCAGCAAGTTCAAGCAGCAGCAAGATGGTATAAGAATACATTTGAGTTTGGTTAATGTTCTCCATATGTCTTCCTTTCACTGTAGTTACACACACACACTGTTAAACACACTATAACAAGACATTGTTATACCACATGCAAGACATTAATGCCAACAAATGTTTGGTTTGTTTGAGGGGTAGCTTAGTTGATATTAGTTTGTATAGTTCACGTTAGTTGATAGGCTATAACAGTTGAGTTAGTTTGTATTTAGAAGTTTTTTGTTTTTTTTTACATTGTATTTTTATACTGCGTGATAATACAGTTTTCTTAAGTTTGCTACGTAAAATAAATGGTCTTTGTGTCTTTATTGAAAATATCCATATTCAGCCAAGTATTAGTGTGTGTAAATAAGGGAACCCTTGTGAACTATGCTGACTGATTGTAAATAAATGCTCCTTGTATCTTAAACAAATTTGCTCAATGCCCAGGTGATATTAAAATCCATACTTCAATTCGGCCATTGTTGTTATGATATACACAGGGAATATTATGAATATTATAAAAATTATATTACTGATGTTGGTGTATTGTGGAGATTAATCTAAGTCCTTCTGAATGCAAAGCAGTATCAGATCCACGGATAGCCTGGTATCCGATTGGGGTTATAAGACAGCTATGCTTTCCCTGCTGATCTGTGACTGAAAAAAGTGTGACAGGAAAACAGTACTGCAGTATTTTCGTGTCCTAAATATTAATAGTATACAGTGGTAACACTGTAGTAGTATTTATGATGAATGCAGTTTTTTCGTATCCAAATTATTGCACTTACAGCAGTACTACAACTGTGTTGAGGTGCAGTAGCCTATTCTGCAGAAATTACTGTACTGTTTTGATACTGCAGTACAATACGTTTTTATTTATTTATTTTTTTTATCGTAAGGGGGCATGTAAGCTATTTGACAAGTAGAACAATGCACTGCACAACCCAACATTTTCAACTGCTACTGCGACGTTCTGTAAGTTCTAAACTTAAGTTCCTGCTTTCCTATGTTTGGTTCAATGCTAACGTCAATATACAACCCTTATTTTGACATGTTAGACCGGATGTTGACAGTTCCTCGTAGAAGGAGAAGAAGAAAAAGGGGGTGTTCCTGTTTAGGGAAAAAACACCCATTTATGTTCTGCAGACCGATGATATTCGAACCAGCCGCCTCAAAAACGACCTGCGTCTGGTTGATCTACGACGACGCCCTGCTTCACTCCTCAATAGAGTGCCGAAGTTATGACGTCATTTTGTAGGACAACCCGGATATCTATGAAGCTGAACGTGAAGCTGAAACGCGGGCTAGTGAGAGATTTCATGTTTGTCATGATGACGTCTAAAGTCCCCGCCAAAGGATGTAGTCCCTTTTAGCAACTTGTTAGCAACCACCGTTTTTAAGACACAAAGTTTTAAAAAAATCACAAGCAGGTTATAACTGGTGTGTTTTATGTCAAAGATCAAAACGTGAAAATATTTAGAGGCTTTGTTAACCACAGACCTTATTTCAGGCGATTTAGCAAAAACCCATTCAAAAAACCCATAGACTTTAGGGCGAGGGAACCGGTAGTGCTAAAATGCTAACTCACTTCCGCGTTTTGGCCTACAAAGTGACGTCATAACTTCGGCACTCTACTTACTTTTACCGTCTCTGATTCAGCGCATTTGTCTTTTCATAGCGCTGTCAAATCCAATTATTAGGGAATTCCCTAATAAATTAAACTCCGCTGAATCGCTACATTATATTTCTCAACGAGCTGCAACTGACGAAAGAAACCGCCCATTGTACCCTTCCAATTAAATATTGCGTTGTAAACATCAATAACAGCAATATAGCTGCAAGCAGCAATACGGGGCCAAGCCCTCGAAGGCACCGCAAGCAGAGCAAGTACAGCAAGCACAGCAGCGCATCAAGCATTTAAGCACCAACAGCAGTGCGGAGCCGGAAGAACAAAACATCAGAAATTAAATGTACACGTAAATGTACATCAAGCACAGCAAGTACTGTAAGCACTGCAGCGCAGCAAGCATTTAAGCAACAACAGCAGTGCGGAGCCGGAAAAACAAAAACAGCAGAAATTGAATATACATGTAAATGTATATCAAGCACAGCAGCGCAGCGAGCATTTAAGCACCAAAAGCAGTGCAGAGCCAGAAGGAATTGAAATGACAGCTTTATAAACAATTTCAAAGTTGCCCCAGATAGGATTTGAACCCACAACCGGAATGGTTCGGGATTCATGACACATGGTTGAACAGATTGCGCCACTCAGAGGACGTACACTCACAAACTGCAGAGGAGAGGCTTCAGTGTAAGAATGAGCACACAAAAGCAAGTTAACCAGATTAGCATGCTAAGCTAGCTTAATGCTAATGTAGCTTATGACGTGGTACATCCTATCCTGGCAAAATAGATATCCTCGGATTCGACATGACGCAAGGAATCGATAGACACCAATTTTATGATTTTGTGACAAACTGTTCACAAGTTACAGCCTCTGAACCAATTTTGGGTCGACCTCATTAAGTTTGCGACATCATAACTTTTTTTTTTCCAGTATAGCAAAAAAATCCGGGACAGTACTTTTATGCGGCTCAGTCCGAAGATCATTTGAGCACAAGTTTGGACAAAATTAGACCAATTTTGAAGGAAGAGTAGCAAAAAAACTGTTTTACATTCGCTCCAATATGGCGGCCAGTCACATTGTTGAAAAATAACATATGAGATATCGTTGAAATCGGCATAAGCCAAGGAATATATTGACATAAAGAAATCAAATTTCAATCAATGTTAGCAAAAGTTATAAGCGTTTTTTCAAAAAACAGTGATATCTCTGGAAAACTAGGTGGCGCTGTGATCAAACTTCTCAGGTACCTTCGGGCCATGCTAATGATGATCCATACCAAATTTGGTGAAGAAATTTCAAATAGTTTAAAAGATATTGCAAATTATGTCAAAATTCTAAATGGCGGACACGTGGTACATCCCATCATGGCAAAATCAATATCCACGGATTCGTCATGACCCAAGGAATCGATAGACACCAAGTTTATAATTTTCTGACAATCCGTTCACAAGTTATTGGCCAAAATATGCATTTTCCATATCTCATGACCCATAGGTGGCGCTGTTCCCAACTTTTGCATGGACTCTCAGATCAAGCTTCCGATGAAGCGTACCAATTTTCGTTTCGATTGATCAAAGTTTGGCCGAGATACAGCCGCTGAACCAATTTTAGGTCGACCTTTTAACTTTGCGACGTCATAACTTTTGATCAGAGAAGAATAAAAAAAATTCGGGGACAGTACTTTTATGCGGCTCAGTCCGAAGATCATTTGAGCACATGTTTGGACAAAATTAGACCAATTTTGAAGGAGGAGTAGCAAAAAAACTGCATACTGTACTTTTCAAAATGGCCACTACTGTAATGGGTGGAGTCTTAATGTAAGATATTGGTTGTGATCAGCATGATGAGATGAATCAGGTGTACTAAGTTTCATTTTTCTAGATCAAAGGGTTCAAAAGTTAGAACCATTTCAATGTTGACTTTTTTAACTGCTGGTGGCGCTATAGAGTTGTTCCTAGAGACTCAAAAATTGCTACATTTACTATTCATGGCCATCACTACAAGTGTGCCAAATTTCATCATTTTCCTATGTACGGTTCATAGGGCTGCCATAGACTCCCATTTGCGGAAGAAGAATTGTTATTCTGACAATAACAATTGCTAATATAGCTGCAAGCAGCAATACGGGGCCAAGCCCTGCAAGGCAGAGCAAGCAACAGCCGCTGTAGCGCAATGCGGAGCCAGAAGAGCAAAACATCAGAAATTTAATGTACATCAAGCACAGTAAGCACATCAATTACAGCAGCACAGCTAGCATTTAAGCACCAACAGCAGTGCAGAGCCGGAAGGAATTTAAATTATTATTTTATACACAATTTCAAAGTCGCCCCACACTGGTCTCGAACCCACGACCACAATGGTTCGGGATTCATGACGCATGGTTGAACCACTTGCGCCACCCAGAGGACATGTTTTACAAAGCTGCAGAGGAGAGGCTTCAGTGTGTGAATGAGCACACAAAATCATGTTAACGAGATTAGCATGCTAAGCTAACTTAATGCTAATATAGCTTATGATGTGGTACATCCAATCCTGGCAAAATAGATATCCTCAGATTCGACATGACGCAAGGAATCGATAGACACCAATTTTATGATTTTGTGACAAACTGTTCACAAGTTACAGCCTCTGAACCAATTATGGGTTGACCTCATTAAGTTTGCGACATCATAACTTTTTTTTTCCAGTATAGCAAAAAAATCGGGGACAGTACTTTTATGCGGCTCAGTCCGAAGATCATTTGAGTACATGTTTGGACAAAATTAGACCAATTTTGAAGGAGGAGTAGCGAAAAAACTGTTTTACATTCACTCCAATATGGCGGCCAGTCACATTGTTGATAAATAACATATGAGATATCGTTGAAATCGGCATAAGCCAAGGAATATATTGACATAAAGAAATCAAATTTCAAGCAATGTTAGCAAAAGTTATAAGCGTTTTTTCAAAAAACAATGATATCTCTGGAACACTAGGTGGCGCTGTGATCAAATTTCTCAGGTACCTTCGGGCCATGCTAATGATGATCCATACCAAATTTGGTGAAGAAATTTCAAATAGTTTAAAAGATATTGCAAATTATGACATCATTCAAAATGGCGGACACGTGGTACATCCCATCATGGCAAAATCGATATCCACGGATTTGTCATGACCCAAGGAATCGATAGACACCAAGTTTATAATTTTCTGACAAACTGTTCATAAGTTATTGGCCAAAATATGCATTTTCCATATCTCATGACCCGTAGGTGGCGCTGTTCCCAACTTTGGCATGGAACCTCAGATCATGCTTCCGATGAAGTGTACCAATTTTCGTTTCGATTGATCAAAGTTTGGCCGAGCTATAGCTTCTGAACCAATTTTGGGTCGACCTCGTTAAGTTTGCGACGTCATAACTTTTGATCAGAGAAGAATAAAAAAAATCGGGGACAGTACTTTTATGCGGCTCAGTCCGAAGATCATTTGAGTACATGTTTGGACAAAATTAGACCAATTTTGAAGGAGGAGTAGCAAAAAAACTGCATACTGTACTTTTCAAAATGGCCACTACTGTAATGGGCGGAGTCTTAATGTAAGATATTGGTTCTAATCAGCATGATGAGATGAATCAGGTGTACTAAGTTTCATTTTTCTAGATCAAAGGGTTCAAAAGTTATAACCATTTCAATGTTGAATTTTTGAACTGCTGGTGGCGCTATAGAGTTGGACCTAGAGACTCAAAAATTGCTACAATTACTTTTCATTACCATCACTACAAGTGTGCCAAATTTCATCATTTTCCTATGTATGGTTCATAGGGCTGCCATAGACTTCAAGAGGAGGAAGAAGAATAATAATAATAATAATAATAAGAAAACTAACAGATACAATAGGTGCCATAGCCCCTTCGGGGCTTGGCCCCTAATAATAATAAGAAAACTAACAGATACAATAGGTGCCATAGCCCCTTCGGGGCTTGGCCCCTAATAATAATAAGAAAACTAACAGATACAATAGGTGCCATAGCCCCTTCGGGGCTTGGCCCCTAATAATAATAAGAAAACTAACAGATACAATAGGTGCCATAGCCCCTTCGGGGCTTGGCCCCTAATAATAATAAGAATTTTTATTGTTTTGAAATACTAAAATTAGTAAGTGTCTTCAGGACAATAGTTAAAACGTTGTCCAACCTGAATGTTAATTTTAACTTTAACAATACTTAAAGCTTTAAACCAAACAAATGCATGTATAATAGTTTATGTAGTTAACTTAATTTATAAAAGCCAGCTTAATTAAAAAAAAATAGGTTTACTTAGACCATGACAACATCAAATCACACCCTTCTACTCTCTAGCTCACTACACACAATGCATAAAAGGAAATTGACATGAGAATGAACACATAAAGGCAAAAAGTATTAATATGAAGAAAATGCTTACATTGCAAGAATAGTAGATTGTCAAGGACTGCTATAGAAATCATTTTTGATCACAAAACTTTCTGAATACTCAAGACTTCAGGTGAGACTCAACATAGAATAAACAATGTTTCTAATCCCAGAAGAAAGATTAAAAAAATACTTAACTGGAAAATACAGAAACCATTTTATGAAGTTGGACAGGACTCGAACTCACAACCTCTGGGTGATGTGACTGTTACTCATCTAGTAGTACCATTGGGAAAACTGTTTTTTTTTTACATTTTTACCAAGATGCCAAAGTTCAATAAATCAAGTCAAGCGTTAATCTTTATATGAATGTGCCACATATCATATTCTAATGAGTTACTTTTCAGAAAGACACTATGTCTGTAACACAATGGTTTGGGCTCATGGCACATGGTTTAGCATTTTACGCTTAAGCTGCAGAGGAGAGGCTTCAGATTAAGAATGAGCACACAATAAGCACACAAAAGAATTACTTAGCATCTCAACCAGTTAAGCATGCTAAGATATCTTAATGCTAATGTAACTTATGGTTAGCCAATGTGGAGCCAGAAGAGCAAAAAGAGCAGAAATAGAATGTACATGAAGAACAGATAGGTTCAGAAGTACTTATGGATGAAATCAAAACAAGCAGCATTAGCGCAATAGATTAGAAAAATGCCTGAACAAAACAGGAATCAACACAATTTTTATACTCATCCAACACAGGGTTCGAACCTACAACCAGAACGGCTCAGGATTAGAAGCACATGGTTTAGCAGACTGCACCACTCAGAGGATGTACAATCACAAACTTCAGATGAGAGGCTTCAGTGTAAGAATGAGCACACAAAAGCAAGTTAACCAGATTAGCATGCTAAGCTATCTTAATGCTGATGTAGCTTATGGCTTATGATGACGTGGTACATCCAATCCTGGCAAAAAAGATATCCTCGGATTCGACATGACGCAAGGAATCGATAGAGACCAATTTTATGATTTTGTGACAAACTGTTCACAAGTTACAGCCTCTGAACCAATTATGGGTCGACCTCGTTAAGTTTGCGACATCATAACTTTTTTTTTCCAGTAGAGCAAAAAAATCGGGGACAGTACTTTTATGCGGCTCAGTCCGAAGATCATTTGAGTACATATTTGGACAAAATTAGACCAATTTTGAAGGAGGAGTAGCGAAAAAACTGTTTTACATTCGCTCCAATATGGCGGCCAGTCACATTGTTGAAAAATAACATATGAGATATCGTTGAAATCGGCATAAGCCAAGGAATATATTGACATAAAGAAATCAAATTTCAAGCAATGTTGGCAAAAGTTATAAGTGTTTTTTCAAAAAACAATGATATCTCTGGAACACTAGGTGGCGCTGTGATCAAACTTCTCATGTACCTTCGGGCCATGCTAATGATGATCCATACCAAATTTGGTGAAGAAATTTCAAATAGTTTAAAAGATATTGCAAATTATGACATCATTCAAAATGGCGGACACGTGGTACATCCCATCATGGCAAAATCGATATCCACGGATTTGTCATGACCCAAGGAATCGATAGACACCAAGTTTATAATTTTCTGACAAACTGTTCATAAGTTATTGGCCAAAATATGCATTTTCCATATCTCATGACCCGTAGGTGGCGCTGTTCCCAACTTTGGCATGGAACCTCAGATCATGCTTCCGATGAAGTGTACCAATTTTCGTTTCGATTGATCAAAGTTTGGCCGAGCTATAGCTTCTGAACCAATTTTGGGTCGACCTCGTTAAGTTTGCGACGTCATAACTTTTGATCAGAGAAGAATAAAAAAAATCGGGGACAGTACTTTTATGCGGCTCAGTCCGAAGATCATTTGAGTACATGTTTGGACAAAATTAGACCAATTTTGAAGGAGGAGTAGCAAAAAAACTGCATACTGTACTTTTCAAAATGGCCACTACTGTAATGGGCGGAGTCTTAATGTAAGATATTGGTTCTAATCAGCATGATGAGATGAATCAGGTGTACTAAGTTTCATTTTTCTAGATCAAAGGGTTCAAAAGTTATAACCATTTCAATGTTGAATTTTTGAACTGCTGGTGGCGCTATAGAGTTGGACCTAGAGACTCAAAAATTGCTACAATTACTTTTCATTACCATCACTACAAGTGTGCCAAATTTCATCATTTTCCTATGTATGGTTCATAGGGCTGCCATAGACTTCAAGAGGAGGAAGAAGAATAATAATAATAATAATAAATATAGCTGCAAGCAGCAATACGGGGCCAAGCCCTGCAAGGCAGAGCAAGCAACAGCCGCTGTAGCGCAATGCGGAGCCAGAAGAGCAAAACATCAGAAATTTAATGTACATCAAGCACAGTAAGCACATCAATTACAGCAGCACAGCTAGCATTTAAGCACCAACAGCAGTGCAGAGCCGGAAGGAATTTAAATTATTATTTTATACACAATTTCAAAGTCGCCCCACACTGGTCTCGAACCCACGACCACAATGGTTCGGGATTCATGACGCATGGTTGAACCACTTGCGCCACCCAGAGGACATGTTTTACAAAGCTGCAGAGGAGAGGCTTCAGTGTGTGAATGAGCACACAAAATCATGTTAACGAGATTAGCATGCTAAGCTAACTTAATGCTAATATAGCTTATGATGTGGTACATCCAATGCTGGCAAAATAGATATCCTCAGATTCGACATGACGCAAGGAATCGATAGACACCAATTTTATGATTTTGTGACAAACTGTTCACAAGTTACAGCCTCTGAACCAATTATGGGTTGACCTCATTAAGTTTGCGACATCATAACTTTTTTTTTCCAGTATAGCAAAAAAATCGGGGACAGTACTTTTATGCGGCTCAGTCCGAAGATCATTTGAGTACATGTTTGGACAAAATTAGACCAATTTTGAAGGAGGAGTAGCGAAAAAACTGTTTTACATTCACTCCAATATGGCGGCCAGTCACATTGTTGATAAATAACATATGAGATATCGTTGAAATCGGCATAAGCCAAGGAATATATTGACATAAAGAAATCAAATTTCAAGCAATGTTAGCAAAAGTTATAAGCGTTTTTTCAAAAAACAATGATATCTCTGGAACACTAGGTGGCGCTGTGATCAAATTTCTCAGGTACCTTCGGGCCATGCTAATGATGATCCATACCAAATTTGGTGAAGAAATTTCAAATAGTTTAAAAGATATTGCAAATTATGACATCATTCAAAATGGCGGACACGTGGTACATCCCATCATGGCAAAATCGATATCCACGGATTTGTCATGACCCAAGGAATCGATAGACACCAAGTTTATAATTTTCTGACAAACTGTTCATAAGTTATTGGCCAAAATATGCATTTTCCATATCTCATGACCCGTAGGTGGCGCTGTTCCCAACTTTGGCATGGAACCTCAGATCATGCTTCCGATGAAGTGTACCAATTTTCGTTTCGATTGATCAAAGTTTGGCCGAGCTATAGCTTCTGAACCAATTTTGGGTCGACCTCGTTAAGTTTGCGACGTCATAACTTTTGATCAGAGAAGAATAAAAAAAATCGGGGACAGTACTTTTATGCGGCTCAGTCCGAAGATCATTTGAGTACATGTTTGGACAAAATTAGACCAATTTTGAAGGAGGAGTAGCAAAAAAACTGCATACTGTACTTTTCAAAATGGCCACTACTGTAATGGGCGGAGTCTTAATGTAAGATATTGGTTCTAATCAGCATGATGAGATGAATCAGGTGTACTAAGTTTCATTTTTCTAGATCAAAGGGTTCAAAAGTTATAACCATTTCAATGTTGAATTTTTGAACTGCTGGTGGCGCTATAGAGTTGGACCTAGAGACTCAAAAATTGCTACAATTACTTTTCATTACCATCACTACAAGTGTGCCAAATTTCATCATTTTCCTATGTATGGTTCATAGGGCTGCCATAGACTTCAAGAGGAGGAAGAATAATAATAATAATAATAATAATAAGAAAACTAACAGATACAATAGGTGCCATAGCCCCTTCGGGGCTTGGCCCCTAATAAGAAAACTAACAGATACAATAGGTGCCATAGCCCCTTCGGGGCTTGGCCCCTAATAATAAGAAAACTAACAGATACAATAGGTGCCATAGCCCCTTCGGGGCTTGGCCCCTAATAAGAAAACTAACAGATACAATAGGTGCCATAGCCCCTTCGGGGCTTGGCCCCTAATAATAAGAAAACTAACAGATACAATAGGTGCCATAGCCCCTTCGGGGCTTGGCCCCTAATAATAATAATAAGAAAACTAACAGATACAATAGGTGCCATAGCCCCTTCGGGGCTTGGCCCCTAATAATAATAAGAAAACTAACAGATACAATAGGTGCCATAGCCCCTTCGGGGCTTGGCCCCTAATAATAATAAGAATTTTTATTGTTTTGAAATACTAAAATTAGTAAGTGTCTTCAGGACAATAGTTAAAACGTTGTCCAACCTGAATGTTAATTTTAACTTTAACAATACTTAAAGCTTTAAACCAAACAAATGCATGTATAATAGTTTATGTAGTTAACTTAATTTATAAAAGCCAGCTTAATTAAAAAAAAATAGGTTTACTTAGACCATGACAACATCAAATCACACCCTTCTACTCTCTAGCTCACTACACACAATGCATAAAAGGAAATTGACATGAGAATGAACACATAAAGGCAAAAAGTATTAATATGAAGAAAATGCTTACATTGCAAGAATAGTAGATTGTCAAGGACTGCTATAGAAATCATTTTTGATCACAAAACTTTCTGAATACTCAAGACTTCAGGTGAGACTCAACATAGAATAAACAATGTTTCTAATCCCAGAAGAAAGATTAAAAAAATACTTAACTGGAAAATACAGAAACCATTTTATGAAGTTGGACAGGACTCGAACTCACAACCTCTGGGTGATGTGACTGTTACTCATCTAGTAGTACCATTGGGAAAACTGTTTTTTTTTTACATTTTTACCAAGATGCCAAAGTTCAATAAATCAAGTCAAGCGTTAATCTTTATATGAATGTGCCACATATCATATTCTAATGAGTTACTTTTCAGAAAGACACTATGTCTGTAACACAATGGTTTGGGCTCATGGCACATGGTTTAGCATTTTACGCTTAAGCTGCAGAGGAGAGGCTTCAGATTAAGAATGAGCACACAATAAGCACACAAAAGAATTACTTAGCATCTCAACCAGTTAAGCATGCTAAGATATCTTAATGCTAATGTAACTTATGGTTAGCCAATGTGGAGCCAGAAGAGCAAAAAGAGCAGAAATAGAATGTACATGAAGAACAGATAGGTTCAGAAGTACTTATGGATGAAATCAAAACAAGCAGCATTAGCGCAATAGATTAGAAAAATGCCTGAACAAAACAGGAATCAACACAATTTTTATACTCATCCAACACAGGGTTCGAACCTACAACCAGAACGGCTCAGGATTAGAAGCACATGGTTTAGCAGACTGCACCACTCAGAGGATGTACAATCACAAACTTCAGATGAGAGGCTTCAGTGTAAGAATGAGCACACAAAAGCAAGTTAACCAGATTAGCATGCTAAGCTATCTTAATGCTGATGTAGCTTATGGCTTATGATGACGTGGTACATCCAATCCTGGCAAAAAAGATATCCTCGGATTCGACATGACGCAAGGAATCGATAGAGACCAATTTTATGATTTTGTGACAAACTGTTCACAAGTTACAGCCTCTGAACCAATTATGGGTCGACCTCGTTAAGTTTGCGACATCATAACTTTTTTTTTCCAGTAGAGCAAAAAAATCGGGGACAGTACTTTTATGCGGCTCAGTCCGAAGATCATTTGAGTACATATTTGGACAAAATTAGACCAATTTTGAAGGAGGAGTAGCGAAAAAACTGTTTTACATTCGCTCCAATATGGCGGCCAGTCACATTGTTGAAAAATAACATATGAGATATCGTTGAAATCGGCATAAGCCAAGGAATATATTGACATAAAGAAATCAAATTTCAAGCAATGTTGGCAAAAGTTATAAGTGTTTTTTCAAAAAACAATGATATCTCTGGAACACTAGGTGGCGCTGTGATCAAACTTCTCATGTACCTTCGGGCCATGCTAATGATGATCCATACCAAATTTGGTGAAGAAATTTCAAATAGTTTAAAAGATATTGCAAATTATGACATCATTCAAAATGGCGGACACGTGGTACATCCCATTATGGCAAAATCGATATCCACGGATTTGTCATGACCCAAGGAATCGATAGACACCAAGTTTATAATTTTCTGACAAACTGTTCATAAGTTATTGGCCAAAATATGCATTTTCCATATCTCATGACCCGTAGGTGGCGCTGTTCCCAACTTTGGCATGGAACCTCAGATCATGCTTCCGATGAAGTGTACCAATTTTCGTTTCGATTGATCAAAGTTTGGCCGAGCTATAGCTTCTGAACCAATTTTGGGTCGACCTCGTTAAGTTTGCGACGTCATAACTTTTGATCAGAGAAGAATAAAAAAAATCGGGGACAGTACTTTTATGCGGCTCAGTCCGAAGATCATTTGAGTACATGTTTGGACAAAATTAGACCAATTTTGAAGGAGGAGTAGCAAAAAAACTGCATACTGTACTTTTCAAAATGGCCACTACTGTAATGGGCGGAGTCTTAATGTAAGATATTGGTTCTAATCAGCATGAAGAGATGAATCAGGTGTACTAAGTTTCATTTTTCTAGATCAAAGGGTTCAAAAGTTATAACCATTTCAATGTTGAATTTTTGAACTGCTGGTGGCGCTATAGAGTTGGACCTAGAGACTCAAAAATTGCTACAATTACTTTTCATTACCATCACTACAAGTGTGCCAAATTTCATCATTTTCCTATGTATGGTTCATAGGGCTGCCATAGACTTCAAGAGGAGGAAGAAGAATAATAATAATAATATAATAATAAGAAAACTAACAGATACAATAGGTGCCATAGCCCCTTCGGGGCTTGGCCCCTAATAATAATAAGAAAACTAACAGATACAATAGGTGCCATAGCCCCTTCGGGGCTTGGCCCCTAATAATAATAAGAATTTTTATTGTTTTGAAATACTAAAATTAGTAAGTGTCTTCAGGACAATAGTTAAAACGTTGTCCAACCTGAATGTTAATTTTAACTTTAACAATACTTAAAGCTTTAAACCAAACAAATGCATGTATAATAGTTTATGTAGTTAACTTAATTTATAAAAGCCAGCTTAATTAAAAAAAAATAGGTTTACTTAGACCATGACAACATCAAATCACACCCTTCTACTCTCTAGCTCACTACACACAATGCATAAAAGGAAATTGACATGAGAATGAACACATAAAGGCAAAAAGTATTAATATGAAGAAAATGCTTACATTGCAAGAATAGTAGATTGTCAAGGACTGCTATAGAAATCATTTTTGATCACAAAACTTTCTGAATACTCAAGACTTCAGGTGAGACTCAACATAGAATAAACAATGTTTCTAATCCCAGAAGAAAGATTAAAAAAATACTTAACTGGAAAATACAGAAACCATTTTATGAAGTTGGACAGGACTCGAACTCACAACCTCTGGGTGATGTGACTGTTACTCATCTAGTAGTACCATTGGGAAAACTGTTTTTTTTTTACATTTTTACCAAGATGCCAAAGTTCAATAAATCAAGTCAAGCGTTAATCTTTATATGAATGTGCCACATATCATATTCTAATGAGTTACTTTTCAGAAAGACACTATGTCTGTAACACAATGGTTTGGGCTCATGGCACATGGTTTAGCATTTTACGCTTAAGCTGCAGAGGAGAGGCTTCAGATTAAGAATGAGCACACAATAAGCACACAAAAGAATTACTTAGCATCTCAACCAGTTAAGCATGCTAAGATATCTTAATGCTAATGTAACTTATGGTTAGCCAATGTGGAGCCAGAAGAGCAAAAAGAGCAGAAATAGAATGTACATGAAGAACAGATAGGTTCAGAAGTACTTATGGATGAAATCAAAACAAGCAGCATTAGCGCAATAGATTAGAAAAATGCCTGAACAAAACAGGAATCAACACAATTTTTATACTCATCCAACACAGGGTTCGAACCTACAACCAGAACGGCTCAGGATTAGAAGCACATGGTTTAGCAGACTGCACCACTCAGAGGATGTACAATCACAAACTTCAGATGAGAGGCTTCAGTGTAAGAATGAGCACACAAAAGCAAGTTAACCAGATTAGCATGCTAAGCTATCTTAATGCTGATGTAGCTTATGGCTTATGATGACGTGGTACATCCAATCCTGGCAAAAAAGATATCCTCGGATTCGACATGACGCAAGGAATCGATAGAGACCAATTTTATGATTTTGTGACAAACTGTTCACAAGTTACAGCCTCTGAACCAATTATGGGTCGACCTCGTTAAGTTTGCGACATCATAACTTTTTTTTTCCAGTAGAGCAAAAAAATCGGGGACAGTACTTTTATGCGGCTCAGTCCGAAGATCATTTGAGTACATATTTGGACAAAATTAGACCAATTTTGAAGGAGGAGTAGCGAAAAAACTGTTTTACATTCGCTCCAATATGGCGGCCAGTCACATTGTTGAAAAATAACATATGAGATATCGTTGAAATCGGCATAAGCCAAGGAATATATTGACATAAAGAAATCAAATTTCAAGCAATGTTGGCAAAAGTTATAAGTGTTTTTTCAAAAAACAATGATATCTCTGGAACACTAGGTGGCGCTGTGATCAAACTTCTCATGTACCTTCGGGCCATGCTAATGATGATCCATACCAAATTTGGTGAAGAAATTTCAAATAGTTTAAAAGATATTGCAAATTATGACATCATTCAAAATGGCGGACACGTGGTACATCCCATTATGGCAAAATCGATATCCACGGATTTGTCATGACCCAAGGAATCGATAGACACCAAGTTTATAATTTTCTGACAAACTGTTCATAAGTTATTGGCCAAAATATGCATTTTCCATATCTCATGACCCGTAGGTGGCGCTGTTCCCAACTTTGGCATGGAACCTCAGATCATGCTTCCGATGAAGTGTACCAATTTTCGTTTCGATTGATCAAAGTTTGGCCGAGCTATAGCTTCTGAACCAATTTTGGGTCGACCTCGTTAAGTTTGCGACGTCATAACTTTTGATCAGAGAAGAATAAAAAAAATCGGGGACAGTACTTTTATGCGGCTCAGTCCGAAGATCATTTGAGTACATGTTTGGACAAAATTAGACCAATTTTGAAGGAGGAGTAGCAAAAAAACTGCATACTGTACTTTTCAAAATGGCCACTACTGTAATGGGCGGAGTCTTAATGTAAGATATTGGTTCTAATCAGCATGATGAGATGAATCAGGTGTACTAAGTTTCATTTTTCTAGATCAAAGGGTTCAAAAGTTATAACCATTTCAATGTTGAATTTTTGAACTGCTGGTGGCGCTATAGAGTTGGACCTAGAGACTCAAAAATTGCTACAATTACTTTTCATTACCATCACTACAAGTGTGCCAAATTTCATCATTTTCCTATGTATGGTTCATAGGGCTGCCATAGACTTCAAGAGGAGGAAGAAGAATAATAATAATAATAATAATAAGAAAACTAACAGATACAATAGGTGCCATAGCCCCTTCGGGGCTTGGCCCCTAATAAGAAAACTAACAGATACAATAGGTGCCATAGCCCCTTCGGGGCTTGGCCCCTAATAATAAGAAGAAAACTAACAGATACAATAGGTGCCATAGCCCCTTCGGGGCTTGGCCCCTAATAATAATAAGAAAACTAACAGATACAATAGGTGCCATAGCCCCTTCGGGGCTTGGCCCCTAATTAAGATGTCATTGCTGGCAAATGACCATGGTATTAGCGGGATAATCCACGGATAGATGTTCATTTAATGCACGACGTGGAGGCAAAGAACCGCCCGACGTGAAGTGGAGTTTAGTTTACGTGTTTTAATTAAAAGGCACCAGAATACATGAAATGGTATTTAACAGTTACTCCAGTAAACATTTTTCTGGGGGAGGACCCACCCACTTTTTTTTTTCTTCCGATGCCCATGTGAGAGAGTAATAAATGACGAGGAGGTCTCTGAGAGTGTGAGGAAGGACGAAGAGTCGTCTGTTGAGAATGAACTAATGGATGACGGTGATGTTGACGTACAGATGTCTGAAACAAATGTTGATTCGAGGATTGAGGGTCGGATGAGCAGAGATTGTGTGGTGACCAGGGCTGCGTTTCCCAAAAGCATCGTAAGCCTAAGTTGATCGTAAAAACGATCGTACGACTGATCTTAATATTACGGTCTGTTTCCCAAAAGCATCGTAGCTTAAGTAGCACTTGAAAATCTTCGTAGATCTACGAGTGCTCTGGAGTAATCGTACATCCCCAAGAGCATCGTAAGAAGACAGATTTATGAGGACACCTGCAGGACAACCGGCAGATTACACCTTTAACTTTATTCAAATGTATGTGATTATAATATAAGGTTTTGATTGTACTTTATTGTACACTTTATTACTCTTTTTTGTTGTTGGTTAAATTAATGTATAAATTAAATAATTAAAAAGGTCAGAAAACAAAACAAAAAAATTAATTAAATTTAATCAAAATTAAATGAATGAACAAAAAAATAAATAAAAGAAATCCTTTAAATCTGTTAAAAATTACATCTTTGTTTCGCTCTATCTCCTCTAAAAGGACATTAATTTCATCTTTTTGAAAGGTATCTTTTCGTGATTTTTTTTTTGTTTTTGTTTTTTTTCAGCCATTTTGTCAGTGCCTCCGCCTGTAGGTGCTTTATATACTTGTCTTGATTGCTAATCCACAACAGATGACAATTATTAGGTTAAACGTTCAGAATACGATTCCATATAAGGTTATGTTTCAGCACTTCAGGAATGGACAGCGACTCTTAAGTAGCACGTAGAGCGCGTTCTCGCGCGTTCATGTTAAGTACATTTTTGGGAAACGCTCGTGGAATTGCTGCGAGCGTTCGTAACTTTGCACGTAGAAAGCGCTCTTAAGAGCTAAGATACATCGTTATCGGGAAACCCGGCCCAGGTCTGGAAGAAATGAGGATCAAAGAAGTGTCAGAGAGGTAAATTCATGTGAGCCTAAAGAAAAAATAAAAAAATTAGGTGAAGAAGAAATAAATGAGGCTGATGATGAGGAGGATGGTGTTCTATCTGATACTTCGGATCTGTCAGATATTTCTCAGATAGGTTGTGATCAGATTTACTCGTTGGATGAGATAAATTCGTTTTTGGATGAGACTTTTGGAAAGGTTGCTGATGTGAAGAATTTCTTTCCAGATGTAAAGAAATTTGAATTTTCAGTTCTTTATTGGCAAAAGAGGGTAGGAGAAGAAAAACTGAACACGCGAAAGAGGTTTCGCTTGAAAAAGTTTCTCACTAAAATTAGAAAGGGGAAAACCCCAGTTAAAAGTAAATCAAATTGATTTTGCGAAATGAGATACACGGGTGTCTTTGCAGTGCTTTCTGTTTTTCCTGCCTCTTTTTTTCCTCTCTTTATATCTCTTTATGGATATTTTGAGAATAGGATCTTTAAACATTAATGGAGGGAGAGATAGGAATAAGAGAGCAGTGATATCAGAATATGTTCATCTGAAAGACATCAATGTTATGTTTTTACAGGAAACACATTCAGATAATCAAGGTGAATGTATTCTGAGTCATGGAACAAATTTAAGCGCAGGAGTAGCGATTATCTTTTCCAAACATTTGGATCTAAAGATCCTATCCACTATTGAATTAGAAAAAGGTAGAGTTTTAATAGCAATAGTGGAAATTAAAGAGTTAAAGTTTCTTTTTATTAATGTATATGCTCCAAATTTAGGTCCACAAAGATTAGAACTATTTGAAAAGTTAAGCATTGCAATAAGAAAATATGATGATGGAAAAATGTGTGTAATAATGAGAGGAGATTGGAATTGTACTACTGATTTTGTATTGGATAGGAATGGGCAAGAACCTCACTTACAGTCTAGTAATATGCTCCTCAGGATAACTCAAGAACTAGAACTGGATGATGTGTGGAGGAATAAGAATCAGTTAACAAAACAATAAACATGGGTTAAAATTTTGGATTCTATTGTGAAGGGAGCACGCCTGGATAGAATATATGTAAATAAATCAGACAATAATAGAGTCATGAATGTTGGGATATTTCCTTGTGGGTTTTCTGATCATCATATAGTGACTATTGATTTTAATACTAAAAGCATGTCACATTCAAAATCTTATTGGCATTTTAATGTCAAACTGGTGCAGGATAAGTTATTTTGTGAAAAATTTAAATGTTTCTGGGAGAGTTGGAAAGTAGAAAAAGAAAATTTTGAAAATGTAATTCAATGGTGGGAGGTAGGAAAAGTCCAAATCAAGATTTTTTGTCAGCAGTTTTCTTATAATAATACTGTGATTGTAAAGAGAAATATTGAAAGTTTGGAGAAAGATATTAATGAAATAGAAAATGTATTTGATTTGAATGTTTCAGGTATGACTAAGGATTTAAAGAAAAAGAGATTGGAGTTGAAAACACTGTTAGAGGAAAGAGCAAAAGGTGCCTTAATCAGAGCAAGGATATCTTCTATCAAGGTAATGGACGCTCCAACAAAGTTCTTTTTTAACTTGGAACATAAAGTAGTAAAACAAAAAAAATATGCTTTATCTTTGGAAGGACAATGGCATATTAACTTCAAATCCTATCGAAATGAGGAAAATCGCAGTGGACTTTTATGCTGAACTTTTTGGGTCAAAAGACTGTGATCCTGAGAGTATGGATCAGTTATTAAAAGGACTGCCTATTTTGAAACCTGAGGACAGAAAAACATATGAAAATTAATTTTATATGAGGAACTTTCAGAGGCCGTAAAGCAAATGTCCACAGGGCGTTCCCCGGGAGTAGATGGTCTGCCTGCTGAATTTTATAAATCATTTTGGGACATTTTAGGAGAGGACTTTTATAATGTAATCTGTGAATGTTTTCAAAAAGGTACGTTACCCAGCAGTTGCCAAAGAGCAGTACTATCGCTTCTACCTAAGACTGGTGATTTAGGGTTGTTGAAAAACTGGCGTCCTGTCTCTTTAATGTGCCAAGACTACAAAATATTGTCTAAATGTTTAGCAAATAGATTAAAGAAGTTTTTGAGCATTATTGTGAGGAATGAGCAAACATACTGTGTTCCAGGACGTACAATAATGGATAATTTATTTCTAATAAGAGATGATGGACCTTTCTATGAATGATGATTTTAATATTGGTTTCTTATCGATTGACCAAGAAAAAGCGTTTGATCGTGTGGGTCATGAATACCTTTTAAATGTTTTGAAGGCATTTGGGTTCGGGGAGACTTTCATTTCTTGGATCAAATTACTGTATAGAGGGGCCTCAGTGATGCTTAAGGTTGGAGGGGGACTGAGTTGTCCAATACCTGTGAAGAGGGGAATTAGGCAGGGTTGTCCAATTTCTGGACAACTCTACAGTTTAGTTATTGAGCCCTTGCTTATTAAACTGAGAAATAATTTGAAAGGTTTTCATATACCTGGGGATGGTACCTTTTAATGGTTCAAGTGTTTCTGTTTCAGCTTACGCTGATGATGTCACTGTGTTTATTACTGGACATGGGGATATTCAGATACTGTCTAAAAGTTTAGCTTTATATGAGAGAGCCTCCTCATCAAGAGTAAATTGGGCAAAGAGTGAGGGTTTTGTTGTGGGTCCCTGGAAAAATGGTGGGCCACCTAAGCTTCCAGGGGGGTTACAGTGGAATACGGAGGGAATTAAAATTCTTGGAGTAGCCTATTTCTGGGTAAGGAAAATTATAGACAAAAAACTGGGAGGGTATGCTGGAGAAGGTGTCTGCCAAGTTGTCTAAATGGAATTGGCTATTACCTGAACTATCCTACAGGGGTAGAGTCTTGGTTACAAATAACCTGGCCGCCTCCATGCTATGGCATAGATTCAATGTGCTGGATCCTCCAAATGAACTGATAAAAGTTATACAGAAGAAATTTGTGGATTTTTTTTGGTCGGGGCAACACTGGATTCCTGGATCCGCATTATATCTGCCTTTACAAGAAGGAGGACAAGCTCTGATAGACATCAGAAGCAGGATTATGACTTTTAGACTGCAAACAGCTCAAAGATTATTATATGAAGAAGATCTGGGATGGATTTGTGTTGCTTGTGCTATTTTAAGGACAGCATCTGGTCTCGGTTACGAGAAGCAATTGTTTTTACTGAGCCTTAAAGAGCTGGACTTGAGTAATTTAACCATATTTTATCAGTCAATGCTGAGAGCCTGGCTTGATAATTTTAATATCAACAGAGATCTTTCAGAACCAAAGGAGTGGATAATGGGAGAGCCATTGTTTTACAACCCACTAATACAAACGAGAACTCTGTCATCGGGAAGTTTGATGAACTGCCTGGCGGGAGCTGGACTCAAGAGGATAGGGGACCTGAGAGACCTCAACGGATGGAAGACGGCTGCAGCATTACAGCATGAGACGGGTATTCGATCTCTCCGTCTTCTGCAGAAGGTGTTGGACGAGGTGCAGAGAGCATTGCCTGGAACCTGCAGGGAGGCACTGGAAACTCAACCAGCTCAAGAATGGAGGAGAAACTATCAGTTTCCATCTATCAGTGTATCTGCAGCTGCAAAAGAAAATTATGAAGATGCTGACACAATATTAACTTTTAAGACCCCGGAGATGGGACAGTTTCGTGAAACAACTAAAAAAGCAATCTACTTTACTTGCGTTAAAGTTGCCCATCAGACTGTTTTAAAACGAGTACGAGCAGGGAGGTGGACAGAAGTGTTTGGACCAGACTTTAAAGGGTCCTGGAGGTCTCTGTACAAACCTCCCAGTAAGAAACGTACAGCAGACCTACAGTGGAGACTTATTCATGGTGCTATAGCTACAAACAGACACGTGGCACACCTGAATCCATCAGTGGGGGGGAATGTCCTTTTTGTGGAATTGAAGAGACAGTTGAACACTTGTTTATTAATTGTGTGAGGTTAAGCAGTCTTTTTATTATTTTAAAAAGTTTGTTTGAAGGTTTTGGTAAAGATTTTTCCAATCAGTATTTTATAAGTGGTCCTAAATATACATCTCATGAGAGAAGAAGAATATGCTTATTAAATCTTTTGTTGGGTATGGCCAAAATGGCAATTTGGAAGACTCGAAAAAATAAGTTATCGGGTATAGGTACAGTAGATGCAGAAAATGCTTTTAAAGGCATGGTGACTGCTAGAATTAAAATTGAATATACATATTTTAAATTGATTAATGATATTCAAAGGTTCGCCGAAATATGGTCCGTGGAAGGAGTTTTGTGTGAGGTTTTGGATGACATGTTGCATCTCAAATTTTAAAGATGTTTGAAGTATAAATGTTATATGTGTTTATATTTTTTTATTGTATATTTATTATAGGTGATTTTTTGTATTATATGATCAGATAGGAAATCTGGTATTTGGAAAAAGTTAATGTAATAATAAAGTTGTGTTAAGCCTCTCTCTCTCTCTCTCTCTCTCTCTCTCTCTAGTACACACACACACACACACACACACACACAGACAATGAATAAGGACATTGTCTGATAGGATCAACTGTTATTAAATGTGCTTATGACACTTGTTACTGATAGTGCTTAATCAACTGTAGGAATGACATAAAGTTGATAAAGTTTTTAATTATTTTTATTATTTTTGGCTGTTGCTATTGCTCTAAATACAAACCCTTCACCAAACACCAACACCCTATCCCCTCTCCCCTAATCCCACCCTAAACCCAAATACCAACACCAAATTATCTAAAATCACCAAAAAGTGCAAAGATTTTACAAAAACAAAAAGACATAACAACAAAAAATAATAGCCTAAGTAGCGAAAAAATGGCTAAGTAGCCATCAACCAGACTGAGGCAACAATGACTCGTCGTTAAATACGATCTGGAGTTCAAGCCTTCTGAGACCCAAAGCGAAACGCGCACGTGACTGGAGAGAAAGTGAGGCTTCGTTTGTCATCGATCACGTGACTCTAGTAAACCAATACACACCCTGATACGGGGCTTCACTAGAAATTGTTTCGCTTGTGTGATACGCGCATCGAAGCTTCAATTTCATATGTAACATCACTAGTTAAAGGAACACTCCACCGTTTTTTGAAACAGGGCTTATTCACCTTCTTTCCTACATTTAGATATGTGGGCAAATGCATTTTTGTCTCAGTGCATGGACTGTTTTAGTTTGACAGGGTCGGCGCCATGTTCGGCGCTAGCTTAGCTTAGCTTAATGAATGGAATCCTTTGTTGCCACAACTTGCCAGTTAGCATGTCCTGAGTAAAAGTGATCCAAAAAAACCCCCTACCTAATTAGGCTACTTCTTGTGGCCTGCGTATTCACAACGAGTACAAATAGCGATGCAGATTAACACTAGGCGATTCCTAGGCAGATATTGTCTTGGGACTATATATGGGGGAAGCACAGGCGAAGCACTGCTACTTGGGTGCAGAAATATCACGTAACGCATGAAACCCCACGACTTCCGTCAACATACCGGCGTGAATAGTAGCTGGCTATCAAATCTCAACTGCTTGATTCCATCTGCATTATGAGACTAAAAGTAAATAAGATATTATAAACAATAACATTATGATTTTCTGTAAAGCTGCCTTGAAACAATGTATATTGTGAACAGCGCTATATAAATAAATTTAGGCTAACTTGACTTGACTAACGTTACACCAAAAGATTTGGAAGCTCCTATAATGACACCAATCTAGAGGCAAAAATCATCTTATGCATTTGTAATACACAGTATCAAGTGTACTCTTGCTAAATAATTTATTTTGTAAACTGAATATAAATATAAAATATTTCATTGTATTGCCTTTCTTTTTTCTTTTTTTTTCCGGGAAATTTGAGTCAGATGTTGTTACTCATTTTCTTAAAAACTCACCCTTTGATGAAATAATTTCATCAAAATATCACCATGAAAGTTTCCAGTGAAAATCTTTATTAAAAATCTTTATTAAAGAGATTCGTTCAAAAATGCTCATCCGTCAAGTATATTAGACAAAAAAATAGAGGTCTACCCTAATTCACCAAGGTCCACTCACTTGGAGATTTCTGGCCTCACCACTGAGGACTCAATTCTAAGGATATTTTTCTACTGGCCCCGTCGGGCCAGTGGTTAAAATTTTTACTTGCCCTGCCAAAATTTTCACTGGCCCCACAAAACAAAGAATGAAGTAAAAGAAAAGAAAATGGGCCTATAAATGTATAGTTTTCGTTATTTTTGATACATGTAACCATAAAAATAAATTTATGACACCAAAAGCTACTAGATTAACTAATTTAAACAGTAGGCTAAGTAATAAAATAGGAACAATAAATCAAATTACGAGCAATAGCACAAATAAATACAACAGATCAAACATATTAATGAAATAAACTGTTTTTTCCCCCAGGTTTTTCATGTAGGCTATAGAGCTGGTAAGTCCCGCCCATCCGTAAAACCCCACTGGACCTCTAGGTTGAAAAATCGTCAATGCAAGTGAATCTGAGAAAATAATTATTTTCTGGTCCCGTTTGAATTGTGCCATGAATGTGAACATATGTTGTCTGTGAATTTTTTATATAATTTTTCATGTTACAGTATATTGTAGATTCTTCGGCTAGCAGTTGTGGAAAAGACATAACGAGAAAGACTACATGTCACCTATGTGACGTCACCCCATAACACATTTTCCCTCCACTTGTCAAATCACGGTGCTAATGCTGCGATAATCTATGGAGACAGATCGAGATGCCTGTGTGTTTTGTACCCAAATGTCACCATTCAAACCAAATGGGCTGTTCTTTCTTCAGTTTCCGTCTGAAAGCAGCGAAGAGTTGTAGTTCACAAAGTGCTCTCACACAAAGTCTAACCGTATCAAACTTCTACCCGCTAAATTGTAGCATTCTTCACATGAAAAATTATATTGAAAATTCAGACAACATATGTTCACATTCATGGCAAAATTCAAACTGGACCAGAAAATAATTATTTTCTCACATTCACTTGCATTGACGATTTTTCAACCTAGAGGTCCAGTGGGGTTAGCGGAAGGGGCGGGACTTACCAGCTCTATATCTGTAATCAAGAGATTTTTAGGCTTACAGATATTGAAATCTAATATATAACTATATAGTAGATCAACTTTTATTAAAGTTAATCAGTGAAGAGCAGTTAAAACGTTAAAAACTTTTATTTGAAATTATTTAAAAAATAAAGATACTTTAAATGTGAAATTAAACCCGCTAGGAGGTGGCAGCAATTCACTATTAATGAGTGAGTCAATAGGCTTGTTTGAGATGCGCCCAGGGAGGTAATCCAGCATCTGGAAAGCATACCATCCCCGGGGGCCGCCATTGGCTAACAAGCCATCACCTGCTGTTAGCATTCCATTGACTCCCATTCATTTTGGCGTCACTTTGACAGGGAATATAACTTTACATCTGAGGCATTTAAAGACTCTATTTGTCCATTATTTATTTCTAAAGAAACATGACAATGTATAAAAGGCTCCATTACCATTATCTTACGTTATGGCCCCGTAGAAGCCGTTTTTGTAAAAATAGGCTAACGATTGCGTCATAACCACGCGACTCTCTGGAAATTACCTTATAGACAGGAGGAGAAGCTCGCAGTCAATCGGGGGACGTGGAGGCAAAAAGTCTGATAAAGTCAAGGGAGAAGCCCATAGAGAGTCATAAAGTTGCTCCTGCTCCTAGCTCATGGACAGCTCCTACTCACACTCTCTGTCTCTGCAAGATTCGGAAGGGAGTGATTCAGATTTCAGACGGGTTGCTCACGTCACATCTACGTCGTCAAGCTCAGTTTGAGTCTGCGCAGTACGCTCAGCCATCAGGAAGTGAGTGCTTCTAATTTGCTTCACTTTTCTCCGTTGAAATCTATGGGGTTGCTGTGTCCATTTGTTTTACTGTCTATGAATGCGCCTAGCCTCGCCTGAAATGTAGTCGAGAGTAGGCGGCTGCAGTGAGAGGAGGAGTGAAAAACAGTCCAGGCAAGCCAGACAGGTCTCTCTTCTCGCAGTGGATCTGACACCTACAAGATCAAAGATGGATATCGCGGGATTCACGCTTGTGCACAGTGTTGCTAATAAACTGGATGTAATTGAAGTTCTGTTGCTTTTATATGAAAATATGAACAAGACACCCAAAGTACTTATTTAATTCCATTCCAAATACATGTTTATCAATCGTTTTTTCTTTAATACAGACATACAGTATGTGTTTTTTATGTTTTTATAAAAATTAAATTGCATAACCCAAAGAGATCGCACTGTCAGATAGTTTGGGAATATTCACACATAACATATACACAAAACATGTTATCAGAGTTTTAAAATCAAACATTTTAAAAGAGAACAATACATCACGGTTGTTTAAACCAATGAGCATTAAGCTGTGTCGTCAGCAAGTCGTTTACCAGTTTCCCATCGTGCTTTTGATCAGCGCAGTCAGTGGAGAGCAACTGCGCCCGACTGCAGAATTCGACACGCCCGCCAAGGCGGACCGCACTCGGACGCATGTCTAACCGGCATGCATCTCGTGCTGATTACCGGTGATCGGTTCTGCGCAGATTTTGCTCATCTCAGACAAGCCTATTGAGATTTAACTGGTTCATTCAAATGACTAATTCGTTCAAGAAGGAAGCATTTTAAGCATTAAATGCCTCATTCATTTATTCATTTTACTCACAGGGCCCTATTTTAAAGATCTAAGCACATGGTCTAAAGCACAGGGGCAGGGCGCAATTGCACTTATGTCGTGACTCGTGTCGTCACACCTACATAATATAAATTTAAATTACAAACCCTAAGCATTAAAACATAAACTTCACTTTAATACCTCATGTAGGAGCCATACATTGGGTTTGACTTGTCTTCTATGATATTTCCTCCTTTTTCTATACTGTTGTGTATGTGCACGCACATAGTGACGTCATTGGTTACTGTGGGTGTCACTGGGGGTGTGGTCTCTGTATTAGTGTGTGTGCTCACCTGTGTGGCACGGCGGGGGTGTCAGATCATGGCTGCTGGGTGAGCATGTGGAGAAACTTTCTGTTGACCGTCCGTCACCATTGTCATCATCTTCTATTAATGCACTGCCTGCAGTATCTTTGCATGGCTTATGAAATGCATCTATTAAAGTAAGTGATTGTTCTTTCTAAGCTTGTGAAATGGAACAATAAAGACATCCCATCATGTGCAATGGTTCAGCGTGACGCG
Organism: Vimba vimba; assembly: GCA_022828995.1. Lineage (NCBI taxonomy): Eukaryota > Metazoa > Chordata > Actinopteri > Cypriniformes > Leuciscidae > Vimba > Vimba vimba. Next base: position 36,837,062 of record CM040823.1, read on the forward strand.
TCTTCAGTATAAACCCACATGTCTTAGCCTGCTGCGGCGTTTGGATTGGTTTTTAAGTTTATACGCCGCAATACCTCATGCTAACAATTAGCAATAGCACACATGCATGAATTAATCACTGCATTGGCAACTACATAGATATTGCCTTTTAAATACAGCTATATGCAGTATTTTAACAATGCATCTCTATCTTCTCCTCGACCTCAACACAAGCTCTAGTTTTCAGCACAACGGTGACTCACAGAACACAGATAACAGAAACACTTTAAATCCCAACACAACATTAAAGTGCAATGAACTTTCTATACTATATTTATATTTATATTTATATGCTTTATTCTATACACTAGGCCTATGAGTTTAATTTAGTAAATCAGACTTAATGTAAAGGAGGCCAACTAGTGAGAGCTGTGCAAGTTGCTTGAGGTAAACTTAATTTACAGTTTTAAGATGCTTCATGGTGTGTCTTTTTATCTTATTGCTTTAATCCTCAGTGTTAGGCTACATTTACACGTGGCCGCCTATTTTCATAAACGGACATTTCACCCTCTCAGTTTTCAAAAATAACATTGTGCACACCTGTCAGTCTTCAGAAAAGTGTTCGTTCACACAAACCCGTGAATATATGCCATCAAGAGCATGCTAAACCTGTAGGTGGCAGTGTAATGAGAAGCTCAAGCCCACGTTAGCCAATCAGAATCCCGAAAATAGCAACAACAGCAACAAATCACTTCCTCTTTCTGGTCGCACTTTTGACGCAGGTGCAAGTTCTGTCGCATACTGTGACGTTGACTGCCTAAAACTCAGTTTTTCTCAGTTTACATGCAAACGTGCAAACAGAGTTTTCCAAAATCTCCACTCTGGCTGGAGTTTTTAGAAAGAATAATTTTCAGAGGCGAATTCTCCATTTGTGTGTAAACCAGGGGCACAACGAAGGGAAATGTCGCTTTTCAAAATGACCCTGTACGTGTAAACAGGGCCTTAAATGAACACTGCTCAGTTTGCACACTACAGAGTGAAGCAGTGCTGCAGTTAATGAGATAATTAAATGATTAATCAAGTGATGATTGACTATTCGAGATGACACCTGCTGTCCACAACCAGAGTCACACTGTCAAAAACAAAGCAAACAACAACAAAAAATATAGCTGTAAGCAGCAATTAACGGGGTTCAAGCATTTTAAGACCTTTATGCCACCTATGCTGTTATGGTCTAGCCTGGAAACCCAGACCCAAATCCGAAAGATTAAGGGTCTGGTATTGAGTAATGAAAATCGCCCAACTCAACGGGCGGCACCAAGTATGCATTTGAAAATCTCACTGTACGCAATTGGATAACACTACGACCAATCACTGTCGTGATTGCGCTGTCACTAGCGCTGTCGTCATCTGTTTAGCTCCAAGCATGCATTTGAAAATCTCACTGCATCATCTGTTTAGCTTGCCTCTGGCCCTCCTATATCAGATACACCGATGTGATTGGTGCAGCTTGGCTACAAGGGCATAGTTAATGAGCATCATTACTCAATGCCAGAGTGACTCGCTGAGCAAATTCAAATTGTGCTCTCGCGAGAACTCTGGATTTCCAGGGTAGTTAAGGTGTAGGCCAACCCGAAATGTAGGGCTGACAGCCAGACACCAGCTAAAACACAATCACAAAAGAATAAAAGGCTTAAACAATAATACTTAATATAGACTGAGCATGCATGCACACATTTTGTTTTAGATACAGATATTTTAAATATACGATGGGTAACAAAATGTTTACTGCAAGTGTCCTCTGTTAACCCTCTGGGGACCAAAAAACGCGCCCGCGCGTTTTGCTCGTTTTTTTTTTTTTTTTTTTTTAAATCTTCCATTTTCGTGTTATACATCAATCGATCCTGTTCAGTTTCTATTTTTTTCTGTGTACTCACAATAAAAATAAAGTGTTTTGCTTTTTGCCAAATAAAGAAAAAATAACATGATGCGAGTTCTGCACTCTCTCTGTCCGTGAACTCCAATTTGAAACGCGTTCGAAAATTATCTGTAACTCCGCGAAAATTCAGTCAAACAGGCAAACATACCCACGGGCATCAAGCTTGAGATCACATCTTTTAAATGAAGTAATTTTTATAAAAAAGAAATATTCCCAGCTTGTGAAATCTGTATTAAAGGGACACTAGGCAAGTCTGAGTGTTTTTTCTCTAAGAAGCTCCCCCTAGTGTCTGGTAGTAAATGCTTTCAAACACACTGTCGTAAAAACGAACTGTTGTCCCTCCCCCCTCGCCACGAGCAACCCAGTTGATCAGCTGTCAACCCAGCTGAGCAGAGGAACCGGCTATTTCAAAACCAGTTATGTCTACCGAGGCAAGTAAAGCAATACTTTCTTTCCAACTGATGGTGATTTTTTTTTTTTTTATCGTGTTGTCATGCATACTAGTATTTTTACCGGGAACGAACGATATGAACGAGGTGAACTACTGCTTTCGTGTTTGTTTGTTTTTGGGAGAATGGGCATGAGCATAAAAAATATATATATCGGAGGCTAATATTTGTCTAAAGTTATATTAGCAAGGTCTATAAGTTCATCTGGTAGAATGATGGTTTACCTTTGCTTGTCTAAGAAAACATCAGAACGTTTTTTCTAGCTCGATCATGATATGTGCAACATTTTGCGCGTCTGATATTGCCTATTATCAGACGCGTTGACTTAGTGACATAAAATAAAAGTGTAAGTTACACAAATAAAACCGACAGAGGAACGGCCAAACAACTACAGAAATCAAACGTGTTTGCTAATGACAATGCTAATATCAAAGTTATAGGCCCTAGTATCTAGCGTACTAGTAAGCCCGTAACAGACAGCGATCATAATAAAAACCTTTACAGACAATAGCAAACATCCTGAGGTCGCAATTACTTGAAATTTAAATATTAAACACAGTTTATTCCAAAGATACTTACAAGTGCAACAGCAAGAAGGCCAGGTCAGCATCCGTTTTGCAGGCTTCTGTTTCTCTCAGTTCTCGCCATTCTGAAAAAGCCGGTCCGATATTTATTCGAGTCTGACTTCTTGCTCGGTCAGTCTCCCGTTTCCTCTTTCGTTGGTCCTCCAACAAAGATTTCCTAGCTTTCTGCTTCTTTTTTTACAGGCTCAGCCATAACTCAATCTATCGTTGCCCTTTGCTTATACATAGCCGGTGCTTGAATGGGGGCGTGTACGTGTGCAGTGCCGTCAAGCAATTTGTTACATCGCGAGACCTGATATCACGCGATACTTCCTGACGGCGAGGCCGCCGACCCGTTGGCCCAAAGTTGCAAGTGAGTTTTTTCCGCTCTCGGGCACCAGGGGGGTGCGAAACCACCACCATTTAACCCGAAATAAGTAATATAACCATTCCACTGACTCCGAAGCTGTTCAGTTAAGGTTAAAAAGTTACCTAGTGTCCCTTTAAAAGAGAGCGATTCCAGTTGAGCTCATTAGAGATCATTCAAATGTAATGTGACCACACCCCGGAGAGCGCGCGCTATTCAAACGCAAATTCTGAGAACCATTTCAGTCCTGTGAAACGCCCATCAGCTGTAAACACAGCGCGCCGCGAGTGATGCATAATATAGCCTACATAACAAACAGTGAGCAATAGATCCCGCTGAGTGAGGTAGGCTAAGTTATCTTTTCTCAAGTGTTAATGTGGAATAACGTTATGGAATAACGTTAGTGTAGGCCTATGTAAACCGCAAAAAGATGAATCGCGTTTCTGTAGATGAATGAAGGGTACATATTTGTAAAGATATGTACCCTTCAGGTTCTCAGAATTTGCGTTTGAATACCGCGAATGAATGTTTGCCTGTTTGAAACAGAATGTTTGCCTGTTTGACCTAAATATGAATCGCGTGTCTGTGTGTGAATGAATAAACCGCTTTAATCAACTAAAATGCTTGGCTATACTGAGATGAGTAAAAATTGACTGAAATATGTTGAAATAAAATGTCTGTATAAGCAACATATTAAACTGCAAATTAACATTTATATGCCCTAATATTTCATAAAAACAACGTTATAGTCAGGCGAAATATGAAAGACAACATTTTGTTGACTAGATTTGGGTACAGTTTTTACTGTAGAATATACTGCCACATCAATATATATATATATATATATATATATATATATATATATATATATATATATATATATATATATATATATATATGCTATTTTTGTCAAAAATAAAGTCATCAACTAAGATGTTAGAAGTTCCAATGTTGGCTATATTCAAACTAATGATAAAATGAAGGCCTATAATCTTTTTTTTTTTTTTACAAAGAAAGAGTACACTTGAAATATTGTTGAAATTGTAATTATTGTTGTAATTGTAACCTTGTTAATAAAATAGCAAAACATATGATAAAATGTAGGCCTATAATATATATTTTTTTTTACAAAGAAAGAGTACACTTGAAATATTGTTGAAATTGTAATTATTGTTGTAGTAACCTTTTTAATAAAATAGCAAAACATATTTACAAGATAGATGTAAGCAAAATCTTAAATGGTCAATATAAGTCTTCTTCTAAATATATCTTTTGTCCTTGCATTGTGGCTCAGTCAGTGTCACACCTGAATGAATGGCTCATTATGCAGAGTGGGTGGGACATTGTATTCTCAGGTGTAAACCACTCCTCATTCACGCCCACCTCGCATATTGGCTTTCCAAGCAAAACCTGTCTAATTTAAATCAATGTATTGTTTTATGTGAACGATAAAGCAAGACTATTTTCACATAATTTTGAAGCCAGAACTCGAAGCGACAACATCCATTAGTCAAAAGTCTTGTGGACATATATTTAGTATGTGTTTTGTGGTCTTATTTCAGCAACTTTCATTTTTATTTTTTTCAATAACCACGCATAAACATTATTCTCTTAAAAATACAAACATGTACATACATGTTACTTACATATTATGGTAGCCCCGTTTGTGCTATATAGAGTGAATTTACACCTTTGCCATTAACATGTTTATAAATAACTGAAAAAAGCACAAATGTCAGGGCATGTCAAAACATCACAAGGGCCCCAAAAACACCCTGGTCCCCAGAGGGTTAAACACCATTTTCAGGTTTCACATTACTCATAATGTAGCACAATTGTCAAAACTAATGTTTCAATAGGTGATGGATTTTGATAAAATCTGATTGTAAATGTTATAATAGTGATTTTATAATTTATTAATATGAATTATAGAAACACATTAGTAAGTAGTAAGAAAATAAAAAAAGACTATTATAACCAGCAGAGGACCACTCATTAGCTTGCTTTCATTTAAATGTCTCTGTTTTAAAAGTGTCAGTTTGTCTCCACTAAAGCAAGGCACATTTTCCATGTTAACTCCATTAAACATGCACACAATTTGTTGTAGATATAGATATTTAAAAAAAAAAAAAAAGAAAAAAAAAAAAGAGTTAAATAAAAAGCTTATTTCAGGCCTCCCATTTAAAATATAATTTTCAGTTGTCATTGCAATCATAATGTGAAATTGCTATGATGCATAAAATGAACAATTGAAGAGGTAAATTTTGACAAAGTCATTTGTAATGTTATTTTAATTATTTTATAAAGTTTAAATATGATTTCAAATGCAAAATTTCAAAGGCGAGCTCTTTCTCTCCTCTTCCTAATTGGCATAAGTTTATGACATCTGTCAATCATTATGTGAGTCAACATAACCATTATCCTGCACTTTGCATGATGCTGTCCTGTACATTTCCTTGCCTTGTGCTCTGTGAAGAACGAATTGAAGCATGCGTCGTGAATTAGCAATGTGGAAACAGTGGTTTGTTACTGCAGTAATATCACGTTCAGTGCTATAAATCTCTCCGTTCCAGAATATTTGGTTTATAACATCAATCTTTGATTCAGGTGTTTGTGCAACCGTGCCCTGAAGATTTAACAAAAGTCTGGGAAGGCCTAAGTTAAAAAAAAAGGAAGTAGGAATTAGGAAAGTATGTGAGAAGTGAGATCAAAATTACTTTGCTTGCTTCTTTCCGCCATTTCACCTCAGTGCGAGAAAAAAATGCATCGCTGCTTCTGTACGGAAAACGAGCAATTTTAATTGTGAGTCTGTGTATCGTAGCAACGAGCACAAGACTGTGCTGTTATGAATCCAGTGGGAAAATAGATCTCGTGTATTGTTTATATATTTCGTGTGTGTATGTCTCTATGTGATAGAATTATTATTTGATGCAAATAATTCTAGCCGGCTCAGCCAAACTTTATCAGATGGCGGCTCAATTTGGCTTACGAAATTATTGGCTGGCGGCGGCTGAAATTCTAAATGGCGCAAATGGCGGCGCCTGGTGGCGGCTTCGGGGTCTACTTGGGATAGCTTAGATGACTTGAAAGGACTCAAGAGTCACAGCAAGGAGAGTGAGGAACCGAGTGAGGAACAAGGGGAAAAAACACAAAAGGAGAAGACAAGACAGGTTTTAGTAACGAAACATGAAAAGTGGGGTTAATTCTAAGGGAGCGAGGGAGAAACAAACGATAAGAAACAGGGTTAACTTTCCTTGCTATGCGAAAAGGGCCAATGTATTTCTGGGAAAGCTTCTTGGATTCAACCCGAAGGGGCAGGTTCTTGGTGGCCAACCAAACTCTTTGACCAGCTCGGAAATTAGGGGCCATCCTGCGGCGGCGATTAGCCTGGCTTTGGTATCTCTGGGAGGTCCGAAGGAGGGTACGTTTGGCCTTCTTCCATGTCCGCCTACAGCGTAGGACAAAGCGCTGGGCCGAGGGAACACCAACTTGCACCTCTTCCTCTGGAAATAATGGAGGGGTGTATCCAAACTGGCATTCGAAAGGGGACAATCCAGTGGCTGAGGACTGGAGGGTGTTGTGGGCATATTCAGCCCAAACAATATAGGTGGCCCAAGACGTGGGATTACTGGCCGCCATACAGCGCAAGGTTGTTTCTAGATCCTGATTAATCCTTTCCGTCTGGCCATTAGACTCTGGATGGAACCCAGACAATAGGCTGGCGGAGGCCCCAATAAGCCTGCAGAAGGCCCCCCAGAACCCGGGACGAGAATTGGGGACCTCGATCGGAGACGATGTCCAGGGGAATCCCAAATATCCAGAAGACATGGTTCATGCGGAGCTCAGCAGTCTCCTTGGCTGAAGGCAGCTTGGGGAGGGGAATAAACCGAGCGGCCTTAGAGAACCGGTCTACAACCACTAGGATGACTGTGTTGCCCTGGGATGGAGGGAGTCCTGTAACAAAGTCCAGAGAAAGGTGTGACCACGGCCTGCGAGGAACAGGTAAGGGATGGAGCAGTCCCTGGGGTCGCTGACGTGTTGACTTTCCCTGGTTGCACACAGGGCAGGCTTCAACATAGACCTGAACATCCTTCTTGATGGACGGCCACCAAAACCGCCGCTGGAGGAAGTCCAGTGTGCGAGCACTACCTGGATGGCATGTCAAGGGCGATTCATGACCCCACTGCAAGACCCGGGCTCGAACAGAGAGAGGAACGTACAGGCGTCCGGCGGGACCACCACCTGGGTCGGGCTCAAGGACAAGGGCCTCTCATACCACTCTTTCTAGTTTCTCACTGAAGAGGTGCGACGATCCTAGAACTCGGAATAATCGATGTCAAGGGCTTCTCTTGTATTTCAGGAGAGTAGGCTCGAGATAGGGCATCTGGCTTGATATTCTTGGTGCTAGGTCTGTAAGACAGGAGAAACTGGAATCGATTAAAAAACAGGGACCATCGCGCTTGCCGAGGGTTCAACCTCTTTGCCTGCTGGAGATATTCCAGGTTCTTGTGGTCTGTGAGAACCTGGAAAGGATGCTGAGCCCCCTCAAGCCAGTGGCGCCACTCTTCCAAGGCCAATTTTACCGCAAGCAACTCTCGATCCCCCACGTGGTAGTTGCGCTCAGCGTCAGACAGGCGGCGAGACATGAAGGCACAAGGGTGTAATTTTCCATCCTCACCCCTCTGTGACAGGATGGCTCCCACCCCCACCTCAGAGGCGTCCACCTCCACCACGAAAGGTCTTTCTGGGTCAGGGATAACCAGGATCGGAGCGGAAGTGAAGCGGCGCTTGAGATCCTCAAAGGCCCCTGCTGCCTCTGGACCCCAGTGAATCTTGGTCCCTCCTCCCTTGGTAAGCGCCGTCAAGGGGGCTACCACAGAGCTGAAATTCTTAATGAACTTTCTATAAAAGTTAGAAAAGCCAATGAAACGTTGAACCTCCTTGACTGTGGCAGGGGTGGGCCAGTTATGGACTGCTTTGACTTTCTCGGGGTCCATCTTCAGGTGGCCAGGAGTGACGACAAACCCGAGAAACATGGGAAACATGAAATTCACACTTCTCAGGTTTTACGTAGAGATGGTTGTCAAGGAGTCTCTGGAGAACCCTGCTAACATGCCCCTCATGCTCCTTCAGTGACCTTGAGAAGATGAGGATATCATTACCCAAGGATATCGTCCAGGTATACGAAGTCAAACAGATTAAGCATGTCCCGGAGAACATCATTAATCAGGGCCTGGAATACTGCGGGGGCATTTGTGAGCCCGAACGGCATCACCAGATATTCATAGTGACCCATGGGGGTGTTGAAGGCCATCTTCCATTCGTCTCCTTGCCGGATCCGCACAAAATGGTAAGCATTGCGGAGATCCAGTTTAGTAAAAATGGAAGCCCCTTGAAGCAACTCAAAAGCAGTGGCCATGAGAGGAAGGGGATATCGATTCCAAACCGTGATCTTGTTGAGACCCCGGTAATCAATACAAGGCCTAAGACCCCCGTCTTTCTTTTCTACAAAAAAAGAAGCCCGCCCCAGCTGGGGAAGTAGAGGCACGGATGATGCCGGCTGCCAAGGACTCAATGTAGGTATCCATAGCTGAGTGTTCAGGGGAGGATAAGGAGAAGACCCAACCCCTAGGAGGGCAGGAACCGGGGAGTAGAGCACAGTCGTAAGTGCGGTGAGGTGGTAAGGAAGTAGCCCGGGACTTGCTGAACACTGCCTTGAACCGATGGTAAACACTGGGGACACGGGAGAGGTCGACTGACTCTTGAAACTCTGTACTAGGGGCTGAGGGACTCTGAAGCATGCAGGTGAGTTGACAAGTGGAACCCCAGCTTAGAATGGTACCAGTAGGCCAGTCATTCTGGGGATTATGTCTGCACAGCCAAGGGTGACCCAGGATAATATGATAATCGGGGGAGTCAATGAGATAGGTCTTCTCCTGCTGGTGTTGAAAGATGGTAAGTCACAGGGACTGAGTAGCCTCTGTAACTTTGCCTGGCTCCAGAGGTCTGCCATCCAAGGCTGTAACTGCCTGGGGTTGAGGAAGTAGTTGGGTAGGGGTTCCTTAGCCAAGGTTAGATCCAGGAAATCACCTGCGGAGCCAGAATCGAACATAGCCTGGACCTGATGCTGGTGGCCCTCCCAGGACAGAGTGGCTGGAATAGCTAGGACAGCGTTAGTAGGAGGAGCTCTAATTTTCACCATCACAGCCCTCCTGTAGCCGGGCGGGAACAGGCGTTTCCCGAAAGCTCGGGGCAGGTGGAGCGGAAGTGGCCAGAAACCCCACTGACAGGATGATCAAACACCCGCTTGAACTCATTCACAAATTCCATGTAGGAGTCACAACAGGCATCCTGGGATTGCCACACCGCAGAGGCCCAGAAGAGCGCTTTGTCCGAAAGAAGGGTAATGATGTAAGCAATCTTGGAACGGTCTGTGGGAAAACTTGAGGGTTGAAGCTCGAAGGTGAGGGAGCACTGGATGAGGAAACTCTGGCATGAACTTGGATCTCCAGCAAAGGGCTTGGGAGGTGGTACTCTGGGCTCTGCTACTGGAGAAGCCCTGTCGCCACTCGGGGGTGATCCAGAGGAAGGTGAAGGAACAGGGAGGCGTTCGAAGAGCTGGCGGATGGAACTCATCATATCAGCCAGGAGTTGAGAATGACTGGCCATCAGCTCTTCTTGTCGGCTGAGAACAGCTTCATGGCGCTGGAAAGATGCCTCATGTTGAGCGATCACCGCCAAAAGGTCCTTGGAACCGTGTCCATGTCTGACTCGATTTTTCTGTCACAAGCTGGGCTTTTAGCCACAGAGGAAAAAAGATACTTTGCAAGTCCAAAAAAATCCAACAAAAGTTCTTCTCACAAAGAGGTATTAAAAACAGATAATCCAAAATAAAAGATAACAAGAGAGAAATAAAATAACTCCACGAGGGGAGAAAAACACAATCAAATAACTCAGAATAGCTTACTTGGGATAGCTTAGATGACTTGAAAGGACTCAAGAGTCACAGCAAGGAGACACATAGCCAGGACTCAAAATCCGAGTGAGGAACAAGGGGAAAAAACACATCTTAAATACTCTAGGGGAAACAAGGCACAGGTGACCTGGATAACGCTAACAAGGAAGAACTAAAGCAAAGGGGAACACAGGTGACCTCTAGAGGCCCGGAGACAAACAACAGGAGGCAGGATGCTGACACGAATAAAATGGTTGATGGTTTGTGTGTGATTTTCATATTTTAGTATTTTCATATGAATAAAGAATTACATTTACATTATTGTAACCCAGGCTAAAAAACAAACAAACAAAAAAACATTTGTAGTCTGAGTCAGTGTTATGAATAGAGTAGACTAAATAACCAAGGAATGTAAAGGAAATAATAAATAATAAGATAAAAGATGAAATACAACATATTTCATCTTAGATATGGTTTATTACAATATAATGCAATGTAAATAATTGCAGAAACTTTGTTCCATCTTTGAGCTTGTGATCTGTGCTGCGCAGGTGAGAACGTGTAATTAGGTCAAGCGGACTCTGCCCCCTAGGAAAAGATAGAGGAGAAAAGATAGAGAAAACACGAGAAGAGAAGCGTGAGCTAGAAGTTGTGCAAAATCTTGTTATTAGATTTTATTGAGAGATATATTTGCGAGGAACAAACCCTGGATGTTTTGTAGATATTTTGTTTAGAAGCAAAGTTGAATAGTTTTCGGAAAGGTCTTACCTTTATCCTGTTGATCCGTATGACCGTTGTTGTGCTGAAATCCAATGGAGTAGGCCATCGTTGTGTCATCCGGTGAAACCTCGAAAGAAAATAAGAAATATCATTAATACAAAAGGGAATCGGTGAGTTATAATGTCTATTTTAGTATGTTGAAATGTGGTGATTCAATGGTGTACCCAGATAGCAGACCAACACTGAATCAACATTGAATCAATGTTAATGCATTAACCAAAAGATCATTGAATCAACGTTGAAATTTAACATTGATTTTTCATCAGGATTGCACCCTGAAATAATGTTATTTCAACGATGAAAAATCCATCAGGATGGACAAAAAATCAATATTATTTCCACCTTAATTAAATCACTTAACACTGAATCAACATAGAAACAATATCAAATCAATCTTGCTTTATGTGCAGCAATATTCTATGCTAGTTTATTATGCTTGTACTATGCTTGAATTTTTAAATGACTCCTTTCAGACAGAGACCATGTAGGGTTGCAATCAATATGGTACTACGGTAAGAAAGAATGAAACATTACTCTGATAAATAGTTCAAGTTCAATTTTATTTATGTAGCACATTTACAACAGACCAAAGTGCTTTACAGAAGAACAACATTAAAAGAAGATATAGCATGCATTAAAAAATAAAACAAGATATAACATGCATTATAAAATAAAACAACATATAGCATACATTAAAAAATAAAACAAGATATAACATGCATTATAACATAAAAGAAGATATAACATGCATTATAAATTAAAAAAAGATATAACATGCATTATAAAATAAAATAAATATATAACATGCAGTATAAACTCAAAAATAAGAACAACATAGCTAGTAATCATAAAACAGGAGAACCAAAACAGAAATCAGAACTCAGATATAAATTAATAAAACCAATCAAAGAAAATAATCAATATACAAAATAAAATAGGTAGGTTATACAGTGTAATGCCATCAAATTCAGTAAGAGTGCAAAAGCACATTTTATCAAACTAAGTTGTTGTAGTGTATGACCAGTGGTTGACCATTGATGTGTAAACTGAATTTGGTGACACTACAGTGTGTAAAATTGAAGTTAATGACTATTTTTGAGTTAAGCACTGAACACGTTTCTTTACAATTGAGTCCAAGTTCAAACACTATGAAAGGCTCCATTGTTAATGTACGGAGCACTGAAACACTACCAGTGGGACATTAAACCGGAAGTGTCTCTCCGAGCTCAAAACAGGTTTTGTGTAGGAACGCAAATATCTTTTCGAGGGAACGTAAAAGTTTTCCATGGGAACCATGTCGCTTTAGGGGATCCGTAGCTAACAGGGTATTACCAACAGGAAAGCAACAATAGACCTCTACCTCACTTCACATGAAGCATAGGCATTGCAATAAAGCCATTCGTATCAGGATAAAGGACACATTTATTTTGGATGTATGCCAGTCTGCTTACACCAAGATTGTCATGCATCTGCCAGACCTTGTAACACCCTATGAATGAAGACATGCAGGGATATGAAAAGTATGACTCCTGATGTTTGAAATTTTTATGTTTTGAGGGAATTATTTTTTCCATTTTACAGAAATGTAAATGTGTATGTACTCTCATAAAATATGTACAGAGCTGTAAAGATGTATGCAAGTTAAGCTAAATGTATGTAAAGTGTGGATTGTTTGAGTGTGCACAGGCCAGTTTTGTTATCTCAAAATCTAGATTCTGGATCCTTCTATTCGTGGACTGCACACTTCAAATGTACACCGTTGAGGATGGCGAGCCAACCGTAAAACGATCAGAGACGCATGTTTTTTTGTCTTCGTGGACATCTGCATTGCATCGCTTCCAAAAAAAATATTTTCATCAGATGCAAATAGAAATATAAAACCAGTCCTAATTGAAAGAGAACACGTTGACAAAAAGATTGAATCCAATATTGGGTGATAATATAGCATAACAAGTGATTTACAAGCTGTTTTTTATAGCCCAGTCATTTTTGACGTGGAACATCAAAGGTGTTATAGGGTTTTGAACACCACACTAAACAACTCCACAAACAGGATTACCAGCTTCACTTATTACTAACCAGTTATACTTTATTTCTGTCACGCGTCTACAGAAGTTGTTATTGAGAATTAACAGGTTTATATGTTGATGATTTGTTAAATTAAAGTCACCATGATGGAGATCAGCGTTTGCTTTAGTTGGGCTCTTGACCCCTGAGTTTATAATATCAGTTTTTCTCTGGCTGCTGTAAATGTGTGTTTATAAAACACACTTGTTGTGGCACAAAAGCCAAAAGAATATATAATCAGGGGCCTGTTCTTCGTATGTTGCTTAAAACATCCGAGATCAAATTACACATCCAAGATGATATCATAGTGCTAATCATGATCTGGCTAATTAGGTTCTTCGAACACACCTGCCAGTTATGATTAGTATCGCTGGATTGACTTATCTGAGATAATTGCGATAGTAGAAACATTGATCAGCAACGCTGCTATTGGCTAGCCTGGTTCTACCAGACTCTCGTACATTTCATTTGTACAGAGAGTCTGGCCTCTCTCCATTGAGAAACGTTTACTTCCTTGTAGGCGGGTTCTCTGTTAAAACTATTGGATCTGCCCAGAGTCACTCAGGATCTGCCATAGCCAATCGCTAACGTGTGGTCGTGACGTATGTCATGCGCCGAAACCGGCCGGAAACAACAAGTCCGAATGATCACAGGATTATGTTTAGAATAAGATGTTTGTCAACGAGAGCTGCAGGTTTTGTTCATCGAATTTAAGAGTTCAAGGAACAATTGTAAATTCTAAATGTATATTTGTGTTACAAGACAGAAGGGGCAGACACACGGATAAAGGTAATGTAAGTTTATTTTGAACAACCAGATGAGTGATCGGCAGTGCAGATGAAGGTGAGTGGATGTGAAGATATCCAGATGATGTAGACTTGAATGACTCAGTTTGTTTTCTTGCAGATGGAGATCGGAAGGAGACAACCAGAACCGGAGAAGACTCTGGAACACACACACTGGAGACGAGGAACAACGAGGAAGACTTGGAGAGGTGACAGAGGAACAGGTAAGTAGCATAGGAGTCCTGGAGGTAAGCACAGCGTTAGTGTCTTGATGCAAACGATACCGGACAATGACTGAGAGTGAGAGAGGGGTTTAAGTGCTGGAGGTAATTGCTGAATTAATGACGTGCAGGTGCGTGTGATCAGTACTCAGGAGAGGGAGTGCGCTGTGATTGAGTGAGGGTGGAGTCTGGCGTGATTGTGACAATTTGACACTAAGGACAGTGATGTATTCAGTCAACTGTCGAAGCTGGGTCTAATCATTAACAATACGCCGCTGCGGTCGTTTCGGATCTGCCGCAAATGCTGTTCAGTGATCACCAGGCTACTGTGCGATACGGAAACATTTCAAAGGTGGAAGAACAAGGTGGCTTCGCGTCGTGACCGCATTACCACCTCGGGTGTGCATTATTTTTCTAATGATTCAACGGCCTGTCGTCAATTATTTCTTACATATTCGGCAGTTTTGCAACAACGGACCGAATAGCTTTTCTCACGTCTTTCTCCGCTGCCATTACTGAACTCCAACTCAAACTGACGCACTACATCATCGTCATCGTTCTCAGCCACTCCCTCTGTTCGCTGATTGGTCCTACAAAAAATTGATTTCTGGAAACCACAGCAATCCGAGACATAGTACTAAAGGAAAATTAAATTGAGCGGAAGTGCGTAGGAGGGCCCAGCCAGGCTAGAGCACTGTGTGATCGTGGTTGATTCGGCGGTGCAGTTTGGAGCATTTCAGGATGAGAAAGCATTTGCAAAAGTGCTGTAAGATGGTGCCTTACTAGCTTGTGGGAATGAAGAGCACTGCAACAAACCGCACTTTATTGACGGTCCCTTGTTGACTCTGACGAGAGGAGTAGGCTACGTCTTTTAACTCACATTGCGAAAGCTTTTGGATTATTATCACTATCAGTCTTTCACGTTTTACACCAGTACTATTTTGGAGAGATGATCCTTTGCCGTTTGTCTCTATGTGTGAGGAGGAATATCGAAAACAAAACTAACCCGGCATAACTAAACTAGCATTCTGGGCTGTCTTATAAAAATGAGGGAAGTTCACAAGAGGCGTGTCCACATACTTTCGATCTGTAGTGTAGAAATTAATATTACACATTAATATTCGTGACAGAGCCTTGATATCTTCACCGTGAATACTATGTCGACTTCACTGAAGGTAAGAACAAGACTGGATCGTAACTTATTTATCACTTTTCTGACATGAAGATGAGTTTTGCTCACTTACACGATCGATATTTTTATTGTTTTTCAAAACCGCGACTAGACGCGCAGCATAATAGCCTATGTGTTTTTGTTTTTTTTAGATATATATAGGCTATATACTGAGTATTGGATATAGATTATTGTGAAACTATTCACCAAAAATATTGATTCATGGGTAGAAACTATGTGCCAGTATGCGGCAACATTTCTTTGTGTGTGTTATGAGTGATTTATTTACTTAAAGTCACCATGAAATCTAGGCGAGAGCAACCTGTCACTCACGTGACGTGAGATCAGCAACAAATTCCCGAGGACAATAGTGTTCGACTTCATGCAGCGCTGCGAATCTAACAAATCTGTATTTTTATAACAGTAAAATGACACTCGGTTACTAACGTAACCTCGGTTCTCTCTAGAGAGGGAACGAGTGTTCCGTAAGTTTAGCTTACGCTACGGGAAAACTCCTTTTCTCGAGAATACTGAAGCAAAAAATTATCCTTTAATTTTTAGAATGTAAAACGCATTTGCTGCAGCAGGCAGACATAGGCAACTGCTGCAACCTATCAGTGCGTCTTGGCATGACTCCAGCGCCAATGGGAAACCTTCCCGCGCTGTCGTCAAAACAGGGTGTGGCTTCGCCTATAAAACCCCCATACACAGGTTGCACAAGTGATTTCAGTCGACTAGAAGCGAAACCAAGTGCAGCACAAGCACGGCAGGCTACGCAACACTCGTTCCCTCTCTAGAGAGAACCGAGGTTACGTTAGTAACCGAGTGTCGTTCTCTTACGAGAGTACTCTCGTGTTGCGTAAGTTTAGCTTACGCTACGGGAACCCTATGTAAAATGCTGTGCGT
This sequence comes from Vimba vimba, assembly GCA_022828995.1. Lineage (NCBI taxonomy): Eukaryota > Metazoa > Chordata > Actinopteri > Cypriniformes > Leuciscidae > Vimba > Vimba vimba. Next base: position 36,853,244 of record CM040823.1, read on the forward strand.
GCTGAATTTGAAACACTTATGTCCCAAGGGTAGTGGCCCGGGGCTCATGTAAGTGAAGTGAACGCAGCGGCATAACAGGGCGGGACGACTCGGTTGTTATGAGATAGGTGCGTATCTATACAGTTAACGCGTATCTATACAGTTAAGGCAGAATGACCACCTTAAACTGCATGGGCCACAGGACTTGCAGTATATCAACAGTCTAATCAAACTGAGTTGGGTAGACAACGTTAATATAGCATTATCAGACTGAGAGCAGTCTGGCCTGTAATGCGGGTACTTCCAGGTTATAAAACCTTACAAATGTAGACAGCGAGGCCCAGCCTGCTGCCATATAAATGTCATGGATAGAAACCCCACTTGACCATGCCCACGACGAGGCCATGCCTCTAGTCGAGTGGGCCCTTACCCCCAAAGGGCAGTTTAGACCCTTGGATGCATAAGCTGACGCGATAGCGTCCACTATCCATCTGGGCAGGGTCTGTTTCGAGATGGCTAGCCCTTTAATGCGGCCACCGAACGAAACGAAAAGCTGCTCCGATTGCCTGAAAGCGGCGGAGCGCTCTACATAAATCCTTAATGCCCTCACCGGGCAGAGAAGGTTAACCCCTGCCTCACTATCAGATGTAGGGAGGGCCGAGAGGGAGATAACTTACGCTCTGAAGGGAGTCGTAAGCACTTTAGGGACATAACCGTGTCTTGGTTTGAGGACGACTTTAGAGTCATTTGGCCAAAATTCCAAGCACGTAGCGCTTACTGAAAGCGCGTGCAGGTCGCCCACCAGTTTTACTGAGGCTAGCGCCAGCAGAAAAGCGGTTTTAAACGATAGGTATTTTAACTCTACCGTGTGCAGTGGTTCGAACGGTTCGCCTTTCATGGCCTCGAGGACCGTGGAAAGGTCCCAAACCGGAACCGAGGGTGGCCGAAGAGGATTCATCCTCCTAGCGCCCCTGAGGAAACGAATTATGAGGTCGTTCTTTCCTAGCGACTGGCCATTTGCAAGGTTTGTGAACGCCGCTATGGCCGCCACGTACACTTTGAGCGTGGAAGGGGTTCTCCCGCTGTCCAACAGCTCTTGTAGGAAAGAAAGAACCACCGTTACCTCACCTTTTAGCGGGTTTAAATCATGAGCTGAGCACCACTCAGCGAACACTGACCATTTAAAGTTGTAAAGCCGTCTAGTAGACGGAGCTCTTGCCTCTGTGATCGTGTTCAGCACTCCCTCTGGGAGGTGCAGTGGTGGTAGTTGATCGCCCACACATGCAGAGCCCACAGCTCGGGGTATGGGTGCCAGATCGGTCCCTGGGCCTGAGACAACAGGTCTTTCCTCAGCGGAATCGGCCATGGAGCCGCACTCTCTAGTTCCTTCAGTTCTGGGAACCAGACTTGATTCTCCCATAGCAGAGCTATGAGAAGTATCGAGCATTTGCTCTCCCTGAGTCGTTTGATTACCTGTGGTAACAGAGCGACCGGGGGAAATGCATACAGAGGGCGTCTGGGCCAGTTTTTGTCCAGCCATGGCGTCCATCTCTTTCGAGAAGAACATTGGGCAGTGGGCGTTGGCTTGCGACGCGAACAGGTCTACGTCTGCTCTGCCGAAAAGTTCCCAGATATTTCGCACCGTGAGGGGGTGCAGGGACCACTCTCCTGGGGAGAGCTTTGCCCTGGATAGCATATCTGGACCCACGTTCAGGACGCCCGGCACATGCGCCGCTCTCAGCGAGCGCAGATTGTGCTGGCTCCATATGAGGAGGTGCTTTGCTATTGCAAACAGGCTCCGGGATTTGAGGCCGCCCTGGCGATTTATGTAGGACACCACTGACGTGTTGTCTGATCTGACTAGAACGTGGAGGTTCCTCAGCGCAGGGAGGAAGAACTGAAGGGCATTCTCGACCGCTTTCATCTCTAGACAGTTTATGTGGAGATGCTTCTCCGCGTCTGACCACAGGCCCATAGAAGGTCTCCCCTCGTATAGGGCGCCCCAACCCGTGTTGGACGCGTCTGTCGAGACCACTTTGATTCGTGAAGCGATGCCCAGGTTCACGCCGGACTGGTACCAGCCAGGTCTCATCCACGGTTTCAGTGCGGAAACGCATGTCTGATTCACCGTGAGACGGAGCAGACCTGAAGTCCATGCTCGCGCTGGTACTCACCGCCTCAACCATAGTTGAAAAGGGCGCATATTCATCAAACCCAGCTGCAGTACCGACGATGCTGAGGCCATGAGACCCATCATCCTCTGGAACACTCTGAGGGGGAGATGTTTCCCCACAGTGAATGTCGCTGCCAGGCGCTGTATCACTGCCGCGCGTTCCTGTGTCAGGCGCGCCCTCATACAGCTGGAGTCCAATTCTATCCCCAGAAAGGAAATTCTCTGGCTGGGGAGTAGAATGCTTTTGGTCCAGTTGACTCTGAGACCCAACTGCTCGAGATGGGTCAGCAGTAGTTTTCTGTGTAACACCAATTCTTCTTTTGACTGTGCTAAAATCAGCCAGTCGTCCAGATAGTTCAGGACTCTCACGCCCCTTCGTCTAAGGGGCGCGAGCGCCGTGTCCATGCACTTCGTAAATGTACGAGGTGCCAAAGACAGGCCGAAGGGAAGAACGGTGTACTGATAAGCCTGACCCTCGAAGGCGAACCTCAAGAACGGCCTGTGACGGGCTGCTATTTGGATCTGAAAATAAGCATCCTTCAGATGCTATCTCGGTGCGAAGTAGGTGTGCTACTTCCTGATTCACAGAGGTTTCGACCCGGGCTATGAAGCGCGGTGGTCTGCGAGCGAACTGTAGCGAGTATCCCTGTTTCACTATATTCAGCACCCATTTTGAAGCCCCTGGAATGCTTTCCCACACTCTCGCGTGAATGGCCAGGGATAGAATGGAATCTGGGTTCTGGTCGCTCATAATCGGGGATCATAATCGGGCCAGCTTTATTGTGTTCGACCTTGGATGAGTGTGACACACAGTGAGGGTAGTGTTCTTGTGTAGGGGTGGGCATTGGGCAGTGGGCACCTGTCCTACATTTAAGACACCTTCGGCCTGAGCCGGAATATGACCCGAAATAATGCTCTTTTTGAGAGATATGTGGGTCGCCGTGAGAACGGCGTTTGTGTGCAGGCGAGCGAGTTGTGGAACTGACTCGTTGGCTGCTGAATAGTCTTCGAGTTGCCTCTGCTGAGGGAACTGAGAGAGCGGAGTGAGCGGAACTGAGAGTGCATACTTTGATGGCGGTCCGGCCGCAGCGGGACTTGACCATCGGCGTTTTCCTAGAGTGGCTAGGAAGACTTGGGAGGCTCAAAGCTCGGCGCGAGCTTGTGCCTGGGTCCCCGGGCGGGAGGCGGTCTGCGGCGGCTGGTGGAGCGTGAACGCTGACGTACATCCCGAGCCTGGCGTTGTTGTGAGGCGGGCGGAGGAGGCGGTGGGGGCGCTGTTTTCCGAGCGGCCAGCTGCGGAACTAGAACGCCGCGGCAGAAAATGTCTCATGGCCTGAGACGTTTGCTGCACCTCTGTGTACAGCTCCGTGAAGCCCTTCACCGAGGGACGCACAAACCTGTTGGTGACATGGGAGTGTCGAGGAAGATGGCACAGTCAGACTCAGACATGTCAGACAGCGTTAGCCACAGGTGACGCTCAGTGATGGTGAGAGCGGCCATGTTGCGGCCGATAGCTTGAGCAGCGGTCTTGGTAGCTCTGAGAGCTAAATCTGTAGCGCTTCTCAAGTCCGTCACGCTCTCCGCAGATGGACCAGCCTCGTCCAGCGACCGGAGAAGGTTGGCCTGATGAATCTGCAAAACGGCCATGGTATGCAGAGCGGAGGCAGCTTGACCGGCGGCGGCGTAGGCGCGACCGATCAGCGTCGAAGTCATGCCAAGACGCACTGATAGGTTGCAGCAGTTGCCGCAGAGCAGCCAATAGGCGCACGAGCTATCTCGCCTATGTCTGCCTGCTGCAGCAAATGCGTTTTACACTCTAAAAATTTAAGGATAATTTTTTGCTTCAGTATTCTCGAGGAAAGGAGTTTTCCCGTAGCATAAGCTAAACTTACGCAACACTCGTTCCCTCTCTAGAGAGAACCTCATTCCATGTAGTCACAAATCGCAATGTTATATTGTGTCATGTTTATCAAAATAAAACTGATTAAAAACATAGACTTCTACATTGGTATTTAAATACTATAGGCTTATGTTATGTTTATCACTTTATTCTTGTACAAACAGACGCTGTATTAAGCAGTACATAAAGTATTGAATGAAAATTTCTCTGAAACATCTGTTTCACCTCCCTGATTGATCATTCAAAGGTGTCTGCTAAGTGACTTATAAATGTAATGTAAATGTTATAGGATAAGTCGTGGGAAGTTGCTTTCATTTTTTTCTCCTGACCATAAGCTGTAATTTGAGTAAATCTGATAAGTTTGGCAGTATTGTACTGTACAAAAAATATATATATTTTTGAAATATTCCATACAATGAAAGACTATTATTATTCCTCTTACTACAAAACTAATATAATATTGAAAAGAGGGTTAAACTGCCCAAATCACTGCCAAATTATTAATCCTCAACCCCAGTAAAACATTTGTGCATGATTATGGATACAAACATTTGTGCATGACGAATGGGTAAAAAGGGAGTCTCACTGGCTTCCAATATGTGAGCTACACCACTTTTTGGAATATTTAAAAAAAAGTAACTCTGTCTTGCGGCAAATCTGCTGATGACCCGCAGTTGCATGAAGACGTCTGCAGACTATAAGAATACACACTTGGACAAAAGTCTTTTTATAGCCGTGCTAGCACCAGGGATCTGATATCTCTGTCGCAGATTAGCTAGCATATAATTTCGTCCACAATGTCCAACATCCAGAGTTTCCGCTAGAAAAAAGAGGTTTCGTTTTCCGGACATTTTGATAATATGCCGGTCAAATATCGCCTCTTAATTAGTCAAGTTGAGGAAAACTGGAGGCAGGCTATGTTACTTAAAAAATGACATAATCAGGCCATATAGAATGCAACATGTTTAGGCTATATAGCCTAACTTTCAAATAGACGGAAAAAAACATGAACGTCCGATTGGCGTCAACGCCAATTGTTTTTACTATGGTTTCACATTCATAGTTTAACAAACCAATCCCCCTTCCCCACATAAACTATCTGAAGCCTATTGTTTTTACTCAAGCGAACTTCCCAGTGTCTCTCCACAACCTGCAATGCGCATTAGCCGCGTAACCTTGTTCTCTGCAAGGCAACTTCACTGCTTCGTCTTGATCTGATTCTGCAGCGAGAACCCCTCTCTGAAGGAACACTCGAGACCCATTTTCTACTATGGTTTTGTACGTTTCTTCATTCGGATCTATTTGCGATCCATTCCATTCTAAACAAACAACGCAGTTTATATGCTTCGTCCTTGTTTCATTATTCATTAAGATAATAATTAATAAATGCACGCATAATTATCAGTGAACTTGATAAATGTTGCAGATATGTTTTGCTATGCATGAACAAACAAATGCCTTTCAACTTGTGCAAAATTCAGAATAAAATGAATGTGCAGCAATTTGTACAAATAGAGAGTCTAGGTCTACTATACGTGTTGTAGCCATTAAATACCGGTAAGCTCATTTAGTTTAATATTTGTTAAAATATTATAATGTTATTTTCTTAATTTATGTGGATTATGAAAAGTGAACCGCACGTGTAAGATAGTATGCGCAATATCGATAGAAATGGAGCGGGTCAGAAATGATCTTGACCACTTAATTAAGTTTTTTGTTTTGTAGAAAGCCTTTTTTGAAGTGAATTTCGTTTTGTATAAATTGTATCTTAATTTTAATAATTTTTTTATCAACCAATTGCCTAAATTTAATATAATAATAATAATTTTTAATATAGCAGACGATAGGCCTTGACGGCGCCCGCGCGGTCACTTGCATTGCTCGTGAACGGGAGAGCATCTCATCAATATCCAGTTTTCTGGAGGCCCACCTACAATCAAAATCCTGGCGCCGCTAGTGCTTCGCAGCGGTCTGATATCAAGAAATAAGACCGCATTCCACATTGGAATTCACCCAAGCCATGTAATGATGTTTAATAACTTTCAAACGGTAGAGCCTTTTCCTTTATAACATAGCCAAAGGTCTGTGTATTTTTGCTTTATACATTTTAGGCTTATTCTCAAATTCAGATTGTGTTAGGGGGGCAGGATTATTAGGCAATTTTAATCGGACAATTTGACCGGAGAGATTTAATTTTGTCGGACATTTCATTTTTTTTCCGGTCAATGTCCGGCAATTACCGGACAACGGAAACCCTGCCAACATCATGATGAATTTGCCACAGAATTAAAATATGAAATATGTAGATCATTGGCCACTATTACTGGATGTTTAACCTCTTCAGGCATCATTTCATTTTCAAGACGTCCACCAACTCTCATGATATCTGAGTGAAGTACTGGGTTTAAATGATAAATTATCGCACGATCTTTCCGCCAGTTCTTCAGAATGTCTCTTCTTCTGGCAAAGACCAATCATTTCCAATTCAGCCTTTTCCAGTTCCTCAGAAAACAACAAATTTGGAGGGATATTGAATTGATATGAATGTACTATCACACCGGTGTGATTATTCTTGGCTGGTCCCTGGAACATACGATCACAACAGTGTGATTAGAACGTTTGTGCATCACGTGATCAACTGCTAAATCTGGTTAGGGGCTGGAGCTTGCACTGGGCTCTGGTCAGGGGCTGGAGCCTGCACTGGTATCTGGTCAGGGCCTGAAGCCTGCACTGGGCTCTGGTCAGGGCCTGAAGCCATCACTGGACTCTAGTCAGGGCCTGAAGCCTGCACTGGGCTCTGGTCAGGGCCTGAAGCCTGCACTGGACTCTGGTCAGGGCCTGAAGCCTGCACTGGACTCTGGTCAGGGCCTGAAGCCTGCACTGGGCTCTGGTCAGGGGCTGAAGCCTGCACTGGGCTCTGGTCAGGGCCTGAAGCCTGCACTGGGCTCTGGTCAGGGCCTGAAGCCTGCACTGGGCTCTGGTCAGGGGCTGGAGCCTGCACTGGGCTCTGGTTAGGGGCTGGAGCTTGCACTGGACTCTGGTCAGTGGCTGGAGCTTGCACTGGGCTCTGGTCAGTGGCTGGAGCCTGCACTGGGCTGGTATCTGGTCAGGGCCTGAAGCCTGCACTGGGCTCTGGTCAGTGGCTGGAGCTTGCACTGGGCTCTGTTCAGTGGCTGGAGCCTGCACTGGGCTCTGGTCAGTGGCTGGAGCTTGCATTAGGCTCTGGTCAGTGGCTGGAGCTTGCACTGGACTTTGGTCAGGGACTGAAGCTGTTGTGGCAAAAAAAAGCTCTCAGAGTCGAAGTTCCAGGTCAGAAGAATGGGCACCCTCATATCTATCTCTTCTTCTTTGTCACTCCTTGTGGCCTTGCCACCATTAAAAACATTTCCCCCTAGACCTTCTTCTTTTGGTGGAACATCTCAAAAACATCTTATATAACATGTTTTTCTTCCAGTGCATCCCAACACCTGCATTTACAGATTTTTGGGTACTTTTCAATTCTCTTATCCTTGTGACCAATTTTCTGCTTGGCATTACAACATTCAGACTTTTAAATGAGACAGGGGAAATTCTCCAACAAAGCCTGCACTTAACTCTGGACAGGGCCTGAAGCTGTCACTGGACTCTGGTCAGGGGCTGGAGCCTGCACTGGACTCTGGTCAGGGGCTGGAGCCTGCACCGGGATCTGGTCAGGGGCTGGAGCCTGCACTGGGATCTGGTCAGGGGCTGGAGCTTGCACTGGAATCTGGTCAGGGGCTGGAGCTTGCACTGGGCTGTAGTTAGGGGCTGGAGCCTGCACTGGACTCTGGTCAGTGGCTGGAGCTTGCACTGGGCTCTGGTCAGTTGCTGGAGCCTGCACTGGGCTCTGGTAAGGGGTTGGAGCTTGCACTGGGCTCTGGTTAGGGGTTGGAGTTTGCACTGGGCTCTGGTCAGGGGCTGGAGCCTGCACTGGACTTTGGTCAGGGGCTGAAGCCTGCACTTAACTCTGGACAGGGCCTGAAGCTGTCACTGGACTCTGGTGACATATCCATTATCATGTCAATCTCTACAGAGTTTTCATGACAGAACTATACAATATGACATTTGACAATATTGAGTCAAAAGCAGAAGATGATTGATAAATTTATTTATCAGAAAATTAATCAACCTCCTATGTCTGTACCATTTTGTTTTTTGACTGTATATTCAGTAAAGGCCAAATTTGGGTTTTGCATGTTAAATACATTTTTCTACATGCCACTTAATTTACTGCATACCAATAGTGTAATCTTTAACCATGGGTCACAAAAGCTCTCTTCAACCATCTCACACTACGTGCATTATGTTTCATTTCCTAGAGGACAACTTAAGACAGCTCTCTACAACACGTCATAGACACTTATGAGACACCATGGACAAAGACTCAGAGCGTAAGTAGTTACCACAGTAAAAGCAGAGATAATCATATGAAAAAAGTCTGCATTACACTGATTAAAAGTGAAGTTGCCCAAATAAGTACTTGCTACACTATAGAATATCCTGTTCTTGAATCTTATGAAATCACTTTCTCCCTTGTGAGCAGTTATCATGTTATTATCTCTCTACCAGGTGCTCGGTTTGTGGACGCCCACTGGGCGAAACTTGTCCAGAGAGTACAGATGGTGATGCCGATAGCGGATGAGCTGCAGTCCGGTGGCATGCTGGAATATGAGCCATACTGTAAGATCAGAGCAGCAGATACTAACCAGGAGAAAATGAGAGAGTTATATGAAGTGTTGCACTCTGGAGGAGACAAGGTTAAATCTGCCTTTTATTCTAGACTGGAAAAGCATGAGCCATCTCTGTTTAGAGACTTAGGTAAGAGCACACTTTTGGCTATTATACCACATGTGTCTAGACCTACAGTATGTACTGAGATATGTACTGTTAAAATATGTACTTTTACAGGCATTGCACAAATTGCAGAAGCTCTTGTAGAAACCTTAAATATTTTGTCTTAACTTTCCATCTTGTTCACTTATTTCTGTCAGGACCACTATCGTCAAATACGATTGACAATTAGCATATATTTTGGATTTGCGGTATGGTTCTGTTCTGGGCAGCCTAGCATGGATAAGAGCAGGGAGAGCAGCAATAACCCCCTTTAGGGTACACAGAACAGAACCAACATGAATGTATTGCAGATATCATTAATGTCAATATTTTAATGTACAACATAATTCGAGAATTTAGTCTGATTCAAAGGGGAATCAGAAGGCCAAATACTGAGGAGCTGGGGATGGAGGAGGGTAATTTGCTCCTGAGAAACGTGATAGCTGTTGATAATAAATTACGAGGAGCTTATATATGAATACAGTGATAGGCGTCATATTCCCAGGGCCGTTTAAAGGAATTTGGGGGCCCCAAGCAAAATGGACATGGAGGCCCCCCCAAACACCACAACACCACCCCACCTCTTTCTGGTTAAATAATGTTTATAGATGGGTTACAAAGTATTTATTAAGTAAAAAGACTGTTTGCTAACAGTTAAATGACAATTAACTAAAGATTAAATAACAATTTACCATCTATTAATGATGGTTATTATAAAGTGTTACTGAAAAGATATGTTAGCATTTCCATATTTTGATATTAGAAGGGAAGGGATACAGCTGCTTTCACAACTACCAATGCTTAAAAACATGCCGAGCTAATGTTTGATATGCACGGAATTTATTGTGTGGTTTTCCTAACCCCCATTTGGTAAATAGATTATCACGGTGGAATAGTTAGTATAGCATTCTATCTATGCCACTTTCATCAAAACCTATTACAAAGCTATAGCAATGTCATGTCATTAAATACGATAAACAGTGATTCTGGAACAGATCTGCGTCTTCCTTATCCCGTTAAAAAAAACATATTACAGTATGTAACCATATTCCGTCCGTTCGAAAAAATAGTTGCACTAACTGTTCGTTACAAGCAGCATTTGCCGTCAGGCAGACAGCTAACATAAACATATTTTTGCTAGCCTACCTGCTGCAAAATTACACCATTTGTACAAGACAAGTAGAGCTATTTTATCCAGTGTAATTTATCACTTACCACTATCTTGTTTTACTTGCATAATTCCGCTTCATGATGACTGCCGAGGAGGTTTTGTATTTTGCCGGCAGCAGAGATCACGTAGTTGGCTGGCTGCTGTCAGTGACTACTGAGGGGGGCCCCCTTGAGGGGGATCCCGATAACAGTGTCATTGCACTTTACTGCATTGACTATCAAAGGGGCGCTCACACAGTTTGTCGTTGCATTTTATTTTTAACCAGTCATTGTCTTGGGGCCCCAGGCCAGCTCGGGGCCCCAAGCAATTGCTTGGTTTGCTTGCCTTGTCGCGACGGGCCTGCATATTCCTTTAAGTAGATGTGGATCAGCTGAGAGTCTGACAGTCTTTGCTTTTCAAACCGTAAGATAGATAGATAGATAGATAGACAGACAGATAGACAGACAGACAACGAGATAAATAGCGAGATAGATAGATTGATGTAAAATGTTTGAAAATATATGTGAAATGCCTTAATCAATATATCAATTAATAAATCAATTAATGTATCAAGTGTGTCTAATGTTCTACAGGCTCCACAGGACATCACACACACTCTGAAAAAACACATTCCTCAGGTGACTAATGAATTTTATAATAATATGTTTTAAATATTGCACTCCATCGACCTCGTAATTTAGTTGGTATTTCTCTGCTCTGGAATTTCTTACTGTGTTTGAATCAGGAAAAAAAACTAACTCTTTGAACATTGACCTTTTCTACAGAAATCAGCTCAGTGATTCACAAATATATGAAGCGGATCTGCAGCGAGTATCAGTATGTGACTGAGTATAACTCACTGCCTGGTGAACATGTGCTGCTGTCTGAGCGCTTCACACAACCTCTGATCCTTCAGAAACATAGAGATCGAAAAGAACGAGAAGAAGAGATCTGCTCCAGTGGAGAGAGCTTCCAGCAGGTCCTCAGCTCCAGGAGCAGTGGAGACTCTGTCCATCTCAACTCTCTGTTCGACCCAGATGACCACGGGATCAGTCCTAGATCTGTGATACTGCAGGGAAATTCTGGAAATGGGAAATCTTTCACTGTGCAGAAGATCATGATGGACTGGGCATCTGGTGACCTCTACAAAGGGCGGTTTGATATTGTCTTCCACTTAAAGTGTAAAGAAATAAATCACATTCCTGGCGAGAAGAGTTTGGTGGAGATCTTGAGCTGCAGTTGTAGTTTATCATCACATGAGATCTCACAGATTTTACAGCAGTTGCCAGAGAAGGTGCTTGTGGTCATTGATGGATTTGATGAGCTGAAACTCAAACAGGACATTAATGACACGTCAGCACACACTGATCTGCCTCAGAAAGCCCCACCTGTGGACACTCTTTGTGCCCTGCTGAGGGGTCGAATCCTGCCAGAGTCTCTCCTGCTGGTCTCCTCCAGATCTACAGCTACGGACACACTCAGTAAACTGCTCAAAGCACCTCAGCGTTTCTCTGAGATTGTGGGATTTTCAGAAAAGGGGGTGGAGGAGTACTTCCAGAAGTTTTTTCAAAATGAGGGATGTTTCAGGGAGGCTTATACATATGTGAAGGCAAATGAAACCCTCATCACTGCCTGCTCAATCCCTGTCATCTGCTGGATCATCTGCACAACTATCCAGGAGAGATTCAAATATGGTGCAGGTGCGACAAGTGGACTGGAAACCACCACCTCCATCTACGTGGACTTTGTGTGCACTCTTCTGGAGCATCACTGCCAGGGTTTGAGTCAGTCCGTCCCGACCCTGCTGAGAAGTCTGGGTCAGCTGGCAGAGAGAGGGATGCAGGAACAGCAAGTCCTGCTGGATGAGAAAAGTGTGAATGAAACCATTTCAGACCCTGCTGGAAATCCATTCTTGTGCAAGTTCCTGTTTAAGAGACGAATCTACCAGGAGACGATGTTCAGTTTCATGCATCTCAGCTTTCAGGAGTTCTTCACTGCTCTGTACTATGTCCTTCTGGATGAAGAAGAGTCCCAGAGGAAACTTACAAGGTTTTTCGATGATATTTTCACAAAACCAGCTGTGGTGCAATTTGCATTTGGTTTGTTGAATAAGGATGTGAGATTCACACTTAAAAAACATGGTCTGTTCATTCGTCCAAAAACACAGGCTGATCTGAAAGAATGGATTTTGAAAAAGATCAAAAGTCAAAATCAAGGTTGTTCCTTGTTTTCGGAAACAGTTTTAGTTCTTCACTGTCTCTATGAACTTCATGAAGAAGACTTTGTTAAAGAAGCAATGGGATCCTGGAAAAAGATTGATCCACGTGGTAAATTGCTCAGAAAAAGGAATATAGAATATGGTAAATTGCTCAGAAGAACAGACGTCTGTGCCCTGCTGTACTGCTCTCAGTGCTGTCAGAGCATTGAAGAAATTTCTAATTTGTATTTGTCATCGGAAGATTTGTCTATGATTTTGCCTGAACTTCACAAGATTAAAGAAGCAAGGTAAATGCTTTAATCTAAAACAGATATTTAGTGGATGTAATTAATATCTAATCTATAATTAGCTATTGCAAGTTAAACTTAGTCTGTACAGTGAAGTTCTGTATTTTATTTTGAAGATTGACTATAAGAGGTCCATCAGACTCTGATCTCGGTGAACTGATCTACGCTCTCGCGAGAGGACAGACCCTGAGCTCACAGCGGTAATGTTTAAAAATATATTTTATACATTTTAATGCGTTTTATGCACACATGCTATCATCCTTTAATGTGCTTTTGTTTAAATTTAAGGTTCATGTATATTTTTTCTGTGTTTTGGTTTGCAGTTTTTGTGTAACCAGCTACCGCTCACTTGTTCTGTCAATCAACAAAGAGCCGTCCAGGTGAAGAACAAGTGAATTTTTTCATTTTTATTTACATCAAAATAGTTTTTTTCTCATGATTACCAGAAATAATTGCATGATTAATATGTTTTGTATAACCAATTATATCATCATCTTGTTCTCCTGTTTATCTGGCATACTTGGTCTCCGCAATCTAATAGATTATAATTCTAATAGTAATAATGCAACTAAATTGGTCACCCAAAATAGTTAAAAAAATAAGGTACACACTTTTATCTTTTTTGACTTGCTAATGATGCAAATATTGGGTGGTGCCCAACAAACCACCAATTAATCAAAAAATCACAAAAAGATATTCTAAGCAAGAAATTATTGACTTAATAGACACAACAACTTGAATCTTTTTTAAATTATTTTTTAATAGTATCTGCATAGAGATTGGCCGGCATCCCCATCTGGATTTGGAATCATTCAGTCTCACCTTTCCACATTCAGAGACAATCAACATCGACTGGGCCAGACTTTTTCAAATAATAATTCACCAAAGGGATTCAGATGCATTACTGTCATTTCTCTATTCCTTCTCTAACCTGAAAAAGATGGTAATGAGCGTGAGGTGTCTAACTGAGATGTGGTCTGTTTGGACCCTCAAGTTGACCCAGAATTGCCCCAGTCTAACCGAACTCTCGTGAGTAACATCTGGAATCACCTCTGTCCTGTTTCTATGTGAATTTGTCTGTTGATAACAACTGTGTATCTAATGTTCAAAGGGATAGTCCATCCAAAAAGGGAAATTCTGTCATAATTTACTCACCCTCATGTTGTTCCAAACCTGTTTTCCTCTGAGGAACACAAAATAAGTTATTTTAAAGAATGCTTGTGTAACACACAGTTTCAGATCCCATTGACTTCCATTGTTTGGACAAGAAATGTTTAAACCAAAACGTCTCAGGCTACGACTGTAACCTATGTTCCCTGAGAACAGGGAACGAGACACGCACAGAAGTGCGACCCGGAAGTATATAAGGGGAGCCTGGAGAACATGTCAACAGCTTATCGTCTGAAGGGACAGTTCAGCAGGCATCCCGAGGCATGGCGACGAGACGCAGTGTCTTGTTCCCTGTTCTCAGGGAACATAGGTTACAGTGGTAACCTGAGATGTTCGCTTTCGAAGGGAACTCGAACTGCGTTAAGCGCTATTGGGAGCTAAGTATTCATACAAAACGATCCTCAGATAGATTCTGGAACACTATACTCAAAACCTGATAAGTATTGACCAGGCTGTGGGCTAGGTTTTGCCTTAGCAGTCCTAAGCATCCAACTCGTTGGGGGTCCGCCTTCAAGGAGGCCTGTTGAGGCCTAACTACTTGATAGCGGGACTGTTTAGCAGAGCTAGCCACAGAAGTCTGGTGATCTCACAGACATCTCTGTGGGCCTGGTTATACTTATTTCACATTGCCAACAGGTAGTGTACTCAGCAAAAAGTGCTATCGACCCTTTAAAGCAAGGGGAGTACAATTTTACGTTACCAGATTCATCGAGGAGGCCTACTGTAAGGACTACAACTTCGAAAGTCACGGGCGTCGGCCTGGGCATTGCTTTGTTCTCTAAACAGTGTCTCTAACACTATTCGCCTCACTAGTGAAGGCATGCGATAGGGAGGACTGCAGATAGTGGCAGTAAGCACTCACAGACCGGATCATAGAGAGACGGGCATCCTGGAGAGTAGAACTCAGCATAACGCTTTCAAAGCCCTTACAAACGAGGCGAGTGACTCTACTCGATCCTGGATCTACACAGTACTTCAGAGCCCTGTGGAGGCTGGGAACTCTGAAAGGGACCCTAATAAGGGGAGTGCCTCCCGCTCTAAGGTTTACATTGCTAACAGGCAGTGTACTTAGCAGAAATGCAATCGACCCTTTAAAGCAAGGGGTTTAAAGCAATCGAGGAGGCCTACTGTAAGGCCTACAGCGTTGAATGTCACGGGCATCAGCCCAGGCAGTGCTTCGGCTCTAGGGAGCATACTCAACCATCCCAAGTGGGAGGGAGTAACTAATCTGTCTCTACCTGAGCCTGGGTGGTGAAGGGTGATATCATATGAGCTATGGGTAGCAAAGTACTCTAAATAAAGACCCTACAAGGGGAGTACTATCAGCATGACCCTGAGGAATGTATCAGGGTCAAGGCCTATTATCTTGTATCTTTACAAGACAGATTTTACATCTCTACTAAACCCAAGGAAATGGAGGCCACAATAAGTGGCCAACGACATTCAACCTTATGACTTGAATATTTTATTCAAGGGGCTCAGCGGAAAAAATCATTTTTCAATTTAAAGGCCTAGCTGGATAAACTAGCTACAATGCTCAGCTCTAAAAGGCGGAGGCCTGAGCATACTGCTCTTTACTTTCTAGAGAGAAAGAGCCTGACAACTCCCATGGGATATCTGCATGGGAGGCTTCTTTTATTTATTTTTTTGAAGATAGCCTGCTACCTATGCTGCTATCTACCCTGTAACACCACTAGCATTTTTACACCTAGTCCAAAAGGTGGGACTTGGCTAGATGACTCTTGTAGTAAGAGGAGGCCAGTACTAGGAAAACTAAACCAATTCCCTAGTTAAGCCTAAGCCAGATATCGAGGCGGCCCCGTGAGGGCCCACACACGAATATAAAGTGATTGAAGTTCAGAGCTATAATCTCATATGACTCTAAAAGTGAGAGGAGAACTGCTGCTCTAGTATAAGGTGGCTATCAAGGTGGCCAATGCTTGAATTTGTAGTTCTATCTGGAGCTTGACAGAGCGGTGGCCTCAGTAGAATAACTCCCGATAGGGAGGAAGCCATCTCACCCAAAATGTCTATTAGATGCTCAGATGAACGGTGGCTTCACTAGAGAATTTTCCATACAGCCAACCTGTTCGCTACTACAGATTGGCACTGGTACAGATGTCTGTCCCTCTTCCCTCGAGAAGAGAGCAGACGGGAGTGGAGTTTTCTCAAGGGAAAAAAACTCATAGTGGGGCTGTTTACACCTGGCCACTTCATACGTTTTCTCAGATCGGATAGCTATCCGATCGTGAAAAGACCAGGTGTAAATGCCCTCCGAAACGCATTCCAGACGGATTTGAATCCGATCGCTCAAACCACTTCAGGAGGTGGTCTGGGACGCATTCCAGACAAAACTGGACAAGTGTAAATGCATCTGGTTGTTGAAACCACATATGTAAATTGTGCTCCTCCCAAAAATGCTAAAAAAATAAACGTGTGAGAGCGTGTTATATGCTACATGTTATGTTATAGCCAGATATGACGACGCTACTGGAACACGCATCACCACAGATGAGAAGCTGAGCATCTATTCGATTAAGCCAACGTGCAAACTATCGCAAATAAAAGTGAAAGTAAGTCGCAGACGCTTAACACACAATCATCATCATTAAAAGTAAAGAAACGAAATGATCTTACCACGGCTGTTGCCGCTCTCTCTTATTGTGGTCTTTGATTTTGAAATTTTAGCTGATGATCAATAAAATGCAGCTCATATCTGTTGCTTTCGGTGACGTGCACTCCATTAAATCTGCATATAGCGCAGGAATTTAAGATCGGATTTAAATCCGTTTCGCAAAAACACATTTATGTGATCAGGTGTAAATGGAATCGTTTTGATAAATCAGATAGCTAAAAAGAATATCTTTATAATAAGAAGATATCTGAGAAAACGCATGAAATGGCCAGGTGTAATCAGCCCCAATCAGATCCCTCAGGAACTGATCGTGCTTGCTCTGAGCCCAAACAATAAACACACAAGTTGTGTGTCATCAAGTATCAATATCTTAGATATGGATGCACACACTTCCTGCAGCGTTTTTCACAAGCCATGATTACCTTTTTGAAGTTTCAGGTTGAAGCGTACAAACAAAACAGTCCCTGAAGATGAAAAAGCTGTTGACATGTTCTCCAGGCTCCCCTTATATACTTCCGGGTCGCACTTCTGATGATGTCATAGGCTGTCGCCGGCCAATAGGATTGTCGTGATTAGACAAGCGTTTCAGACACCGGTTCACACGAAGGCGTTCCCCATAGCGCTTGACACAGTTCGAGTTCCCTTCGAAAGGGTACTGTTTTATTACCAGCATTATTCAAAATATCTTCTTCTGTGTTCTGCAGAAGAAAGAAAGACACACAGGTTATGAATGACATGGCAGAGTTTATTTTCTTAAAACATTAAACATTAATGACACTGATCACACAGTCACCTTTGAGGAATTGAAAACCTAAGAAATACAAAATGGTTTAGTAAACAAAAGATCTATTGTATTTTTTAATATTATTATTTTAATAATTTGTATTTATTGATTTATTTTGACAGTTTAGCAGTTTTGCAATGCTCTTGCTATATCAGATAACCTTACAAAGCAAATGAAACCGCCCATCTGTAGTACATGGCCTTCATCCATTTAAACTGTTATGGAATTGTTTAAGCAAATGTGAAGAATGGCATTATAAATTTTATTCATTTTATCTGTATAATAATGTGTTTCCAAATCTAGGGTAAATGCTGGCTTTTTACTGGAGGAAGGAATCAGGATCTTGCAGAGCTCAAACACAAGACCAAGTTGTGCGATGACATTTAATGGGTTTGTATACCAAACGTTTGAGAATTGATAAAATACGTTGATACGTTGATGATTACGTTTATTAAAGACTCTGTAGTGATACTGTGCTTTGTGCTTTCTGATTATGAAGATTCGTTTGCAATGAACAGTCGATTTGCACCCAGGAGGTGAATATTCTTCTGAATGATCAGGGCTTTTCCATGGAGACTTTGTGAAAGTAAGTTAAGACTGAGATTAACACTAAGAAAGCACCAATAAAAAAAGAGAACTGTAATATGACACGAGCCAGCAACACAAAAGTTTTTTTATGATTTATACTATTCCACTCGAACATCGCATACTAAATGTTTTTAGTACAATAGCAAATGATCAGTGCGAGTTGTGGATCCTATCCTACTGGTCAGCTTTTTCATATTTCTACTTGTTTTGTCATGATTTATCTCTTGTCTCTCCATTTCTAAGGCCCTGGTTTTGGGACTAATGGTACAGCAAAACTGCAAAAGCAGCATCTTTACCTGGAGCTGTGGATGGAAATAAAGACATCAAACAACTCAAACAATAATTTACATGCATTGTAATCATAATAGTTGTGTGTCGATTTGTTTATATAGTGTTTTTCTAAGCAGCTTTACAGAGTTTTACGATGTTGATGCTTTGTCCAAATTTAATACTTTAGAGCAAAATGATTTTTTAGAGCGTATGGTTTATGTGTGAAGAAGATATAAAATATCAAGCATTTGAGATTTGCTTCATATAGATCATGTGACTGTGATTGTATTAAATTAAATTGTATATAGTTGTTTGGGTTGTTCATTTATGCTGTGATTATAAATCTGTAAGGTTTTGTACAATTTATAACATTTTGGTGGACTAACAAGCCTATTTACTAATT
This sequence comes from Vimba vimba, assembly GCA_022828995.1. NCBI lineage: Eukaryota > Metazoa > Chordata > Actinopteri > Cypriniformes > Leuciscidae > Vimba > Vimba vimba. Next base: position 36,871,652 of record CM040823.1, read on the forward strand.
GATGATGTTTATTAATTCTAACGCACAGGAATGTCAAACTTCTCATTGATGTGTTTGGTGTAAACTTATGTCTTGTATAAATGTAATGGTTTTATCTAGTTTGTCGGTGGATGTGATTAACATGTTAAAAAAGATCACGTGTATTCACACACTGAAGACGCCTGAGAGCCGAAACGTCTGTATTATTTCTCCATGTATAAATAAAATATGATTTTTTATTATTATTAATTAATTTTATTGATAATCACAGTTGAATTTCGGAAGGAATTAAAAACTCTAATTTACTTACAGGTGTGAGTCTAGAAATGTCCCATTCAGACAACAGCCTACAGTAGCATATTGAGTATAAACTCTTAAAAGTAACCAGTGTTGGGCTCATTATTAAAAATATAAATAAAATACTACTCATTACTAGTTGCTTTCAAAAGTAATATTATTACTTATTACTTTCTGGCAACAGTAATTAGTTGCACTACTAGTTCTATCACTTTCACAGTTGTAATTACGTAGTATCTTACCCATAAAATTATTCTAAAATGTAATTAACAACATATTTCTGCCTCATCATTTGACAAAAAAAAACACATTGGATCGCAGTCATCAAGTTATTAAAAACTCTCAATGGTGATTGATAGTGACTTTTAAGTAAAAGTGTTGTAATAATCTCATTATTTGTCATATGTAGCTTGAAGCTAATTGTAGCTATAATTTCTCTGTTATCCATATATGTTTCATGATGTATTTTATCAAAAGAAATCACATAAGTTTTTAAGAAAATGTTTCATTTTCCAAAACGTTTTTTAATTATAGTAATATAATTTATGTCAGGATCAGAGGGGTGTGGGCGGCCAAGCCATTTTGTTACAAAAAAACACAGACCTGGGGCCGTTCTTCGTACGTTGCTTAAAACATCCGAGATCAAATTACACATCCAAGATGATATCATCGTGCTAATCATGATCTGGCTAATTAGGTTCTTGGAACACACCTGCCAGATATGATTAGTATCGCTGGATTGAGTTATCTGAGATAATTGCGCGTTCATGCGCTGGTTTAAAAGGGGATATGTATCGATAGTAGAAACATTGATCAGCAACGCTGCTATTGGTTGTTCAGCGTGGCCAAAGAGCGCGCTCAGTTTTTCTCCTCAGCAGAGCAAGAACTAATAGTCGAAGTTTATTCGGAATTTTAATGTTTAATCAAAAGGCCAGGGAACACCTCAAAGTCTGCAAAAGCCAGGAGAGAGGGCTGGCAAAAAGTAGCAGACAATTTAAATCCGTTAGAAGTGGCCATGTTAGATGTTTTTATCACTTATTAGCCTATATTTTTGTATTTTAATAATTGCATAATTACTTTGTTCATTGTAATGTCAGAGTCACCACACTAGAACATGGGAACAAATAAAAGTGAAGTACAAAAATATTCTACATAATGGTAATTTTTTAGTTATATTATAGTCTCTTTTATAAAAGGCACTGTTAAATAAATGGTGTTCTGTTTATAAAAGCAACCAAGAAAAAGGCTGAAAAAAAAAAAAGAAGATCTTAGTAGCCTACACTGTAAAATAATTTTTGCTGCATTAAATTAAGGCTGTATAGTCATTTCAACTGTTAAATCTTGAGTAATGATGAATTGCTTTGACTTGTGAAAGTGAAAACTGATAAACTTATGTTAATCTAAAAATATTTTGCCATGAGTTATTGATCACATTTTTGTGAAGTGTAGTTCATTGTAATGACATTGTGTTTTCCTCTTTTGTGCACTTTTACATAATACACCAACACTTGTATCTGTTCCCAAGAAAGTGGTGGCTGAAATATGTGCAGTAAGTGGACATTTTCTAACTTTCCAAAGGAAAGAAAGTATAAGACTTTGTAATGTCCATTTGTTTCCATTGCACTGGACCGTGAATAAACCCTCTCAGAGAACTGTCATATGGAGGAACTAGCCTACCTGCAAGTGCATAAATAACTTTACTTCATTTATACTTGTATGCTTTATGGCTGCAATATAAGTTGCAGGATTCCACATCTACAGAAAGGCCTACAGAAGAGTCTGCACAGACAGAGAAGACATAGGCCTACAGGTGGGCAGTGTATAGCCAACTTTTCCTTTTTATTTGTGGCATGAGGCATGTGTCTAATATCTCTTGTTGCAGGCACTTGACCACTGGCTTTTTTCTTTCTTTTTTTGGCAATGTTGTGTAATATGGCACATGCAACAATGTCCCAGGCCCTGTCAGGTGTGCAACCCTCAGACTTTTCAGACACTGAAATCTTCCCTTTAGTTAGCCAAAGTTCATTGCATTGTGTGTCCTTGTCCTGGCTAGAGCTGCATTGTAACTGGTTTGGGTCAGGGAATGGGGTCATAAAACACCTGTCTGCAGGAACATGTCACAATCACCTATGAAAAAATGCAGTTCTGTTAGGATCAGCATAAGTGTATGTAATACAGTGAGCTTGATATTTAATTGTGGAACTTTTCTTACCACTTTCAAATAATGTGCATAAATGTGAATCTCTGAAAATTCTTAAGTCATGCACAGATCCTGGCCATTTTGCTTTCACATTTGATATGGAAGATTTTAGTCAACTGCCTTTTTTTAATTTGATATAATATTACTAATCTGGAATATTAAGAATCACAATAGTAACTGGGCTGCAGATTTACATTGTAAACCCCCTTTCTGTTCACATAATCCCCTTCATTGAGGCCTTGATGGCAGTCTATGGTCTAGCCTATAGTCTATGGTACCAATCATGTTAGTGAAGCCTGAGTGACATACTGTAATCGGCATGGTCATGATTGCATGATCTTCATAAATTATGATAGCCTAAAATAAAAAAAATAAATAATAAACTGCTTTAAAAAAAACTGCTTTACAACATTGGGTCTTCAGTGGCTTGCAAATGCCACAAAAAAACCTAAAACTGTTTTTTAAACCTAAAAGCACCAGGTAAACTCCGAATGACACGACAGACAGCACTTTCCATCAAGTTCTCCGCATCTCCAATAGTGTAAAGGAAAGAGCCACTCGCAAATAATCTTAGGGCAATGCAAACAGTTTGTGCTGTAGTTAAAGCCCGACTCCGACAAGTCAAAAATAAATGTGCATTTCCAACAAATTAATAATGTAAACGACAATCTCACGAGTCTGCGCTGCGCTGGACTTCCCGTATCAGCTCCGCTTATGAATCCGCAGTCTAATCCTGTTAACATGAAATAAGCCTGCTCCCGAGCAGGTTTAAGCTTGCGCACCTGTTGCTATAACAGCAAGTCTAGGATGAGCGTCAAAGAACCAAACAATCCAAGATCATGCCAAATCGCCAACAATCAAATCCAGCTAACTGAGTTAGCAACGTACGAAGAACGGCCCCTGGAATGCTACAGTATATGGGACTTGAGTCGTTGAATCTGTTCATTAAGAAGGATTTTATCTATGGGCTAGTTCTCTTTTTCCGTTTTTTTTTTTTTTTTTTTTCTATTCTAGCATAATGATTAAGGACAAAATAGTTTTTGGTTCTTTGAATGTTAGGGGCTTAAAGGACAGTGTTAAAGAAAATCACTTTTTTTATTTTTGTAAAGGGCAGAAAGCTAATTGTGTGTTTTTACAAGAGACTCATTCTTCGGTCTAGGATGCATCTTTCTGGACTAATCAATGGGGGGGAGAAGATTTTTTTCAGCCATGGTTCTAAAAGGAGTGGCAATATGCTTCAACAAATTTCCTGGGGAAGTCATCGTTCATAAAGCTAATGGAAGTGGTCACTGGGGCTGCGTCCGAAACCGCATACTTCCCTACTATTTAGTATGGGAAAAAGAGTAGGCGAGCGAAAAAGTATGTACGAATCCAAAGAGTAGGCGAGAATTACGTGGGTGACGTACTAATTATTGCGAGATTCGGACTTAAGTGCGTTCGAATATGCCTACTTTCCTACTATATAGTAGGCGAAAACAGTACGTGAAGGAAGCAGTACGTTCGAAACATCAGTATTCATAAAAGAGTAGGCAAGAAGTTCCCGGATGACTTACTGCTTTCGGCCAGATTTTCGAGTGCTCAACCGATCAAGTACTCCTCGCTCATACACAAATATAAAACTTAACACAATAGCTGAGATTATATATACGTTCATGCATTCAAAAGCACAATGTCGTTTGTCAATTTTTGGTTAAAATCGACATTTCTTAAAAGATCGATAATGACTGAATTTTAATCTGGTGATACATTACTGAACGAATCAATCAGCTTTTTGAATCAATTGTTTGATGATTGAATCAATGACTCGCTGCTTCGTTAATGAATAAATAAGCTGTTTGAATGAATCTGTTGAATCTCAATGACTCACTCAATAAAAGTGACTTGCTGCCACCTAGTGGCAGTTTTAATTTCACATTTAAAGTATAGTTTAAATTATTTAAAAACTGAATTTTTCGACGTTATGTTTAAAACAAAGCATTATTAATGAATTATTAATAGCTATCAATTAGGTCATTATTACTATCTAACTGAAAAAACATCATTATTGCCAATTATTGCTCTGGATATTGTAATAATGAATAAAGTCGATTAAAACAATATTAAACGTTTTTTTTTGTGAGAGGGAAATTTCATTCTTGTATGACAAGAACAAGACCAGACATTGTTATTTTAGAAGCATCCCAGCAAGCAATTTTGCGTCTAATAGACGTCTAATAGACGTCTAAACATAGCCTAGACGTCTAGGCTAAAATCAGGCTAATTTTGGGCTGTCAGTGAAAATCTAATAGACGTCTAACCATAGCCCAAGAATAGACGTCTAACCATAGCCCAAGAATAGACGTCTAACCATAGCCCAAGAATAGACGTCTAACCATAGCCCAAGAATAGACGTCTAACCATAGCCCTAGAATAGACGTCTAACCATAGCCCTAGAATATACGTCTAACCATAGCCCTAGAATAGACTAGTCATTAATTAGACAGCTATTAAACGACTACATATATACGTCTAATAGACAGTCAATATGGGTCTAGGCTAAAACAAGGCTGAATTTGGGCTGTCAGTGAAAATCTAATAGACGTCTAACCATAGCCCAAGAATAGACTAATCATCAATTACACAGCTATTGAAGGACTACATATACATGTAATAGACAACAAAATGAGGCTAAAAGATTATTTTTACTCAAATATAACAGTTTTTCATAAATGACAATCATCCAAACAAATGTAAAACAAAGGATTTATTTAAAAAAATAATATTAACAACTTAGACAACATACAAACATAAAAATGAGCAAATAAAATTAGAAAATATGGGAAAACAACTCAAGATAATAAAAATATAAAGAATTTAATTTTATAAAACAAATCAATGGATCCCTTTACTCCCATACCCACCACCCCCTGCCCTCCCTGGTGCCTGCTTAAAATGAGAAGAAATAGCATTTTTTATTTCCAATTCTTTTGTTGAAGGAAAATTTGTCATCACTGCATCTGCCAAACGAGAAAAATAAAAAAATAATTGTACAAGAAAAGCATTGTTGAGCATAATTTTTAACTAATTACAGTAATTGTCACTTTTGCTTGGATGCACACTAGCTGGCCAATATAGAGTTAAGATACATGTATATAATTTCCAACAGAATATAGATTGAGACTATATATTTTATATCCATATAGACAATAATTTACATCAATTAATATTAATAATTGAAAATCTTTGCCTGCACAATTGTGATGTATTGAACCATTAGACCATTTTTCCTCCTGACTAAAATTTTATTTCAAATACAAGCACGCTCAATGTTAGAGACGCTGGCGCGACCACACCATTGACTAGCAAATGTAATGTAAGCGGAACGAAACTGAGCTACTCGTTATTCTGTTTGTCTGGACCGTTTATCAGTTTGTACCTATGAACTATGAAGCGTGAGCCAGATCAAGCGACACTGTTAGTACGCTTATGATATGATATGTACGATAGATATGTTATTTGGACTATTCAGATCAGTACCTGACAACTCTGGAAAAACATGTCCGTACTAACCATGGGGGTTTCTGCCTTGAGGAGTCCTGGCTGATTGGCTCTCAATCCTGGAAGCTGTAATGACATTAAAATATATATATATTACTATTTTACCCCTGAAATTTTTTTTCCTTATGCTGTGTCCTGACTTATCAGTTTTGTTTTTTCCATTACCTGGGGTTGAGGTGCATGTTGGCAATTCTAAAAAACGACCCCTGAATGCCTGCTTAGTCCCTGATAAAATCATATTTGGATTAGATATACATAAAGATCATATTGCATTCACTTTAGAAAAAATAAAGCTGCTGTTTTTGTGAATTAAAGAGAAGTAGGTTTTTTTTAAATACAGAGCTCTATTGTTCTGAAATAATGTATCCTCGTTAATCTCTGAAGTGAATGCAATTTATTAATGCAGGATATTTAGAGTCAACAAATAACAATAATCAAAGCACATCTTACTTTTTGGCGTTTCAATTCTTGTGGAGTCCAGAGACTGTGGAGTGCCTTTATAGTCACAGAAAGCAACATGCATTAAAATTTAAAACAGCAATGGATGAAAAAATACAGTATGCAACTTAGGGCTATTCTGAAGGTGTCTGATGTCTTGAACTGTTATTTAGTTATCTTGTTGGTACACTACAATCATAACTACTTATACTTCATTTTAATGATTAAAACATCATTATTAAATTGGAATGTTTTTCTTTACTTTGTTCAAGAATTGGAGACAGGAGTTGTGGTGTTTGTTGAGAATCTAAAAAAACAAAAACAACACAATAAACAATATTGGCCAAACATATGGCCTCTCAGAGTGTTGTACTCCTAACAGAGAACATTTGACTTCATATACAGTGCTCTGTCACCATCCATTAATTTCTCCATTCATCCAATAGAGTGTAAAATATCTCCATCCATGGTTTAATTTAAAAACAATATTGCTAATTTTTTTTTTAGTACATGTATTTCTTGGGTTTATTGCAAGAAACACAGTCAGAAGAAGTCATTGGTAAGTGGTCAATACTAGTTTTGAAATACAATTTACACACTTCATGTTTGATGAATTGAGAAATGAGTAGAAGAAATACTTTGCTGTTTTTCACTGCCTTTTATTAATTGTAAAGGAATAATGATTATTTATCATGTCTTTTCATATTGCATTATGTTGCTGTTAAGTTGTATGTGAAGCACTTTGAAAACTTGCCTTAAATCAAAAACTCATATTTCACAATATTAATCTTCAATAATAATAAAAAAATTAGTAATGGTAAGTTTCATGCTTACCAGCTTGAATTTAGATAAACTTTAGTTTAAGGGTAGTAAAGTTGCACGTGCAGTAAAGTTACACGTGAAGATAACGTTAACTTGTTGGAGAAAAAAAAACTCTTTGCTAACGATATGTCACGGTTCCTACACATTCTAACAAATAATGAATTTAAATAATGAACATGTCAAAAAGACACTCATACTTACAAGATCGAAGTAGAAGTGTTACGAGTTTCGCTCGTCCATTGCTCTGCTCTTCTACAGGTGCAAAATGGCTGTATGGCTCGTGTAAAATAAAATTGAAAAGGGCGGAAATGTTTCTCGCGAGATCTGGCTAAAGTGATCTAGTCGCGCGATGCCAGTTAGTCCCAGTAGCAGCTATGAGTAGCAGTAGTCATGTCTTAATAGGGCCAGGGCTTCGCTTGTGCCATCTAGCGGTTGAGAATTGGAATTTTATAAATAAATATTATTTTACGGGTATAACCGAGGCGGTGAAATGACGGCTATTGCATGCAGGGAAAATAGCCCGTCTTGCTACGAGCTAAATCGTGGCTAAGCACAGCCTACATATATAACATGTCAAATAAAGCAAACCAAACACCTCGTCATCACAGTTGACTTTGCTTATATGATGGAATATCATACATCTCGCAAGTTATTTTGGAAAAAAATACATTAAACCAGATTAAATGTTATTTGGGCTAAAAGTGGGTTACACGTAGCTTGACTATATCGGGTCTATATTTAACAGTGGTTTCTGTTGCCATCTAGCGGTTGTGAAATGTAATTGCATTTTATTTATTTAAAAATGATAGACAGACAGTCAAATAATATCGTAGATTGTGTATGTATGAATGTTATGTTTATGTGTGACAGCAAACATTATGCTGTGTGTGAAAACAATTTTAATTTTATTCTTATACAATTGCTGGTCATACCAGATTTCCTCGATTTCGCTGGGTGGGCTAAAGCAGGCTGCACATAGCCCGTCCACTTCAGAGCTAAATCGTGACCACATCGACCATGTCGTTAAATGACACATTGCACCTTGTAGATATTATTACCAATGCGAACATGATAGGATATCAACCATCTCATGCACTGTCTGGCACAAAAAATATACAATTAATTCGTTTTGACTAAAAGTGGGCTACAATAGCCGGGTCTAAATATGAGCTAAATCGTGGCTACGCACAGCCTACACTTATAATATGACAAATAAAGCAATCCAAACACCTTGTAATCACAGTTGACTTTGCTTATATGATGGAATATCATACATCTCGCAAGTTATTTTGGAAAAAAATACATTAAACCAGATTAAATATTATTTTGGCTAAAAGTGGGTTACACATAGCCGGTCTATATTAGGTCTATATTTAAACTAGACGTTGAAATGACGGCTATTGCTTGCTGGGATGACAAAACAAAAGAATTATTCATTCATATCTTACTTGCATATTACTTTTCCATGAGCGAATTGACGGTATCCAGTCGGAGTGTGTCTGTCTGACTGACTGACTGGTTGAGGTGCAGCACTGGTCGTGAACGCGGCAAAAACTCCCGCGAATCCAAACTTTTTTTTCTTCATCGATAACTAATCTAAACTCATCTGATTGGGCATTGCATCATTAGATCAACAGAGTCGTGTGTGATTGGTTGTAATGCTCAACGCTGGGAAAAAAAGTATAATAAAAAGTAATCTTGCGTGAGCATCTATAACGTTTACTGTAATGGCGCAACACATTTCATTTATTTTTACATTTCACTTAAAGAGTGACAATCGTAATAGATTACAAGATTTACTGTGTGGGGGGAATGTTTTACCCCCTTGTAGAATATGCATTTTGTCTATCTATCTATCTATCTATCTATCTATCTATCTATCTATCTATCTATCTATCTATCTATCTATCTATCTATCTATCTATCTAATTCATAGACTTATGAACTCTTAAACTCATAAATTAATAAACTCTGAACTCTTAAACTCATTTAAACTTATAAACTCTAAACTCAAAAACTTGTACACTTATAAACTCATAAATATAAACTCTAAATTCATAAACTCTGAGTAAACTTCAAACTACTTAGCAACCACCTAGCAACACCATAGCATCCACCCAGAACACCCTAGCAACTGCTTTACTAATTTAAACTAATTTAAACTTCAAACTATTTAAACTTTAAACTAATTTAAACTTCAAATAATTTTAAACTTTTAAACTAATTTAAACTTTAAACTACTTTAAACTTTTTCAAACTTTATGGTCCAAACTTTCTCAAGCCAACTTAAAGTTTGTCTCGACGAACTTTTTAATCTAGTTAAGTTGGCTTGAGAGAGCCAACTTACTGAAATCCTATTTAAACTTATTAAGTTGGCTTGAGAAAGCCAACTTACTGAAATCCTATTTAAACTTATTATTATTATTCTTCTGAGCGGAAAAATTTCTAACTCAAACTCCTCCTAGAGCTTGTGACGTAGTGATTCTAGATAGGCCAGTAACCCCAATCACGCTTCACAGAACAATACAAATACCAAAATAAGCTCACTTTTACAATTGAAAAACATTCTTTTTTAATTTAACTCAAAATGGGGACTCGTTTCCTTTTTCCTACATCTTGCTTATTCAAAGCATATCAAAGTGCAAAAACAATTACGAGAACAAACATTTTTTTTTATCTTATGACATAATCATCAAATGAACAATCATTAGATCACAATCATCTTTCAGAACAGATAGAAGAATTTACGAGTCTTCAAAGATAAATGACCAAAACAGATCTAAACAATGTCGATCAATATTCAGACACAATGCTTGTGAAGTTTATCAAGTCATTTTCAGTTCAAAGTCCATAAGGGAAGCAAACTAAACAAAATGCATTTGAAAGTTTTGTCCTTAAGCAAAGCGTTCAAGAGAAGGATGTTTGATGTTTGTGGGCTTGTGTAGATGTGTGTGAATGTGCTGTGTGAAGTATGGGATAAGAGTCAGCTAAACCCATACTTTACCAAGAGTCAGTTGTGATTTAAGGCTCCATTTCGAAGTGAGGATGAACTGTTCAAGGCCTACCTGAAGTCCAACGTGCAATCAGAATATCTGAGGCCTGTCCAAAACTAGATGAAATTCACTCACGGTCACAGCATTCCAACCCCACGCAGTTCAAAACACAGCCGATAAACGAATGGCATCGTGAACATCCGAACACTCGTTCACTGTGTAGCTGACGCAAGTCTTGTGACACGAAAACTTTCAGTCTCGTTGGTTCGTGATCGACATCATACTTCACAGTGCTTACTGTATGTTGATTAAGCATTTGTATATTCCAAACACTGCTATGGAAAGGAGCAGCTCGCTGGAACCTTTGTAGTCGAAACTCTTCCACAGTGCAGCAACAAAGCTTTTAAAACACAGTAATCTCAAGTCTTGACTAAATTCTGGCACATTTTAAACGTCTAAAGACTCCAGGCAGTTCAAATTGCTTCAACTTTGCTCTTGGTGTAGTGGGAAAAAGCCTTCAACCACATGCACACACACCTGCATCTAAATTAACCTGATTCCATTTCCTTCTGGCTACTGACTCCTGACTCCTCCTACTTGTTGCAGTGCATTATGGGTTCTGTAGTTTTTTTTCCGTCACACTCCCCCTCCATTGGACAAAACATCTCATGGTTCCTTATGAGATGTTGAAACATTAAAATCCTAAGAATTCTTCGTCCTCATCAGAGGATTCTTGAAAGAGGTCGACAAGCTTTTGTCTGTTTTGTGCTTCTAATTCAGTGGATGTTGGATAACAGGGTTTTAAATTACAAACATGAACAACACGAACATCTTCGCCTGTAGACTCCAGTGCTATTCTGTAATTTACTGGCCCCATTTGTTGGATTACCCTGTAGGGTCCTTTCCATTTTGGTGCAAGTTTGGCTGTGAAATTGTCCTTTGCACTGGACTGTGGGAAATGCCTCATCCATACCCTGTCTCTTTCATTGAATAGAATGTCCCTTCGATTCTTGTTGTAATTTCGAAGCTGTCTTAGATGGGCTTTCTTACAGTTCTCTTGTGCTCTTGCCTGCAGTTGCTTTAAATGATGTACAGTGTCATAGTGGGGTGCATTTGGTGATAGATCATGGCTTTTACCTTTCAGAATCTTATCCATTGGCCCCTGTAGCTTCCTTCCTATGTGGAGTTCTGCAGGAGACATTCCTGTGGTTTCCTGCACTGCAGAATTTATAGCAAACCTGATTTCTGGCAGGTACTGGTCCCATCGTTTATGACTGTCCTCTACATATGCCGCAATCATACTTTTAAGAGTTCGATTTACCCGTTCGGTCATGTTTGTTTGCGGATGATGAGCGGTTGTCAATTTTGGCGTGACATTCCAATTCTCACACAGTTCTTTAAATATGGCAGATACGAATTGGGTACCTCTGTCGGATATAAGAAAGTCCGGTACTACCCCATCTTGTTAGTATCTCTTTTCTGAATACAGTTGCAACACTCCTTGCTGTAGCTGTACGTATAGGAAACAGTTCGATCCAACGGGTGAAGTAGTCAACAAATACTAAAATGTATTCATTTTGATTGGTGCTACGGGGTAGTGGTCCCATGATGTCCACACCCATTATTTGATTTGGTCGTGTGCTGTTAATCTTCTGCATTTTTCCAGCAGGTTTCCGTTGGTCTGTTTTTAGGGTTTGGCACTTTACACATCTCTTTACAAATTGTTTTATATCGGACCACATCCCCGGCCAGAATGCGGCATCCTGAATTCTTTTGTAAGTTTTAAAGATGCCAGCATGCCCACTTGTGGGGTCACTGTGATAGTGTTCCAGTATAGGTGAATTAAGATCCCTAGGGAGGAAGATACGGTAGTGTGACTGCTTGTCGGACAGCGTTTTTAGGTACAGCTTGTCTTCGATGACTTCATATTTTGTCTGCTGACTCCCTTTATCAACAGCCAAAGTTTGGAGTATTTTCACAATCACGGGGTCACTGTGCTGTTTCTCCCATATTAGTTCATCTGTAACTGGAAGAGTATTCACATCCTTTTGATTTGAATACAAATTACAACTTGCATGGGGGGTAATTCGTGAAAGAGCATCTGGTGCTGTATTTAATTTCCCTTTCCGATATTCAACAATGAAATCGTACTTCTGTAACTGCAGAACCCATCGGATGAGACGGCTGGTGGTTTTTGGAGAATTCATCACCCACTGCAGAGCAGAGTGATCTGTAACGACAGTGAACATTCTATGTTCAAGATAGTGCTGCCACTTATCTAATGCCCATATTACGGCTAAGCATTCTTTTTCTGTTGCAGAGTAGTTTGACTCAGCAGGATTAAGATTTCGGCTGGCATAGGCGATTACCTCCTCTGTACCTTGTCCTCTTTTTTGGGTCAAGACCGCACCCAGTCCAGTCTCACTGGCATCTGTATACACAATGAAGGGATACTCAAAATTGGGATGTCCGAGGATGGGTGGAGTCATCAAGCAGGTTTTCAGTTCTTCGAAGGCTTGTTGGCACTGTGGTGTCCATTAAAAAAGATCTGCCTTTTTTCTTTAAGGAATTAAGTGGTTCGGCAATTCTGGAAAAGTTTGCAACAAACCGGTGGTACCACCCGGCTAGTCCAAGAAATCGTTGGACTTCCTTCAGATTTCTTGGAACTGGATAGTTTCGAACAGCTTCCACCTTACTCGGGTCAGCTGTAATGCCGTGGATGTTAATTACATGACCTAGGAGTGTCACTTCAGGCAAGCAAAACTTACTTTTCCGAAGATTTATGGTTAAGCCAGCTTCTTGTAACTTATGGAAAACAGCTTGGAGGTCAAGGAAATGCTGAGTAACAGACGAAGAATAGACGATAATATCGTCGATATACACAAAACAAATACTTCCTCGTAGTTCTCCCAAGACAGTCTCCATAAGACGTTGGAAGGTGGCTGGGGCGTTTTTAAGCCCAAAGGGCATTACATTGAAGTGAAATAGCCCATCAGAGGTGGTAAAGGCAGTCTTTGCTTTACTGGAAGCATCCATAGTAACTTGCCAGTACCCACTATTAAGGTCTAGAGTGGAGAAGATAGTAGATCCTGAAAGTGATTCCAAGATTTCAGTAAGGTTTGGTAGTGGGTATGCATCGCTGTCAGTTATAGCATTTAATCTGCGATAATCAACGCAGAATCGAAGTTGTCCATTTTTTTTCGGTACTAGAACTACCTGGGAAGACCATCCTGATTTTGAAGGTTCCACAATGCCGGTCTTCAACATTTCCTGGAGCTGCTGGTTCACAATGGCTTGTTTGGAAGGAGACAATACGATAAGGTCGTTGCTTTATAGGTATTTGATGATGTGTGTAGATTTGATGTTGGAGTACATCCGTCCGTCCCAGACGAAGGGTGCACACCTGAGGATTTGTTTGTAGGATGTGACTTAACTGTTGCTTATGATCAATTGGTAAGTAAGCTGCATCCACTGCTTGATTTATGAGTGTTAGGTCATCCTCATTGCCACTATCATTCAAGGATAAGGGTAACATTAAGGGTGGAACAGAACTTAATAATGAAATACTTGGTATAGAACGATGAGCTGTATTTCCACCTGGCAGACATGGAGACCCCATTGGTGAAGGTAAAGGCACACTGGCATGACCAGGCTGAAAAAAGTAGTCCACGTCTGGATCAGAGATAAATGAATACTGTCCCTGAGAGACGTTTATCTGCATTCCACTAAAGAAGATAAAGTCTAGTCCCAAAACAATACAATAAGCAAAAGCTTTGGTTGTCAGCACAGCAACAGGTAAGGGGCAAATTTGATCATGTAATTTAAGTGAAATATTCAACCATCCCACAGGCACTTCAGCCTTTCCATTGGCCAAATATAAAGGTCCAAGAGTCCATAGACTCAGGCTTTGTTCTGTGGGATCTAGATCTTTCCATAAGCTTTCATGGATTAGGGTATAGCTTGCCCCCGTGTCGACGATGGCTTTACCTATCCAAGTACCAATACTGACAGGTACAATTAATTGTTGCGGTACAACAACATTTTTTTTTCCAGGTGTGGAACTGACTTTTGTAGGTAAGGCATTTGCAATAGCTACAGAATTGTTACTAGGTCTACCTCTGAATTTTGAAGGAAAGGTTGGTTGCGTGTTAATAGCATGTTGGCTAGACGGTGGAGCAGACTGTGAGGACAAGGTAAACTGTGGGCAATTACCAGGAGCATGATGGCACTTACACCTCCAGCACTTCACTTGCGGTTTGTCTGCAGGTCTGTTGACATTTGGACCTTTAGACCCAGTTTGACTGTGTTTGGAACTCAAACGGTAGTCATACTGTAACTGTTGAAGATTATTCTTTTCCAGTTGTTGTCCAAGTCGTACCATTTCTTCCACAGATGACACCCGACCACGCAGCTGGCTGGCCAAGTAGGGTTTTAGGTTTTTTAGAATCATCTTAACTAATTCAGGCTCTGTTAAACTAGGGTTCCACCTTTTACAAAGTGCTCTGTACGTAAAGGCAAAGTCCCTTACCGACTCTCTCTCACCTTGAGTCCGAATTCGGACACGTTCAGCGAGTTCATCCTCATAGTCTTCAGAAAGAAAAGCAGTAAGGAATTCCGATTCAAACTCACCCCAGGTAGTTATCGTAGCTCTGGCTACCTCCCACCAATCTCGGGCCGTGCAATATAGGACTGTTCTGAAAGTAGCTCGAATTTCTGGATCAGACAGAGGATGTAAAGCAAGAAAATCCTTACATTTGATTATATACAACAAAGGATCTGAGTCATCTGACGGTCTTCCAAACGTAGGGAATGTTAACTTGAGATGGTCACTCTTGACAGCAACAGCATTTAGCGGAGGTGATACAGCAATGGAAGGCTGTGACAATTCAGCTTCCTTCGGAGGGTTCAGAGTAGTTTTATGTTCGGTACTCACTGACAGTTCATTTACTTTATCACTTAGGCGGTCAAGCTGAAGGGTCCAATGTGAAAAATCTTTAACAAATTCGTCGTGACTTTTTTGAAAGTTTTGTTGGACAGCTTTAATGCCTGAGAAATCTTTAACAAGTCCATCATGACTTTTTTGAAAGTTTTGCTGGACAGCTTTGATGTCTTCTTGGACTTCCTTTTGAAGTTGCTCTACCATGAATCGAATATCGGATAGCAGGGACTTTTTACTTTCTTGAAGATCATCGGTTATTAACAACTTCATTGTCTTCACCATTTGGTCAGTCTCAGTTTCAGTCTGTTGTTTGTTATCTGACAGAATCTTTGAAATTTGTTGTGTATGGTTGTCCACTTTATCAGCGAGAATTTTTAATTGACTTTCATGTTGTGAAGAACTCTGTTTCAATCCACTAGTAAGTGCACTTACAGCTGCCTCTTGTTTCTCCAGGAGATCAAACAATTTGTCCCAGTTACCCTGGACCTGGGTGGTAAGATGTCCAATCTCCCTTGCAGGTGTGGGAAACGTCCCAGGTAATTCATACTGGGCCCCTGAAGACACTGGAGAACCATCCCCTACTGTCCCTGCTGGAGAAGGAGTACACAGTTGCATTTGGTCTTGGTTTCCATCCCAAACAAGAGGTTGCACAGACGTGTTAGGGGAAAAGGTTGAGGGAGCAAACTGTACATGGGTTCTTGATTGTAATG
Organism: Vimba vimba; assembly: GCA_022828995.1. NCBI lineage: Eukaryota > Metazoa > Chordata > Actinopteri > Cypriniformes > Leuciscidae > Vimba > Vimba vimba. Next base: position 36,887,567 of record CM040823.1, read on the forward strand.
CAGTGGATTGAATGGGGGTATAGGGATAGTTGGACACCTGAGTTTGCAGGCCAGGCATCCAGACTGGAGTGGCAACATCTGGAACATCAATATCCACAAAGGTTGATGATGGGTGAAAAGCATCTGCCATTATGTATTGTGTAAGAGAGAGATGGGATATTGTATATGTTATCCATATATGAAGTGCAAAACAAATAAACAATTGATCACTTCACAATAATACCACTCACATATAAACACTTGTGATAACCCATAGTTCACAACTGAGATTACACCCTCCTTGGTTATTAATTACAAGCTTAACTCCACAAATTCAAAGACTTGAGTTAGTTTCTACACAATTCACATCTAGTAAATGCACTTAGATAAGTTTCAGTTACATCTTACAACTTAGTTCATCACGGTTAGACTCAAGCAGATAAATAAACAAAAAAACATTTCATCAAAATAAGGATCATCCTATACTTTGCTTCAAATACTATAAGGTTTACAAGTTTTCAAGTTTTCAAGTTTTCAAGTCCCTGTTCGGGCGCCATTTTCTGTGACGTAGTGATTCTAGATAGGCCAGTAACCCCAATCACGCTTCACAGAACAATACAAATACCAAAATAAGCTCACTTTTACAATTGAAAAACGTTCTTTTTTAATTTAACTCAAAATGGGGACTCGTTTCCTTTTTCCTACATCTTGCTTATTCAAAGCATATCAAAGTGCAAAAACAATTACGAGAACAAAATTTTTTTTATCTTATGACATAATCATCAAATGAACAATCATTAGATCACAATCATCTTTCAGAACAGATAGAAGAATTTACGAGTCTTCAAAGATAAATGACCTAAACAGATCTAAACAATGTCGATCAATATTCAGACACAATGCTTGTGAAGTTTATCAAGTCATTTTCAGTTCAAAGTCCATAAGGGAAGCAAACTAAACAAAATGCATTTGAAAGTTTTGTCCTTAAGCAAAGCGTTCAAGAGAAGGATGTTTGATGTTTGTGGGCTTGTGTAGATGTGTGTGAATGTGCTGTGTGAAGTATGGGATAAGAGTCAGCTAAACCCATACTTTACCAAGAGTCAGTTGTGATTTAAGGCTCCATTTCGAAGTGAGGATGAACTGTTCAAGGCCTACCTGAAGTCCAACGTGCAATCAGAATATCTGAGGCCTGTCCAAAACTAGATGAAATTCACTCACGGTCACAGCATTCCAACCCCACGCAGTTCAAAACACAGCCGATAAACGAATGGCATCGTGAACATCCGAACACTCGTTCACTGTGTAGCTGACGCAAGTCTTGTGACACGAAAACTTTCAGTCTCGTTGGTTCGTGATCGACATCATACTTCACAGTGCTTACTGTATGTTGATTAAGCATTTGTATATTCCAAACACTGCTATGGAAAGGAGCAGCTCGCTGGAACCTTTGTAGTCGAAACTCTTCCGCAGTGCAGCAACAAAGCTTTTAAAACACAGTAATCTCAAGTCTTGACTAAATTCTGGCACATTTTAAACGTCTAAAGACTCCAGGCAGTTCAAATTGCTTCAACTTTGCTCTTGGTGTAGTGGGAAAAAGCCTTCAACCACATGCACACACACCTGCATCTAAATTAACCTGATTCCATTTCCTTCTGGCTACTGACTCCTGACTCCTCCTACTTGTTGCAGTGCATTATGGGTTCTGTAGTTTTTTTTTCCGTCACAAGCTTTAACTCTACATACTCCAAACTCGGCTCAGACACTCAAACTGATCTGACCAGGTGTGCTATATCTTTTCAGACTGATCGGACTTACGGTTTTCCTAAAAATGACGATCAAAACTCGAAAAAACTCATTCAAAAACTCCATTGACTTACATTGGGGAGTTCTAAAAAATTCAAACCGACAAAAATTTAAATCTAAACACCTTGAAGACTAAACCAAACTGTCGTTCTATATTCTCTTGGTCGGCATTACGTCACAAATCATGTGACCTGCGTAGCAACAAGCCGCCGCCATGTTTGAAGGGTAAAACAAACCGAAGGCAAATCAAAAAGGTAGTTTTGCTGTGGATTATGTCAATTATGGATACTAACGGACTACTTTGTATTAATGATGAATGATATCTGTGTATGCTAATGTATGTCGTTGGTGAGAAGTGAATGTAATAAAACACTCATGTAAAGCGCTTTGTGACTAGCTAACGTTACATGTCTGTGAAAGGCGCTATATGAATACAGATCTTCTTCTATTACAGAATGTCTTATCAGTAGACAATCCTAGCGTCTGTAAAAAAAAATATATTGCATCACATTAAGTGTATTTTGATTGTCAAAACATTTTAGTAACTATTAGGTTTATACTTTAATATACTTTATTAGGTTTAGTGACAACATGTTACAATGTTTACATGGTACAATTTCTGGTAAGCTAACGTTACGCTTTTTTATTATTTCAATTCAATTATTGGGATTTGATTTAATATTGACTCATTTGGATAAATATTATGTAGGCTACGCAAGATAGGCATTCATTTTTCTCAAGAAAACAACAAATCACCTAATGCTGAAAACATACAGAGCCTCATCAGCTGGCAGTATTATTTATATTTAGCAAAATACTCCCTATAGCTCTTTTTTTACTAACCAACTACGTGCTTTAGCCTATATTATGGTCATCAAATGGATTTCCTGAGGTAACGTTAAATGTAATGTGACATAATTGTTCTCCAGCTGTTTTATTGACCCCTTTGTTTGATTGATTGGTCGATATTATGTATGAGGAATATAAATTTCGGTAAGTTGTAGCAGCTACTGTATCTTTCAACATTGTTCATTCGTGTTTATTTACTGTTAGCTAGTAGAGAAGATCGGTTCACGTGCCGCTAGGGATCTGTCGCGTCACATTTACAAGCGCCAAAACGCTATTTATTGTCTGAATTTCTTAATAAAAGTGACAGAATCTGAGAGCTGAGATTGTTGTTGGTGCAACCAACAACACAACAGTTTTTTGGCATGATTTGCAATCAAAGGAAAAGAGTTAGGCACTCGTTTGTCTTCCGCTTCGTGTGTTGCTTAATGGCGGGCGCTTGTTTGTTTTACCCTTCGCCGCGGTTGCTATGCGTGCGCAGTGCATTATGGGAGCACAAGTCCCGGATGTCCGACCTCGAGAATACTATATGAGCCATTGAGACTCATTTAAACTAATAAACTCTAAACTCATACACTTATAAACTAATTAACTTATAAACTCATGAATTCATAGACTTATGAACTCTTAAACTCATAAATTAATAAACTCTGAACTCTTAAACTCATTTAAACTTATAAACTCAAAAACTCATACACTTATAAACTCATCAATTGATACACTTAAACTCTAAACTCATAAGCTCTTGAGTGTGCCTGTGTGTGTGTCTGAGTGAGTGTGTGAGCGAGTTAGTGTGTGTGTGTGTGTGTGTGTGTGTGTGCGTGCGTGTGTGTGTGTGTGTGTGTGTGTGTGTGTGTGTGTATCTATCTAACTTCTTTATCTATCTGTCTGTCATAAACTTCAAACTACTGTAAACTACTTTAAACTTCAAACCACTTTAAACTTCTTACGTTTAAAGCTCCCAGCTCCCAAACAACTCCATAGCAAACAAACTAAGGTACCCTAGCAACCGTTTTGCAAGACCTATATCTCTGTATCAGAACATCGTATAGAGATGAGGTTTGGCTCTTTTGACTCATGCTAGCAAACAGCACTTCCAACATGCTACACATGCTAGCAGTGAATAGCTACATGCTAATAGTGATTAGTTAACTGCTAAATCATGCCAAGATCATGCTAAGAACTCTATAAAGACTCCATAGTAACCATCTGTGACAACTACCAACCACCTAGTAACACCATATCAACCGCCCTGAATACCTTAGCAACCGCCTAGCAACACCATAGCAACCACCCAGAACACCCTAGCAACCGCCTAGCAACCACCCAGAATACCCTAGCAACCGCCTAGCAACACCATAACAACCACCCAAAACACCCTAGCAACCCACTAGAAAACCCCCAACAACTTTTTAACTGTAAACTACTTTAATCTTCAAACTGATTTAAACTTTAAACTAATTTAAACGTTAGACTAATTTAAACTTTAAACTAATTTAAACTTCAAACTAATTTAAACTTCAAACTAATTTAAACTTTAAAGTAATTTAAAATTTAAACTACTTTAAACTTGAAACTAATTTAAACTTTAAACTAATTTAAACTTTAGACTAATTTAAACTTTAAACTAATTTAAGCTTCAAACTAATTTAGACTTTAAACTATTTTAAACTTCAAACTACTTTAAACTCCAAACTACTTTAAACTTCTTCAAACTTTCTGGTCCAGCTTTCTCAAGCCAACTTAAAATTTGTCTCGACAAACTTTTTAATCTAGTTGCTAGTAGTCTTTCTTTGACAGAACACATAAATACTATTGTTAACAGTATGGGATGTGGCATTGCATTAACTAAAAAATGCAATGCCACAATAGAAAAAATTCATTATGTGAATCAGGAAACTTTAAAAATAGTAACAGAGTCAATATTATGTCACTTGTCATACTGCACTGAGGTGTGGTCCTCTGCATCTAAAAAGGACTTGACAAAAATTCAAATAAAGCAGCAAGACTTGTTCTGGGCTGCTCAATTAAAACAAGTAGAGACCAGATGTATTCTACTCTTTCATGGCTCACTTTAAACCAAAGAATAACAGTTACTTTAAGCACTATGATATATAACACATTGACAATGAAAATGCCTATTTCTCAGTTTAATCAAATAGTGCATTTTGTGCAAATAGTGCAATAGTAACTCTGTGCACAATCATAACACCAAAAAGGCAAATAACGGTCATATAATGACCCTGTATCCAAAAACTAATTTTATGAAGAAAACCGTCCTGTATAGAGCTATTGTCATCTGGAATAACATTCCCTTTGAAGTTCGTCAGCTTTGTAATAAGCTGTCATTTAAAAGAAGTCTAAGGTGTTACAGTATGTGTTGATGTAGGTTCTTATGTTTTGATTAAGTTAATTGTAAATTATATTGTATTTATGTATCGTCTTGTTATGAATCGAAACTAGATTGTATGTACGAGTGTGTTTGTGTATGTATGTATGAAATGTGTATATGTGTTAATTGTGATGATTCAAAAATGTTGTTGTTGTAATGTAATTTTTTAGGATGGACCCCAGGAAGACTAGCTGATTGCACAGACTTTCAGCTAATGGGATCCTTAAAAATAACAATAAAAATAAAAAATAAATAAATAAACAGCACAGATGTATGTTTGTTGAGCAGTTTACAACAGCTTTGAATGCGGCTCAACCAATCAGAATCAAGGACCGGAACTATCCGTTTTATAAAATATTTTTTTCAACACAGGCAAAGATCGTTTACACTCATCTTGTTCTTCAACTTCTTCCAGCGTGCGTGCACTTGAGCTCTGTTGACAACTGCGTTCCTCCGTTGCTCTGATTGGTTGTAGGTCTATCCAATTGAGTGCAGAGGCATGTTCGGTTGAAACACGCCCCATAATCACAACCCAATGGAGCAGTATCAGACTCATATTCTGACTAGAATTTGAGTATGACACCGTTAGGCTAAATAAAGAAGGCTGCCGCTGGAGAACTGAGATGTGTAGATTCCGCCATCGCGTCTGTAAAAGATCAGAGCATTCATTTTAAAAGAGGAACGGATGGGGGCAAAACTTCTTCAGAGATCTGGGCGTCTTGGAGGGAGTGGATCCCGGTCTCTTTTCTGATGCCTCAGATGAACATGTTTCTTCAGCCTGCATGGTCTCCTTCGTCGTCTGTCAATTTTTAAAATACGAGCATGTCGCGTTCCATCTGTGTTATTACGGTAAGTTCTGACAAGACCGACAAATGTGATTAGATTTGTTTGCTGTATTGTTGAGCTCTAATCCTAAACGGAGAACTTTTTCGTATATGCATTCACCTGTTATCTATCTCAAAAATTATCGTTGTGTTATTAAGTAGGCTACTCCGTGTATCCCTAAATTATTTTTACAACACCGGCAAATATCGTTTACTCTCATCTTCTTCTACTTCTTCCAGCTACGTGCAGTTCAGTTTCTGTTTTTTTTAGGGGTTCAAGCACTTAGTGCTGAAACCCTATTGTAATTGTTAATTTTCCCATGATGCACCATTCTCCTCTAAAACTGATCGGGCAGGCCGAACGGTAAGTTGTAGAGACTTGAAACTTTGAGGGCTGGTAGTACCAGAGAATGTCTAATAGGCCTTTTCAGAATGTTTGTAAACAATAGGCGCCGAGTAACTTCCGGGTGGCAGAACGCGAGCGGCTTCCACTGACTAACTGAAGAGATCCAGCCGGCGACTGCAACAGTTACATAGTTAAAAACATTGTTGTTGATCAAAGTTGAAACGATGATGAAAACGTGTTGTGTTTGGGGTTGCGCTGCCAGATATACAGCAAAATGTGTAGGGTTTTATCGATTTCCTGTGGGTGCGGAGGTTATAGCGACGTCGTGTCGTCAAAAGTAGGAAATCTTAACGATCCCCTAAATTATATGATTCATCCAACGTTTACATTTCTGCTGCCAACCCTGCTTGCCCTTCAACTCTGCTTCGTGTATTCTCAAAACGGTCCATCTACAAAATCACAGCAGAGCATTTATCTTCCGCCGGCGAAATTCGAGACTAATATTAGTAAATTTGCTCGTCACCCTGGGAAAAAATTCGGGTATTTGGGTTTTTTCCAAAAACCTCCTTTTAATTAGTCCCTGGTTTTTCGCCCGATCGAAACCAAACCAGTCTGGGACGATTCTCTGGACTCTCTAGTTTTTATTATTATACAAAATCTGAATACAACAAAATGGCACAAACAGTTATTATACAAAGAAAATACAGGCGTGGAAGGCTCAACACAAATAAAGAAAAAAATGTAAATAATAGATAAGAAAAAAAATTAAAACAGGTTATACAATACTAACAGTCAGTAACATATTATACAATTTTATTGCACTTCGATTTTCCATTTTTGAAAGGGCATCTGAGAAGTATTTTAATTTGTTTCTGAATATAATAAACAAAGGAGGGGATTTAAAAAATCTACATTCATGTATAAAGTACAGTTCAGTTCTGTTGACAACTATGCGTTGCTCAACATAAGCCACTTACTCTCTGATTGGTTGTAGGTCTATCCAATTGAATGCAGAGGCATTTTATTTCCTGGATCGGTTGAAACACGCCCCATAATCACAGTCCAATGGAGCAGTATCAGACTCACATTCTGACTAAAATCTGAGTATGACAACGTCAGGCTACTGGCTCAGCCCTACAGTGCTGGAATTTGAGCCAATGGTTCCCGTTGCTACGTAAAAAAAAACCCAAAAAGTTTATATTTCTGCAACGGTGAGTCATTTTTCCCTGTTGCTCCTACACAAAATTTGAGGGTTCTCCCACCTGCCAAATCCCACTTTAACCACTGCTCACACCTGTAAGTAAATAAGAGTTTTTAATTCTTTCAGAAATTCAACTGTGACTATCATTCAGAATTCATAAAAAATCATATTTTATTTTGCACATGAAGGAATAATACAGACATTTTCGGCTCTCAGGCGTCTTCAGTGTGTGAATACAGTGTGATCTTTTCAAACATGTTAATCACATCCGCCGACAAACTAGATAAAACCATTACATTTATACATTACATAAGTTTACACTAAACACATCAATGAGAAGTTTAACATTCCAGCAATCAAACAATTAAAGGATTCAGTTTTTCATTCCTTTCCACAGTCGCCTTTGTCTGGCACACTGGTGGACTAAAGACTTTTAGGATTACGTACTTTGTATTATGGCTTTTCTTAAACTGCTTAAGGGGTAATATTACCAAAATATTAAACCTCATCATATATATATGCGCGTTAGCAGTAATAAACATAATCAATTAGTAAATAGGCTTGTTAGTACACCAAAATGTTATAAATTGTACAAAACCTTACAGATGTATAATCAATCACAGCATAAATGAACCCCAACAACTATATACAATTTAATTTAATACAATTACAGTCACATGATCTATATGAAGCAAATCTCAAATGCTTAGTATTTTATACCTTCTTCACACATAAACCATACACTCTAAAAAATAATTCTTCCCTAAAGTATTAAATTTAGACAAAGCATCAACATCGTAAAACTCTGTAAAGCTGCTTAGAAAAACACTGTACAAACATATTGACACACAACTATTATGATTACAATGCATGTAAATGAGTTTAGAGTTTAGTGTATTTATTCCCATCCACAGCTCCAAATAAAGATGCTGCTTCTGCAGTTATTCTCACTATGTCCCTAATCCAGGGCCTTAGAAATGGAGAGACGAGAGATAAATAATGACAGAGAAATATGAACAAGCTGACCTGTAGGATAGGATCAACATTTAGTATGCAATGTTCAAATGAAATTGTATAAATCATAAGAAAACTTTTGTGTTACTGGCTCGTGTCATTTTACAGTTCTCATTTTTTATTGCAGCTTTCTTGATCTCAGTCTTAACTTACGTTCGCTTCTCCATGGAAAAGCCCTGGTCATTCAGAAGAATCTCCACCTCCTGGTTGCAGTCAGACCAAGGGGCATAATCTCTGCATTTTCGAGACGGGTTATTGCAAATTAACCTTCATAATCAGAAAGCACAGCATCAGTACAGTCTTTAACAAACCTGATATTTGCTTTTAATTGAATGTAATTATTTTTATAACAATATATTTTTGTGTGAGAAACAGACCAACATTTAAGTTGTTATTGAATTGTTAATGAACTACGAGATCTAGGGTGGATGTAAAGAAAACAATTTATGAATAACAATTCTCAAGCTTTTGATTTGCTCCTTACAAAAAGGTATTATGTGACTTCAGAAAACATGGAATATGCCTCAAAAGTCGTTCTTTTATGGTGATTTTGTCTTCTTTTTAAAGCTTGTAAGCTGAACTCTCCATGAAATTGCATGCAAAATCTATATAATGATAAACCAATACAAACCCATTAAATGTCATCACACAACTTGGTCTTGTGTTTGAGCTCTGCAAGATCTTGATTCCTTCCTCCTGTAATAAGTCAGCATTTACCCTAGATGTGGAAACACATTATACAGATGAAATGATTAAGATTGATAATGCCATTCTTCACATCTGCTTATTACACATTCATTTAAACAATTCCATAACAGTTAACAGGTTATCTATAGCAACAGCATTGCAAAAATGCTAAACTGCCAAAATAAATACATTAAAGTTATAAAATAAAATAAATGAATAAAATAATAAGTTCATATAATAATAATAAAAAAATACGATAGTTCCTTTGTTTACTAAACCATTTTGTGTTTTAATGTTTTAAAAGGCTAGTTCACTAAAAGATTGAAACTCTGCCATGTCATTCAAAACCTGTGTGTCTTTCTTTCTTCTGCTGAACACAGAAGAAGATATTTTGAATAATGCTGGTAATAAAACAGTTTTGGTTCATTGTATTTCTTGTCCAAACAATGGAAGTCCATGGGATCTGAAACTGTGTGGTAGATCTTTTGTGTTCCTCAGAGGAAAACAGGTTTGGAACAACATGAGGGCGAGTAAATGATGACAGGATTTCCCTTTGAATATTAGATACTCAGTTTTTTTAAACAGACAAATTCCCATAGAAACAGGACAGAGGTGATTCCAGATGTTTCTCACGTGAGTTCGGTGAGACTGGGGCAGTTCTGGGTCATCTGGAGGGTCCGAACAGACCACATCTCAGTTAGACACTTCACGCTCATTTCCATCTTTTTCAGTTTAGAGAAGGAACAGAGAAATGACAGTAATGCTTCTGAATCCCTTTGGTGAATTATCTGAAAAAGTCTGGTCCAGTCGATGTTGATTATCTCTGAGTGTTGAAAAGTGAGACTGAATGATTTCAAATCCAGATTGTGATGATGGTGCAGGAATATCTCTATGCAGATACTATAAAAAAATAAAAAATAAAAAAGATTAATTGGTGGTTTGTTGGGCACCAGCCAATATTTGCATCATTAGGAATAGTCAAAAAAGATAAAAGTGTGTCCCTGTTTTGGGACTGTTTTGGGTGACCAATTTAGTTGCATTATTACTATTACTATTATAATCTATTAGATTACGGAGATCAAGTATGCCAGATAAACAAGAGGACAAGATGATGATATAATTGGTTATACAAAATATATTTATCATAGAATTATTTCTGGTTATCATGACAAAAAAAAAAAACTATATTGATGAAAAGAAAAAATGCACTTCTTCACCTGGACGGCTCTTTGTTGATTGACAGAGCAAGTGTTCGGTTGATATGAGGGCCTTCACGAACACTGCAAACCAAAGCACAGAAAAAATATACATGAACTAAAAAGTTAAACAAAAGCACATTAAAGGATGATAGCATGTGTGCATAAAACACATCAAATGTATAAAATATATTTTAAAACATTACCGCTGTGAGCTCAGGGTCTGTCCTATCGTGAGAGCGTTGATCAGTTCGACGAGATCAGAGTCTGATGGATCTCTTATTAGCAATCTTCAAAATAAAATCCAGAACATTACTGTACAGACTAATTAAGTTTAACTTGCAACAGCAAATTATAGATTAGATATTAATTACATCCACTAAATATCTGTTTTAGATTTAAAGCATTTACCCTGCTTTTTTAAACTTGTGAAGTTCAGGCAAAATCATAGACAAATCTTCCGATGACAAATACAAATCAAAAATGTCTTCAATGCTCTGACAGCACTGAGAGCAGTACAGCAGGGCACAGAAGTCTGTTCTTCTGAGCAATTCACCATCTGGATTAGTCCTTAGTATCTCATGTCTCATTAAACATGGACTTTTCCAGGATCCCATTGCTTCTTTCACAAAGTCTTCTTCATGAAGTTCATAAAGACAGTGAAGAACAAAATGTACTACTTTCGAAAACAAGGAACAACCTTTATATTGACATTTGATCCTATGCAAAATCCACTCTTTCAGATCAGCCTGTGTTTTTGGACAAATTAACAGACCATGTTTTTCAAGTGTGAGTCTCACATCCTTATTCAACAAACCAAATGCAAATTGCGCCACAGCTGCAAAACGTGGCATTCGGAACTTATCCATTAAAAGTGTCCTTGTATGTTTCCTCAGGGACTCTTCTTCATCCAGAAGGACATAGTACAGAGCACAGAAGAACTCCTGAAAGCTGAGATGCATGAAACTGAACATCGTCTTCTGGTGGATTCTGCTCTTAAACAGGAACTTGCACAAGAATGGATTTCCAGCAGGGTCTGAAATGGTTTCATTCACACTTTTCTCATCCAGCAGGACTTGCTGTTCCTGCATCCCTCTCTCTGCCAGCTGACCCAGACTCCTCAGCAGGGTCGGGACGGACTGACTCAAACCCTGGCAGTGATGCTCCAGAAGAGTGCACACAAAGTCCACGTAGATGGAGGTGGTGGTTTCCAGTCCACTTGTCTTATTTGCACCAGATGTGAATCTCTCCTGGATAGTTGTGCAGATGATCCAGCAGACGACAGGGATTGAGCAGGCAGTGATGAGGGTTTCATTTGCCTTCACATATGTATAAGCCTCCCTGAAATGGTCCTCATTTTGAAAAAACTTCTGGAAGTACTCCTCCACCCCCTTTTCTGAAAATCCCACAATCTCAGAGAAACGCTGAGGTCCTTTGAGCATTTTACTGAGTGTGTCCGTAGCTGTAGATCTGGAGGAGACCAGCAGGAGAGACTCTGGCAGGATTCGACCCCTCAGCAGGGCACAAAGAGTGTCCACAGGTGAGGCTTTCTGAAGCAGATCAGTGTGTGCTGGCGTGTCATTAATGTCCTGTGTGAGTTTCAGCTCATCAAATCCATCAATGACCAAAAGCACCTTCTCTGGCGACTGCTGTAAAATCTGTGAGATCTCATGTGATGATAAACTACAACTGCAGCTCAAGATCTCCACCAAACTCTTCTCGCCAGGAATGTGATTTATTTCTTTACACTTTAAGTGGAACACAATATCAAACCGCCCTTTGTAGAGGTCACCAGATGCCCAGTCCATCATGATCTTCTGCACAGTGAAAGATTTCCCGTTTCCAGAATTTCCCTGCAGTATCACAGAACTAGGACTGATCCCGTGGTCATCTGGGTCGAACAGAGAGTTGAGATGGACAGAGTCTCCACTGCTCCTGGAGCTGAGGACCTGCTGGAAGCGCTTTCCACTGGAGCGGATCTCTTCTTCTCGCTCTTTTCGATCTCTATGTTTCCGAAGGATCAGAGGTTGTGTGAAGCGCTCAGACAGCAGCACATGTTCACCAGGCAGTGAGTTATACTCAGTCACATACTGATACTCGCTGCAGATCCGCCTCATATATTTGTGAATCACTGAGCTGATTTCTGTAGAAAAGGTCAATGTTCAAAGAGTTAGTTTTTTTTTCTGATTCTAATACAGTAAGAAATTCCAGAGCAGACAAATACCAACTAAATTACGATGGAGTGCAATATTTAAAACATATTATTATAAAATTCATCAGTCACCTGAGGAGTGTGTTTTTTCAGAGTGTGTGTGATGTCCTGTGGAGCCTGTAGAACATTAGACACACTTGATACATTCATTTATTTATTAATTGATATATTGATTAAGGCATTTCACATATATTTTCAAACATTTCACATCTATCTATCTATCTATCTATCTATCTATCTATCTATCTATCTATCTATCTATCTATCTATCTATCTATCTATCTATCTATCTATCTATCTATCTCGCTGTCTATCTCGCTGTCTGTCTATTGCTGAAGAAATGTATTAGATCACCACCCAATGTAAGGTTTGTGCCACAGCTGCCCTAAACTAACATTATTGATGAATCACATTTTTTGAGAAGGGAAAAAATATGTAGAGACTGCACATCATTGAAAACACTAAAAGTACTCTTAAAGTCTATCCATAAGTGGAAATTAGTTATTTTTGCATTTTGTAGAGCAATTTTCTACTTCCTGTTTAAAAAGCAAAGACTCTCAGCTGATCCACGTCTACCTATAGGAATACGACGCCTATCACTATATTCATATATCAGCTCCTCCAGTATTATCAGCAGCTATTGCGTTTCTCAGGAGCGAATTACCCCCCTCCATCCCCAGCTCCTCCTCTCATGCAGTCAGTATTTGGCCTTCTGATTCCCTTTTGAATCAGACTAAATTCTTGAATTATGTTGTACATTCAAATATTGACATTTATGACATCTGCAATACATTCATGTTGGTTCTGTTCTGTTTACCCTAAAGGGGGTTATTGCTGCTCTCCCTGCTCTTATCCATGCAGGGTTCTTGCAGGTTTCAGTAAGTCAAATTTAAGACCGTCCCATTCAGCATTTTAACTCTCTGAAGTGTGCTCAGCAGCGCCCCCTTTGTACCCTTGAAGCGGTCTTCCGCGAAGCCTGCATAGATGCAGGCTCCACACACTTTAACTACCCAGGAATCCTTGCGAAAGGCCAATCAGACAATTGTTGACATGGCTGAGAAGAAAATATTACGGTTTTTATGACCTAGATGTACATTTTACCAGTTGTTACCTACAGTTTATACAAACATTATGGTCATCGATCAGTGGTTTATGTCTCAAACATAATAATAGTACATTGAATAATACGATCACATTATGATTTATTAAATAAATAGAACCGAATGTCAGGGCTTTACTGAGTCATATGTAAACGTAGTATGAATATTGAAACCTGTAAATTCATCTGAAACTCATGTACATTTTCATTATGTGTTAAAATTGTAATCTAAGTTCAAATGGAACATTATGTATTATTATGTACAACTGTATACATCATTTAAATAAGCATGATGTATCTATTGTCTAATGCCCAGGTGGCATGCATAATATCAAAATACAGAACTGTAAAATTAGGCTGTGTAGTTGACATGGAGATAAGACGTCTGAGCGCAAAACATGTGATTTCTCCTGTCCAACAACAACCAGACCGTTATTTCCGGCTTGGCGATCG